>JAAXCT010000011.1:1488333-2232500 GCA_012490785.1 Eragrostis nindensis | reverse complement strand
TATTCTAACAAAAGTTCCCTCCAACTAACTCCTGTATGCAGTTGTAGGCCCTTGTTTTCTCTGAGTCCAACACGCACATGGTGACTAGTATAGTATCGGTGACGCCGACTTTGACAGCCCGTGGCCGAGTCAACCAGCCTGAAGTCGCAGGAGACGTTCACCTTAATTTGCACCCGTGTTCAGGAAATGGCCGAGTCAAAGCGCCTCGCAATTTGTAGACAAAAAGATGCGGCGCCATTCCATATATATACCTCTCGCGCGGCATTAGTTTTTTATTTTTTAAATTTTGAGATCACGCGCGGCACGGGCGGCATTAGTTAGTTACCACACACTTAGGTGCCAACCAAACCCAGCCCACGAAGTCAAGGTCCTTCAGGATTTTGGATTGCAAGAAATTTTCTGGAGGTTGGAACAACTTTTACTAAATGCTGGAACAGTTGTTACAAAATGTTGGAACAGCTATTCCAGCTATAGGAACGACAAGAACGCAAGCTCACGGACGGAGGTGACATTCGCGAGTGTCGAGGGCGCGCGAAACACGGCAGCCGCGGTGGCGGGACGCGGGAGAGCATATCAGGCTGGGGGCGCCCGGGATGGAGGCTGCACGGCGGCAGCGGATGGGTGCTCTGGGGAGCCGGAGCATGGCGGCGGCGGTTCGTGACGGCTGAGCGAGCGGACGAGGAAGATGACCGAGATTGATTGGCTGAAAGGCCGGCTGAAACCAGCCCGAACCACGCACACGGTAGATCACTATTACCATGCATACGGTATATAAGGTTTCGCTGTAGACTAGTAGCTGCGACGCGCCCGTCTAGGATTTAGTATGTTGGTGTATAAAGGAAGGCGGCCTGGCTGGGATAAAAAGGAAGTCGACATATCAACAATTGAAGTGTGTGAGGAGAGGCGACACTGCAGCGCATGCCTATAAACAGTCACATGGCGCACAAAGTCGAGGTCAAAGTCATGATTCATGAACATACAAGGGGGAAGACAAAATTGGAAACTCTCTGAATAATAGTGCAGACTTCTAATTAACTGACTGATTCCATTAAGTTGAAGATGAAGAGGATAAGAGAAACTTTAGCTTGCTGCTATTACTGCATATACATAAAAAATAAGGGGAACACAAAAAACACAGGGACATTCATACAACAGAACTGCATTACTGTTTCTTGCAGATACGAACATGATACGTAGTACTGCACTGCATTTTAGTTCAGCTGAAACATATCCTTAATATTACTAATCAAATACATATACCTATTTTTAGGAGCAAACATCACACATACCTGGCCGATAGACAGAAGCTGCAAGTCAATCAAAAGTTCAGAATGAAAACCACAAAGTAGACAACCATGCATCCTGACAAAGTAACAAAACACGGAGTATGATTCAAGTTTACAACCCATCTGCTTGCTGGGAAGTATAGCCCATCCATGTATGCACACTACACTACGGAAAGGGCTTCAATATTGGAGATTGTCCTAGTCCTAAAATTACTTTCTTCAAGAACAGTGCAAAAGTGCATTTGTTCAGAAGTCAGGAGATAAGAAAAAAAGGAGCATGCCTAAATTTCCTCATATTTTACCCAAATGAGGAATCTAAAGTGAAATGGAAGTTGTGTCTCAAAACTTTAGATGCTATTTATACCCTTCATTTAGTTGTTCTCTTGACAACATTTTAGTTAGGAGTCAGTTAACAAAGATCTCATTTCCAGTATCAAAAGAGTAAAAGTGCAGTGATTAATTTGCAGTATAAAACATCTTTGATAATATGGCACATTAAAGAAGGATACAAATGCAATGTCCATGAAACAAAGAGCTTGTACTACCTTAGGCAAGATTTTTTGATTGTTAGCTTCCATTCTGAGTTTTTAAAACTTCACTTCATTTTAAATTTCCATCCCAGTGCCCGAAAATAAAACAGAATGGAAAAGGAGGTGGCTCCAGCGTTATCTTTATGTAGTTATTACTAATGACATGAAACAAAAGTAGAAAACTTTTTATTTGGCTCTTGCACAATAAAACTGAACACTAATCTAAGTATCCTATAACATGCAAATCACTAAATATTTGCACCTTCTGGAGCCTTTTTAATCCAATATTTAGCTTATAGTATGAAATATTTAAAGGCATAAGCTTCAAGATAGTAATAGCAAGGAGTCAAGGAAAATGCCACATCTTATACCATGGAGAGTTGGAGACACAACGTAATAGCCCCAATTTGACGGAAAAAAAAGGATTCCATCTTACCAGCAAGGAAAACATGAAATTCTCAAAAACTGCAGGAGTCATTATATTAAGGAAGTCAGGTATATGAAATTAACATTTGCTTCATCCATCTATTACGTAGTTATTACTAATGACTTGAATCAAAAGTAACAATACTTTTGATTTGACTCTTCCGCAGAAAACTGAATACTAATCTAAAAATAAGCTTCTCAAATATAATAATTATGTGGTTATCTCCCTAAAATAAGCTTGCTTCGCAAAAAAAAAAAAATCTAAAAATAAGCTTTTGCAGCTTCGCAAACCTTTTTCATCCAATCTCTAATTTCTACTCCGAAATATTGAAAAGCATAATCTCCAAGCTAGTAAAAAATATACCATTGCGAAATTTGGATCTAGCTTTTGGTTACCTCTAACCGTCAGTTGTGCTGCAGCTCGTCTCCATCCTCTTCTGGGTCCTCATCTACCATCCTGCTGTGGGTGTTTCGTGCGGCTGCTCCTTTGGAGAGAATCGAAGCACCAGCAGCAGAGCACATGGTGAGGGTGACGAGGGCACAGAGAGGAGTGGTGGAGCTGCGAGGAAATGGGATAGCCCTTTGCGATGGGCAGGAAGGCTACGACCGACGGGAAGAAGAACCACATATGGAGGTTGCTGGCGGACAAGTCGCCGCAGATGTCGTCCAATTCGATGCACACCTGGCCGGTGGCGTGCGCGGCCGGCCGGCGTCGACGAACACCTTGTCCACGCCCACACCGGAGCAGGGGGCGACCGCCGGCGACGAGCTCCTTGATGAGGACGTGCACGCCGGGCATGGAGGTGATGTGGTCGATGACGGCGAGGTGGACGCGGCGGCAGCCCCCGGCCTTGCGCGGAAGAGCGTGGCACGGAACTCAGCAAAGACGTCGGCGGCGAAGGCAACGGGGAACGGAAGCGGCACGTCGACGACGGCCACACCCGCTTGGATTGGACGACATACGCGTGATGGACTCCTTGACGGCTCGATCGGCGAAGCTCCATCCCACGTGCTGCGTGACGACGGCGATCGCCGTGACGTTGTCGACGAGCGAGACCTAGGAGGTGTCCCCGGCCCAGATGGCCGCGCCCATAGCGGCGCGCGAGCGGACGAGCCCGGGCTAACGTTTTGCGCTGGCAAATGAGCTCGTCTTCGTCGCAGACTTGACGTAGCGATGACATGGCTCGCGCCAGGGAAGCCGTTCTCGTTGGATGTGGCCGACACCGGGGAGGTCGAAGAAAAGCTGAGGATAGGTGAAGTGTAAAGCGGCTGACCCAGTCAAATATCTTTTTTTGTCAGGAAATATACTTTATGTTTTTTTTGTGATGAATGTACTTTATCTTGTGACAAATAGAGCTGATATTCACTATGAATCCTCCATTCGGTTTCAAATATTTTAACCGAAAAATAAATTGTTTCTCAGTAGTTGGTGAATCAAGTAGTAATGTTTACTCGTAGTACGTAATCCATGTACCTTTGAAGCTCGTCTATAAGTAAAAGAAAATTTTTGGATGACTACACATTATAAACGATGCAGGATGTTGCTAGATATCTCAATGATGCAGTGCAATACTAGTTATAGGCTGCGTCGAACGGAATGGCGCCACATCTGGCACTGATTTTACCAAGTACATATTTGGAACAGGAGGCACCAGGAATATATGCTAGTGAAGTAGCAAACCTAAAAGTCGTCTGGACGCGCTTTGAAGTGCACAGGGGTACTGTTCAGCACCTGCATTGATTTGAATCGCCGTGGAGATTCAACTTACGGCTCGCTACAGTTCTCAGATGAGGAGTATATATACGAGCGGGTTTGCGTTGAGCGCCAGCTCTGGCGTGTGGCGTGCGTGGCGGATGCGTTAGGAAATGAAAGAATCAGAACGGCGGAAAGATGCCACAGCTATTGCCGTGGTATACCATAATACACCTATTAGGAAAAGGAGGCGGCAGGAATATACGCTGCACAATTACTGAACCTTAGGTGCAGTTTCTATAATCTGGTTTCTAAATTAATCTGGATCGGGGTGTTTGGATTCTGGATTCGTAAAATTTAGAGACCAGTTTTTTTGGATAGTTAATGGCCAGCCTGTACTTTCTATTTTTTTGGCGCCATGGCTTCATGTCTTTTTTGCCATGACAGGAAGTGGCGGTGGTCAAAATTATTCTAATTCTCTCAGCAGCATTGGGTCTTTTAGGAGTTTTTTTAGGAGTTAAAATCACCTAATAGCGCTAGGTTAGGCCCGTAATCTAGATCTATAATCTGGTTCATAATCTGCCTTGTTTGAATCCCTTATAGTTTTTAAAATCTGGATTCTTATAATCTCCCACATTGGAGGCTCACGTAGTGCAAAATTATCTCCTATGGAGTGATGACACCGTAACATATTAGTCCTGGCTCTTCGTAGTGCACAGTGCTCTCGTGGTTCCTTGTTGACCCACACAACCTTAAGGTTCAGAGTATCTTTCATTCAGATATTTCTACAGTAAAAAATATTTTGTCATCTGGTTGGTGAATCAGTTTCTCGTCGTAATTATCCATGTGGCTTTGCAGCTCGTCCGTTAGTACAAAATTGATGCACGACTACACGTTATATAAAACGATGCTGGATGTCCTCAAAGTTGCACTACAATTGAAATGCGCAACATCTGTGGTTATGGCTGGTTCTATCACTATACTACCCATTCGGAATAGGAGGTACCAGGACTACAGGCAGTAGCGGCAGTTGGCGTTCAAGCTCGCTGGTGGTTTTACACAGTGCGCAATCATTAGTAATTGTCTCCTTCGGTACCTTCATCTGCTAGAATAGCCTTGGAGTTGGTTGTAGTCCAGTCCAGTGGACACTCACATTATCGTTGGATATCTCGGATCGGCGGGGACGCAAGTGCTTGATAAAAATGAGTGACCGGGGAGGAGGAGGTCAATGTGTAGTGCCTTGATGACTGTGGGACATTTTTGGATTGTGTTGCTTAGGAGATGTTAGATAGAGAACACGTCAAATTTAGATAATGCCAGTACAAAATTCAATATTTCACACGACTTGCACGCATTCTGTGTTCTCAGTTCCTTCTTTTTGTTTGATTATTGCCTATATCTGAATAAGCAGTCAGACGACTGTGTAAGCAATTGTATTGTTCGTCATCTATTAGGTCAAAACCCAGGATCGCAGTAGAAAGCTTTCAGTGGTCCAATAAGGGTGATATTCATATGGTGAGGGTACATCGACGTCCAAGCATTCAATTCTTCCAAAATAATTTCTGTTCTGAGCTTATAAAAAAAAATAATTATGCTGTTCCACCCATGCCCCAAATTGCTGCACTCCACCCTATCTCATCCTCTCTGCACCTGAGATTTCTCTGGAATGCACCAACCCTGATTCCCGGGCCTCTTCTTCCTCACCTCATCCTTTAGTCTAAAAATTCTTAGTTCCTGAGCTGTGGGTGAATTGAAGTTCTTAAGTGTTGAGCCAATTTTTACTGTTTTGGACTAAAACAAAATATTTTTATATTTCTACTACAAACTCTAAAGCCATCATTGATGTCGAAGCTGGAGTACCACCAAAAATGCACGCTCGAATATCAATCAATACTTACAAAAGCCTTATTTCCACTTACCAAACTACTGGAACATGCAACATTTTAGCATTTGCGCATCTGCTGTCCTTTGGTCCGGACGTCAATTCAGCAAACAGTAAGGACTGACAGGGTAGCTACAGGCGAGGAAACTAAATATATGTTCACTCCTTTAGCATAAATATAAGGGTAGAGATTGCCCATAAATAGCTAGTTCTTGGTGCATGTGAATAGTTGAATTATATATGTAAATACTAAAAATACTTTGAAATCAGAAAGGATGGTGAGATAACCTTGGAACGGGAAGCATTAGGACAAAACATGAAATGAAGGCATAAATACAGGCCACGGTTTGTGACCTTTTTGTTCTACATCGTCTACCGATGAGGAAGTATATTCTTCTTGTTTGACTTTGCTAATATTTCGATCTGTACCATTCATATTACTGTGAAGATCAGCTTTAAGTTGTCTGGCTTCAACACAGGTCACAGGAGCCATGTAACAGAGAAGATATGAAGGATATTCAGCAAACTTCAGAGTGGCTGTATTGGTGACCGGAGTGCTGACTTTCAACAAATGGGGAGAACAATTGTGGAACAACGATAACCTTATCAGAGCAATGCAGCAATGACTATCTGAATACTATGTCATCCTCTAGTTAAATTATTTTGTAGTCAATTTAAAATTGCATTTTCTAGTAATTCATCTTTTTTATATTTTCAGATGTCAGTGTTCGGATTCTAACCGATCACTACAGTAATACTGAACTTTAATTAGTCACCAAATAAAACTTTTGTTACCAAGCTTGTTGCTAGATATGGACTAATAGACCCTGCAAATTCTATGTTTATCGGGCACAGATCATATTCCTTTCTCCACTATATATGCACAAACATCGGAGTGGTGTTTTGCATCTTTGGTTAGTGGCCAAGCCGACAGCACACTGCAGCACACTCCAAAGTCCAAAGTAAAACAATCCTAATCGCACACTCGCATCAATCTCCATCTAGGCTTCTAAACACGCGGAGGGATAAGCCATGACCAAAGTTATGTATCTAAGGAGTAAGGACCCTATCGGCCAGCATCCCAACTCAGTCCCGCTATGCCATCGGAAAGTTCGTATTGTAGTGACTTTCTGAAAGTTCTTTTACTTTTCTCTGTTTATTTCCAAATGTCACAGGGAATGGCGAATGTAATAATTTTTCTCCAACAATAAGATTCCATGAAATAGCAACCGCAAACAATTCCCTAAGCAGGTTTATTGCAATGGGTCAACAAGTAAATTTAAAACATTGTATTCCCACTGCACCTATAATGTCGTCAGTCAAGTGTTATAAAAGGGTAGCAATGAATACGTTCCTATATACGAGCAGCAAACATAGCAAGAAATGAACAAACAATTTGTTTACCGACAGCAAGCAGACATTTCCATCAAGATGTTCAGATAAGTTCAACAATCCAAATATTAATGCATATATAGATGATGCTTATTGATTTAAACTGAAGTCTTGACTAACCACCTCTATGTCAGTTATGTTGTTTGCTGCTATTCAACCTTTTGTTCGACTTACCCATCTTTGCCATTGCATCTGCTAAGATGGATGGGGCAGTTCTTGTCAGATCCTTGTATCCTTTAGTTGCCACTAAATCATCCATTGTACTCAAACATGACATAAACTCAATGCAAGCATCTTTAAGCCTATCACAGTGATGCTGATCCGCTAAAGCCAATGTTGTTACCACATTCCGCACATTCAGATTCCTGCAAAGGATGCTCTGGCAGATCAGCTTCAGCCTCTGGACATTATATCTATCCGCTGCCACAAGCAAGTGCCGGATCATTTCACAGTTTCGGTTGTTGGAATCCCCATCAACATCATCAACGTCGTTCATCGAATCAGTATAAATGAAATAGAGGAAGGCTCTGAAAACATCGGGTTGCATGTCCTCAACAACTATGGGATGATTTCCTTTGTCGTGGCTCATTGGCCCGCACAGCTCCGCCTTAAAGACAGGTGACCGCATTGCGAGCAAAATCTTGTGTGCCATGATTGCCTCTCCCGCAACACTGAACATGACATCCGCCCCCTCTTTCTGCTCCAGCAGATTTGCAAGCTGCTGCTTGATGTCGGAAGGAGGCGCCTTGATCCTGGGGAACACCTTGGTCTTGGACACTCGTGCCTCTTTCCGGACGGTGACGATGCATTCAATTGTGAGGCGGTCACTCTTGAGATATTTCTCTAGCTCGTGGAGTTTCATGAACACGTAGGGCATCCGCTGGCTGTGATCTGCCGGGTCGAACACCCGCACCAACGCAGCCAGCTCCGGCGTGATCACCGATTCTGCGACCCCAGTGGCGTGGTCGACGAGCCGGATGTCGCAGGAGGCCGCCACCTTGGCGCCGGAGCTGAGGAGGTGGACGTACACGGCGATGAAGTCGGTTTTCTCCGGCTCCTCGCCGCCGCAGCCGTCGGGGTAGACGACGACGGCCCAGTGGTGGCCGGCGACGGTGAAGACGCCGGATTGAACGGCCGAGTCGAAGCCCAGGCCGCGGTGCTTGCTGTAGCCGAGGATGTCGAAGACGTGCGTGCCCTGCACCGTCTCCGGCGGCTGACACGTCGAAACAGTCTTAACGTCGGTCGCCGGCATGATGCGCTTGGTGGCCGCCGATCTGCACGCTGTAACGGCAAAGAGAGTAAGTGCGGCGGTGATGGCAGAAGCGTACGGGGGTGTGGTCGTGGAAAGAGAAGAGGACGTCGATCAGACCTTGAGACGATCGAGCACACGGAGGTGGCGGCGGTGGGGAGAGATCAGAAGAGACAACCGCAGGCGGCAGGCTAACCCTATTGGGCTCGTACACACGAATGGACCGCAGGTTGATAAATTTCAGGGCCCAAGCCTACTGTGGCGTACCTCTCAGTGCTCATGTAGTTCTCATCAACTTGTGTGGATAATGTTCATGTAATTGGCCACCTAGGCATTGAATTGTCCCCCACCTCGGTGAATCATATCTTCAAAAATGTTGTATCTATCAGCGGCCACAAGCAAATGCCGAATCGTTTGAGTTCGACCAAAACATCATACATGGACCATGGTAGGCGATTATCGTGGATCCATGGACATACCTGTGTAGGTTATGTGCAGTTTCTCTTGGTATGACTGCCTGCCTTTGTTGAAGTGCAAAAATAAAACTGACTAGCTAATATTCTAGCTCAGGTGCTTGACTGGAATCATATTTTGCTGGAGATGGACAATCTGTCCTTGGTGAAAGCACTGAACTCCGAAAGTGGAGGATCCATCGGTTATCACGGTATTAGGCATGATATTCTAAGAGTTCGGCAGGTCTTTTTCATGGTTTTAAGTGGTTTTGGTAAGAAGGGAAGCAAACGGTGCTGCACATCTTTGTGCGAAAGTCGATTCTCTTTGTATCTCTATGGTCTGATAAACTCCCAAACTGTTTAATGGTGGTGATCTACTGAGATTGTTATCCTTCCCCTGATTGATAGCAGAGCTATTGTGCCTTGCCCAAAGAAAAAAACAGCGAATATATATGGGTCAAATTTGAAGAGATCATTATTCCAAATTACGTGATTATCGTTTGTAAAGACCCACATAGCCTCTTTAAGAGTGACCCGCTGGGGGAGCGGGTGGCCAGCACCGGCCAGTGTCGGGCAGCCCACGCAAGTTCGAAACCCCGGGTCGACACTTGCGTGCTCACGTGTGCGTGTGTGCGTGTGGCGTGTGTGTGTGAGTCCCGGGGATGTAGAAAAACTGGATTCGTTATTCGAATTCGAGGGCAAAGCCCTCTTCTAAAAAAAAAAACATAGCCTGTTTAAGCATATAAAACATTCAGACACACGGAAAGACGGATAGCTCAGGTACATATCGCTTTGAAGGCTGTGTCCATATCATACAACTAACCTGCTGATCGGTCAGTAAGCAACAAATAGCTAGAACTAGCCTACTGTCATAATTAATCACCCACGTATTTTACGCAACTTAACGGCCTTCTCCAATAACTCTATGAGGACGTCAGGGTGATCTCTTTTAAGGCCTGCGTAGCCTTCGGTCCTCGTCACATCATCCATTTTGCTGGACATCATAAACTCACTGCAAGCATCTCTGAGCCTGCCGCAGCTATACGAACTTGCTAGTACGGACGCGGCACCGACGTTCTCGGCGGTGAGGCTCCTCGAAAGCGCCTGCTCACAGACGAGCTTCAGCCTGTCCATGTCGTACCTGTCGGCGTCAACGAGCAAATCCCTCATCATTTCTACATTCCCATCCTTGTCGACATCACCCATGGCAGGCAGGGAATCGGTGTAGGCGAAGTGGAGCAAGGCCTCGAACACTTCCGGCCGGATTCCGCGGACGGCGACGCGGTCCTCGCTCCCTTCCTTCATCGGCCCGAGGAGCTCCGCCTTGAACACCGGCGACCGCGCAGCGAGCAGGATCCTGTGCGCCGGGAAGCTCCTTCCCTTGACGTCGAACGTCACGTCGGCGCCGTCGCCCTCCTTGAGCAGCCTGCCCAGGTGCTCCGGTAGGTCGGAGCACGGCGTCGGCGGCGGCGCGTCGGTCTCGGCCGCCGGCGAGTCCTCTGGCACCCGGCTCCCGTGGAGCACGTGGATCCTGCACTCGATCACGAGGCGGTCGTCGCAGAGGAAAGCGGACTCCTCGAGCTCGGCCTTCGTCATGAACAGGCTGCTGTACCAGATGTGCACGAACCCCTCGACGCAGCCGCGGGTGTCGAAGGCCACCCTGCTGGCCTCCACCCCCACGTACCGCGCCCCGGTGGCCGCGTCCAGCAGCCCGAGGTCGTAGACCACGGACACCGCGGCGTCGCGCGTCATGAGCTCCAGGGCGACGGCGACGTAGCCGTAGTATCAGGCCACCATGTTGTTGCCGTTCGGGTAGAAGCGGACGGACCAGGCGCACCCGCCGACGTCGAAGGTCGCCGAGCGGAGGAAGCTGCGGGCGGCGAGGTCGCGGTGCCGGCTGTAGTTGGCGACCTCGAACAGGTGCGCGCCGTGGGACGGCGGCAAGGCCACCACGGCGACCTGTGTGGGAGGAGGGAAGGGGTACGGTGAGTCGTAATCTGGCTTGGTGTAGTAATATCGATCCATGGGGGTTGGGCGCTTGATGATGATGAAAATTGTGAGATGCGGAGTGGCGTGCTGCCTCCCAATCGATGGAGCTAAAATAATGGTTTTCGATCTGGTAGAGTCCGTATTTGATTCGATACATTGTCCGACCAGGATTTGTCTAGCTCCTGAAATCATCTTACGTTTTTACCTTTCTTTTATTGCGAAACAATTATTCTCTATGGAAGTCTTTTACGACTACTAGTACGTACTACTGCTCTCCCGCGTCATAAGTGATGTTGTCATTTATCAAGGCCATTCCTCCTTTTTTGTATTAGGCCTGCGAGAGACTCGGACGATTGTGCTTGAAAGATTCACAAAAGATAGTCGACGGCGCCGTAGCCTTTCACATAAAGAATAACTAGCTATTTGTCCGTGCGTTGCTATGAGAGATAAAAAATTTAATCACGAACAAGAAAGAAACCAATAATTTTATATGCATATGTAGAAAAAGGTAACTTAAACCAGAAATAAGCAACCTTCAAGGTTGAACCTTGGGTGTGGCTACGGCGTCACTACTAGGTGTTCGTTTCGTTGAGGCTAAATTTTAGCCCTGTCACATAAAAAAATCTTACCATTTAGAAGCATTAAATAAAGTCTAATTACAAAACTAATTGCAGAACCCCTGATCTAATTCGCGACATGAATCTAATGAGGGTAATTAAGCCGTGACTAGCAGATGTTTACTGTAGGATCACTATACCAAAACATAGATTAATTAGACTCATTAGACATCTCATAAATTCGCACCTATTTCTCAAAAAAGTTGCATTAGATTAATCAAAATATTCTTGAATAGTAAAATTGTCTTTGACGACATGGCTAAAGTTTAGCCTACAGGGAAACGAACACCCCCGTAATTATGGTTGCGATGTGACTTTGGCGCATCTATATTGTTGGTTTAGGAGCTTTGCAAGCCATTTAATGTCGTCACTAGCCAGCATGTTGTTGTAGTAATTACCAGTCAAAGGCGATATGACGAAAATATGTAAACATCATCCGATTTTTTCAATTTACCCAAAACCGGCCAGTAACACCAAATACCTGAGGAGACCGGTAAAACCGAAACTCATCGAAAATTGCGAATTTTTGGCCGAATTTTTTCCCTACACCAGAGCAGCCCTAAGAGTTTGGAAAGTATGAGACGAGATTGTGTCCGTGTGCCCTTTTGATAAAATAGTTTTTAAGTAATTTTATTACTTTATTAATTACATTATTGATTGTTTTGTCATGTTATTTCTGAATTCTACTATTAAAACTAAAATTTGTGGTTTGGCGAAGTTCCATAGGTCCTGATATAAAATTGTAGTCTATACGCATGCCGTATGGACCTTTCTTTTTGTCCTAGCCCTTTATTTTTGTACCCATCTTCATATCTTTTTGAATCGATCCTACCAGTTGCATCTTTTTTAAGATAAAAAAAAACAATTGCTTCGATCCAATGTGAGTTGCTACAACAGTACGTAATAGTCTTCATCCTGCAAAAGAAAAATTGATAATGCCTCCTCCATGGGCCTAGTCTTACGGACCTGAGGCAACCAAAGCACGACCAAAGGCCCAAGGCCCAAAATAACTCTTAAAATGCGTGCGTCATCATCAAAACGTCAACCATCAGATTCTCCATCGCGACATTTGGGTCCAGACCCTTCCAGAAGTAAAGAATCACGACTGCCTGCCAACAGGCCGTCCACTCCACTGCCTATAGCCTACCCCAGGATGTTTGCAAGCAGGCCCTTCTAGAAGTAATGAATTGCGGAAGCTTGCGAACAGGTCCTTCAATACCTCCTCAATGTCCAAATTTATGCCAGCAAGTACCAACTTTTTTTGCTGGCCTTTTTTGTTCTTCAAAGTAATTGAATTATACCACAAATATTTTCTCATCAATTTTCAAGAAACGTGCTCATAATTTTTTTTTATTTGAGGGTTGAATATATAGACTTGTGATATCACTTGAATTCAGTATATGAAATTTTCATAAGGCACACTTAGTATAGACAGAACCTTATGAGGGTTCAATATATTTTTATTTGTAAGCTAAATAACTTTTTGGTTAAAATGGAACTTTTTTTTGGAGTGAGCGAAGGGTCTTCGGCCCATGGTTATATATAGCTCTCGAGTCTTTTTGGCTAATCTTTTCCACTGGCCTCACCTCAGTTTATGAGTCATAATCTACTCACAACATCAGTTGAATTATGCCATGAATAATTCTAAATAGGTTTTCAAGAACATAGCCCTATAATATCTTTTTTGTTAGAGTTCACGATCCAGATTGTTAGAAGAACCTGAACAGAAAGCTTGAAAAAATATTTTATTACATTTTTTGTGCATTATAATCACACATTATCTGCATCTGATAATTACAAATAATTTAAATATGATTTTTTGTCATAGTTTCAGATAATTCAAACATATATGAATATGACCTCCAGATGGTGTCCATAGACTTTTTCTTTTACATATGATTTAATATTAACAGTTTAAGGATCAAAAACCTTTTAAATAATTATTTTTCTCCAAAATCTAGACTTTTTAAGCTTTACAGGTCAATGATAAAGAACGTTTAGAACTATTTTGATTTCTCAAAGATATCATACACCTCTAAACCTTTTTATGAATATGTACTCATATAAGTTATATAAATGAATGCTTGCATTGTGACAATTTATCAAAAACAGTGCGTTCTCTCAATGCTCGTGGTCCACGTCAGTAAAAACAGAGTAACCATCGGATCAAAAAAGGACGGTCAAAAAAACGAAAAAAAATCTGCAGTGTCATCGCGGCGACACTAAGGAAAGGGAGACGACAGCCCGCCATAGGTTGCCACCGCCGCTGCCCAGATCTGTCGCGGAGGGTGAGGCTGTCCTCCCCCGTTGTAGGACCGATGAGGGAGAGAGGGAGGGGAGGCATGGTCCACTCCCGCCGACCGCACCGCACGCCGCCGATGTCATCCAAATCCGCTACGGAGGGCGATGCTGAGCTCCACTGCAGTAATCGCGAAGAGGGAGGAAAGGAGTGGAGGCACGGTCCGCTCCCCACTACCCGTACACAGCCGCCTCCACCCAGATTCGCCGCAGAGGGCAAAGCGGAGTCCATCGTCACCCTAGCCCTACTTCACCACCACCCCAACCCATCACACTTGGCACCGAGGGCCCCATCATAGGTCGACCACGCTGCGCATCACGCGCCTTGTCCCTGTGGCGAAACAGATCCATCGGGGAGAGAAGGAGATGGAACAAGTACGGCGCTAAAGAGAGGAGAGAAGAAATGAACGCCACGAGTTGCTCATCCACCGTGCCGCCGCACAGCCTAGACCCCAACGGGCTCACAACAAGAGGATGCCTCACACCGCGCAAAGTGCGCGCTGTTTTTCTAGTTAGCTCTATCCATTGCGATACTGCCGAGCAGCCATTACTTTGGTAGGCTTGACAAGTTCGCCTGTTCACAGCGAATTAGGGCCAGCCCTGGTTCTGGTGCTCAGTGACGCGATCTTCAATTATGCAATGCAGAGGGAGGGCAGGAATCAGGATTAGGGCTTGCGTCTTGGTCAGTATAGAATCTGGCAAGCAACGTAGATAGAGACTCAATCGAGAGGAGGCTCGTGTTGACGGTCCTTACGCCGAGAATTTGACCATCAATTAGCTCTTTAAATAAGGAAGAACTAACACTTGTTGCTTGCATTTTATTATCAAATAACCTAGTTCCACGCGTACCTCTAGATTTGGATGTGCAGGTGGAAAACAGAGAATTCCAGTTGTAAACATGCCCCAAGGCAACAATTCTAACACCTCTATCAAATGACGCTCGCCGCGGGAATATAATTCAAGGATAAAAGGCCCAGAACCTACTAGAACATCATCTGAGGCCATACACCTGGACAAGAGGCTTAAAGGCCAGGGGGAAGCCACTCACCAAAGCCCAGCTCAGGAGGGGCCAGGCAGGGGTCGGCCGACCTGGCAGGGTGGCCCCCTGGGTCCACCTTTCTATGGCGGTTCACAACCGACCTCCGGATGCTGTTCCCCCTGCAATCGATGCCATTAATGCCGGAAACCGCCTCAAATCAACCGACCTTCAAAGGCTATATAAGGAGGAGTACCCGCTCCTTCCAAGACACACAACACAAGAGGCTCATTCCCTCCTCCACACATCAGAGCTAGAGGCTCTCTAGTTAGGCTTAGGCTGAGTAATGGGCTGCCCTTTTGGCTCCCAAGTCCCTTGGAGAGTTTGGGGTACATTCC
Organism: Eragrostis nindensis; assembly: GCA_012490785.1. Lineage (NCBI taxonomy): Eukaryota > Viridiplantae > Streptophyta > Magnoliopsida > Poales > Poaceae > Eragrostis > Eragrostis nindensis. The sequence continues at coordinate 2,217,312 of JAAXCT010000011.1, read as the reverse complement.
CTTGTACCCTTTTCCTTTCCTTGTAAAGACTTATTTATTTATCAATGGAATATCATCGTTCTTGTAGTAGTTATGTGCTTATGCTAATTCATCATTCATCCTTGATCTTGGATGAACGTTCTTCGTTCGTTCATGTTCATTCATCGTTCGTTCATCGTTCATCGATGTTCGTTCATGATCGCTCATCGTTCGTTCGTCGTTCGTTCATACTCGATCATCGGTTAACCATGATCGTTTTTCATCGTTCATCGTTCGTCGCTCGTTCTTGAGCGCGAACACCTATGCATAACGTAGTGCTAGATTTGATCCCTTGTCTAAGTAGTCGCTTGCTAGAACTAGTTGTTCCTTTTTGCTTAGTCATCGGGTCCTTTGTCCTGTAAAGGTGCTCTAGGTTTATCGCGTTGCGAGGTGCCTCGAGGGATCTAGAGTTGTGGTTAGTTATGCGCATAGTGCTAGGGCTTACTTTCCACCCTTGAATGCGTGTTCGTGTCCCACGGTTTGTAGAGGTAGGCGGCAGGTGGTGACAGCCCTGTCTGTCCCTTGTAATCCTCCACGTTCGGGCATGACGTAGGAGTATATATGAAAGTCCGGAGGCTGGGGCAGACTCTGGCCGCTGGATTTCCCGATGATGGCTTGGCAGTGGAATAGCTTAGTCTTGGCTTGTGTGCAGCTTAGGCTAGAGGTAGAAGCTACGCACGCTATTTGACGATGTACATTAGGAGTAGCAATTCTTCTTACTTAACCATAGACTAGCCTAGAGTTGCCTCTCGCCTTTTATCAGAGAGTGGAACTGCCTGCTGTGTGTGTCGCACTATCCTCATATCTATTTGCACCTTACCCCTGTATTGGATTATGGTTATGATCTGTCATTTGTAACACCATGAGTATAAGTACATACTTGTCAACTACGTCTTGCTTTGGGAAAATATAAATCACGATACCCTGGAATACTCTCGGGTGAAATACTACAATGGGTCATCCATGCGCTTGCAGATCTTCTTTTATGATTAAATACTAATAATACATTTCTGGCACTTGTTTGCCGGTTGTGGATTATTATGTATCCTATGCAAGTAACTTAACCCCAGGTATTTCTGGCGCCAAACCGGGAATATTCACTCTAGGCCTAACCAGCCTAAGGTGATGTTTTCTGTTTGGTGTAAGGAATACCAACAGCTCGCTAACTCCTGCGTGATGTCTGATATTACGGGGAGACCGATCAGGGCGTTGGAACAAAGCGGTCCAGTTGGAAAGTTTTTAATTGGCAACGGAGGTGGAGTTAGAATAGGTAAACAGAGGTTTAAATCTGAAAATTTTGGCTGAAAGGACTGGCTGATGACTTCTTAGAGACCTATTATGTAGTAGAGATAAGCCGTAAATGCGACAACCATGCCAAATTTACGGCATGAACTCGGGTGAGCTTGTTCCACTATTAGAACCTAACAATCCGAGCTTATGCTCCGTTTGCACGAATTCGGTCATCTGAGAAAGACATGCAACCACTCTTAGAAATGAAGCAATAAACACCATGAAAAAAATAAAATAACAGTATGGAAACAAAATTAAAAAATTTCACCTGTTTCACTTGAGGGGGCTGTCAACAGTACATAAACACCAATTTTTTAAAGAAATTTAATAGAAGCCATGTTGGTATTCACAGTATTTTTCTGGACCAAATGGACGGATCAGCTTTCCCAACACACGCCATTCGCCAACAACTATGGAATTCCTTAAAAAAGACATGTAATCAGCTATAATGGGGAATAACAACCACACTTCTGAGAAGCCAATGCTCTTATATTGGGCCGACTCAAGTCAGTGATTGTATTTAGTTATAAATTAATAGGGAGACAACGCACGACCAATTCTGTCATACATTTTTTTTTTAGAATCGGCATTTGCATAGATTGATACATATAGCTATTTCTTATTACAACCAGCATGAAAAAAATGAAGATAAAAACACTCCCAACTTCCAGTCCCTAAACACACCGTATCCCTGAAATGCTCAAGATATTTAACTCTCGTATAATCATTAAAATCACATTGGTCCTTGGGCCACATCTTGTATGGTCCAAGAACACGGGTCTTAAAACAATCCTCAAGAAAGACCAAAGCAAAAGGTTGATGCCTGTGAATCAACGATACTTCATTGTTGCTTGATCTCAACAAGGTCTCAAAAAGTATTGCAATGTCAATTCTTAAACGACACCTCAAACGAGGGGAAAGATGTCCTCAAACGCCACCTAACTTGCTGGGTTAATAGACTACAAATAAAACCACATTATTACTGTGATCTTGATAGTATTTTGCCCAACCTAACTGCTTTCTCGAATAAATCTATCAGGACATAAGGATGATCACTTTTAACGCCTGCGTAACCCTTTGTTCTCGTCACATCATCCATCCTGTCGGAGTTGACAAACTCAACGCAAGCATCTTTGAGGCCAGCGCAGTTATGCCGATCGGCCAGGACAAATATGGTACTCACATTGTCGACCGTGAGGCTCCTTGTAAGTGTCCGTTCGCACACGAGCTTCAGCCTGTCCATGGCGTACCTGTCGGCGGCGACGAGCAAATCCCCGATCAAGTTTGTTCCGTCATCCTTATTATTATCCATGGCTGCACGTAGAAGTGAGTCATTGTAGATGTAGTAGAGCAAGGCCTCGAATACTTCCGGCCGAATTTCGTGGACGGCGATGCGGTCCGCACTCCCTTCCTTCATCGGCCCGAGGAGCTCCGCCTTGAAGACCGGCGACCGCGCAGCGATCAGGATCCTGTGCGCGGGGAAGCTTTTTCCCTGGACGTCGAAGGTCACGTCTGCCCCGATCCCCTCCTTCAGCAGGGTACCCAGGTGGTCCGGCAAGTCGGACGGCGGCATGACGGTTTGGGGCTCCACGGGTATGACGTCCTCGGACACCAGCCGGGTCCCCCTGATGACGCGCAGCGTGCACTCGATCACGAGACGGTCGTCGCGGAGATACGTGGACGCCTCGAGCTCGCTTTTCTTCATGAACTGATTAAACATCCTGCACTGCACGAACCCCTCGGCTGATGAACGTGTATCGAAATCAATTTTGCAGCCTTCCAACCGGGAATACCGCGCCCCAGTTACACGGTCGATCAGTCCCCAGTCATACGACGCGGACACCACGGCGTCCTGTGTCATCAGCTGCACGCCGACGGCGACGAAGCCCTCGTTTTCAGCCTTGGTGTTTTCTCCGTCCGGGTAGAAGCGGATGGACCAGGCGCACCCGCCGACGTGGAAGGTCGCCGAGCGGATGAAGCTGTGGACGCCGAGGTTTCGGTGCCGGCTGTAGTTGGCTACCTCGAACAAGTGCACGCCGCGGGATGAGTCCACGGCGATTTCTGTCGGTGGCGCCGCGCGGTGCGAGGACATGTTCTGACCCATGGTAGCAGAGAAGCGACTTACGCCGCGCGGCTAGTTAGTTACGGGAAGACGATGTAACATGGGAAAGCTAGGGGAGGTGCAGTATATGTACGTGGTTTGGTACGTAATACAAGAGAGATTCGGCGTTCCTTTCGATGGAATTGTAAGCGGTTTCGATCTTGCAGAGTCCTCTTTCGATGGTATTGTAAGCGGTTTCCATCTTGCAGAGTCCTCTTTTGATGCAGCCAGCAGAATCGAATAAAAAAGCATGGACGCAAAATGAACCATCTAAGCAAACCTAGGCCCGTGAGATCTAAATCGAAGCACAGCTTACGAATCTACCAGGCAGACTCAATCGCAATCTCATATCACAGATGAAGAGGAGCAGCAAACTTGCCTGAATCGTATTACCCTAGAAATCGCCTCAGCTCGGGCCCTCCGTCCCTCTTCTCAACTGGAACAGGTGAGGAGGAGAAATGAAATGGACCTCTTCGTCTCAGCTCGTGTCTGGGACAGACAAGTGGGGACAAACACCTGGGCGGCGGGCCAAAATCGAAAACAAACCGGGCAAACGAAAATTCCCAGCACGAATCGCGAAGCGAACGGACGGACAAAAAACCGAGTGTAGACAGGGCAAAAAACACTCCAGCGAGGTTTAGACTTATCCTTTTTCTTTGTGCGAAACAGCTATTCTGTATGGAGGCCTTTTAGCCTACTGTAGTATAATGTTTTTTTTATACCAACTATAGTATAATGCTGGTGTCACTATTGGAGGCCATTCCTCCTTTTTTTTTTTTTTGTATTTTTCCGTAGCATGCTACTATCTAACGACATATATTTTACGTTGAGCACCAGAACAATGTCAGCAAAATCAGGTTAAAGGCTTCTCTCCTGGATTGGTTTATGAATTCGGCCATCTTTTTTCTTTGGAAAAATATAGTGCACACACATATACTGATCCTCATTGACCACACGCGCACACACTCTACCCTGCGAATGCCTACAAAGAGACTAGGCCGACTGATCATGAAAGATTGACAAATTTGTCGATGGAGACCGATTGACTGATGTTGAGAGATTCACAAAGAATAATAAGCCATATATGTGACACCCACACCAAATTGGCGATATGAACTCGGTTCGGTTGGTTCCACTACGTATGAGAACCTAACAATCCGAGCTACCCTCAGTTTGCATGAATTCGGCCATCTGCGAATGACATGCAACCGCTGTTAGAAATGAAGCTATAAACACCATGAAAAATATAAAATAACAGTATGAAAACATAATTAAAAAATGCACATTTCCATATTTCTTTTTTAACATCCCAAATTTCAATTGCCTGTTATTGAACATAATCTATCGTCAGATTCATCATCTAAGCATGGCCATTGCATAAGCAAATGCATTTGCAACTCAAATTCAAATTCTAAATTCAAATCTCTCCATGCCTTTGTGAAGCAACTCTAAAACTTTTTCATGCAAGTGAAAACTAAAAAAATTCTGCTACAAGTACACTTGAAATCTTAAATTTTCATGATTTTTGCTGAATTTTTGGGTCCTGTCTCATTGCCCTAAAAATTCAAACAAATCTAGAAATCTGTCAACTCTGAACAATTTTAAATCCAAATTTCCAATCTATTTTTGACTGTTTCCAACAAAAATGAATTCTCCTTTCCCAGATGTATCACCACAAATTTGCATAATTTTTGGAAGCTTTTAAGGTGGGAATATGGATGGTCAAAGAGAAGATGAACAAATTCAGGAAAAAGAAAGACCCAACGGGACCCACCTGGCAGCTGTGACATCCTGGCCCAGGGGTTAACAGGATTGATAAAATGCTCATACCAACAAGTTGCAACTTCTTTTCCGAAATCTCATCTCAAAAGAAATTCTAGGTTAAGCGTGCTTAGCATGGAGCAATTTGAGGATGGGTGACCGACCACAAAATTCTTCCCGGGTGCGCATGAGTGAGGACAAAGTGCGTAGAAAAGACTTGTGTTGGTCTGTGAGGGCAGTCTTGAGATCCTAGAGAGCTGCCAGGCGTAAGCAGACCCGGCTCAGGGAGCGTGACGTTACACTCTGATATTAGAGCCGACTCTCACAGTTTCACGGGCGCATGTGGGCGCAGTTGCGCAGGCATGGTGCAATGGCTGATGTAGGCCTAGAGTGGTCACACAGCATGGCTCATGCCGTGGCACTGGACACACGGACGTGGCCAAGAGGGGACGTTCCAGGCTTGGGGTTAACCGATGAGGACGTCGGTCTTCTAAGAGGGTGAGTATGTGACATCCTGACCCAGGGCTTAATAGGATTGATAGAATACTCATACCAACAAGTTACAACTTCTTTTTTGGAAGCTCATCTCGATAGAACTCTGAGGTTAAGCGTGCTTGGCCTGAAGCAATTTGGGGATGGTGACCGACCGGGAAGTTCTTCCCGAATGTGCACGAGTGAGGACAAAGTGCATTGAAAAAACTTGTGTTGGTCTGTAAGGGTAGTCTCTTGAGATCCTCGAGAGCTACCAGGGCCCGACTCGGGAAGCAGGACGTTACAGCAGCCACACTCTCTCTCTCATTGGTTTTCAGTAGGAGGAGAAGAAGAAGGGTGGTAGGGGAAGCTCCTCCACCTCATCCCCATTGCCCAGGCCAAGGAGGAGGTCATCCACAAGCTTTCTCACCACCTCGGCGTGCTCTTCCACTTCTTCATCCTCAACATCGGGCTTGTCTTCCTCTTCTTCCTCTTCAAGACCGGTCACCTTAACACTAGGGTGAGTTTCCTCTAACATCGAGCATCCCTCCACTACCGAACTCCTTTTAAGCTTTGTGCATGTGTTGGTGAGGATATGCAATGCTTTCCCTAGCTTTCCATGGTCGGATTTGTTGAGGTCAAGCTTCTTGAGCTCATCCATGGCTCGACACCATTGTTGGTGATTCCAAAGGCTAGCTCAATGCATCTTGCCATAAACCCCTCAAATCAAACCCCTTTGTCGTGATGATCCTTCAATAGAGACAACTAGGCAGTTTTGGCGCGCCACGCCGCGCCCAAAGAAAATAAAAGAAAATGAAAATACATGAAAGAACAGGGTCTACTTGCAAAACGACCAAAACCTTATCTTCTTCACATGAACAACAGCAACCTTATCTTCTTCGATCTCCCGTGACATTGTTCATCCCGCTCCCTTCTTCCTCTCTCACCTAGCTGTTGCCTGCTGCTCCATGGTCATGGAGCTCAACGGCCTCCCTCCTCTCTTCTCCTCCATGCGAGCTAGGAGCATGGGGCAGCGAGGTTCTTGGCGAGGCCCAGCCACCAATGGAGCTCTTCGTCGGCGTCACCGCTCTAGGCGGCTCCTCCGGCGCGACGTGGAAGAGGGGCCCAGGCTCTCGGCGCACCACGCCATGGGTGCCGGTGGAACAGAGCGGCACAAGCATGACGGCAGCCTGATCGAGGTCATTTCTTTCAGATCGATTTCTTTTTCTCTCCCTTCCCATCCCTCCGTCAGGCTGCTTCAAAATGATGCCCGGCCATGTGCTCGTCTCCGGCAGAGGAGTAGGAGCAGCACGTGGTGAAGGCCCACCATGGCCACCAACGTACGGCACCGACGTGGCCGCAGGGGAGGGTGGAGCATGTCGCCTCACAGCTGTCGAGCACGTCGAGCACGTCGGTCGGAATGCCGTGGGGGGCGGAAGCTCAGGCGGCATCAGACTCTTACTATTACTAATGTCGCCCTTGGCCATCCAGAAACAATTCCCCATCTATCTTGGTCACATTCTGAAGTTTTTCTGGAATTTTGGAATTTGTCGGAATGCGCATTCCAGAATTTTTACCGGATTTCCAATTGTTTCCGGAATTCGCATTCCTGAATTATTGTCGGATTTCCGGAATTTCTCAGAATTGTGTCCAGCTAACTTCGGAAATTCATAATTACTTCATCCTACCTCCAAAATGATGAGACTTGTCCTGTTGGTTTCTTCTAGTAATTGTCTACAAGATAAAAATATGAACCAGCTCCAAATCCTTTCCGTAATTTAACTAAATAATTAAAGGCTAACTAAGGTCATAATCAAGAATTTCAGGACATACCTACTTTGAAATATCTTATTCAATTCAAGTGATTCTTTTTGCATCACAATTATGACTCATTGCACTATATGTTTTATGATTTTTGCACCTAATATCATGTCATATTCATGTCATTCCTTTGTTGCATTGTTCTTTCTCTTAGAGAACGAACCGACGGAGTTCAACGGGGGTGGTGATGAGGGTGAACCTGAGTTGAAGACCGTGGGTGGTAAACCTGCAATTCAAGGCAAGCATCTATGTATACCTTCAACTATTTTGGATACACATGATGTTTATTACCAGTATGCATTGGTCGAGCAATAGTGGTTAATGTTGGGTAGCTCCTATTTGTTGCATATCCGTCCTTGCTTCTTGTTATAACTTGTTCCTTGCAACCGTCTTGGTGGGTGGAGGCTATGTTGGAGTCCCGTTTATTGCTTACGTATGCATGCTTACTCGTCTCGGTAGAAGCCGAATGGTGGTAAGGTCCACTACCGTTTGCAAGTATAGGTTGTTGCTTCATATACGAGATATCTTGGTGATGATGACGATGGTTATGGATGGAAGACTTGAGCAGGCAGTAGGGGTGGTTTGGGAACAGAGTCTTGAATGCACCACTAGGCTCACTTGAGTTGATTAAGGACCGTCTCGTTGGTGCTGTCAACATGAACACCTTTCTGTGCTGCCACATACTCAATATAATGGAACGGGTAAGCCTTACTCCTTATCTAGCTGCGACCATTTAGCTTGCGAGTTCGGGGCCATAGAAAGGTGCTAGGGATGACCCCATGTGAGGGCCTAGTGCGACCAACTTGCCTTAACCGAACGTCTGTTAAATGGTCAGGGCGTATTTGGAGTGGGTTGTCACATTGAATCACCACTTACTTCCGACGGGTCATATGGGCGGTGGTCGTGTGGCGTGTGGGTAAAATAGTACTCCCCTGCAGGGGGTGTAAAATCAATTCGAATTGCCGCGCTCTCGGTCATGAGCAAGTTTATGTTTGTTAGTCATCATCGTAGTTTTGGTTTGGATATAAGCTCGTGTTGCGTATTGGATGACAAACCATTGGTGTTACACTTGAGCTATGGGAATGTATGGGTGGGCATAGGATGAGTTGCTCATGAGTCCTTTTTATGCTTGTCACTTAATTACTTATCTAATATGATCAATGAATTGCTTTATGCAAAATGTCTTCCTATTTGCCTTTTCTTGTCCAAAGCTAAATGCATCTTTCGATGTACAAAGAGCTATATGACTCTATGTGTAAGTCTTGCTGAGTACCTTCGTACTCACGATGCTGTTGGAGTTTTTGCGGTTGAGGACGAATACGTGTATGGCTACTTCTACCCCGCCGAGGGTGGTGATGGGCAGGAGTAGCCGGTTGTGGTAGTGCTAATCCCGGTGGTGTTTGTGGGCTGAGCACCATTGGCCTTTTGCTAAAGTTCCGCTGCGTATTCCTCGCATGCCAAGGTCATGTAACACATTTCCTTGGCTATAGTTTTCTAGTTGGCATGAGAACTAAGCTAGTTAAAATCTCTTTTGTTGTATTTATAAAAAGAATGAAGACTTGTAATAACACTTAAAATTGCTCTCTATTTTGTACCTTGTGAAGACGGTGGTTTCAAATTGTGACTTTGCGGTATACACGTCGATCTTAGGCATTGTACATGCATACCAGAGAATACCGGAATCATACATATGATGACCTAATATTGTTTGTTGGTAGCTTGGAATGGCTTTTGACAAGTGATGTGTCAACTGTCAAGTGGTTGACGTGTGTCAATGCTCATCCCATGATTAGCCGATATATTTGGTCATTATGTGTATAATTTGGAAGACTCCACACTTTTGAATTTAACAGAATCCATGTTGGTATTCACGGCATTTTTCTTGACCAAACGGACAGAGCTGTGCCAACGCACACGCCATTCACCAATAAATATGGAATTCCTTAAAAACACACGTAATCAGCTATAATGGGGAATAACAACGACACTTCTCATAAGCCAATGCTCTTATCTGTTCATTTCCTTCAATACATTGGGTCGCCTCAAGTTGGTGATTGTATTTGGGATTTGGTTGTAACTTTCTAGAGAGTCAAGGATCGTGTGCCTATAGCTTCTTTGAAGGCCAATGCCGAGATTAATGCAATCGTCCTATTATCTAAAAAAAATGCTATTGTTCGCAATATGAATCTGTACAATCAAATATTCTTATTTGAGAGAATACATTCGCAGGGCCTGACCTCCTTTAGTTGCGTTTAATATTGTAGACGCCCTTCATATATCCAGGCAACACAGATGCCATAAGCTGTTGTTATCTACCCTAAACCCTAGTATATTCAAGAAAACACAGACAACCATCGGCCAAGAATTTGAAGATGAGACATTAGAGACACTAAACCTAGTTAATATGGGGTCAGAGCAAGACAAACAAATAAGGCTAAACTCACTAGTACAAAAAGCCTTTAGATATTAGTAGAAAAAACCCACGCTCTATGAAGACATGCACACACACACTCTACATCATAAACGCCTACGAGAGACTAGGCCGACCGATCTGAGAGATTCGCAAAATCTGTCAATAGGGACGTCTCCTTCCATCAGAATAATAAAAAGCCGTAAATGCGACACCCATGCCAAATCGGTGATATGAACTCGGGTGGGTCGGTACCACACATGAGCTACGCTTAGTTTGCATGAATTCTGCCATTTGTGAATGACATGCGACCACTGTTTTTTTTCGATTACACAGTACAAATCAGACACTCACAACGCACGCACACTCGCCCCTATGAACGCACATACGCAAACCCTAGCCCTGTGAGCATCTTCGAAGATTGAGCCAGCTAATCCTCGAGATTGACGAAGTCACCACTGGCGCCTCGCTGTCGACGGCCACGTCGCCTCCCACTGAAACCACAATGCTGTTAAATCCTGGAAAATTCGCTCCCACGGGGAGTCGAACCCAGGACTTCAGGTGCTACTGAGGCTCTTGTAACCACTAGGCTATAGTCCCTTTCTCATGCATCCACTGTTAGTAATGCAGCTATAACCACTATGAGAAAATAAAATTACAATATGGAGAAAAATAAAAAATATACATTTCCCTATTCGTTTTTGTCGTAGCCCGTCTGAACGGGGCGTTCGGCAGATATTTGGATCGTGGGAGCAACGTGGGAAGTAGAGATCGATCTAAGAACACGCAGAGGTTTATACTGGTTCGGGCCTTCCGAAGGATAATAACCCTACGTCCAGTGTAGATCTTGATTATGCTGACAGCCTTCACGCTAGGGTTGCGCAAAGTCTCGATTACCTCCTCATATGGGGTGTACATGAATATTTATAGGCCAAACAACCGCCTATAGAGTCCTAGCGCGATTACAATTCAACTTTTCTATTTTAGTAAAGAGATCGGAACATATCTCCTAAACCTTGTCCTGCAAGACAAGTCTTCGGAGACTTCCATAATTGGCCTTCGGAATATCGGGAATCTTAGGGTTACGACTTAAGCCCCCGAATATGTCACTTGGCATATTCACCCAATCAACGCCTTTCAATAAGCGTTTGGTGAACCTATGACAGGGGATATGTTCGATAATCAGCCCAAATCCAGATATTCTGAAGCTTCATTCTTCAACTCATATCCCTGGACTTCACAAATCTTCAGAAATAATGCCTTCGGAAACCTTCCACAGTTCTTCATTCCGAACACTTCTCTGAAAAGAATCTTTCCGTACAACAATCCGCAGCCTTTGACTCAGCTCCATCCTTATCCATAAGCGCTGTATCAAATAAGACCATGACCTGACCAGTCATACTTTATCACTGTTGACCTGGCTAGACTGCCGGAATCTCTGCAACAACATTACTTCACCACGCATCTTCCCATGTAAGCGCTTAGAATACTCCAACTCTCTTGACCTTTCAAGCCACCGAAAAGCCACTTCTGTGCCTATAAATACAGGACTCACCACAACTTTCAGACTCACCTTCGTCATCCACCATGGGCAAAAAGAGATGTGCAAACCCTAGGTTTTCCAAATGGCTTAACACCCAGTGCACCGGCAAATCTGGATCTTCTTCTTCCATGCTTCCTGATGATGTACCAGCCACAAAATCTCCAAGACATACCGAGCCATCCAATCCACCAAACCCTCCTACCATGTCCGCAGAGGATTATGGACTTCCTCCTCCCAGCCCTCCTCCAGATCCGTCCTTGGCCATAGATCTTGACGAAGACATTGCCGGCGATGAGGAATATGCTCGCCTTCTTCATGTGGCCCTAAATAAAGGACCACGTGGAATCCCCACCGATGCCAACATCATCTCGATCGACGACTCCGACGACGAGGCCCCAAGTGTTGGTGGTTCTTATGCGATAAAATTAAATTCATTAATTCCGCAAGCGCACGGATCACCATTGTAGCATTTCACCTTGGAGTATTCCAGGGTTATCGTATTTATATTTCCGCAGGGAAGTAGAGCGAAAGGGAGCTGAATAGTAGCAATGCATTGAATAATTTGGAGAAGGAATAATGTATCAAACTATACTTGAGACGGGGGTAAGATAGGCATGATATATATGGGTGGCACACACATCCTCAAATCCAAGGTAATAAAAGAAATAAAACCGTAGTATACATGTGGGAGAGCAACGAGATAGAGTTAAAGCTACCTGTATGTTTACCTATTATTTACTCTTCCTAGCAGTCAAGTCTACAAAGATTATCTACTCTAGCTAAGCTCATACACATACAAGTCATGTCGTTTCGGGGCACACACGTGCTAGGTTAACCGATGTTGCTAGTTCAAACCTAGGGAACCGTATGCTATAATTAAGACCCTGCTGAGTCCAACCCGGACGTGGTGGATTACAGAGACCGGTGCAGCTATCACGTACACTCGCGGCTACCATCCTCCGTGGGGTTGGGTGCCAAACGTGCATAGGCCAAATTCTAAGCGCCATGCTTACAACCCGCCTAGAGGAACTACTCTTGATCAACGGAGCAGTCCTATCTAAGAATAAACAAGCACAGATTTCACTCGACGTCATCTCCGACGAAGGCACTCTCTCGTACTTGCCTACTCCAACAATCACGAATCCCACAATAAGACTTCTACGAGCACTTACTTAACAGAATAAATAAACTAGATAGAAAAGAACTACTAAAAGAAATAAATAAAGATAAAACTAAATATAAATATATTAAATAAAATAATTATCTCAAGAGTAAGGATACAAAGAACTATATCAAGACTCCGAGAAGACTCCGGAAGGCCGAGAGAGCTCTCACTCTACTCTACTCTACTCTAACTCCCAAAGCTACTACTAGACAAGAAAATGAAAACACTTGGATGAAGTGTGAGGTGCGAGTTGCTTCTGAGGCCGGGGGGTCCTATTTATAGGTCTCCAAGGCGGTGGAAGCGCTGCTGCCGACTCTGGGGAGGCGGTGGTGCCAAAGCCAGCCGACCGGTCTAGGGGGGTGGCCGGCCGACCGTCCACTGTGTCGGTTCGCCACCGACTTCTGCCTCGACGCTCCAGATCACTCCCTGAAGACGGTCGCTTCTTCGTGGGGTCGACAGAATTGAAGTAGGGGCCAAGTTAAGGCCCAAATGGCCCACCTTCTAGAATGGCGGTGCAACTCTGCTGGGCTGGTCTTGAATTGTGCGTGGTTGGCTAGTTTCCAGTCCACTGGAGGGGGCCCGAGGCCTGCGGCCACCAGGTGGGGCCGGCCGGCCTATGGTGGGGCCGGCCGGCTAGGGAATTTCCCTGACTGGGCCCACTTTCCTCCATTATTCACTCCTCCATCCAAATATTCACCAAAACTTGTGGAGTAGTGTTATTCCTATCTACTATGCACAAAATCTTGGTGTTATGCTTTTATTTACCGATAGGGTGGCGGTCAAATCATATTTTAACGACCGGCAACAACCTCCCCAAGCTTAAACTTTGCTCGTCCCGAGCAAACTCAACTTAGGGTACCGGCGGATCAGGAGTTACAAAGAAGCGCCCCATGGGTAATAAAGATGCAACAACGTACTCCCTAAACAGTGGTAAGTTTACGAGAGCACAAAATATTCATGAGTGTTGCAAAAATCGTAGGGCCTATATGATACACCTTGTCATGCAGCATTGAAGACTAGAACGGCACTTTTGGACAAGTAAACAATTCTAGCAGGTATGCATCCAGAGTTTTTATGTGCTGCAAGGTAAGGTGAAAAAAAAATCTCCTTCATTTTGGACGGCACTTCTCTTACCTACTAATGTGAGTCTTATTCCTACAAGCTTCACTCATCCTACCTTCTACCAAATGAGGCTTTGTATGTGGAGCTTGGTAAGGAATGCACAAATGTCATGCATATATTGTAAAGCTAAAGAATGAGTCTCAATCAACATAGCAACTCCTTGTATTTTGGTCGTAGGAAATGATGCGATGGAGGGGGAGAAAATGAACTCACACTTGTGGAAGGGGTTTTGAAAACATTGGTCCTTTATTTTGCTCAAGATGTTTATGATAAGAACCATATAGCCATTGACTTTTGTCATGCAACCATGGAGTTTTTTTTTTTGACTACTCCATGATGCAAGGGGCTATAACTTTTGCATGGTTCAAAGAAATATTTTGAAATATTCTTGAGCCTTTTGGATGGACCAAAAGTTTTACTAACTCTGAAAAATGTTTGGTTGATTTATCCAAACATCCCCCTTTTTATTTGGTCGAGAGAAATTTTCGAAAACACACGCGAAGGAGTTATGACCAAAATTAGGAATGCTTAGTTTCAAGAGTACATCAAACCTTAACAAAACTCAATATATAAACAAATGGCTATGAGTGGGGCTGTTTCGAATATTATGATATGGCTCTGGTAGGTAAATAAATCCTCACACTAAGAGAAGTGTGCCAAAACAGAAGGGTTTTAGGTACTTGCAGCAATTCAAGAAAAACATATCTGGATGAAACCATACTAAGAAATTGCAACAAGTCCTAATCATGCCATATCACAATCCACAATGCAAGACTTGGTGTAACAAATGCAACCCACGGACTTAACCAAGAGTCATGATGTGATCATGCTCAAATAAAAATAACACGTATGTCGGGAGTAGAGGTTGCATCTATGCGACACATGGGAAGCTAATTTGTAACTCGATCATCATTCCCTTAAGTGTAGCATAACACTAAGATTCTAGCATTTATTCAAAACAGGGAGTTTATTTATTTATTAAGAAAGTTAGAAATACTTACCTGAGGGTCCTCCCCAAGCTTGAGTCTTTGCAAGACTCGAGCTAGCGTTGAACTCCTTCTTACCTGGGGGCCCTCCCCAAGCTTGAGTCTTTGTAAGACTTAAGCTTGATTCAGGCTCTTCCTCCTCCTTCTTGACCTACAAAAAAGAGTGAGGATGATACAAGTGGCTAGCCCCTAATGGGCATCGCCGGGAATCCTATTATTTTTGTTATTTTTAATTTTTCATATTTTATTTTGTTTTTATGGTTTATGAAAGAAAAACAAGTGCTAGGCCTAGCTAGGATAACGATTGGGATGGCCTCCCCAATCGGAGGGCTCTCATTTTTACGTCTTTGAGCTAGACGTTCTCCATGTCGTTTCAACTTGTTTGGACCTCGCTCGCTAGAGAATCTGGCGAGGTTGAGGTTCCCTTTTTCTTCCGCCACACTTTGGTTGTCTTCTTTGTGCTTGTGGCGGCGACTTTTTCTTTATTAGGCGCCTTTGTTGTACTCTCATCGGTCGATACCGTAGCTGCCTTCTTCTTTCGTGAGCGCCTCGCTCTCCTCTTCTTAGGCGATTGTGACTTACCTACTCCTTCTTGTGGGGGAGGAGTAAGAGGGGCTTGCGGTGCGTTTGGCGGCTGAGGCATTCTCCTTGGAGTCCTCCAATAATTAGCTGGCCTTCTTGCATTCTCTCTTGCCAGGTAGTATCTCATGTATGCAACGAGCTTATCTGGCTGTGGCATGGGTGGAGTAATCTCGATCTTCTCCACTTCCCTTGGGTCCTTTCCATATATGACCCTCACTTGCTTGCATTGCTCAACCTTGGGTTTAAAGCTAAACGTCTCTTCCCTGCCGTGGAAGTCCAAATGGATCTCTCCTGCCCCCACGTCGATGTTGGTGTTGGTGGTACTCAATAATGGCCTCCCAAGGATGAGAGGAGTCTTGACATCTCCTTCCATTTCTGGCACAACAAAGTCGACGGGGACGAAGAAGTTTCTGATCTGCACGGGGACATCTTCGGCAATACCCACAGGATGGCAAACCGATTGATCCGCGAGTTGCAAGCACATTGCCGTTGGCGATAATGGGCGATTTAGCCTGTCATATACCGTCTTGGGCATGACGCTTACACTTGCTCCTAAATCGCAGAGCGCCTGTGAGAAGTGCTGGCTGCCGATCGAACATGGGATGGTTGGACACCCCGGATCCTTCTTCTTTTCTGGAAGGATGTTCAGAATAGCTGCACTGCATGGCATCAAGCAGAGGAATATGCACATATATATGCCGGATAGCCTCAACAAATTTATCGAAGTGCTCATCCACAGTGAGCTTCTTCCTGCGGTCGGGATAGGGCAAGCCTGTAGTGTCAAAATATTCATGTGGGGCTGCTTTGGGTGGAGCCTGTTCAACGGGAGGATCTATTGGTTCCTCCTCGGAGCTCTCCTTTTTGGCGTCTCCTTTTTCAGGGACCTTCTTTTCTGGAACCTTTTTACCGGCCTTCTCCTTGGGAGCTATGTCTGGAGTCTTCCTCTCTGCACCCTTGGGATATGGTGGGTCCACAGTACCTCTTCCGCCCCTGGTGGTGATAGCACTAACACTCCCCTCCGTACGAGGAGCCTGCACAGCTGAAGCTATTTGCGCGATTTGCGTTTCTAGCATTTTGTTATGGCTTAGCTGATTTTGCAGAGCAGCACTGAACGACTCTAGCTTAGCATCTATGCTCTCTAAAGCCTTGTCCGTAGTAAGAAACTTCTTACTAATGCTGTCATTGATCTTGACATGGCCGAGAACTAGATCCTTGATAGAGGGCTCATAACGGGAAAGATTACCATTGTTACCTCCCTGATTCTTGTTGAAGGAGAGGTCGGGCCTGGAATTCCAGCCGTAGTTGTTCTGGGAGCGGTACCCATTGCCATTGTTGAGGAAATTGCATTCCTCTCTTGCGTTTGGGCAATTGCTGCCCATATGCCCTGTGTTGCCGCACTCTTCACAAGTCATGCGGGAGTCCGCAACTTGCAGGTCCTATGGAGAGTCCACCTTGCGGAGGAGCTGGTCAAGCTTGATGGCGAGCATGTCCATCGTCTCCACTTGGTGCACTCCACGGGTCTTGGTGCTCGCCGCTTGGCGTTCACCATGAGTCTGGTTGGCCGCCACCTTCTCAATCAACTTCTTAGCGTTCTTCACGCTAAGAGAGAAGAAGGAGCCGCCTGCTGCGGCGTCGAGGTGCTCTCGAGCGGACGGCCTCAAACCATGATAGAAACTCTGTATGAGGAGCCATTCCTCCATGCCATGGTGTGGGCATGAGAGAACGTACTCCTGCATCCTGTCCCAGGCTTCCGCGGTCGACTCATCTGCGAGCTGTTGGAAGCCCAATATCTTGTTCCGCAGGGCAGTCGTCTTACCCGGCGGGAAGAACTTGGCGAGGAAGGCATTGGAGCATGCCGTCCACGTGTCGAGGGACTCTTGATTCGCGTAGAACCACTGGAGAGCCTTCCCCAACAGAGAGAATGGGAAGAGCTGCAGTCGGATGGCGTCCTGAGGTGCATCCTTCATGGCGAAGGTGTTGCACGATATCAGGAACCTTTGGAGGTGAGCGTTCGCATCCTCCGACGGTTTCCCACAGAAGGGTTGGGTCCCACGCGGATGCTCTCCGTAGTTGGCGCGGAGAAGTCATTGATCGTCTTCTCGATCGGATCGCCCATGTTGTTGTTCGTCGATGAAGATGGAAGGTGATCGACAATCGTCGGAAGGGATCCTTCAAGAGCCAGAACTTTCGATCGAGCGTGGGTGGGAGGAGGGGTAAGCCTGGCCCTCACCCTTCTCAAGAACTGTTCGGGATCTGGGTGGAAGTTTTCTGGTAGGTCGAAACCAGTCATGCACTGTCCTGTTTCAAATTTCCACAAGAGGAAAGACAGGACAAGGGTAAGCCCGCAAAAGTAAGTGATAATTACTCTTCTCACAAATTTCAATGCATTTATTCAGATTCCTAGCTGCTACTTCCCCGGCAACGGCGCCAGAAATGCTTGTTGGCGGTTCTTATGCGATAAAATTAAATTCATTAATTCCGCAAGCGCACGGATCACCATTGTAGCATTTCACCTTGGAGTATTCCAGGGTTATCGTATTTATATTTCCGCAGGGAAGTAGAGCGAAAGGGAGCTGAATAGTTGCAATGCATTGGATAATTTGGAGAAGGAATAATGTATCAAACTATACTTGAGACGGGGGTAAGATAGGCATGATATATATGGGTGGCACACACATCCTCAAATCCAAGGTAATAAAAGAAATAAAACCGTAGTATACATTTGGGAGAGCAACGAGATAGAGTTAAAGCTACCTGTATGTTTACCTATTATTTACTCTTCCTAGCAGTCAAGTCTACAAAGATTATCTACTCTAGCTAAGCTCATACACATACAAGTCATGTCGTTTCGGGGCACACACGTACTAGGTTAACCGATGTTGCTAGTTCAAACCTAGGGAAGCGTATGCTATAATTAAGACCCTGCTGAGTCCAACCCGGACGTGGTGGATTACAGAGACCGGTGCAGCTGTCACATACACTCGCAGCTACCATCCTCCGTGGGGTTGGGTGCCAAACATGCATAGGCCAAATTCTAAGCGTCATGCTTACAACCCGCCTAAAATAACTACTCTTGATCAACGGAGCAGTCCTATCTAAGAATAAACAAGCATAGATTTCACTCGACGTCATCTCCGACGAAGGCACTCTCTCGTACTTGCCTACTCCAACAATCACGAACCCCACAACAAGACTTCTACGAGCACTTACTTAACAGAATAAATAAACTAAATAGAAAAGAACTACTAAAAGAAATAAATAAGGATAAAACTAAATATAATTATATTAAATAAAATAATTATCTCAAGAGTAAGGATACAAAGAACTATACCAAGACTCCGAGAAGATTCCGGAAGCCCGAGAGAGCTCTCACTCTACTCTACTCTACTCTAACTCCCAAAGCTACTACTAGACAAGAAAATGAAAACACTTGGATGAAGTGTGAGGTGTGAGTTGCTTCTGAGGCCGGGGGGTCCTATTTATAGGTCTCCAAGGCGGTCGAAGCACTGCAGCCGACTCTGGAGAGGCGGTGGCGCCAAAGACGGCCGACCGGCCTAGGGGGGTGGCCGGCCGGCCGTCCACTGTGTCCGTTCGCCACCGACTTCTGCCTCGACGCTCCAGATCACTCCCTGAAGGCGGTCTGAAGGTTGGCTTCTTCGTGGGGTCGGCAGAATTGAAGTAGGGGCCAAGTTAAGGCCCAAATAGCCCACCTTCTAGAATGGCGGTGCAACTCTGCTGGGCTGGTCTTGAATTGTTCGTGGTTGGTCAGTTTCCAGTCCACTGGAGGGGGCCCGAGGCCTGCGGCCACCAGGTGGGGCCGGCCGGCCTATGGTGGGGCCGGCCGGCCAGGGAATTTCCCTGACTGGGCCCACTTTCCTCCGTTATTCACTCCTGCATCCAAATATTCACCAAAACTTGTGGAGTAGTGTTATTCCTATCTACTATACACAAAATCTTGGTGTTATGCTTTTATTTACCGATAGGGTGGCGGTCAAATCATAGTTTAACGACCGCCAACACCAAGCGAGGAGGCCATACCAGATGACCTCCTTGCAGACCAATCTGCTGCAGGGAGATTGGCAACAACAAGTCTACCGGGTGATAGTCCAGTCTTGCATCCAAGACGGGGAGGAAACCCGGTCCTTGACTCTAACGCAGGGAGTGCTCCCCTCCCTTCTCGCACATCCCTCATCACCAGCGCAATGGTGGTAGGCGCGAGGAGCTCCTCCGAAGCTGTTGAAGAAGCTACCCCTGAAGATGCAGAAGAGCATCAGGAGTAGAGTTCGAACAGCCCCCAAGCTGTTGAGGAGAGGAGTTCACCATGCAGCATAGATTTCTTTTTCCTTGTTTTTTATTCTTCTGTCAAGTAGTAGCACTTTCCCCATACTTCAGCTGTATCTAGAACTTGTAATAGGATCTTCGAATGAATGAATGGAAAGCTGCCTTCAATCCAATGTCTTCATAAAAAACTGCTTGTACTGTCTTCATTGTACCCCCCTTTTTGATACTGTTCTGCAATATACTCCTTCAAAATGCATATTTCTTCCAAAAGACTCCTCGGAGAACCGTTATAAAAACTCTTCGAAGAACACTCCATTAAAACAATTCGGAGAACTTTTCAAAAAGAACTCTTCGGAGAACCTTTCATAGGGCTCTTCAAAGAACACTTCAGCAAGAAGATAACACTTCGGGGAACATTTTATTTTGTTATGGCAACTAACTCCCCTAGAAACTGCCAATTCCTTTCTCAGCAACATCTTCCATTTTTATCGCAACAATCATCACCGCAATCCCAGCAATTATTCTCAACAAACCTGGTATGTACGCGGCATAATAGGAAACATACCGTCACCGAGCGCATTTACTGGAGGGAATATCCTATTTTCTCGGGACCTGAACCGTCGCGATAGCCTTTAAGACCCAATCCCTACAGTTTTCTTCCTCACCCTGCACCAAATTATCATCTGCCATTTCTCACAAACTCTCACAACCGCGCACAGTCTCCATGGCCGCCGCTTCTTCTGAGAGAACCAACACAGCTCCGCTCGACGCACAGCAGCCCGAATCCAGCAGCACCACCGACTCCCCAACCCTTGCCCAGATCATGACCAAGGAAGGGAAAATCCCCGACTCCTCCCAGTATTGGAAAGCGGGAACCCTAAAGCAGAAAGATCTGGATGTGATGCTGAAGGACGGATTGATCTCCGCGTTCTACCCGAACAGACCCAACGACAAGTTGGATCTCGATGGGTCCGACACCACTGAGATTCCAATTTTTGAAGCTCATCTGAGGTGCGGGTTCAACCTTCCACCTTCCAAATTTCTCGAACGCATCTGTAGATTTTATCAGATTGAGCTAGCTCATTTGAAGCCCCAGGCAATCGCTCTTCTTAGCATCTTCGCCATGCTCTGTGAATGCTGGCTAGGAACTGCAGCTTCTTCAGATCTGTGGCGGGTGTATTATGACCCGCTACTACACTAAACAGCAGATCGTCTTCTCTGTTAGCTTCACTCTTAGGCCAAAATGCACCTATCTTCCTTTCTTTTACAAATATTCCTGGAGCGGTTTCAAATAAAAGTACTTTGTCATGTAGATGCACAAGAAGTACTCCATCAAGGGCACTGGTTTGATGTCCAATCATTCGGAGTGGATCAGAAAAATTCCCACTATGGTGCCCAGACTCCAGAACATGATAGCCAAAGTCACCGAACTAGTGAAACTGGGCCTTCGGGGCGAACATGTTGTTGAAGAGTTTGTTCACCGCCGCATTTTCCCTCTGCAACTTCGGGATCCACTAGCCATGATGTACACTGAGCCCAAGGACCCCAAATGGCTGCCCGAAAATGGTATGATTAATCCCTCAACTTCTTCTTGCTGTAATTTCCCAAACTGTTTGTCATCATACTAACTTGAATCTTCTCAATTTCAGCGGTGCTGACAGAGGACATGGTGATCAAGCGTGTCCGGGACGTCCTGGATGCAGAGTTGCAGCCCTGGCCAAAGACCGTCCCTGCCCCATACAGCGCCGCAAATCCTCCACCTGAGGTAAGCACGTAACATCTTGCTTTCTCTACTGTATTAAGATTTCATCTGTAATCTTCTTTCATCTCAGGACCCCTTCGATGCTGATCCCGATGATGGTCTTCCCGAAGACGCTATCGTGCTCAGTAGCAGCAGCGAGGAGAAAGAACAAGAGAACACTTCAAGCCTTGCTGCAGACTAAGCACGTCCTGATCTTGACATTCAGGTTACACCCTGACACTTTCTCAATACAATTCTCCTGTATTCTTAAATTCTGGTTTCTAATATGCCAGTTCTTTCAAAATAAGATGTCGAAGTTGACAATTAGGCCTTGGATGAGAAGGTCGCTGACCTCAAATCAGCCTTACTAGGCGACAAGACTCCACTGGTTTCTTCAAAACCAGAATCTTCCAAGCCCCAGTCAGGAACTCCCTCCAAGGACACCAGGAAAAGGAAGTACCGAGCTGCAGCGTCGACTCCAGCATCCAATCCATCATCTACTCCCTTTCCTGATGTTCCTGAAATCCAAAGTCTTTGAGATGCACCTCGACCTGGAGATCAGGTATCTACAGAAATCGCCTTTGGGACATTATTTGCTAGCTTTTAGCGTATCTCTCAAGCTTGTATGTCTCAGGGCAAGAAATCTTATTCTGGTGAAAAGAGATGCCGTCTTCAAGTCATTGCTGCCCAAAATCAGCTTTGGTTGAACAACCAGCTCCTTCTGTAGCTGCCCCATCAGCATCACCTCAATCAGCCATCTTTGAAAAGGTTTACCAGGAGATGCAGGCTGCCGAAGCATGGCACCTTAAGACTTGCAAAGCCTTCAACTCTCAAATCAAGAACTTGCAAAATGAAAAGGCAGAGTTGCAAAAGAAGTTATCACACTCTGACTGCACTCTAGCCTTATCAGAGAAAGACAGAAGGATCACTCAATTGGAAGAGGATCTTCTGGCAGTTAACAAAACCATTGATGAACTGAAGGAGAACCATGCTGCTGCACTGAAGACTCTTGAAGCCTCCAAGGCCACATTAGAGACTTCTCTGACAGGTCAACATCTCTTATACTTTACTTATCACTTTCTTCTGGTTCTCTTCATCATCTCTTAATAAATTTGTATCTTCAGAATTGAACAAGAAGGTTCCACTTCTGGAGAAGGAGATCCACTTCAAGAGCCAAGTCATTCAGAGTCTTGAGAAGAAAACAGATGCTATGTAGAAGGAAAACAAGAAACTGGTGGCTGCCAACGAAGAGCTGACTGAAGACATCTCAGCCCGAAGTGTCGCTGGTAATGCCTACACCATTGCCCTGTTCAAGCATCACTTCCCCACCTTAGATCTCTCCATCCTGAAGACAGGCTTCACATGTTGTTGGCGATTTCTAGTATACCATTTTATATGCCAACTACTCCTTATTTAGAGCATAAATGTCATCATTATAGGCCATTAACCATTGATAATACACCATATTTGTATATATGTCGTTCTGGAGATTTATTGCAGAAACAGATGAAAAGGACGACATTCTGGACATTGTAGCTGATCTGGACCTGAAGAGAAGAAAAGCAGCAGAAAAGGCTTACTGTGCGAGGCTGGCCCACCATTCAGTTGATTCTAGAAGGAAGTCATCCGAACCAATCTTGGGAGATATGCGTCACGAAGAGATAAAAGATGCCTGAAGATTTGAAACAGCAATGCAGGACTTGATCTCGAAGAAAACTGATTTGGAAGGCCCACATGGAAGCTACCTAGGACTTTGGAACTGACTTAGAGAAGCGACCGAGTTGGACACGAGGTGTGCCGATCGGCACGGCACAAGGACTCTCTTCCGGAGATCCTTTTCCTTTTCTAAGCACAGCCCTATATAAACCTGTAAAAGCCCTAGGGTTTCGCACGGCCGCCAGAGGGACAACACAGCTAGTAAGTTTAGAGCCACCGGAGCTTTGCCCCGTTCTTCATTTTCTCTAGTTGTTAGATTAAGAACCACTGGTGCTAAGAGGTGATCCATCAAGGTAGGTCTACTAGATGGTGATGTATCTTGTACTATGTATTATCAAAGTATGGTTGAATATGTGGATGAATAGTTTTGATTATTGCTTCCCTGGATTTTATGGTCTTTACATGTACTTGTTCCTACGCTTTGTGACGACTAAGTATTAGATGTTATTTTAATTGTGGTGGCAATAAGAGGTGAGATTCAGTCTCTCACTATCTCCATTGTGGTTAAGATAATATCGGGATCTTGTAATGCGCCATATTTGCACATTGTCTCTGTACCTCAACGCGCTGGAATATGCGAGATCCTTGAGATGATGTGTAGAGTGGGAAGCGGCCACCGATTACGGAGGTTGGTCGTGACAGGGCTCGACGGAAAGGGGTTTCTACCTACCAATCTTCGGTTATCAATAATCAAGTAAATCCGTTTATGATGCTATTTAATTAGGCTTTTTGGTTACGATCTCAACTAGCAGACTTTGGCTAACTTACCCAGTGATTTAATCAGGTTCCTTAGGCTGTTCAAGCAACACTCGGATGACTCAGCCTCTGTGTCGACCGGCACACCAGTTGTGCCGATCGGCACATCTCCCAACTTTCCCAAAACTCATGCTCATGCTCACTAGAAAGCCTGGCTAACTCTTTTACTGACAATTCTGCTTAATTCCCATTGGTCTCTGTGGTTCGATTAAACCTTGGAATACTCTTCTGGGGAAAAGGCTACAATGTACACCGTCCACTTGCGGTATATAAATTAGGTGCGTTACAAACGACCAACACATGTTCTCCCGCTGATTGGGATGCATTGATGGACGAGGTGACTCCAGATGCTGAAAACTTTGTAGCCGCCTTAAATCTTAGTGCGACTGTATCATCTCCCATTGAGGGACAAACTGGTAAAAACTAGGAGTGATTTTGTAACAAACACTATGCTTTCCTGCCGTGTGGCTGGAAACAATTTTTATTTATAACATCTCAAACATATATGCCTGTACCACTAGCCCCTTGCTTTTGTGTACATAATATCAATTATGTGCAGAAAAGTAGTCGATGAACAAGGCATTTGGAATTCTGCATTTTAACAAAATCTCTTTGCACAAAAAGAGATAACACGACACTTATCAACTATAGATGGCTATTTCATGTAGCATCTATAGCAAAAGTCGCGTAGAATTGGTTGAACGTGCAACCGGCCTGGGAAAAGACGCTTATAAACCCCACAGTAGGCTAAGGGTCTCCTCCCAGGACATCAAGCAGTGGCTGTGTAACTTATCAAACCATCATTGTGGCTAAGTCTTACAACCGATTAGTGGCTGAAAAGGCTGTTCGTACCGCGCCGTATAAACCCTCGTGTGGCTAGGACAACGGCCAAACTTTGTAGACCAACTGAAAGTCGGCCTTTCCATATGCGCGAAGCAAAGATATTCTGATCAACTCATAGCTTTATTGAGAACTCATTGAACAAATTACACATGGAACTTCCGCAACTGATCGGTGTTCCAAGTTCCAGGCAGTAGACCACCATTAACTTCAGCTAACACATAAGCCCCCAGGCCTGCATCCTCTACCACAATGAAAGGCCCTTCACATGGGGACGACAACTTGTGCTTATCTTTGGTGTTGATATCCTTCTTGATCACCAGATCTCCCACTTTAAGTTTTCTGCCGAACACCTTTCGGCTATACTGCTTCCTCAACACTTCTTGATATTTCTAAATATGGCAAAAAGCTGTATCTCTTTCTTCTTCCAATAATAGCAGATCAACTTCACGTGCATCTTCCTGAGCATCTTCATAGAAATTGGTTATCCGGTGAGCCCCCAAGTGTATTTCAGGTGGCAACACAGCATCAGCTCCGTACACTAAATAAAACGGTATTTCTCTACTCGCTCTGCTAGTTGATGTTCTTGCGGACCACAATACAGTTGGTAGCTCTTCAACCCAATTCCTTCCTTTCGCAGCGAGCTTATCAAAGACTCGCGCTCTCATGCCTTGCATAATAACACGGTTAGCTCTCTCCACTGCTCCATTGGTTTGTGCATGTGCCACCGAAGACGTTGGATGTATAATCCCATGATCAGCACAGAATCTTTCAAACTTGGCCCCAATAAACTGTCTTTCGTTGTCAGATATCAGCTTCTTCGGAACCCCAAATCGTGTAATAATGCATCTCAGAAATTTAGCTGACATCTCTTGAGTTATACGTCCCACAGCTTCAGCCTCAATCCACTTCGTGAAGGTGTCAATGGCTACATATAAAAACTTGTAACCCCCCTTAGCTTGCGGAAAAGGACCCAGGATATCAATCCCCCACATAGCAAAAGGCCAAGAAAGAGGTATTGTATGTAACTCTTGTGCATGCCGACTACTCTGCCTACTGAAAAACTGGCAGTTAGCACATGTCTTCACCAATTCCATCGCATCTTGCTTAGCTGTGTTCCAGTAAAACCCATGTCGAAACGCCTTCCCAACCAAGGACCGATACGTAGTGTGAGCTCCACAGATACCACCATGAATGTCATTTAGCAACCGGATTCCTTCTTCCGAAGATACACACTTGAGCAGGATACCGTTGCGACCTCTTCGGTATAATACTCCGTCAATCAACAGATACTACTTGGACTTGCGAGCAATACGTTCTGTAGCCGCATCATCATATGGGATTGGATTATTCTCTAGGAACTGTATAATTGGAACCCTCCAATCTTCTGCATGACCTTCTCCTGAATCTATCACCGTCAGGTCCACTTCTTGAGACACTCTAGCCGTCGAGGGCTTCGAAACCTTCTCTAGAAACACGTCATCTGGTACTGGCGATCGGGACGAAGCGATCCACGCCAGGTGATCAGCATCACGATTGTCCAGATGCGGGATGTACCGCACTTCAAATCCGTCAAACCCTTTCTCAAGCCTTCGAACTTCCTCTAAATAGTCAACCATCTTCGGGTCGGAGCATTGGTATTCTTTCTGTACCTGCCTTGCGACTAACTGTGAATCCCCTTTCACGAGCAGTCGACCGATACCGAGAGACTTAGCAATGCGGAGACCTGTAACAAGGCCCTCATACTCTGCAACATTGTTTGTAGCTTGAAACGGCAGCTGCACAGCGTACTTGATTACCTTCCCTTCAGGTGACACGAACACCACTACGGATACTGCTCCCTTGAGGGTGAAGGACCCATCAAAATACATAACCCAGTGATCAAGTCAAGCTGGTTCTCGTCTCCATCATCAGTCCACTCAGCAATGAAATCTGCCAAAGCTTGACCCAACAGCCCTTCGGGGCACAAACTCAATATGATACTACCCCAGCTCGACTGCCCATTGAGCCACTCTTCCTACAGCATCTTTGCTGTGCAACACAACCTGCAGAGGTCGATCAGAGACCACCTTGATAGGATAAGCCAAGAAATAGTGCTTCAATTTTCTAGATGTCATCAAAATCGCATAGAGCAGCTTCAGTGCCTCTGATACTTTGTTGGGGCTTCCTTGAGAATCTCACTCACAAAATATACCGCATGCTGCCTAGACCCTCCTACATACTCCCTGTCAACAGTTAAGGCAGCACTAACCACAGCATCAGCGGCAGCGACATATAACAGCAACTCTTCATTCGGTTGAGGGGGAACTAGGGTTGGCATCTTCTTAAAGTAGGCTTTTAACTCATGAAACGCCGCCTCTGCCTGATCATCCCACTGGAGCATACCTTTTTCACCTGATCTTGAGATAAATCGGTTCAGGGCTGCCATCATACCAGCTAACTTCTGGACTTCTCTTCGAGTCCTCGGAGGCTTCAGCTTTTCAATGGCTGTCACCTTCTTCAGATTTGCACCAATCCGTCTTTCAGAAATCATATATCCCAGGAGTTTACCCGAGGTAACTCCAAAGACACACTTCTCTGGGTTCAGCTTCATCTTGTACTTTCTCAAATTATCAAAGGTATGCGTCAAATCTTTCAGGAGATCTTCTTTCTTCTTTGTCTTCATGACGATATCGTCAATATAAGCTTCAATATTCTTGCCAATCTACTCTTCGAAGACTAGGTTCACACACTTTTGATAAGTGCAACTCGCATTCTTCAATCCAAAGGGCATCGTGACATAACAGAAAATGCCAAAGGGCATAATGAACGCCGTCTTCTTTTGATCATCCGCACTAAGACTAATTTAGTGATATCCAAAATAAGCATAAAAAGCTCAATAATTCACTAGTCGAAGTGGACTCTACAATTTGATCTATCCTAGGAAGAGGATATTCATCCTTGGGACAAGCCTTATTCATGCTAGTATAATCGATGCACATGCGCCATGAACCATCAGGTTTAGGAACTAATACAGGATTCGCTAACCACTCAGGATAGTCGACCGTTCTAATGAACCCGTCTTGAAGAAGCCTAGTCACCTCCTCATGTATGGCGTCGCGTTTCTCCGAAGTATATCTCCTCTGCTTCTGCTTGACCGGTTTGAAAGCCAGACCGATCCCCAATTTGTGCTCGATCACCTCCCTGGGGATCCCGGGCATGTCAGACGGCTTCCATGCGAAGACATCGACATTCTCCCGTAGGAAGGCTACGAGCGCGCTTTCCTATTTGTCGTCGAGGTTATCACCAATGGTGGTCTTCTTGGTAGGATCTTCTGGGTAGAGCAGAATGTTCTTGTTCTCCAGGTTGCCCCTGATCTCGCCAGCCTTCGAAATTTCAGGATTCGTTGGCGGCGTTGGAAGTGCCAGGGTGGTATCCTTCGAGGCTTCCGGAGTCTTGTCCGCAGGCACAGCAGCTTGTGCGAGGTCGTTCTTCTATACTTTGGTGGTGGAGTAGTCTCCGGTTCTTCAGAACCAAAATGGCCCACAAGCGCCAAGGCATTGAGATCACATCGAACGGCCTGCTCCATTTCAACGTGCACAGTGATTACGGCCTTGGGTTCCGGGATCTTCAGCATACCGTATGCGAAGTGAGTAGCAGCCATGAACTTGAACAGAAAAGGCCTGCCGAGGATGCAATTGTAGGCTGACTCAAAGTCAGCTACCTCGAACTTCAGGATTCTGTCCTCCTGTTATCCTTGTGCCCCACCGTGACATCCAGATTTATCTTGCCCAACGGTCGGGAGAAGGTTCCCGGAACCCAAGGCCATGGAAAGGATCTTTGACCGGTATCAGCCCGGAAAGCGGCAGCCCCATTGCGAGGTACGTCTTCTTCATCAATAGATTCAGGCCATTCACATTGTCAATCAGGGTCTTCGCAATCTTGTTCCGAAGGATGATGATCTTTGCCACGAAGGGTAGCTCCGACCAGCTCAGATGACTCTTCGGGTGGTCATCAACTCTGAAGGTGAGCGGGACATCGGACCACTCGAGCGTCTTCACATGGGGCTCAGCATTCATCACCTCTCGATACAACTTCTTGTATTGCGCTTTGGACGTGAGCGCCGAACTGCCCCGAAGATCATGTTAATCTCCGGGTATCTCTCTACTTCATCTTCCGGCTCCACCCTCTCGAGATGAGGTGGTGCGTCGTTTCGGTCCCGGTTGCGATTCTCTTCACGGGCTTGGATCTTGGCTTCCTCGAGACGCTTCCGTTCCAGGCGCTTGTATTCGTAGCAGTCTTCAAAGTCATGGGTTGAACAGCGATGCACTGGACACCACCTGCTCACTCCATCTAGGCGGTCGTGGTCACGGCCATGCTTCTTGCGAAACGAACCTTCACCTTGCCCTTTCCGATCAGCCGCCTTGACCTCACGGTCATCAGGTTTCTTCTTCTGGCCTTTTCCATTGCTGTTAGTTAGACGAGCTCGGGCGTCGGCCGCTTTGGCGCACTTCTCGACGATGTCAAAGAGTTCAGCAGGCGTCTTGGGCTCCATCTCACGATGGTTTCCACCGTCTTCACGTCCAGGCACCCTTCCTTGTAGATCCAGATCACCTCTATATCGAGGATGTTCAGGATAGTGTTCCTCATCTGGCAGAAGCGCTTTGTGTAATCCCGAAGGGTCTCGTCAGGCTTCTGCTTAATGCTCCTCAGCTGGTCCGCCATGCCATGTCGTGTGTAGGAACCCAAGAAGTTCCCCTCAAACATCTTCTTAAGTTCGTCCCACGAGTCGAACGACAAGGAGGGCAGGTTCATCAGCCAAGTCCTCGCCGCCCCTGTCAGAGCTGTGGGAAGATAACTGCACTTGATCCTCTCATCACCACCGGCCGCGTCAATAACGGTGGAGTAGATCTGCAGAAATTCACCAGGATCAGAGGTGCCATCGTACTTCTCAATGATATTAGGCTTGAACTTGTCAGGCCATTGCACTGTCCGGAGGTATCGTCCAAGAGCCCGGTATGCCGGCGGATGCTCATGCATTTTCCTCTGCGGGGGCCCCATAGATCAGGACCGAGCCGGATGGTTCTGCTGCACTTATTCCCCCAGGCGTTGATGTATCGGCACAACTTGACGTTGATTCAGTTGGTGGCGGGCATCAGAAGGCGCCAGCTGCCGCCCCTGATTCCGCCGATGGTGAGACGAAGACCCATGCGAAGAAGCTTGATTGCCCTGGGCGTTCACAGGTCCGAGCCGCTCATGAATGCTTGAAGCCGCTCGCGCCGGCGCCGCCGTGACTTGATTGTCTTGCTGTGGTGCCTGGAGTCGCCCGGCTAGCTCTGCAGCCAGCTGGATCAAGGAGCCATCGGGGACCCATTAGGAGCCAGCCGGTGAAGGGATTAAGCGTCGTCTCCAACCGAACGGCGTCGAACGCCGGGTTCAGATTGTGTGGCGTAACCGCCGATGGTGCTTGGGGTGGCTGTTGAAGTCGAGACACGATGGATGCGATCGTCTGCACATTGCTGGACACCTCATCAGAAGCGCGTCCAGCCATGCAGATCTTGCGAGACGGATCCACCTCTTATTCCACTTCCGGATCTCAGGGCAATCATCACTAACCCACGATTCATCATCCTGGCCAGGAAAGCCGAGACCGAAGCCGGGAAAGTAGCGTCCTTCCAAGATGGCTTTGACCACTTGTTCTTCTAGGGCAGAGCCATAATATGGATTCGAGGCAAATTCCACTTCCGGATGGGTTCCCGAAGGAGAGCCCGATATCCACGCGTCCTCCTGGAAAGCGTCCGCCGAGTTCATCAACCCGAACAGCCACTGCGATCCATGAAGCGTAACCGCTTTTCACAGGATCGGGTCGGAAGTGCCGATGAACGGACACAGATAGTACATCACATAAATAGCACAATTAAGTCTTAACGTTATTACATTAAGTCCGAATTAAAACATCAAGTCGCACAGCGGAAGTCTAACAACGATACAAAGACAAGGTTCAGATACGCGATACAGAAAGCGATTACGCGCTCACGATACACGAATCCGCATCACAAGCCTGATGATGCGAACTCCACGGAAGGTCACTCCTCGGGCTCCCAGTGGACTGTCCAACCCTCAGGGGGCTGTCCATCCCACTGGCCACCTCCACCAGAAGAGTCAGGGATGAAGACGCTACCTGCATAAAACATTAAAGAGCCAACCCCTGAGCAACTAATACTCAGCAAGACTTACCCGTCCCAACTATAGCCGACTCCTAGTATGCAAAGGCTATGTTGGCGGTCGTTAAACCATGATTTGACCGCCATCCTATCGGTAAATAAAAGCATAACACCAAGATTTTGTGCATAGTAGATAGGAATAACACTACTCCACAAGTTTTGGTGAATATTTGGATGCAGGAGTGAATAATGGAGGAAAGTGAGCCCAGCCAGGGAAATTCCCTGGCCGCCAGCCCCACCATAGGCCGGCCGGCCCCACCTGGTGGCCGCAGGCCTCGGGCCCCCTCCAGTGGACTGGAAACTGGCCAACCACGCACAATTCAAGACCAGCCCAGCAGAGTTGCACCGCCATTCTAGAAGGTGGGCCATTTGGGCCTTAACTTGGCCCCTACTTCAAGTCTGCTGACCCCACGAAGAAGCCGACCTTCAGACCGCCTTCAGGGAGTGATCTGGAGCGTCAAGGCAAAAGTCGGTGGCGAGCCGACACAAGGGGCGGCCGGCCGGCCGGCTTTGGCGCCACCGCTTCTCCAGAGTCGGCAGCAGCGCTTCCACCGCCTTGAAGACCTATAAATAGGACCCCCCCGGCCTCAGAAGCAACTCGCACCTCACACTTCATCCAAGTGTTTTCATTTTCTTGTCTAGTAGTAGCTTCAGGAGTTAGAGTAGAGTAGAGTAGAGTGAGAGCTCTCTCGGGCTTCCGGAGTCTTCTCGGAGTCTTGGTATAGTTCTTTGTATCCTTACTCTTGGGATAATTATTTTATTTAATATAATTATATTTAGTTTTATTTTTATTTATTTCTTTTAGTAGTCTTTTCTATTTAGTTTATTTATTCTATTAAGTAAGTGCTCGTAGAAGTCTTGTTGTGGGATTCGTGATTGTTGGAGTAGGCAAGTATGAGAGAGTGCCTTCGTCGGAGATGACGTCGAGTGAAATCTGTGTTTGTTTATTCTTAGATAGGACTGCTCCGTTGATCAAGAGTAGTTCTCTAGGCGGATTGTAAGCATGGCGCTTAGAACTTGGCCTATGCACGTTTGGCACCCAACCCCACGGAGGATGGTAGCCGCGAGTGTATGTAACAGCTGCACCGGTCTCTGTAATCCACCACGTCCGGGTTGGACTCAGCAGGGTC
The DNA here is from genome assembly GCA_012490785.1 of Eragrostis nindensis. Classification (NCBI taxonomy): domain Eukaryota; kingdom Viridiplantae; phylum Streptophyta; class Magnoliopsida; order Poales; family Poaceae; genus Eragrostis; species Eragrostis nindensis. The sequence continues at coordinate 2,185,375 of JAAXCT010000011.1, read as the reverse complement.
TTAATTATAGCATACGGTTCCCCAGGTTTGAACTAGCCTCATCGGTTAACCTAGCACGTGTGTGCCCCAAAACGACATGACTTGTATGTGTATGAGCTTAGCTAGAGTAGATAATCTTTGTAGACTTGACTGCAAGGAAGAGTAAATAATAGGTAAACATACAGGTAGCTTTAACTCTATCTCGTTGCTCTTCCAAATGTATACTACGGTTTTATTTCTTTATCACTTCGGATTTGAGGATGTGTGTGCCACCTATATTTATCATGCCTATCTTACCCCCGTCTCAAGTATAGTTTGATACATTATTCCTTCTCCAAATTATTCAATGCATTGCAACTATTCAGCTCCCTTTTGCTCTACTTCCCTGCGGAAATATAAATACGATAACCCTGGAATACTCCAAGGTGAAATGCTACAATGGTGATCCGTACGCTTGCGAAATTAATGAATTTAATTTTATCGCATAAGAACCGCTAACAAGCATTTCTGGTGCCGTTGCCGGGGAAGTAGCAGCTAGGAATCTGAATAAATGCATTGAAGTTTGTGAGAAGAGTAATTATCACTTACTTTTGCGGGCTTACCCTTGTCCTGTCTTTCTTCTTGTGGAAATTTGAAACAGGACAGTGCATGACTGGTTTCGACCTACCAGAAAACTTCCACCCAGATCCGGAACAGTTCTTGAGAAGGGTGAGGGCCAGGCTTACCCCTCCTCCCACCCACGCTCGATCGAAAGTTCTGGCTCTTGAAGGATCCCTTCCGACGATTGTCGATCACCTTCCATCTTCATCGACGAACAACAACATGGGTGATCCGATCGAGAAGACGATCAATGACTTCTCCGCGCCAACTACGGAGAACATCCGCGTGGGACCCAACCCGCGCATCACCAACAGGGACTACGAGCTCAAGCCAGCCTTGATCAACATGATCTTGGCTAGTCCCTTCTGTGGGAAGCCGTCGGAGGATGCGAACGCTCACCTCCAAAGGTTCCTGATGACGTGCAACACCTTCGCCATGAAGGATGCACCTCAGGACGCCATCCGACTGCAGCTCTTCCCATTCTCCCTGTTGGGGAAGGCTCTCCTGTGGTTCTACGCGAACCAAGAGTCCCTCGACACGTGGACGGCATGCTCCAATGCCTTCCTCGCCAAGTTCTTCCTGCCGGGTAAGACGACTGCCCTGCGGAACAAGATATCGGGCTTCCAACAGCTTGCAGATGAGTCGACCGCGGAAGCCTGGGACAGGATGCAGGAGTACGTTCTCTCATGCCCACACCATGGCATTGAGGAATGGCTCCTCATATAGAGTTTCTATCACGGTTTGAGGCCGTCCGCTCGAGAGCACCTCGACGCCGCAGCAGGCGGCTCCTTCTTCTCTCTTAGCGTGAAGAACGCTAAGAAGTTGATTGAGAAGGTGGCGGCCAACCAGACTCATGGTGAACGCCAAGCGGCGAGCACCAAGACCCGTGGAGTGCACCAAGTGGAGACGATGGACATGCTCGCCATCAAGCTTGACCAGCTCCTCCGCAAGGTGGACTCTCCACAGGACCTGCAAGTTGCGGACTCCCGCATGACTTGTGAAGAGTGCGGCAACACAGGGCATATGGGCAGCAATGGCCCAAACGCAAGACAGGAATGCAATTTCCTCAACAATGGCAATGGGTACCGCTCCCAGAACAACTACGGCTGGAATTCCAGGCCCGACCTCTCCTTCAACAAGAATTAGGGAGGTAACAATGGTAATCTTTGCCGTTATGAGCCCTCTATCAAGGATCTAGTTCTCGACCAGGTCAAGATCAATGACAGCATTAGTAAGAAGTTTCTTACTACGGACAAGGCTTTAGAGAACATAGATGCCAAGCTTGAGTCATTCAGCACTGCTCTGCAAAATCAGCTAAACCATAACAAGATGCTAGAAACACAAATTGCGCAAATTGCTTCAGCTGTGCAGTCACCTCGTGAGGGTAAACTTCCTGGGCAACCAGAGGTTAATCCCAAGGAGAGTGTAAATGCAATAACCATCAGGTGTGAAGAAGATGAGCAGGACTCTACACTCCCCAAGGATGTGATCAGAAAAGATCCCGGATGGCCAACCATTCCGTGTTTGGTCAACGACCGGTGTTTCGCTCGGGCACTATGTGACTTAGGAGCAAGCGTGAGCATCATGCCGAAGGAGATGTACGATGGGTTAAACCATCCTTTATCTCCAATGACCATGAAGCTCCAGCTTGCAGACGGAACACTACGCCTGCCCTTGGGGATTGTCGAAGAAGTTCCCGTGCAGATTAGAAATCTCTTCCTCCCCATCGATTTCATCGTCCTTGACATGGAAGTGGATGTCAAGACTCCTCTCATCCTCAGGAGGCCGTTCTTGAACACCACCAACGCCAACATCAACGTGGGGGCAGGAGAGATCCATTTGAATTTCAACGGCAGGGAAGAGGCGTTCAACTTCAATCCCAAGATTGGGCAATGCAAGCAAGTGAGGGTCATATATGGAAAGGACCCAACGGAAGTGGAAGAGATTGAGATTACTCCACCCATGCCGCAACCAGACAAGCTCATTGCATACATCAGAAACTATCTGGCAAGATCGAATTCAAGAAGGCCACCTAATTATTGGAGGACTCCAAGGAGAATGCCTCAGCCGCCAAACGCACCGCAAGCCCCTCTTACTCCTTCCCCGCAAGAAGGAGTAGGTGAGTCACAATCGCCTAAGAAGAGGAGAGCGAGGCGCTCACGAAAGAAGAAGGCAGCTACGGTATCGACCAATGAGAGTACAACAAAGGCGCCTAATAAAGAAAAGGTCGCCGCTACAAGCACAAAGAAGACAACCAAAGTGTGGCGGAAGAAAAAGGGAACCTCGGCTCCGCCAGAGTCTCCAGCGAACGAGGTCCAAACAAGTTGAAGACATGGAGAACGTCCAGCTCAAGACGTAAAAATGAGAGCCCTCCGATTGGGGAGGCCATCCCAATCGTTATCCTAGCTAGGCCTAGCACTTGTTTTTCTTTCATAAACCATAAAAACAAAATAAAAATATGAAAAACAAAAATAATAGGATTCCCGGCGATGCCCATTAGGGGCTAGCCACTTGTATCATCCTCACTCTTTTTTGTAAGTCAAGAAGGAGGAGGAAGAGCCTGAATCAAGCTTAAGTCTTACAAAGACTCAAGCTTGGGGAGGGCCCCCAGGTAAGAAGGAGTTCAACGCTAGCTCGAGTCTTGCAATGACTCAAACTTGGGGAGGACCCCCAGGTAAGTATTTCTAACTTTCTTAATAAATAAATAAACTCCCTGTTTCGAATAAATGCTAGAATCTTGGTGTTATGCTACACTTAAGGGAAATGATGATCAAGTTACAAATTAGCTTCCCATGTGTCGCGTAGATGCAACCTCTACTCCCGATATCGTGTTATTTTTATTTGAGCATGATCACATCATGAGTCTTGCTTAAGTCCGTGGGTTGCATTTGTTACACCAAGTCTGAGCATTGTGGATTGTGATATGGCATGATTAGGACTTGTTGCAATTTCTTAGTACGGTTTCATCCAGAGATGTTTTTCTTGAATTGCTGCAAGTACCTAAAACCCTTCTGTTTTGGCACACTTCTCTTAGTGTGAGGATTTATTTACCTACCAGAGCCATATCATAATATTCGAAACAGCCCCACTCATAGCCATTTGTTTATGTATTGAGTTTTGTTAAGGTTTGATGTACTCTTGAAACTAAGCATTCCTAATTTTGGTCATAACTTCTTCGCGTGCGTTTTCGAAAATTTCTCTCCACCAAATAAAAAGGGGAATGTTTGGATAAATCAACCAAACATTTTTCAGAGTTTGTAAAACTTTTGGTCCATCCAAAAGGCTCAAGAATATTTCAAAATATTTCTTTGAACCATGCAAAAGTTATAGCCCCTTGCATCATGGAGTAGTCAAAAAAAAAAACTCCATGGTTGCATGACAAAAGTCAAAGGCTATATGGTTCCTATAATAAACATCTTGAGTAAAATAAAGGACCAATGTTTTCAAAACCCCCTTCCACAAGTGTGAGTTCATTTTCTCCCCCTCCATCACATCAATTCTTATGACCAAAATAAATGGAGTTGCTATGTTGATTGAGACTCATTCTTTAGCTTTACAATATATGCATATGACATTTGTGCATTCCTTACCAAGCTCCACATACATAGCCTCATTTGGTAGAATGTAGGATGAGTGAAGCTTGTAGCAATAAGACTCACATTAGTAGGTAAGAGAAGTGCCGTCCAAAACGAAGGAGAATTTTTCGCACCTTACCATGCAGCACATAAAAACTCTGGATGCATACCTGCTAGAATTGTGTACTTGTCCAAAAGTGCCGTTCTAGTCTTCAATGCTGCATGACAAGGTGTATCATATAAGCCTCACGATTTTTGCAACACGCATGAATATTTTGTGCTCTCGTAAACTTACCACTATTTAGGGAGTACCTTGTTGCATCTTTATTAACCATGGGGCGCTTCTTTGTAACTACTGATCCGCCGGTACCCTAAGTTGAGTTTTCTCGGGACGAGCAAAGTTTAAGCTTGGGGAGGTTGTTAGCGGTCGTTAAACCATAATTTGACCGCCACCCTATCGGTAAATAAAAGCATAACACCAAGATTTTGTGCATAGTAGATAGGAATAACACTGCTCCACAAGTTTTGGTGAAAATTTGGATGCAGGAGTGAATAATGGAGGAAAGTGGGCCCAGCCAGGGAAATTCCCTGGCCGGCCGGCCCCACCTGGTGGCCGCAGGCCTCGGGCCCCCTCCAGTGGACTGGAAACTGGCCAACCACGCACAATTCAAGACCAGTCCAGCAGAGTTGCACCGCCATTCTAGAAGGTGGGCCATTTGGGCCTTAACTTGGCCCCTACTTCAATTCTGCCGACCCCACGAAGAAGCCGACCTTCAGACCGCCTTCAGGGAGTGATCTGGAGCGTCGAGGCAAAAGTCGGTGGCGAGCCGACACAAGGGACGGCCGGCCGGCCACCTCCCTAGGCCGGCCGGCCGGCTTTGGCGCCACCGCCTCTCCAGAGTCGGCAGCAGCGCTTCCACCGCCTTGGAGACCTATAAATAGGACCCCCCGGCCTCAGAAGCAACTCGCACATCACACTTCATCCAAGTGTTTTCATTTTCTTGTCTAGTAGTAGCTTTGGGAGTTAGAGTAGAGTAGAGTAGAGTGAGAGCTCTCTCGGGCTTCCGGAGTCTTCTCGGAGTCTTGGTATAGTTTTTTGTATCGTTACTCTTGAGATAATTATTTTATTTACTATAATTATATTTAGTTTTATCTTTATTTATTTCTTTTAGTAGTTCTTTTCTATTTAGTTTATTTATTCTGTTAAGTAAGTGCTTGTAGAAGTCTTGTTGTGGGATTCGTGATTGTTGGAGTAGGCAAATACGAGAGAGTGCCTTCGTCGGAGATGACGTCGAGTGAAATCTGTGCTTGTTTATTCTTAGATAGGACTGCTCCGTTGATCAAGAGTAGTTCCTCTAGGCGGGTTGTAAGCATGGCGTTTAGAACTTGGCCTATGCACGTTTGGCACCCAACCCCACGGAGGATGGTAGCCGCGAGTGTATGTGACAGCTGCACTGGTCTCTGTAATCCACCTCGTCCGGGTTGGACTCAGCAGGGTCTTAATTATAGCATACGGTTCCCTAGGTTTGAACTAGCATCATCGGTTAACCTAGCACGTGTGTGCCCCGAAACGACATGACTTGTATGTGTATGAGCTTAGCTAGAGTAGATAATCTTTGTAGACTTGACTGCTAGGAAGAGTAAATAATAGGTAAACATACAGGTAGCTTTAACTCTATCTCGTTGCTCTCCCAATTGTATACTACGGTTTTATTTCTTTATCACTTCGGATTTGAGGATGTGTGTGCCACCCATATTTATCATGCCTATCTTACCCCCGTCTCAAGTATAGTTTGATACATTATTCCTTCTCCAAATTATTCAATGCATTGCCACTATTCAGCTCCCTTTTGCTCTACTTCCCTGCGGAAATATAAATACGATAACCCTGGAATACTCCAAGGTGAAATGCTACAATGGTGATCCGTGCGCCTGCGGAATTAATGAATTTAATTTTATCGCATAAGAACCGCCAACAGGCTACAAGGGGCAGGCTGACTCAAACTTGCGAAAACCGCACTAATTACTTGGTCCTTACTTTCAAGTTTTAGCTCAAATTAAGTAATTAGCCAAGTATCATGTTCTGCAACTAACAGCTGGAACAGGCAAGTAAAACATACAAGTAGAACTGTAAATAAATAAGCAGTAGAGAAAATATATCATCAACAACATCCATCATCACACTACGATGTGGCGCACTGAATGTAACACCCTGGTTTTTTTTTCAAATTTTTGACTAATTTAAAATTTGCTAGAATTATAAATAGGGTGTTAATAATTTTTTTCTTGTGCAAAAGAGTTATTTTCTAAATCATAATAAATGAATATAGGATATATTAAGGTGTTTGTTGCATTCATGCTGCTTAGATTTGCATTTAGGATTTTATTATGTGAAAAAAATGAATTTAAAATCGAGTAGAAATTCGTTTTAGAATAATTAGGAAAAGAGAATCAAAATTAAAAGAGAATTTCTTTTCCCATAAGCCGCGGGGGCCGAAATCCTTCTCTCCCTGGCCCAACTTCCCTTTTCCTTTTCTCTTTCCTTTTCCTTTTCCTTTCAGCCGGCCTGCTTTTCTTTCTTTCCCCGGCCCAGTTTTGCTCGAGGCCCAGCGCAGCCCAGCCAGCCTCCTCTCTTCTCCTTTCTCACGTCGTGCCCGAGCCGGACACCACCGCCGCCACCGATATCGCCAACGCGCCGCGCCCGGACACTGACTCCGAACCTCGCACGAGATCTTCGCTCCGCCCCTATAAAACCAAGCCGCGGCCGCCCTCTCGTTCTCTCATCCCAAAGCCATCGCATCGCCCCGAGCGCCCAAACCCTAATCACCGCCGTCCGCCATTGGAGTGAAGTTGAGCTCGCCGTCCCGTCGATTGGAGCTGTCCCTGCTGTCGCCGAGTCGCCGAGGAGTTTCACGAGACGCCGAGAAGCTGATTTTGACGGTCATTGACGCGAACCCGACGCCGCAGCTGCTTCTTCGACGACGCCGACCAACCATCGCCGCTCCTTGTCGTCGCACGTCGTCTACACGCCGTTGTGCCGCAAGTCGCAGCCCTAGGTGAGCTCGCGACCCTCTTCTCTCCCTTCTTGAGTAATCGCGGCGAGGTTTAGGTCACTAGAGCGCCGTTCCGGCCAACTCCGGCGAGTCGCCGCCGTTTTCTGCGTCGCCCGTCGTCGCCGGCCGCCGCCGACATCTCCCAATCAACCATAGCCATCCATCGATAGATCGACGGTCCAGATTAGATACCCCTTCGGGGTGTGTAATCGGTCCACCGTGGACTCATAGACCGAGTCTATGGACCCGGTCCACGGATTATTTTATTTTATAAAATAATTTTTGATTTATTTAAAATTGATATAATTTTCCAGAAAAGGTAGTTTTGCAGTTAAGCCCTCAGTCTTTTCTAAAATTCTGTTTAAGCCTTGCACTTTTACAGAAAACACCCTGAGTTTTATATAAATTATGTTTTAGTTTTACACTTTAGTCCCTAAACTTTTTCATATTTAGAAATAAGTCCTCAAACCTTTCTGTACTTACCATTTAACCTTAAACGTTTCTGTTTTTCTGTTTTAATCCCTAAAACTTCAAACTAGCATAACTTTTTACTCATAACTCCGTTTTTAGCGATTCTTGCGCTCACGTGATCGTAGGAACGAGTACTATCTTTTGGTACTGTTTTTGATCTAGTTTAATACTGTTTGGTGTATTGTTCTTATTTTGTTAGTTTGTGTGCTTCTCCTTTGGACGCGTTAAATAGGAGACGAGTTCGTGAACTTCCAAGATCAAGAGTTCGAGGTCATCACTGAGCAGCAAGAGGCAGGCAAGTGTCCTTGACCATTTTGAATCCATGTTTGAAATGTTTTGTTTGCAAACATGCATGCTTATTTAATACTGAATCCCATGAGTCTTTACCATGTTCCATATTATTCCTTGTCGCCCAATGTGTGCTTTGGTCCATGTGATGGTAGTTAATGCTTAGCCATGCTTTTGAGGAGTCATACACCTAAACTAATTTAATCGTGATTAATGGTTTACTTCAACCCAATAAAATGATGATAATCTTTTTAGCAAAATGGAACTTAGGACTGGTGGTTTGCTCAGTGGGCACCAGTGGTTGTTTGTTGTGACAATGATGGAATGCTTATTGTGCATCATTGACTGGTGGGATGCTTAGTGTGCACCAGTGTTTGTTTTGGTTAGGCTGGTGGATTGCTTAGTGTGCATCAGTGTTTGTTCATGATTTAGGCTGGTGGTATGCTTAGTGTGCACCAGAGTGTCCAGCGGTTTGCTTAGTGTGCACTGGAGGGCTGATGGGATGCTTGGTGTGCATCAGTCTGGAACAGTGGTCTTGTGAGAATACCTGTTGATGGTGAATTACTTTGTGAGCACTATGATTGATGATCTTTTATGATTTATTTATTTTGTTTGCTTGAGTCATGTCACCTAGTAATATAGGTTGCTTTTAAAAATGTATTTAAGTATAACTTGGTATTTGAGCAAATAAACCAATGTACAGCCTTTCTTCATTATTACCTTGCATGTCATACTTTCCTACACTTGCAGAGTACGATATGTACTCACACTTGCTATCTCCCCCATAAACATGAAATGCTGCTCAGAAGTTGGAGGTGAATTCTTGTATGATGGTGAATATGGTGACTACATCTAGCTTGTGGAGCCACCGGTCGACGTCCCTGTGGAGTGATGGAGTTTAGAAGTCTTCCGCTAGCGTTATCGAGTCTTCGAATCATTTGAGAACTTTGAGTCATTTGCTTAAGTAAGGGTGTAATACTTAACTATGCACTGTTCTTGATTATTTACTTGAGTCACTGCATGTATGAGACTTGATCCTAGCATACATGTGAGGTTCTATAAAAACCGGACGTGACACTGAACAAGGGGGTGCTCATTTCCGAGAGCGGCGGCATCGATGTCAATCCTGCAGGAGAAACCTGATCACACGCCATATGATCCCACGAACAGACCACATATGGCAACCTTTCACCTGTGCACCACCAGAGCAAAGCCGAATCCTACTCCTCCCGAGAAAGGGTCTTCCCGACAGGTCCCCGTCCCAGACGTATGCCCTGTTCGGGAAGTGATCCGTTCTCTCCCAACTGTACCATGATAAAAAGAGATAGGTATCCACCAGACATCCAGGGCAACACAGGCTACGTCGGTTTACTGGGCCCATAAACACCAGCATGTGAATCAGTACGTTCAAACTTGCTCAATAGGGCCAACAACGAACGGTCCTTAACCGACACAGACGGGGCTACCACCGTGAAGGCCCAGCCTTCTCAAACCATCCTATACAACAAATCCCCGTCTGGTCTCCAACAACCTATAATTCTTCTGGTACAATCCAGGGTGTCAAGCCTATCTCGCGAGTGGGACCTACCACTCGACTTCTACCGATCACTAGCAGCTAAGCATAGCAGCGCTATCGATAGACAAAAGACTAACATACTACTAACAGGGACATCAAGGGTAATCAGGAAGGGTAATCCTAATGCAGTTCTATAGTTCCAATCAACTCCTATAAACCTAGTGCACAATCATACTAGACTCCACACATAGTGATAAAAGAAAACCGAAAACATAGGACAGAATGCACCGGAGCTTGCCTGGCTCAGGAACGGCACTAGCAAAGTCAGCGGGGGTGTCAGTCTGCTACTCCTCCTGCGCCTGCTCCGGCAGCTGGAAGTCCAGGGGCTCCGGAGTCTCCTCTGTCACTACACATCATGACAAGGAAATAATGCATGTCAGATGCAATGATATGATGCAATACGATTTAATTATTTTATAAGACAGTCATTTACACTGTAGGTGCAAAACTTAATTAATTATTTTCGTCTGAAGTATTTCCTTCATGGACATCTTGATTAAGTTAATTACTTAAATTAACTTGAGTGGGTTAATTAAATTAATTTATTTAGAAAATTTATTTGTGTCCAGTGGCATTTTTTTGGTGAAGAGTACCACTGAAAGTGAATTATTGTGAAGTTTGGTGATTTATTGTAATATAAATTATTTATAATGATTTAAATAAGACAGAACACGATTTAAATCATAAAAAAATAATTAAACCTGATATGACAGTAGAAAAATGTTTGTAAGTGGGTTAACAGTAGCTTAACAGACATGCACGAGTTCAGGATTTATGGAGCAACAGGGAATTAATTAAGATTTAAACAAGATCTGGACCAAAGCATTTTTACAGAAAACACAGGACGAGTTTCATGTGATTTGACATTTTTGATGGATAGATCTGGGTGCAAGGAAGCTAAGAAAATTGGTTTCGCATTTTTCTGATGTGTATTCAATTTATTATGCATTTTACAACTTTCAGGCAATTTCTGGCGATTTAAATAATTTGAAAAGGGATAAAAAATGGCTCGACCAATCAGATCTGGGCAACACAAGGGCCACATGATCTGGGCCGCACCGGATCTGGGCTGGCCACAACGGATCCAGCCACTCACGCGCGAGGACACACGTGGGGCTATAGATTCGGCCACATGAGATCCAGCGTTGTCGCACGGGATCCCGGCGCTGTGGCCCATGGTGCGCTGGCCGGCGCCGTTCACCGGAGTGCGGCGGCGCGCTCGCCGGAAAGAAGTTTCCGACGGCCATGCGCTGAACGGTGAGTACTAAGAGGGGTAGCGCGAGACGGAGAGCTCACCTAGAGGACTCGGAGCAAGCGGGGATGGCCGGAGTAAAGTCGGCGACGAGCGGCGGCGGGTCGAGGAAGTCCGGCGACGTCGCGGGGTCGTCGCAGATCACGGGAACGGGTTGGATCTGGTCGGGAAGCTTCACGGCGACGCTAGGAAGCTTGAAATGGGCACGGTTGACGACGAGGAAGCCGGGATGGTCGTCGGAGGCGGCGAGCTCCTCGCGGCGGGGAAGGCCGGCGACGGGGAAGACTCGAAATTCGATGGCTCGACTGTAGGAGAAGGAAAATGGTGAGGTTCGGAGTGTGCGCAACCGAGATGGGTACCTCAGGGTGCGAGCAATCGACGAGCCACTCACCGGGAAGGAAGAACGCGGCGACGAACGGTCAAGCTATCCCATGGCCGGACTCGGGGAAGAAGCTCAAATCCTTGGGCTCGCGGTGCGCGGAAGCGAAGGCGACCCTGACGCTAACCCCAGGAAGGCCTGACTGCTCCACGCGAGTGCTAGGATGGCTCGGAGCTGGCTCGTCGGCTGCGAAACGCGGCGGAGCTCGAGCTCAAAGCGGCAATGGTGGGTGGCGGCTAGGGTTTGGACGACGGGGAGCGGGGAAATGACGAGGGAGAGAGCCGGGGAAAAGGTGCAGGCGCGTTTTGAGCCGTTCCGCGGCCGGGGAGCGGGTCCGGCACCGCGTGACGTCGCCATACGCCGTCGGCGACGTGGCGCAAAAGCGCCGGCGCGCTTCAGTGAGAGTAGAGTGGCTGACATGCGGGCCCCACGGCATCTTTGGATTTTCCGGAATTATTCAAACTCTGTTTTTCCCCAAATTTGTGCACACGATTTGCACTAGCAAACGAGCTCCAAAAATTATGAAACTGGTCTTGAACGAAAGATTGAAACATGGAGAATCCAGTGACATAACATGCACATCTTGATTCGCAAAGGAATTCAAATGGCAGCTGGTCAAATTTGATCACTTTGGTGGTTTTAGGGATTTATTTGAGCATCCAAACGGATTTCAAAAATCACCAAGAATTCTCCAAAATTCTGATTTGAGATGAGCTATCCAGAGGTATTTTTGTTGGCTCAAGTTGTTACAGAAAAATTTGAGTCCTTTCATAAGCTATGGTTTGGCCATTGTTTGAATTTTGAATTTCGAATTTGACTTGATTTGCTTTTTGGTTCTGTTCACTTTTGCAAAGTTGGAGCTAAATGATCTTCAGTGACATGGGCTGTCACAATCCAGGCAGCGGCGCATCGTGATCTTCTTCTGCGTCTCTTCAGTCAGATGTAGCGAGGCCATCAATTCCGCCAGAGGTGCCTCCTGCACAACTGGCGGGCTTGCTTGTTGGAGATCACCTTCCCCGTCGGCGACGAACACGAGCGATCCGAAGCGGAACTCGGCGCCGATAGGAAGCTTCTTGTTGTTGGGTGATGCCATCTGGTGTTCTTGACGAAATCTCAACGCTGCCCCCCTACCTGGCGCGCCTCTGTCGTAGCCCGTCTGAACGGGGCGCTCGGCAAATATTTGGATCGTGGGAGCAACGTGGGAAGTAGAGATCGATCTAAGAACACGTAGAGGTTTATACTGGTTCGGGCCTCCCGAAGGATAATAACCCTACGTCCAGTGTAGATCTTGATTATGCTAACAGCCTTCACGCTAGGGTTGCGGAAAGTGTCGATTACCTCCTCGTCGGGGGTGTACATGAATATTTATAGGCCAAGCAACCGCCTATAGAGTCCTAGCGCGATTACAATTCAACTTTTCTATTTTAGTAAAGAGATCGGAACATATCTCCTAAACCTGGTCGTGCAAGACAAGTCTTTGGAAACTTCCATAATTAGCCTTCGGAATATCGGGAATTTTAGGGTTATGACAGTTTTGATTTTTTTTAATAGAAACCAGGTTGGTATATATGTGTAGTGCTAGTATATGTGTCCTTTAAAAATACACAGTTCTTTTCCTTCAGGGTCTGATCTCCTTTAGTTACGTGTAAGATTGTAGATGCTCTTCATATATACCAGGCAACACAGATGCCATATGCTGCTGTTATCTATATTCCAGACAATACAGACGACCATCGGCCTAGAATTTGAAGATTAGAGTCACTAAACCTAGTTAATATGGGATCAGAGCAATAAAAACCAATCAAATAAGGCGAAACTCACTACTACAATAAGCCTTCAGTGGTGTGGTAGATGGTAGGTAAAAACCCACAACACTGTCGGCATATAAACCATTGAGACATCATTCACGAAAAGCTGGTAATATATGGGTCAGGTACACATTACTTTAATGTGATGGCTGTGCACAAGAACCAACTTTGTCACACACCTAACTTGGTGGGTTAATAGCTAGGCTACAAATAATAAAACAACGTTATTACTGTGATCTTGAAAGAATTTTGCCCAACCAAACTGCTTTCTCGAATAAATCTATCAGGACATAAGGATGATCATTTTTAACGCCTGCGTAACCTTTTGTTCTCGTCACAACATCCATCCTATCGGAGTTGACAAACTCAACGCAAGCATCTTTGAGGCCACAGCAGTTATGCCGATTGGCCAGGACCAATATGGTACTCACATTGTCGACCGTGAGGCTCCTTGAAAGTGTCCGCTCGCACACGAGCTTCAGCCTGTCCATGGCGTACCTGTCGGCGGCGACGAGCAAATCCCCAATCAAGTTTGTTCCGCCATCCTTGTCATCCATGGACGGCAATGCATCAGTGTAGACGAAGTGAAGCAAGGCCGCGAATACTGCCGGCCGAATCTCATGGACGGCGATGCGGTCCGCACTCCCTTCCTTCATCGGCCCGAGGAGCTCCGCCTTGAAGACCGGCGACCGCGCGGCGAGCAGGATCCTGTGCGCAGGGAAGCTTTTTCCCTGGACGTCGAAGGTCACGTCTGCCCCCATCCCCTCCTTGAGCAGGCTACCCAGGTGGTCCGGCAAGTCGGACGGCGGCATGACGATTTCAGGCTCCACCGGCGGCATGACCTGGGACACCAGCCGGGTCCCCTTGATGACGCGCAGGGTGCACTCGATCACGAGACGGTCATCGCGGAGATATGGGGACGCCTCGAGCTCGCTTTTCCTCATGAACCGATAGAGGCACATGCACTGAACGAACCCCTCAGCTGATGAACGTGTATCGAAAGCAATTTTCGAGGCTTCCACCCGAGAATACCGCGCCCCGGTTGCACGGTCGATCAGTCCCATGCCATGCGACGCGGACACCACGGCGTCCTGCGTCATCAGCTCCACGCCGACGGCGACGTAGCCCTCGTTTTCAGCCTGGGTGTGAGAACCGCCGGGGTAGAAGCCGACGGACCAGGCGCACCCGCCGACGTGGAAGGTCGACGACCGGATGAAGCTGCGGACGCCGAGGTTTCGGTGCTGGCTGTAGTTGGCTACCTCGAACAAGTGCACGCCCCGGGATGAGTCCACGGCGATTTCTGTCGACGGCACCGCGCGGTGGGAGGACTTGTTCTGACCCATGATGGCAGCAGAAGCGACGACGTACGCCGCCGCGGCTATGGAAGGAGATGTCACAGGGGGGAGGGGAGGGGAGTTGCAGTATATGTATGTGGTTAATTTGGTAGTAGTACAAGAGATTCGGGCGTTCTTTCGACGGAATTATACCTTGTAGAGTCCTCTTTTGATACAGTACATCGCTGTTCGTCACTCGTCAGGACTCCTCTCTCCAAGTCATCCATCGATCTTCCGTTTATATTCTGCTATGCCTAGATTTAGGCGCCGAGCCCTCAACGACGAGTCCACAACAGATGTATTATATTCTTTTTTTTTGCGAGGAAGCTGTATTATATTCTGCTACGTACAAAGGGCTGATATGAGACCGTACGTTCTTTCTCACGGGGACACTTGTGAACCGTGTGAGAGACATGTGTGTCTAGCGGTTCCAGTCATGAACCATCAATTTCTTCCAAAATTATCGTACACCCTGACGGAAGAGTGGCTTGAGCCGTGTAAAAACAAGGCACGTATCTAAGGAAAATGCCTATGCAACTAGTACTGGTATGTGGTCGTCACGTACTGCCTCTCTCAAATTTACTTATGAAGGATCAGAGCAGTGCTTGTTTATATTTGTTTCGACCCAAACGTAAGATGATTTGGGGACAGGAGTCCTGGACGGATAACGTAGCGTATCAAAAGGGGACTCTAGTCTACAACGGCAAATCCCGAGCTTGTACTGCCAAACTCCCCATAAAATTTACAGAGATTGCAGCTCCCGACGCCCAATATCGCTCGCCCGGCCCCTAACTACCATGATGCGGCCGCCGTCGCCGTCGCCGCCCACCAGCTGGCCGGAGAATATGTTGTTTGCGCGCAACCCGCACCCCTCCCCTCCTCCCACACCAACCATCGCCGTGGAGCCATGCCACGGCGTGCACCTGTTCGAGGTCGCCGACTACAGCCACCACCGCAACCTCCGCGTCGGCAGCTTCATCCGCTCGTCGACCTTCCGCGTCGGCGGGTGCGCCTGGTCCCTCCGCTTCTACCCAAACGACGAGAGGACCTTCACGTCGGCGAACGAGGGCTACGTCGCCGTCGCCCTGGAGCTCGAGACGCGCGATGCCGCGGTGACCGTGTCCTGCGACCTCCGGCTCATCGTTGACCAGGAAACAATCGGGGCGCGGCGGTATTATTCCGCCATGGAAGCCGGCCACGCGGTGTTCGACACGCGCGGCGTGGACGCGTTCTCGCAGCTCTGCTGCGCCAACCAGTTCATCAGGAGGAGTGAGCTCGAGGCGTCGTCCGCCTATCTCCGCGACGACCGCCTCCTGATCGAGTGCACCTTGCGCGTGCTCAGGGGGACCCGGCCGCCGCAGGCGGGGCACGAGATCGACGGCGTGCCGCCGTCCGACTTGCCGGACCACCTGGGCAGGCTGCTCAAGGACGGCGACGGCGCCGACGTGACATTCGACGTCCAGGGGAAGGCCTTCCCCGCGCACAGGATGCTGCTCGCCGCGCGGTCGCCGGTGTTCAGGGCGGAGCTCCTCGGGCCGATGAAGGAAGGGAGCGCCGACCGCGTCGCTGTCCACGAGATTCGGCCGGCGGTGTTCGAGGCCTTGCTCCACTTCGTCTACACCGACTCCCTTCTACCTGCAGCCATGGACGGCGACGACAACAAGGAGGAGGAGGAAGACGGCGGCGTACAGATGATCGGGGATTTGCTCGTCGCCGCCGACAGGTACGCCATGGACAGGCTGAAGCTTGTGTGTGAGAGGAACCTTTCGAGGAGCCTCACGGTCGAGAACGTGAGTACCGTATTGGTCCTGGCTAGTCGGCATAACTGCGGTGGTCTCAAAGATGCTTGCATTGAATTTATGATGTCCAGCAGCAGAATTATGGATGATGTGGCGAGAACCGAAGGCTACGCGAGCCTTAAAAGAGATCACCCTCATATCATGATAGAGTTATTCGAGAAGGCCGTCAAGTTGCGCAAAATAGTGCCCTAGCTTGTCACATTGGTAGCTAGCTGATTGACCAGAGCAAGTTAGTTGTATGGCAGCGTTGGTTCTTGTGCACAACCATCAAATTAAAGTAATATGTACCTGAGCTTTCCGTGAATCATGTCTGAATTATTGGTTCTTAGGACGACAGTGATGCGGGTCTTTACATACGAATACCACGTCACTCTGGGGTAGTGTTCAGCCTTATCTTTCTTTTCTTTTATTGCCCATGCATATTAACTAGGTCTAGTGTCTCCTCTCCAAGTTAGGCCGATCGATGGTCGTCTATTATATCGCATACATATCGAGAGTGGAATGCAGGTGCATGGTTGTCTTACTCGATCTGGTGCCATTTGGTGTCTACGCCATGTTGGCACCGTCGAGTATTCGTTTCTCTCTGCCTTTTCCTTCTTCAAGAAGCACGTCCTGTAAAAACAATGTGCCTTGAGTTGTGAGAAAAAATTGAGTGAATTTCAGAAGATAAGAATAATAATTTAGTTAAGTAGTATAAGTAGCACTCTAGTACCTTGCTTCCGAATTTTGTGTTACGATAAACATAAGTTCAGCAGGTCGTCGATCAATGGTTCTAGATACACATCGATATCGTTGCCTGCAGGCTGCCTCGGGCCTTGGATCAGTAACGGTATCATCAGGTACAAAAAGCCAGGGCGGAAAGGTTGTAAATGCAGACAGAGTCAGGGGCCAGGTGCTGTGTTTGCTCGCTGCTAACCATGCATGTTAAATGGGCACATCCCCTCGATCGGTACTTAAAACCAAACCTGATGTTCCTGATTATTTCTGTGCATAAGTCTTGGACAGTGAGGAACCATGTTGAGATGTGACATAGTTCATGATGTGATGAGTAATTGACAACGGATTTGGTTTGAGTTGAACTTGAGGTTCGGATTTAAATTGCGGGATTTTGAGGGTTGCATAAGCATGTATGTTGTTTATGTTTATGGCTAACCAGAGTTGGTGAAGGTGTTGGGAAGAATAGAGGAGATGGAGAATGTGTTTGTTTGCTTTTCTAATAATGTGTAGGTCAATGGAGTCAACTAGATGGTCAACGGCGAGAGGATCGGGAGGACCAAGCGGGAGGCTTGGGTCTGAGCGATCGAGAGGCTGGGTGAGGCCAAGGGTGATCCACACCGTACACGTGGCGGCCAAAAAGCACGAGGGTTTCGCGGTTTGGCCTCAAAACCGTGAAGGTGATGAAGACGGCGGGTTGACCAAGTCAAGACGAACGAGAGGCCGAGTTAAGCGAAGGGTCCCGACAGGATGGGACGAGAAGGCTTGATGGTGAGGTTCGCGGAACGAGGTGACACGCATCGACATCGAGACGGTTTCCCGGTTTGGCCTCAAAACCGGCGGGCGGACGGTTTCCCAGTTTGGGTCTCAAAATCGGCGGCGGCGCATGGTGGTGCACGTGGCACTATCGCGAAGGTTGCGTCGAGACGAAGCAAAGTCGTGAAGGGCCCGATGGCATTCGGGCGAAGGAAAAAGAGTTGGACGGTTTTGCCCCTAATGGTAGGTGGGAGTGTGTTGTACCTTAAGGGTATGTTGGGAAAGAGAAAAAATCATGTAAGGTGGTGGAGTTGGCTGGCCACCTTGAGGCTCTTGGACTTTTTCATTTTGGATCTAGGGATAGGACTAGCTAGGGATGAGCTAGAGAGAGATGAGAGGAAGGAGAACAAGGTGAGAACTTGTATCTTCTACTTTCTATAAGAGAGGGAGGAAGTGGGCGGCGTCCTAGCATGGAACCTATATAATTTTGTGGTTGAATCAATGGAATGAAGTTTGTTTGAATCAATTTCGTGTTCTTGTTCTTTCTCCCATTTAATTCCCGAATTTATCTTTTTCCCTATTTTTAGAGCTATTTTCGTGGGAATTTTAGATCTCCTTTTTGGTTGTGATTTGAGTCGAATTTCTTGGATGGATTCGGTGCTAGGACGTGTGGGAAGATGCCTTGATTGATGTTGCACAAGATCTCCCACGAACACTTCGAATTTATGGATTTCGTCCAAGTTTAGCCAAACTCTTGTTCTTCCACGTGATTTGAAATCCCAGGGGATTTTGTTGGGTTTTTTGTATAGATTCACTTGGATAATTAAGGTTCTCCATCTTGTCACGCACCTAAGGTTCAAGTTTGGTGATTTTTGGAGATCGTTTGATTGGGGATTTTGGAGCTCTTGGCCGCGCGTTCGTGTTCTTGCTGTTCTTCGCCTACCGGAGTATCCGACCGAGTACCGGAGTATCCGAACCTGGTACCCGACCGGAGTATCCGAACCTGATACCCTACCAGAGTATCCGACACTCTACCGGAGTATCCGGACCTGGTATTCGATCGGAGTATCCGACATCCCACCAAAGTATCCCACAGGTTACTGAACTATCCGGTGGAAGGTCTCGGGTGAGATTTCTTCGGCTCATCTCGTGGAATGCGTGTTCGCTTGATTTGCTTCCGTAAGTGTTCCTACATCATCCTTAATCATTCCTATGGTCAGCACAACACTCTTCACGTGTGTGTAATCTTAGTGACTAATCTTGAGGCAGGTCGGGACATAGGCCGAATTCTTTGCAAAACTTTTTATCGGCTCCCATTCACCCCCCTCTGGTCGCTTTCTCGGTCCTTCAGATAGTTAATAGTCCTCCACTGTGCTCCATCAGCTGGGTGTCCGAGCTTTTCATATTCAAGCTTCGCTCTTCGGAACTGTGACCGGGAAGCTTTGCATATATACCGGACATGCATTCAGCTCTGCATAATGAAGTGTCGCGATACAGTATGCAGTCATGGCGACATGCGTGAATGTTTCACTGCCACAGAACAGGGCTTCAGCGACGCATACATTAGCGACGAAATATGGAAACACGTCGCGGAACTTGATAACGCATGACAAAAATGCGTCGATACTGAAAACCCGTCGCTGAGCAGTAACCTATTACAGACGGGTTTTAGTAAAAATCCGTCGCTAACTTTTACAAATGTACAGCCCGTCGCTAGTGTTCTCCTATTTTAGACGGGTCGTTTCCCGTCGCTAAATACCCCCAAAACCCGTCGCTGAAGCCCTGTTCTGTGGCAGTGTTTTGGACTTGGAGCCCGAGTGGGCAGATCATTTGCTTGGCCTGATATGTGTTCTAATCTCCGGCAGCAGATCAGTGTTTTGGACAAGCCAGGTGAAGTACGGGGCCAGGCCCGGTTCGAAGAGCGCCGCGGCGCCGTTGAGTTCAAACGTGCTGGTGAGATGTCGGGGGGACGACGCCTACCAACCACGACGAGCGAAGTGGTGGTCTGGTCCACGTACAGGGTGCACTTGAGCCGGGAGTGGATCGCGGAGCTGAAGTCGATCGACGCGGGTGATAGCGTCGGGCGTACGGCGACGGCCGCCGGTCGATGTCATCGACATGCACCACGCTGCAGTGCCTGGCAGCGCGGGCGCGAGAAGAGGCCACCACCAGGATCCGCATCGCCGTGAACGTCGTGCTCTCTGGGCTTGGCCGACGACCACTGTACATGCACGACCTGGTATCGCGACGTCGACGCGTATACGTGCCTCTGTTCAGCCGCATCATATATCAACGCCTTCAAGAAGCTCGATCTGCTTCGCCCTTCCGCCGACGTACAGCTTTAGGGCCCCGCATGCGTAGCCGATGGTCTTAGGTAACTGCGTGCGTAGCCGATGGACGTTCAGACATGAAGATTATTGTTACACATGTTCTGATCTGATACTTCTTTTGTGTTCATGCAGAAATTTTACGATGAGTTGCCAATGCTTCTTGCTTCTTACAGTGTAACTAGTGTTGTTGGAACGAATTAGGGATGCGATTGTTATTGTTTTGTTCGTGTGGCTTAATTAATTCAATTGGCCTCACTTATTGTGTTGCCACCCAACTTTTTTACAAACAAACTAGAGGGTGTCCACTGTACTAGCACGGCAACAATACAAAGTGTTCATATATCTTTTGCATACTCAAGATTTTTTTTTCATATAATTTTATTTTGTTTCTTACTATTGTAGTTCTATTTTTGGATTATAGGCCCTCTCGGTGACGATAAAAACAATGGGCTTAGTGCTAATGGGCTGAATGTAGAGGCTAGCTGGGCTAGAAATGGAACGGGATTCAGATCTTGAGCTGGAGCTTCCATGCTTAGCGGGAATCTTAAAATTAAAAATCACGCACACGCGCGACTACAATTGGAGTTGTCTCCGAAGCCACTCAACATACCACAGTTTCTTCTACTAATATTTTGGAAGAAGTCCATTTTGCCTCTCTGAATTCTTATAGGTGTTAAAATTTTTACCCTTAATCACAAAACCGGGTAACCCGACTCCCTCAACTCAACGATGCGGTGCAAGTTACCTCCTAAGCCGGTATTGAGAGTGGTTTTGTCCTACGTGGCAATATGGGTCCTACATGTCAGGCGATTGGGAGCTCCTGTGGTGTTTGAGGGGGAGCTCCTGTTGTTTGGTGAGGTGGAGAGGTGGTCGCGCTGGCGAGGCGGCGTTGCAGTGCTGTAGGGCGACGGACGGCATGTGCGGCGGCAAAGCACGGGGCTGTGTAGAAACGGAGAAGAGAGAGAGAGAGAGAGAGAATAAAATAAAATAGAAATGATGATGTGTTGCCTGACATGTGAGACCCACATTGCCACGTAGGACAAAACCACTCTCAATACCGTCCAGGGAGGTAACTTGCACCGCATCCTTGAGTTGAGGGAGTCGGGTTACCCGGTTTTGTAATTGAAGGTAAAATTTGCAACTCCTATAAGAGTTTAGGGATGCAAAATGGACTTCTTCCTAATATTTTTTATTTCCTTTTTTTTTGCATTCGTTCACTGTTTCTAAACCAAACATCATCAGATTAAATTGTACCCTCGCAAAAAAAATCAGATTAAATTGTATTTTAAACATCATCTAAGCCTATTTGAATTGCTCCAAATTACAAAGCATATATTGTTTCTCATAAAAACATTTAAAGCAGATTTTAATGGATGAGTACTTCACGAATACATAGGGCCGGCAGGCACATTTGGTTTTGCTTTTAGCCTGCACTGCCAGTGTGCGTGGACGGACGATGCTGCTACCAATGGTTCACCAACCCGCGGGCGCAGAAATGGGCTTCCGAGCCTTCTGACGCGGGAGAGCCAGTGAACTGATGCTAAACTAATTAAAGTACGGCCAATTCAACGTCTATGGCCGGGTAACAAGCCAATAATCGGCAGGATGCGCATAATCCGTGGGCGAACGGGTTATCAGCTTCAAACTCAACCGAATCTAAGTCTCAATGCAGCCTCCACCGCGCGCGCCGGAAGTCGGCGAACGACCCGAAGTGGCTAGCCGTCGGTGACATGCGCCACCACGCGGGATACGAGCTCCACACCACGGCGTGCCCGAGCGGCTTGGAAAGGCCGCGCCCACAGCACGACGTTTCCGGTGTACCCGTCCACGCCACATCGTGTCGTGGTGACCGTGCGGCCGTCGAGCCCCCGCGCTCCACGCACCGCAGCTCCTCGACGAACTCCCGGGTGAACCGCGCGCACCCGTTCCACCACCACCGTACGTGTCGTCGACGTCGATCCGCGCGCGGCTTTCTTCTCGGCGCGGGTCGAGCCGCGAGAAGAGGGACACCCGGCCTGTAGTGGGCCGGGCAGGGCCGGCCCTGGCGGGGGGCAAGCGGGGCGGCCGCCCAGGGCCCCCAATAAACGTAAGGGGACCCCTCCCCATTAGCATGTATGTACGTGTAATAAAGATCATCTATATAATAAACAAATCAGGCCGTCTAAACAAAGCCCTACGACAATCAGGCAGCCTATAATACGTCAATCCAACAATCAGTACCGCGTATACGAACCGTCGAACCTGACCCTGGGCGCATCACTCGTCGCGCGTCGCCTACTCGCTCTCCCTAATTCTCGGTCGATGAGGGCGCACATCGCTAGTCGCCGCAATGGCCGATCATCGACTTCGACGTTCCATGTTCGTCTACGTCGTGCTCGCTTCCGGCGTTGCTGATGAAGTCTCGTACTCTCGTCAAGGCGAGTCACACCTGCTAGGTACGTTCCGTTCCCTAATTAATCGGCTAATCCACTTACCTAAGTTCCTATCTGCATGATCAAACAAGTTATTTGATTATTCTTTTTACAATTTTAGGCAGGTCATGTCGACTAGAAAAGTATGCATCAGGGAGCGAGAAAAGAGAAAAATGAAGAAACGATAGGATGAGTTTTTAGAATCACGGAACGGTGCCATTGTTAAATTTCTCAAGAGTACTACAACCACTTCAAAGAACCCAGATCCAGATGAGCTAGCAATAGTTTTTATGGAGGAACACACTGATTTTAATATGGAGACCAGGTCGGCAGAATCCAATGTATGTAAGTGATCATGACAACTCCAATTCATCTTTTAAATATTCCAGAAATGTTTGAAGGAACTAAGGTAATATATACAATCATTTTATATGAATATGGTTTTGACATGTTATTTGTTTTGATTAGTAACAATATTTTCTATATATTAGTACAATTTTAGTTCATATATATAAAGAGGCTCCGGGCTTAAACTTCGCCCCGAGCCCCTTAAATCTCAGGACGCCGCCAGCTGGTGGCCTGGATCGATGTGATGTATGGCGTGGGCGTGGCCGACGGTGATGTGGCGGATCGAGCCGCACGCGAACCAGCACCAGCATCGATCTGCTCCGCATGGGGTGCAGGCGGCCAGCGTGTCTCGGCCGTCGGCCGCACCGGCTTGACCCCGGTCGAGCGCCAACGTAGGCGACCGCCTCGACGAACCGCGCGCCGGCGTCGTTGAGCAGGATCGGTCATAATAGTAGCATTGCCACTTCGACGATGTACGGAAACTTTTGATGGAGATGATGACTTTCGCCTCGACGTCGGTGCCCTATAAGTCAAGATGCATAAAGCCACGACGTCGCGAGCTTGCAGGGGAGCAGCGCATCGTTGCTGTCCTCTAATCCGAGCTGGCCGCGCTGCGCCTCCTCGGCGCGTCCTTGGAATGCAGGTGTCCTTGCGCTTGCTCATAAGAAAAGAAGAAGCGCTGCCATGTAGGAGAAGCGCTCACTGAGGACGCGCAGCGTGGTGAGGACGAGGGTGCGGTCAGGAACGTGCTCGCCCAAAGCTTCAAGGGAGTTGGCCATGCTCTGGAGGCGGCGAAGGTACTCAGGCATGGTGAGGTCTCCTTGAACGAAATTCCTGAACTCGGCGTCGAGGAGGAGAACCCGCGACTCGCGATTGCCGATGAACTCGCGCTCGAGGGTGGTCCATGCACGACGAGCAGTGGTGTCCCGGCGCATGACGAGTTCGCCGAGGTCCGGCTGAACCGTGCCAACGATCCACGAGAGAACTGTACAGTTCATTCGGTAACAGTCGGGGGAGTCGAAGGCGGCGTTGTCGGAGAGCACATGCGCCGTCAGCGACTACTTGCCGAGGATGACCAGGAACGACCCGCGCCACCGGCTGCAGTTATTCTGGGCGCGGTCGAGGAGGATGGGGATCAGGGCGCGGATGTTCTGCACGGCGATGGCCTGGGCGTGCAGGTTTGCCACGGCAGCAGCTTCATGGACGATGAGGGCGTCCTCGACTTCCTGCTCGTGGGCAACAGCTTTTGCCCGGGCGGTGGAGTCAGCGACGAGCCGGGCAGCCGCGGCCGCCCGTGCACGGCAGCGCGTTCCTACTTCCTCCAGATCGTGAATGAACTGCTCGTCCTTTTCCCGTTGTGCCTCAGCCTCGGCGCGCGCAGCTGCTGCGGCAGCCTGCTCACGGGCCGCAGCTTCCGCGCGGGCTTGCTGGACGGAGGCCTCATCGGCGTCGGCAGCAGCAGCGGCAGCGGTGGCGGATGCATCCGTGGCGAGGGGCAGCGGCGTCATGCCGGGCGGGAGAGGGGGCTCGTGACCGGTGGAGGTGGAGTCAACAGCGTCGGGAGGAGGGCCAGTCATGGCGACGGCGGCGGCGAGGCTGGCGGCTAGGTTTAGTGGAAGCGATTAAGTCGATCGACCGTCTCGGATACCATGTTGGAAGAAATATTTCACGTAACAGATGGATAATCGATTGATTAGCAGAGGTTTTACATATATAGCCGGGCCAAAGATCATCCTAACCGCCAAGACTTATAGAATCAATATCAAGGGATAGGATGTCTTGCCGGTGATGGAAACCCTGCGTCCCTGCCTATCCAGCTGTGATACAGGCGCACGGCAATGGCAGGCGGCATCCAAAGTCTAAACCAAATACAATTCAGTCTAACAGGTGGTGTCGCGCTTCATGCGGATGTATCCCTTCTCGCCCCACCACTCGCCCCACGAGTTCTTGACGATCCAGTACTTGGTGCCGTCCGCCGTAGCGCCGTAGCCCACGATCAGCACCGCGTGGTTGTGCCCTATCCCGCAGGGCCCCGTGAAGACGCCCTCGCTGTAGCTCTGGAAGCCGCTGCTGGTGGCGTCGATGAGGACGGACACCGGCTGCTTGAACACCTCCTGTTTCAGGTCCGCCTCGTAGGCGTAGCTCCGATAGCGTACCTCATCGATCTTCACCACTGGAGGCTTGTCCTGCATGATCAGTAATGTGCATCGATCTAGCTATATAGCTTATAATTGATTACAATTGATGATTAATCTCTCTCTAGATCGAATTAAATGTTGTATGCTAGCAGTACACACAGCAACAGTACACTATGCATGAACGTACTACGCACCGGGTCGAATCTGCAGGTCTGTTGCGTACAGCCTCGTGCGCGGCAGCCATACCAGTTTCTTATAGTTAGCTCCTTGCTTTGCACGAGTCACGAGATACAACAATCTTACCATGGCTTCACAGAATCACACCTCACACCTCACACTTCACACACTACGGGAAACCCATCATTTGCCGTGTGCCCAGGGCACACGGCAAAGGGACAAAAGCACACGGCAAACGGTTTGCCGTGTGCAACACTCGGCAAAAGGCACACGGCAAACCGGTACCGGCAAACAGTACTTTGCCGTGTGCCTTTTGTCGGGCACACGGCAAAGCCTTTGCCGTGTGCCCAACCTGGCGCTCGGCAAAAAAAAGATCTTGACGTCCGTCCGACCTCAGCCCCAACTTTGCCGAGTGCCGTGGGTCCCAGCACACGGCAAAGTCTGGCCTCTTTGCCGAGTGCCGCGGGCCTAGGCACTCGGCAAAGCCTGGACACTTTGCCGTGTGTCACGTCAGGCACACGGCAAAGAATGGCTTCTTTGCCGAGTGTCTAACCCTGGCACTCGGCAAAGTGTTAAAACACTCGGCAAAAAAAATGTTCCAGATTGCAATATACATTTCAAATCGACTACAACCTGGACCACAATCACAAAAAAACATCATACATCACATATATGAGCCAAATCATCATCACATATCACATATTTGAGCCCACATCATCACAAACTCAACATATCACATAAATGAGGTCCACCACCATCACAAACTCAACATATCACATAAAAAGCTCCACCATCATCACAAACACATCACATAGAAGTCCACGATCAACTGTCATCACAAACACATAGTCCACCAACCGTCATCACAAAGTCTCACACGATCACGACACATAGTTATAGAAGTTGAAATACAATTACAGGTTTATTGACGAGGCGGCCACGGCGACCAAGCATTCTGCGGAGAGGGATTGTTGGATCCCGCCGATTGATTCTGCACGAGCAAAGCAATACAAGTATTTAAATTGTAGGTTAAAAGCATATAAGCTAAAATGTGTAGGTTAGAAGCATATAAACTAAAATGTAATAGAAGTGACAAAATATTGGTTACAAGCTAGCATAGCTAACCCTTCAATTACTTCACTATATCATACTTGAAGGTAAGAAATTAAAGTACAAATGATTTGAAGTGACTCACCGGAGTGCCTGCAGAAGGAGTGCCAGGAGAAGTACCACCGAAAGTAGGAGGAACGCCGAAGAGAGGAGGAACGCCGAAGGCAGGAGGACCGCCGAAGGGAGGAGGACCGCCGTAAGGAGGTGGTAGTGGTAGAGGAGGGAGTTGCCCTGGCTGTGGCACCGTACCATGAGTCTGCATGTAAAGGAACATCTGCGCCATCCGCTGGTCATTCCTCTGCCGCTCTGCCTCCAGCTTCGCATCCATCTCGGCCTGCATCCTCTGCCGCTCTTGCTCCAACTTCGCCTCCATCTGGGCCTACAATATTTCATCGATCCCAATATTACAATGCAAGGGAATACCATGTGCAAATCAATGAACAACAAATTAAACCAGGATTACCTGCATTTGCTCAATCTGGATCTGTGTAGCGCTAGGCCGTGGGCGTATGGGCGGAGCTGAGCCCGTGCTCCTTGCTCGGATCTCGGAAAGGGTGGGAGTAGAGGCCGTGTCGATTGTGCTGTCGCCAATCCAGTACCGGCCATGCTTCTTACCTCCACCCACCCTCATCACGACCTCTCCATCAAGAGGCTCGGTGCTCGGATCCCACTCTGGCCCATGGACCTCCCTTGCCGTCGAGGTGTACTCACTGAGGCGGCTGTGGACGGTAGCGTTGCTGTACGCCTCGGGCGGGTCCTCTGGGTTGTAGTCGATGTCAGCCATCGCCTTGCCCTTGTGGGACAGAGCAAAGGCCTTCAACTGCCCGCAAGGCTGGCCACCATGTGCCGCCGACTGCAAGGAAAATAGAAAGATGATTAGAAGTTATGGAGAATATTAAGTGTTTAAATAAAGAAGTTGAGTTCACGTACCCATCTAGCCGCGTACTGGGAAAGGGTAAGGTTGCCTTGATGGTGTGGTGCCCCTGGCATCATCAAGCGCCGCTCCCGGCAAGCGTTGTGTGTCTCATGCCACTGGGGCTCGTACCATTTGTTGATAATATAGGACCAGGCCGTGAAATGGGAGGCGCACCACCACGGGGGCACCTGCACGTCATCAAGTATAGAAATATGAGAAGATCAAATTAAGCGTACTTAATCTCATAAGAGTTCGGTATTCGTGTTTACCAGCATGTATTGCTCTCGGGTAAGCTCAATGGTTCGTGCCTCCTTTTTTTCCACCTTCATTTTTTGGACAGTAGCGTAGTAAGTTATGACGGCCTGGACGCGCGACTCGTAATGCATGTCTCTGACGAGTTTACGACATGCATTGTTCGTCACACGAACGCCTCCTGCCCAGGCTCGCATCTGTAGAAATCCTGCACCAAGACGCAATGTACACTGTCATTATTTGAATAATATCCAATGAATGCGATGTATTGACCAATGCAGTGCAACGAAGACTTACCCACAGCTCTTCCATCACCCTCTCCTCCTTGTGCTGAAAAACCCTGTTGTCACGATCTGGGAGATCGGCGGCGATTCTATAGTGGTCCCACGACAAGGCCGGCACCTGCTTGCCGGCGTAGAGCACCATGCCAGGGAAGTGTAGCCTGCACAAAAGACCCAGGATGCCATTGGGAATGCGCATGTGATCACCTGCCTCGATCACCTCCCAACCCCTGCCCAAATGAATGAGACAAAATAATAGATGTTATTGTGATTTTGAACATATGAAATGAGAAGTTAGCGATAAAAATTAGAAAATTACGTACCTAGGCGGTATGGGTCGAATCATCGGCCGTCTGTTAGGAGGAATCGGCCGAGTCGGGAGCTGTGAGAGACCTCGCAACCACACACTCTGCAAGTCCTCGGAAGCGGAACCGGACCCCTCTGCCTCCCCCTCCTCGTCCTCGTCCTCCTCCTCCTCAGAGCCGTGAGCAGAAGGTAACTCCTCCTCCTCCTCCTCCTCTCCCTGGTGCTCCTCCTCCTCCTCGTGCGCGGAAGGTGTTGGCGACGGGTCCCTCCTGCCTCCTCGACCCCTGCCTCCAGCTCCTCCACCTCTGTCTCGCCCCTTCCCTCGCCCCTTCCCTCGTCCCTTCCCGGACCCCTCAGCTTCATCGGACCTCTTCCCCTTGCCAGTCGCTTTCTTGTAAAGCGACGACACCGACCTCAACACACCACCTCTGTCCACCATCTTCGATCAATCACCTGCAATTGAAAAGATAAAATCCATCAGTACTTCCAAATAGATGCAAAACAAATAAAACATATATAATTAGAAAGTAACATATATATATTATTGGAAATATGAAAGTAATTTAAAAAGACCATACATGTATCAGAAATAATCATCATAATCGGGATTAGCTTCATCATATGCCTCATCATCACTATCAGGCATGTCGATATCATTTTGCACATTCGCCGGAGGAGGAATGTCGCCTTCGTCCTCAATGTTTAAATGTAACCGCTCAATTAATTTCAAATCGTTCAAATTATGAACCTCATCTCCAGCATCGTCATCACTAACCGTTTCGTTCTCTACTTTCATTCCAATCTCTTCGGTTAAGTCTATCTGAAACCCTCTTCTTGCCCATGTTCTTGAAAGAACTCTCCGTCGTCTGGGTTTGGCACTATATTGTAATCTTCATTGTTTGGGACAGGTAGTTTGCCGTGTGGCGCTACCTTGTACACAACATCCCAACCCTTGATACGGTCGTCGGTTTGGCACGGGTATGAGCTATAATAAACTTGTGTGGCCTGTTGCGCCACAATGTATACATCGTCTCCTGGGTACACTGATGACTGTCGAATTTCGACTAGGCCAATATTAGGGGTCCGTCTCACTGCTTGAGGATCAAACTAATGGCATTTGAATATGACAGGAGTAAGAGGCTTGGACCCATGAAACTTGAGTTCGTATATTTCTTCAACTCTTCCGTAATACTCGACCCCATCGTCCCCCGGCGTAAAAACTCCGGTATTGGTGGTTCTTCGATTGGGCCGACTCTGCTCGTAGCTTGTTGTGTGAAAGCGGTACCCATTAACGTCGTAGCTTCGAAATGACCTAACCCTATAGGCACAGCCATCGGCAACCTGTCTTAGATCGGCACTCATAGACGCATCAGTTTGGCTCTGCAAGTTCAAGAAGAATCGTTAGTTATATTATTCGCACGTACGAGCAACTTGTAAGCGATACGAAAAAATGCTAAATACCTTTTGTTTGAACTAAGAAATGAAATCAGGCATTTCATTTCCCGCACCCTTTGAAATAAGGGTATCAACTTCCTGTGCGGTTGGTTCTCTTGATCCACGCCAGAATTCATGAATAAACTCCCTGTACCAACAAGGAACAAGTTGGTTGGACGCGGAATATTCAATACTAGGAAAAAGAATTGGACAGTAACTTACTGCATGTACGGCAACACTTCGGAAAGGTTGGTCAACACATATAGCATGATAGTGCGCCACTCTTCATGTTTCAAGGTCTTGTTGGCCCCTTCACTTGCAGTTCCGTGTTGCCCTAGGAAAAGGCTGAGCTTCGATTCGTTTTCGCCAGCATTGTAACGAGGAGCTGGATAATGCACGCTCGGAAGGTTGTCTGAATAGTATTTTGATGTGAAGTTTGACACCTCCTCCAGAACATAAGCCTCTGCAATGGAAGCTTCAATTTTGCATTTATTCTTGCATTTCGTTCGAAGAACCTTTTGACACCTCTCAATTGAATAGCACCAACGGTTCTGCGCAGGCCCTCCCATTCGTGCCTCATACGGGAAGTGCAAAATCATATGAAACATCGGAGTGAACATGCCGGGTGGAAATATCTTCTCTAACTTACAGAGCAACACAGGCGCCATTTTTTTCATGTCTGCGATCACGGTCTTCGATACCTCCTTGGCACAAAGCTGACGGAAGAAATAGCTCAACTCTGCCAGCACTAGCCACACATGATCAGGGAGATAGCCTCGAACCATCACCGGAAGAAGCCGCTCAAGCCACATGTGGTAGTCATGACTCTTTGCCCCGTTGATTCGCATAGTTGTTAAGTTCACCCCTCTATTCAGATTCGCTGCAAACCCATCAGGGAACATTAACGTTTTGAACTATTCTAGTACTTCCCTCCTTTGAGGCCTCGTAAGGACGAAATCGGCCGGAGGCTTCCTCCATGACTTGCCGGATTTAGGAGGCGCCATGTCTAGCTTCGGTATATCGCATAACACTGCTTGATCGACTCTTGCCTTCACGTTGTCCCTTGTCTTATCAGGAATGTCCATGATTGTTCCGAAAAGTGGAACGCCAATGCCATGTTCAGTGTGCATTAGGTCAATGTTATGTGGAAGAAGAAGGTCTTCCATATAGGAAAGCCTCCACAAGCCGCAGATCTGAGTGAAGGCATGTAGCTCACCATATCCCACAAAACCACCTTCTTCTTCATCAACCACGAGAGCATCTAACTGAGCACGCACCTCGGCACCAGTCATGAACGGCCGTGCCTAGTGGTGCACTGCGACACCTTTCGTGAAATTCTTTTTGTCTCTTCTGAATGGATGGTCAGGAGGGAGGAATTGTCGGTGTTGGTCGAACGAAGAAAACTTGCCACCCTTCTTCAACCAAATGAACCTCACAATTGTCTTGCATACTGAGCATGGGAACTTGGAGTGAACACCATGGCCGCAGAATGTCCCATACGCCGGCAGGTCATGCAGAGAGTAGTGGTAATTAACATACATTCTGAAGTTTTCCTTTTTAGATGAATCGTATGTCCATACCCCTTCCTCCCAAGCACGGACTAAATCATCGATCAGAGGCTCCATGTACACAGACATATTATTCCCCAGGTTTTCAGGAATTATCAGCGACAAGAATATGTTCTGTCGTTGAAAGAGGACGCCGGGAGGGAGATTCAGGGGTATAACGAAAACGGGCCAACAACTGTACGGGGCAGCTCCCATTCCATAAGGATTGAACCCATCTGTTGCCAACGCCACGCGTACATTACGAGCCTCCAGAGCTTTTATGTCGTGAATCTCATCAAAACGTTTCCAGGCTTCACCATCAGATGGATGTACAAGCTTATCGGGATTGTATCGGACTCCATCTTTGTGCCATGTCATCTGTTTCGCGGATTCCTCGGTCATGTAAAGGCATTGGATCCTCGGTATGAACGGAAGGTACCGTAGGATTTTTGCGGGGACCGCGAGCTGCCTCTTTTGGCCATCAGCAGCGTCTACCTCCATGAACCTAGAGGATCCACACTTTGGACAGTATTTTGCTTCCGCGTGTTCTTTCCTAAATAAGATGCATCCCTTCGGACACGCATGTATCTGCTCATATGGCATCTTAAGTGCACGAAGGAGTTTCTGTGCCTCATACATGTTCTTTGGCAGAATGTGACCTTCCGGAAGCAAGGTGCCAATAACTGTCAACATAACATCGAAGGCGTTTCGACTCAAGCTGAACTGGGACTTCACGGCCATTAGGCGTGCAATGGCATCCAGCTGAGAAACCTTGTAATGCATGTGAAGAGGTCGCTGTGAAGAAGACAATATGTCGTAATACGCCTTTGCGGTCTCCTCTGGCTCCTCCTCTCTACGTTCTTCATCCACATTGAAATGTGCTTCATGGTAGTCATGTAACATGTCTTCTACCCCACCATCAGCATCATAATCATCGACGCGTTGTCTCACGACGTCGTCTCTCACACGTTCGGCTTCACCATGGTATAACCACCGAGTATAGCCTGGCGTAAATCCATTCAGACATAGATGTTTAGCCATGACATCCTTTGTTTTTCGCCGCGTGTTGTTACAACGGCTGCAGGGACACCAAGTGGCACTCGCTCCTTTAGCCTTGGCAAATGCTAGTTCCATGAAAGCTTCTGACTTCTCAATCCATTCGTCGGTAAACTCAGTCCGACTTAAGCGGCCCGTGTACATCCACTCACGGTCTTCCATCCTCTAACAAATATATATCAACGAGTAATATAAAATTAATTCATTTGCATCGATCTACACGATGTTCCAACTGTCTAATAGGTGAAGATAGGTCCTAATCCCACCCGAGGATGCGTAGATGGGGTTAGTTTCCATGGTTTACTCCGCGCCCGAGACAGAATTTCGGCAGCACCTCCCCGCTGTTCTCCAAATACACGTCCCCGCAGGGAGATTGTGTATCCGGAGAACAACAGGGAGGTACTGCCGAAATTCTGTCTCGGACCGAAGTAAACCATGGAAACTAACCCCATCTACGCATCCTCGGGCTGTCCAAAAAACGTGGACAATTCGAAACAGATACAGTCTTAGATATGCAAAGATCTGCATATCTCTTACAGTATCTCTTTCGAACGGGAGACGCCAAACTAGGTTACGCGTGACCTACATACCTTGCTGTGCTGCAAAGTGACCGGTGGAGGACGGTGTGCACAAGCCTCTCTTGCAAAGAACGGAACATATATAGAAGTGAACTAAATATGCTAGACCACACCATATACCTCCACAGATAACATCAGTGACAAAAACTGCAGTGCAAACCTAAACAATTACTTCTTGTTTCCCCCAACGGGAGTTTGAAGTTCTTTTGTTTATATTTATCCTTTTATCATTTTTCCCTGATGATGTGATATTTCATATTTCCTTAGGGTTGAAGCACCCTGCCCTACCAGGACACTTATTAAATATGACTTTGCAAACGTGGTCAATTCAGATAAAGAATCTTGATCATCTTTTCATACCGTTACCATTGATTATATGAGATAAATATTGCAATTTTGAAGCCACAAGGATTCCCTCATTCATGGGGGATATCTGCAGTATTGTAAATTTGTCATGCAGATGCACATACTACATCAATTTCAATCAATGAGAAGGAAAGCCAGCCACATTATTTACTTATGATTTATCACATAAGCAAGGTAAAGAATTTATTTGAGATCGATTAACAGAAATTCCACCAGTGCTTGTATTTTTAGAAGGAGCAGCGTGGCATGATAGTACCAGGGACCAAGTTTCAGGAAATTTGGAGCTGCCATGAATTTCTGGTGAATTAAACAAGGAAAATAGATGAACAAGTACAAACTGGGTAAGGCCAACAAGCAGGTTACCGTGCTGCCTAAACTAACAGTGCCAGCAGTGCGAACGTTCTAGCAGCAACAAGTTGATGAAATTATGCAATTCTTATGTCTCATTAATGGAACTTGAAGCTGGAGCTCCTTCTCCAGAAAAGAACTTGAAGCTGGATGCAACCCAAATCACACCCAGCCCTCGCCTGCTCTAGCTTGAACAGCAACGTACATGCTGGTTAGTCTCCTCCCACTCGGCGAGGAGGAGCTCCCATCAACCTCCGGACCAAAACGAGGTCCTGGATTGGATTGGGGAAAGCGAAACCGAACGGGGAAAAAAAAGAAACGGCCAATCGGGAGCGCGGGGGAGTGGAGGAGGATGAGGAGGCTACCACTGACGGAGACGCGTTGGTGAAGTGAAGATCGGTGGCGCGCCGCTCGTCGCCGCCGCTGCCGCTTCTCGCCTCTCGGCCGGCCGGAGAGGGCGGGGGGAGGGCAGCAGGCCGGGGGCAGAGGAGGGGAGGGACGGAAGAGGAGGGGAGGGCGGGGAGAGGCGGCGAAGGGCCAGGGACCGATGGGCGGGGGCGGGGGCGTCGGGCGGAGCCGGGACTCGGCGGGAGTCGGGGCGGGGCCGAGCGACGTGGCGGCGGCGTCGGGCGGGGCCGGGCAACGGGCCAGGACTCGGCGGCGTCGGGCGCGGGCCGGGCGACGGGTGGCGCGGCGGAGGCCTGTGGCGGCGGCGGGCGTCGCTGAGGAGGCGGGGGCCGGTGGGCACAGCGGCGGCGGCGGGCGGCGGTGGGAGAAGAGAAGAGAAGCGTGCGCGTGTGGGAGAAGAAATGAGAAAGAAGAAGGCCCGAAACGGCTAAGTGTTTACCGAGTTTGCCGAGTGCCCCCGATCCGGCGCACGGCAAACTAAATCTTTGCCGAGTGCTCATTACGCGGCACACGGCAAAGATTTGATTTTCTTTTTTTTTACAACACATAGTTTTCTGTTTTAGATAATTATTTGGTGTTCAATATGATTTCAAACAAACAATTTATCAACATGAAAGTTTCATAACTTTTCGAGATCTACAACTTTTATTTTCACCATTTTGCCATCCGAGATTGTGAGATTGTTTAAAAATTCAAATTTCAAAAATTGAGAAATTCAAACGTACTTTACGTCAAATTTCAAAAATCGACAATTTGATTTCAAATAAAAAAGTTGTCAACATGCAAGTTTCATAACTTCTCGAGATCTACGACTTTTATTTTTAGTATTTCTCCATCCGAAATTGTTTCCAAAATTCAAATTTTCAAATTTGAGAAATTCAAACAATTTTTCCATTGACAATTTGAATTCAAATAAAAAAGTGTTCAACAGCAAAGATGTGTAACTTATGCAGATCTACAACTTTTATTTTGATCTTTTTAAAAAAAATAAATATATACGCGTTATCCACATATTCCAAATATCCTTCTTCGAGTTTCGGAAAACTATCCGGGAGGTCTAGGATTTTTGAACAAATTTACTAACGCTTTGTCGAATGAAAAAATACCAAAATAAGAAGTGTAGATGTTGTCAAAATATACAACTTTGCAGTTCAAAACTTTTTTATTCGAATTAATTTAGAGGCCCAAAAAATTCATTGAAATTATATTTGCCGAGTGTAATGGGGCCAACACTCGGCAAAGGACCCTCTTTGCCGTGTGCTGGCCTGGGGCACTCGGCAAAGGTGCTTCTTTGCCGAGCGCCAGCATGGAACACTCGGCAAGAATTAGAAATGTTGCCGTGTGTTCTTGTTTGCCGAGTGCCCGGGCCCACCTCGTTCAACGCCGTCAACAAAATTCTAACGGGCCGTCAAAGTTTGCCGAGTGTTGTTTTTTGCCGAGTGCTGGCCGGCAGGTTTGCCGTGTGCTGGACACCTGGCACACGGCAAAGTGTGATCTTTGCCGTGTGCCGGACACGTGGCACTCGGCAAATAATTGTATGCCGGGTGCCTATTGTTTGCCGAGTGCGGCACTCGGCAAAGGTGAACTTTGCCGTGTGCCCGATAGAAAGCGC
The DNA here is from genome assembly GCA_012490785.1 of Eragrostis nindensis. NCBI lineage: Eukaryota > Viridiplantae > Streptophyta > Magnoliopsida > Poales > Poaceae > Eragrostis > Eragrostis nindensis. Next base: position 2,150,173 of record JAAXCT010000011.1, on the reverse strand, counting down.
TCGGCAAAGGTTGCTGCACACGGCAAAGAAGGGGTTTCCCGTAGTGACAACAATCTTACGTTGTCTTCATCGTGCAACTTAATTGTATTGTATATTCTTGTGATTAAGCTCATTTTAAAAATTTTGTTTGGCGATACATACATTTAAAAATGAACAAAAGAGGGTCTTAGGAAAGCAAAACGAGTTACATCTTACTTGTTTTTTTGAAACATATTTATTCAAACTGGTGCCTATTTATTATGGGCACACTAGTGTATTCAAACAAGATACATAATACTTACACACTCTCTTTATTTATTATGGGTTTATTTATTTATCTTACGTGTAGCACAGAGTGTATGCCAATATATATGGCGTCCTTAGGAGGTGATGCATGCGCTAGCTGGCCAGTTAGCTAGCTAGTAGGCTGCCACGGCGGCGCCGGCGCCCTTCGTGTTCTTGATAGGGTACATGGGATACATGGCGATGCCGCAGAGGCCCCGCGGGTCTTCGGTGTCGCGCTTCATGCGGATGTATCCCTTCTCGCCCCACCACGTGTCGCCCCACGAGTTCTTGACGATCCAGTACTTGGTGCCGTCCGCCGTGGCGCCATAGCCCACGATCAGCACCGCGTGGTTGTGCCCTATCTCGCAGGGCCCCGTGAAGACGCCCTCCTTATCTGGAATTAAGGCGCTGCTGCTGGCGTTGATGAGGACGGACGCCGGCTGATTGAACACCTCCTGCATCAGATCCGCCTCGTAGGCGTAGCTCCCATAGCGTACCTCATCGATCTTCACCACTGGAGGCTTGTTCTGCATGATCAATAAAATAAATAAATATGCATCTAGCTAGCTAGCTTATAATTGATTACAACTGGTAATTGATCTCTCCGGGTCGAATCTGCATGAACGTATACTACGCACCGGGTCGAATCGGCAGGTCTGTTGCACAGCCGTGTAGGCGGGGTAGTAGGGAGGATTTCCGCACTGGTCCGTGGTTAACCCGGTGTTTTGGGCGTAGTAGAATGAGTCGTAAGTGTGTCCACCTTTACAGTTGCCGTGGCCGGAGCAGTCGAGCACCTGCTGCTCCGACAGGGTCAGAAGGTTCCCTGTAGCGATCGCGTTGATGCCCTCCACCGCACCAACCACGGAGAAAGCCCAGCAGCTCCCTGCATGCGGTGCTTTAATTATTTTGTTGATCCATTATTCCATTCCTATATAAACATGTCCACGCACGTACCGCATTGTTTTTGGTCCTTCACGGGAGTGACAGCTCCATGGTCCCTCCAATCCCACGCGGACGGCGCGTCGCCGGCGGCCACCAGCGGCGGCGGCTGCTTGCCACGATCAGCGATGCGGCTGGCGGCGGCGTCGGGTTCGAGCTTGGCGCCGGTGTACATGGCAGTGAACTCCTCCAGGGTGAGGTCGGAGAACTGGTTGAGGCCGAGCTTGTAGGGCACGTCCTTCTTCTTGTTGAAGTCGTGGATGTACCTGGCGTTGGCCTTGAACGCCTCGAACTTGCTCTCCTTCTCTGCGAGGTCCAGCGACACCGTGTGCACGCCGCGCCACCTCTCGTACAGCCTACGCAGGCTCTCCTCCGACTCCACGTCCTTGTCCGTCAGCACGATGCCCTGCGCCGCCATGGCCAGCAGCAGCATCGCTGCTGCCAGCACAACCCCTTTCATCTTCATCGATCGCCTGCGATCGATATGGTGCCTGTATATATATATGCTACACTTCAATTTCGATCGAATTGCATGTGTTGTGTGTGACTATGTTTGTGCACGCGTCCATGGATTTATAGGGCTCCAGTCGGGCAGAAAACCAGGGTCGTCGATCCATCAGGGTACTATGCTTAATGCTTCGCAAAAAAAAAATAATAAAAAATAAACCCACCCGGGCCTGGCTAGTAAGATAGATAACCATCCATGTCAGCATGTGTATGTGTGATCAAGTCCTGGTGGTCAATAAGCAAAATATGCACGCATAATATCTAAAAAGGAGTTTAGCTGGATACATACGCCACCGTAAGCTAGCGTTCTCTCTTGAGTAAGGATCCACTAGCCCGCGGTTAGACAGAGTTTGAATTAGAACCAAGAATTCATATGTAGATGCGCGCTTCTGCTTGGATGACAGTGACCCACTCGCACAACAAAATTAACCAAATGCGCGTATTCTTAAGTTCCTAGTCATCACATGCATGTACACGCCACCAAATCAGCATGCAAATTAAACCACGTCCGGGCGCACACACGTTCGAGACAAACGGAGGCCAGGATCGATCATATATATCCATGAATCTCACCAAATTTCGGCAGAACTTGCGGAGTATATAAATGTGCCTAAAATAAAGCCTTAATTGGAACCACGTCAAATTAATGTCCCCAAATAATACTAGTTTTTGCGTCAAATGTGCCTCTCGATTCTCAAAATACTAGTTTTTACACATCACATCTCTATATCTCTGATCTGGTCCAAGTTTTCAATATTTGGAGCATATTCACTACGTGAAACCCATTGTATGCGAAGTGCCACGAGCTTTGCCGAGTGCAATAACACGGACACTCGACAAACAGGCATCACAAAAACACACGGCAAAGGAGGAACACTCGACAAAGGAGCACCTTTCCCGAGTACCTTTTGGTTCCAGCACTCGGCAAGATGTGACGCTGATTAGTAAATCGAGACGTCCGTTAGCCAAGTGGGCCCAGCCACTCGGCACACCTTGGTCACTCGGTAAAGTTTTTAATCTTTGCCGAGTGTCCCTCCCTTACACTCGGCAAAGGACCCTGTTTGCCAAGTGTCAAGGTGTACACTCGACAAAGAACCCTTTTTGCCGAGTGCTTTTCCTATTACACTCGGCAAATAAAACATGAATTGATTTTATGAAGCATTATATTGATTGAAATCAAAATGTTTTGAACTACAAAGTTGTATAACTTCTCGAGACCTCTACTTTTTATTTTGGTCATTTCTTCATTCGACAAAGCGCTAGTAACCTTGTTCAACAAATCTACAGCTCCCGTATAGTTTCCCGAAACACAAAATCTTCAGCTCCCGTTATGAATTGTAGTTGAAAACTTTTTTATTTGAAATTGTCAATGAAAAGTACGTTTTAAATCAAAAGTGTGTGTTTTGGTTAAAAAAACAAAAAGTGTGTTTGTCGAGTGCCAGTTGGCGGCGCTCGGCAAACTTAAACTTCTCCGAGAGCCAGATAACGGCACCCGGCAAAGTTCTCGACATATACTTACCACCGCGGGCCTTCTTCCTCATTTCATCTAGCTGCTCCCTTGCCCGCCGCACCACCCACCGCCGCTGCCCACCGCGCCATGCAAGCACTCGGCAAACACACTTTTTCCGAAATAATTAAATTACTTACCTAAATAACTTACTCCTTGCAAAAAGAGCAAGCCATCCATGATTATAAATCCGAATAAATTACCTATGCATAGACCAGCGGGTAATCTATCTTTATCTACCAACATAAGAATTTCTCTATAATAATTATTTAAATAAATAAATATAAACTAAAAGAAAAATTAAATTAAATAAATAGTAAAAATAATTATATTAAAAAAAATCTTACAAAAGAAAAGATACAAGAGAACTTTACCCAAACTCCGAAAAGAATTCCGGAACTCCCAGCGAAGCTCTCACTTGTACTCTAACTCCCATAACTAAAATACTAATCCTAATCTAAACAACATAAGTAGAGTGATTCTTTCATGAGGTACATCTTGAAGTGAGAGAGAGGTCCTCTATTTATAGTGTGGAGTTGCCTTGGGCGAGTGGAGAAGGTTTCTACATACTTGGAGGATTTCGTGGAATCCTTTGTTGCCAACGTCTCCTTGCTTGGCCGGTGCGTCAAGTATCTTGTGACCGACCCTGAAATCGACTAGAAAAAGATTGGGCCGTTTAGAGTTTAACATAGGCATAACTCTTGCCTGAACTCCGAATTGGGTAATCCAAAAGTCCATTTTGACTATCTTGACGAGGTCTTTGACATGGAGGGATCAAACTTCTCATTTTAATAATTATTCTTTGATGTCCAAGTCATTCCTTGTTTCTTGCTTCAAATGTCATTGAAATGTCCGAGGAGGACCTTGTTTATCTTGTGCTTTTGGATATTTGCTATTTTGCTATGAGCGTAAGCACAATTGCACCAATATTCCTATGTACCTTGCAAAACAAGATCTCATCTAAAACTTGTGAAACTTTATTATTTTGATGGTGTCTACCTTTTATTCACCGGTATGTTGTTGGTCATTTTGTGTTTTAATGACCGTCAACAATGCCCAAAAGAGACTGTACGGTACGACAATTAGAGAGACCGTATGGTACGGTGGTTATTGTGACTGGACACTTTTGAGCAATGGCTAGTTTGAGGTTGGAGGCCTTTATATAGTTGGTTGCTCGGCTCTTAGGCAAGGTCTTGCCTTGTATTTGTCTCACTCTAGCTAGTAGTGTAAACCTATCTATCTTGTGCTAGCTAGAGAACTTACCCCATTACTAGTGTGGTGGGCATTTTGTCATCTTGATCACTAGTATCATAGGTTAAGGACTCACCTTAGTGTGCTTTACATGTTCACTAGAACTACTTGCTAGGAGTTGAGTGGGTGTTAGCCCGAGCCGAGAAGATTTAGAGTGTATTGATTCACCTGCTTCTCTTTCCTAGTCACACGATCCTTACAGGGTTTTTCTTACTGTGTGCCTAAGACCGACGGTCCAACCTTAAAGAGAGAAGACAAGAGGAGGAAAAAGCAGCTTGGGGCAGCGGCAGCCGGCAGCTGCACCGATCCCTCACAGGAGTGCTATGGTCCTATAGGGCTCCTCCCAGCGCTTGTCTTCCCAATCAGTTTCTTAGGAAATCCACATTTAGCATGCGCCTCTTGTTTTTCATATGTTTTCGGTGTTTTTTTTTTCTCTTCTGTTGGGTGGACAGTTTTTTTCTCTCCTTTTTCGTTGGACAGAAGTTAGTGCCCATAGCACAAGCTACAACAAGCTAAGGTCCGCTTTTTAAATGGCAGCCGTAAAAAATTTTGATGATTCAAACATCATATGAATATTAATAAATTATAATGAGAGGTTTAAATGTGAAGCCTACCTTATATTATTTCTTATGCAAGAGCTAGCTATTGACATTTAACTAACCCTATCATTGGGGCCGCTCTTAAAGCAACCTGATGTTCCTGAGTTTTTCTGAAAAAGTCTTCTTGAATTTGGAGCTCCATCATTCAAGCGCTCTTCAGCACGCCACCTCATAAACTTGGCGGGGGGGCCTTTTATTACGCTTTGCACTTGATCTTCGCTGCCGCGTCGCTCGGAACTGTACCGGGAAGCTTTGCATACCGGACATGCATCCAGCTCTGTGTCTTTTACAGTATGCAGTTTCAGCAGATCGATCAGTGTTTTTGACAAGGTGAACTACGTCGACGAGTACATCTTTTAGGTGCAGGGTACTGGCAGAGTACCGCGAGTGGGCAGGCCGGCTGGGCTCAGGCGTGGACGCCAGCGGACGCTCAGGTGACCTCGGGGCCCAATGTGCGGCCGGAGCCTGAACGTACGTACCCGATCGAACTGCAGCGGCGCCGACCATCCAGCTAGGCCACGCGCGCGGTTCCGGATCGAGCGGCTCTCTCGTCCTCGAGTGGGCTTCACCATGCACCAGTACAAGGTCGCCGACGGGCCGGCCATGTGTCACTTCGTGGTCGCGTTGAGTTCAAACGTGCACCACCGTACGTGCACGAACCGGTGCACCGCCGTGGATCGACCTCATATCGCGGGAGGTGGTCCGGATGGACGCCTACTTCGATCCGGTCGTTCGTCGACTTAATTCGCGACATCCGGCGCGCTGGTGCCGACGGCCGAGCACCAACGTCGACGTCGATAGATATCACTGCTGGCGATCCCGTTCCCGAAGCAGCTGGACTTGTGCCGCTCCGGCTACGGTCACGCGCCGGTCGCCGGACCGGCGCCATCTACGTCGTGAAGTCCTTCCTCAGCAACGGGAGCGTCGACGCGTACGTGCCTCTGCTACGGCCGGCTACCCTGCCGCTGCCGGTGGCCGATGCACGGATTTAGGTGCCTGCATGCGTGGCCGATGGCCGTTCAGACATGAAGATTGTTACACATGTTCTGATGTGACACTTCTTTTGTGTTCATGCAGGAATTTTACAACGAATCAATCAAACGAATATTGCCAATCCATTACCTGTTCTTAGTTCTTATTACAGTGTAACCAGTGTTGTTGGAACGAATTAGGGATGCGATTGTTTTTTGTTTTGTTCGTGTGGCTTGTTGCATTGGCCTCACTTCTTGTACGTGTTGCCGCCCAACTTTTACAAACAAACTAGAGGGGTGACCACTCTATTAGCACGGCAACAATACAAGTGTTCATAATTCTATTTTGTTTCTTAGCCTTTTTTTTAGCAACTTTGTTTCTTTTTTTTCTTTTTTTTTTTTTTTTTTGAGGAGAGCAACTTTTGTTTCTTGTAGTCTCTATTTTTGGACCACAGGCCCTCTCGGTGACGATAAAAACAAAGGGCTGAATGTAGAGTCTACCTGGGCTAGAAACGGAACGGGATTCAGATCTTGAGCTGGATCTCCGTGCTTAGCGAGGAATCTTAAAAATCACACGCGACTGCAATTGGAGTTGTCGCCGAAGGCCCGAAGCCACTCAACAGACCACATATTCTTCTACTAATATTTTTTTAATTCTTTTTTTTTGGCATTCGTTCACTGTTTCTTAAACCAATCATCATCAGATTAAATTGTACCTTCCACCGCAAAAAAAAAGATTAAATTGTACCTTAAACATTATCTATGCTTAACTGAGTAGCTCCAAATTACAAATCATATTCTGTTTCTCATAAAAACATTTCAAGAAGATTTTAATGGATGAGTACTTCACGAATACATAGGGCCGGCACACTTGGTTTTAGCCTGCACTCTTCAAGAAGATTTGAATGGATGAGTACTTAATGAATACATAGGGCCGGCACACTTGGTTTTAGCCTGCACTCGCCCTGTCAGTGTGCGTGGACGGACGATTCTTCTGCCCATGGTTCACCACCCCAGGCTTCTGACGCGGGAGAGCCAGTGAACTGATGCTAAACTAAACAACGGCCAATTCAAAAGTCTATGGCCGGGCAAGCCAATAATCGGCAGGGTGCGCATAATCTGTGGGCGATCGAACGGGTTATCAGCTTCAAACTCAACATAATCTAAGTTTCAATGCAGCGGCGCTAAACCAGACGGCGCCTGTCAGACCCCATTTCTGGAATCTACTGTGCATCCTGTATCAGTCCCTGGATCAGTAGCTGATACGCACAAAAACACAGATATGATAATCAAAAGCATACTTCGAATAGATAAATAAGTAAGGTACCTGATATAAGATCCTTAGTGGTGGTATGACAAGGATTCAAAACTATCCAAGTCCATCCGACCGACTAAAGGAGAAGCAGACAGCGGAAACCATGGCCCAACGCCACAAGCAAACTTGAGAAGCAGAACCGAAAACCCAATTCGTCGTCGTTCTCTACGAAGTCTTCTCCTACTAAACCAACAATTGCAAACACGTGAGTACATAAGGTACTCAGCAAGCCCTACACTACACAAGGGGTATATATATATTATGCATATTCGGTCTTAGCAAGGAATAGGCTGTATGGTTTATTTGCAGCAAGCAAATTTTATGCAAGGTTCACTAAAGCATGTGAAGGAAAACTTAGATAAAACAGAGAAGTAATTGTCAATATTTTAGTTGGTTGGCCCTGGGGGAGTATGAAGCATTCCCGCCAGTTCCCAAGTTTTAGTTGGGCCTTCTGACCTCAATGGTCATACCGACCCGGCATCCATGCCATCACTTCCAAAACACGAGCAGACTACTGCTCACTCACACTTCAAGGAATCATGAATGTGGCTAATCACATCGAGCTCAACCAAGATGCGTCATATGCCGTGACAACGTCCATCCGGATGAATTTTACACTCTGCAGAGGTTGTACATCTTTCCCCACGGGCTATGCACTCTTGTACGGAGAGTAACATAACGCTCAATCCATCTTCTCCGAGTAATCTCACATGTCCACCACGGAATCTCACTCAGGGGCCTGTGACTTGATATGTCACACTACGGCACAACACCTATAACAGGTACGTCGTGCTCCTGTAATAATTTGCAGGATCCTGTGACAAACACCGGGACAGGCGGCATTCCCGTGACCTACAACGGGTTCCCCGACAAACGATAGGATTCCGCAACCGAACCACGGGCATGTTTCCCCCGGTCTGCTCCTGAGCTTCCGTTGCCTCTACTGGCCTCCAAATGGACAATGTAAGAGTACCAAGAAGGTAGGGTAAGTCCTTCCCATACAGGTTCCGTGGTTGTACGAGAATCATCTTGTTCAAGGTTGAATGAACCGGTCCTTATGTGGCCGGGCAAGCACCATGTCTCCCGCACTAGGGGACTAACACACAATCCATCACAATTCACTAATGGCCTTGCCCGCAGTCCAACCCATCCCCTCACCGTCACCATCATCATCACTTAACACAGTTGTGCTACTCCCAACCCCATTATTACGCACACCACCAAACTCATTTAACACATTTATAAAGCATAATATATGAGTACGGTGTGGCAATGTAGAAACATTGCGGGGTCCTAAGCAGTTCTAGAAGCAAGGTGATCGTGCCATCATAGAAATGATGGAACTATCCTAGGGTTATCAAGGTGACGGGTAAATCAAGGGTAAACAAGGATTCTGATATTAACGCCTAAGTAACAGACATCAATATCAATAAGCAAGTGGGACCATAACTATACAATCAGTAAAATAACAAGTAACGCAAAGTACGAGAACAGGTCATATAGGTGCATTGCGAAAATAGTAGGTTCAATCATGATCAAGGAGAAGTAGAGCTTGCCTGAAAACGCTATCCTAATCTTCCGATTCTTGGTCCTCAGATCTTCTGTCGAAGTTGATGTCTTCGAGTCCTCCTCTTAAACTTGTATCTTCTGACTCGTCTTCGGGCTTGGATTCTTCAACTCATCCTCGAAGCTTGGATCTTCTAGATCTTCCTTGAATTCTTCTGACTCTTCCTCGAATCTCGCGTAAGCTAACGCATAGAAACATTACGTATAAATAACTACCGCAAAAGAATAAAGATCGAAAAGAACAAATAAAATCCAATTAACTCCAATAAGAACCGATAAACTCCAAGAGAAATGGCTATGGTTATGCAATGCACATTATTTATGAAAGATTATTTATTATATGTAATATTCATGGCTTTATAAGCGCCATATTCACCTAGACAAACTATTAATTATCCAAGTTCTCTTAAAAGAAACAAGGGTGCAACCTTATGGTGAGGATGATGAGATGTATATGCTTTATTGATGGTGATTGCGTGCATATCTATTATATAAACTCTAAGTTATTTCTATTAAAGAACATGAGTGGTTTGAGGAGAGGATATGCAAATGCAAAAGATTTAATGCATGATGGTGCAAGGTTAGCTATATGATCCAGTCATGACATGCGCTAAGATGACAATAAATAACAAAGGAATAGCCTCAAATAACAGCGAATGAAATACCAATAAAATTCTCAAATAACTGACATCAAATAAAAGAGGTGGATAAATCAATAAACTAGATAAATGGCGAGGACAACATTGGATTAGGTTTGATTAAGCGATAACTGAGCTAGGCTAGGGTTAAAGCTAGGTCGTGATGAAAAGAGGTTACTATACTTGAGGTGGGACGGTACGACGAGAAGAGGTGGAATGGTTCAACAAGAGGGGTTAGGTTCAACACTAACAGTTGAAAGAACAGTCTCGCTATGCGAGATTAGCGGAGAATGATTCGTCGAGATAGGATTTATCGGACGAGGGGAAAAACATGGGGTATTGATGGCTTGCGGATGTGGTGTGGAGCTCCAAGGACAGTACCAAAAGGTACTACGCGTTTCTACGAACGCGTGAGCGCGAGAATCGCCCAAAACGGAGCTTGGGTGGAAAAGATATAGGCGTTTAAAGACTTTAGGGGCTTGTTTGTAATTACAGAAAAGATTCTAAGGACCCATATGTAAGAACAGAAAAGTTTAAGGGACCTTGCTGTAATTATGGAAAAGTTGAGGGGCCTTGATGTAAAAAGACAGGGACTAAAAGGTAATTATAGAAAAGTATAGGGGTGTTTCTGTAAAAAGACAGGACCTAAACAGAAATAGAATAAACTAGAGGGGTGTATCTGTAAAAGTACAGAGGCCGGGGATTTCCTATGATTTTCTGATTTATTTTTCTATTGGAAAAGATATTTATTGCGTGACGCTGACGCAATAAAGAGAAAAGTATTTATGGAAAAGAAAAAGGATTTAAAAAGAAAAGGAAATGCTGACTGGGTTAAGTTGTGGGACCCGGAAGATGACGTGGCACGACACGATTGGCTGGCGAAGGGGTACGCGATGTTCTAATCGCGACCGTTGATTCGGGAACGGACGGCTGAGGGCGGCTGGAGGCTAGACGGCGGTGGCCGGCGGCGACCGGGCGGCGCGGTCGACGGCGGCGACTCGCCGGAGGCGGCCGGAGCGGCGCTCCGGTGACCAAAACTCAACGCGGAGAAGTGCGAGAGAGAGAGAAGAGGAAGGGGGGTTCACCTAGGTGGTCGCGCGAAGACGAGGAGCGGTGGAGGGAGCTGGCGACGGTGAGGAGTGGCTTGCGGAGGCGGCGCTCGACGGACGCGGGTCTCCGGGCGGCGGAGCTCGAAGAGGAGGGGTCCCAGAGGGACAGTGCGGCGTCGCGAAGCTCGATGGAGGGTCGCGGGGACGCGGCGTTCGCTGCGGAGGCGGATCTGGCGGCGGCCGGCGGTGAGGAAGAAGAGGGGAGGAGAGAAATTAGGGCTCGGTGGCGAGTCAGGTGAGGAGAGGCGAGTTGGGAAAGGGAAAGAGAAGTGTTGCACTTCCGTTTTTATAGGCGGAAGAGAGAGAGACCGAGGGAGAGCGATCCCTTCGCCGTGAAGTCACTCCGGCCCAGAGTTGCGGCGGCAGGCGGCCTTATCTCCTTGGTCCGCGCGAAGTCAAGGAGTGCGGCGGCACATGGAGGTGCGTCAGGTCGGCGCCGCAGGTCGAACGGCGGCGATTCGCGGTGCCCGACACATGGACGACGATGAGGAGGCCGGCGGCGAGCTGAGAGAGCGTGAAACGCGGGGAAAAGTTGCGGCGCGAGTTTGACCTCGGGGTGCTCGTTGACGGGGCTTGTGTCACGGAGGGATGGCTACAGCAGCCAGGGCGTGAGCTGGAAAGGGGAGAGAGAGAAGAGAGAGACGGCGGCGCATCAGCAGGGAGCGAGAGAGATCGAGAGGGAGCGGTGAGCTGGAGGAAGGAGAAGGAAAAGATGGGCCAGGCCGGGCCGAGGGAAGTTGGGCCGTGGCGAGGAAAAGAAAGAGGAGAAAGAAAAGAGAGGATTGGGCCGGCTGGGCTGGAAGAAAAGAGGATTCGAGCCCAAAGTGATTTAGGGAAGGGATAAAAAGGTTTATTCTTTAATGGGACTTGAGGGATTCAAATTTGAATAGAATTCAAATTTGGGAAAAGGAATTAACTTCAACAAACACTCCAAAATAAAAACAAGGAATCAAGAAAATGCACATGATGGGATTTCTATGCAAGTTTTTAAATTCAAATTTTAAATTTAAGGTGAACTTGCTAGGGCTTAGCAAATAAATTTTAATTTGTTGTAAATTTCAAAGTTCAAACTTTTAGTAAATATTAAATGTAAACATACACTTCAGCATAGATTTTATAGTTTGAAAAATTTCAAATTCCACTAAGTTTGAATTACTTTTGTTAGTTTTATTTCTAAAATTTGATGTGGAGGAAAGAAATAAACAAAATTCAGAATCAGAGTGATTTTTATTCCATTTAAACTTTGATTTGAAATTTGGGCTGTTACAGATCTACCCCACTTAAAAGGAATCTCGTCCTCGAGATTCGAACGATCTTCTGGATGGTGCAGAACTTGTCTTGCGTCTTGTTACTTGACTTGTGGTAACACCAAAACTTTTGTCAGAGATTTCTTTATACTGCGAGCTTCGATAAAAGATTCTTTCTCTTTTTGTGGTCTTGGGTACTACAGACCAATGTAGCGGAGGTCCTTTCTTCAAGGTGGTATGGGGTCCTACCCCACTTAAAAGGATTTAACTCGGGGTACCAAAGATAACATCCCATTGTTGTTCTGATTATCTTATCCAAGATATTTAGGCTTTTCTTATCATTTCATGGTGACCTTTTCCAAACGCCTTTATTTCCAAACTGTCCGCAAAGTGGGTTTTAAAAAGACTTTTACATCTCCATTGATGTGGCTTGAAGCCTATTTTTGTCTAAGATTAACAGATCATTTAACCCATCACTATATTCCTTGAAATTCTCGACAATTCTGGATACCATACTTTATTGATATTCCAGAGTACAGGGTACAAAAGGCTGCTTATATTATAGTGCTCTTACAATGTTCTTACATAAAGCTCCTTACTCCTTGACGTCCAAACTCAGGGTACGGTAGATTTGCGCTTCAACGAGGTTGTCACTCGTTGTCTCCGTATGTGATTGTTCCAGGGCAATCTGCTGCGAGGTGCCCACGATTCCGGCACAAGTAGCACTTCCATTTTGCCCCTAGTACTTTCTTTTCCTGTGGTTTGCCTTCACTGCCTTGCCTTTGAGTGTCCTGCCTTTTAAAACCAGAAGGCCTCACGCTTAGCTTGTTCTTCTTCTTTTTCTTTTTATTCTTCTTCTTCTGTTTCTTCTTCTCTCGATTTTCTTGCTTTTGGGGAGATTTCCACTCATGCACTTCACATATCTCTTTTGGCTCACCTGACTGGATCTCATGGCTTTTGTTATTTCCTTGATCTATCAGTGTTTCTTCGAGTAACATGGCTCGATTCATCAGTGTGCTGAAATCCGGATAGATGTGAGTGACCAGATGTACCCTTAGGTTATGGTTGAGACCTTTTCTGAAATGATCTTGCTTCTTCTTATCCGTGCTGACCTCATCTGGTGCATAGCGAGCCAGCTTCATAAACTTCCTGAGGTATTCATGCACTGACATAGATCCTTGTGTAAGGGTACGGAATTCATCTGCTTTCATATCCATGATTGCTGTTGGGACATGGTACTCCCGAAAGGCTTGCTGGAATTCATCCCACTTGATGGTGTCAGGTTCTGTTGCGGCTTCATGATAGTTGTCCCACCATTCTGCCGCTACGCCAACCAGCTGATGTGTCGCTAACATCACTTTCTCTTGATCATTGGCATTGACGACATTAAGCTTCTTATTGATGTTCCTGAGCCAGTCGTCAGCTGCCAATGGGTCATCTTCTGTATTGTCATAGACAGGTGGCCTGAGCTTCATAAATTCTGTTATCTTAGAAATGATTCCAGGATTGTTATGTTGTTCTCGAGAGATTATTTCCAAGAGTTGAGTCTGCTTGGCCATTATTTCTGTGAGGTTGACCAACGGAGGTGACGCTTGAGACATCTCATTAAAATTCTGGTTGTTGTTGTCACTCTCTTGGTATTCTTCTTCGCTGAGATGAGCAACCTCAGGTTCTTCGCTACGGTCTGCGGAGGGTCTTCTATTGCTTGCTTGTTGTTGTTGGCAAGGTTGCACTCGGACGGCCTTCTTCGGCGGCATCCTGTTTCCACCAAAAGAGGTTTAGGCAGAGGTTAGGGAAGGGTCTTGGCCTTAAGCTGTTGTTAAGCTTGCGATTCTAGCTATTAAATTGTTGTTATTGTTGTTATGATGTTTAGGTTTTTATTAAGAGCACACAATCATAGAAAAAAAAATAAGAAGTCAAAATCGACAAAAACATCGAATCACACAAACAACGCGATTTATTTGTTGTGGACTGAGGTGTTGCGTACTACGAACGAGATTTAAGGTTTTAAGGTGGATATACTATCGATACTTCTGCTGACATCATAACTCGACCAATAGTCCGTTGACCAAAAGGAATCGAGAGGGTCATATGACTTAGTCGGATAAAGAATAACTATTGCTCACGTTACTGCATTTGGAGGCGCTTCGTTGACTTGATGCTTAAGGTTATCCATGCACCTGTAACCATGGTCATTGCGATCACCTAGGGTTGAGATCTCAAATTTACATTCTTGCTTCTTGATGCTTTCCCTTTACTGCAAATTGATTCTTTGTAGATGGTGCAGAGGTTTGAGATACTTCATTCTTCATGTTGGTCTCTACAGCTCTTGCTTGATTGATGGGTTCATAGAAGGGCAATCAACGACTTATGTCCGGAGTTGTGATACCGGCAGCAAGTCTTTTTGGTGTCCCTAGTAGCATTGACATTTTTCTTTTGTATAGGATCCATATCCGGTTTGCAGTAAACTTGGTATGATCTCTTCTCTACTTCTATAGTCATGTAGTCCTGGTTGTCTCCTAGGTTGAAATTTTCCTGTGCCGGCATGTCGAGTTGAGAAGGGACTTCTGCGGTTGGTCGAAAGAAGAACAAGAGATTTTGAAAAGATGGGGAAGAGGTACTATGGAGGATTTTGTAACTAGTTTTGAAAATAGTCATTTTCGAACACAACAAATCTTAGGTTTTCGTTCTACGGTCAAGTAATGCTCTGATACCACTCTGTCAGACCCCATTTCTGGAATCTACTGTGCATCCTGTATCAGTCCCTGGATCAGTAGCTGATACGCACAAAAACACAGATATGATAATCAAAAGCATACTTCGAATAGATAAATAAGTAAGGTACCTGATATAAGATCCTTAGTGGTGGTATGACAAGGATTCAAAACTATCCAAGTCCATCCGACCGACTAAAGGAGAAGCAGACAGCGGAAACCATGGCCCAACGCCACAAGCAAACTTGAGAAGCAGAACCGAAAACCCAATTCGTCGTCGTTCTCTACGAAGTCTTCTCCTACTAAACCAACAATTGCAAACACATGAGTACATAAGGTACTCAGCAAGCCCTACACTACACAAGGGGTATATATATATATTATGCATATTCGGTCTTAGCAAGGAATAGGCTGTATGGTTTATTTGCAGCAAGCAAATTTTATGCAAGGTTCACTAAAGCATGTGAAGGAAAACTTAGATAAAACAGAGAAGTAATTGTCAATATTTTAGTTGGTTGGCCCTGGGGGAGTATGAAGCATTCCCGCCAGTTCCCAAGTTTTAGTTGGGCCTTCTGACCTCAATGGTCATACCGACCCGGCATCCATGCCATCACTTCCAAAACACGAGCAGACTACTGCTCACTCACACTTCAAGGAATCATGAATGTGGCTAATCACATCGAGCTCAACCAAGATGCGTCATATGCCGTGACAACGTCCATCCGGATGAATTTTACACTCTGCAGAGGTTGTACATCTTTCCCCACGGGCTATGCACTCTTGTACGGAGAGTAACATAACGCTCAATCCATCTTCTCCGAGTAATCTCACATGTCCACCACGGAATCTCACTCAGGGGCCTGTGACTTGATATGTCACACTACGGCACAACACCTATAACAGGTACGTCGTGCTCCTGTAATAATTTGCAGGATCCTGTGACAAACACCGGGACAGGCGGCATTCCCGTGACCTACAACGGGTTCCCCGACAAACGATAGGATTCCGCAACCGAACCACGGGCATGTTTCCCCCGGTCTGCTCCTGAGCTTCCGTTGCCTCTACTGGCCTCCAAATGGACAATGTAAGAGTACCAAGAAGGTAGGGTAAGTCCTTCCCATACAGGTTCCGTGGTTGTACGAGAATCATCTTGTTCAAGGTTGAATGAACCGGTCCTTATGTGGCCGGGCAAGCACCATGTCTCCCGCACTAGGGGACTAACACACAATCCATCACAATTCACTAATGGCCTTGCCCGCAGTCCAACCCATCCCCTCACCGTCACCATCATCATCACTTAACACAGTTGTGCTACTCCCAACCCCATTATTACGCACACCACCAAACTCATTTAACACATTTATAAAGCATAATATATGAGTACGGTGTGGCAATGTAGAAACATTGCGGGGTCCTAAGCAGTTCTAGAAGCAAGGTGATCGTGCCATCATAGAAATGATGGAACTATCCTAGGGTTATCAAGGTGACGGGTAAATCAAGGGTAAACAAGGATTCTGATATTAACGCCTAAGTAACAGACATCAATATCAATAAGCAAGTGGGACCATAACTACACAATCAGTAAAATAACAAGTAATGCAAAGTACGAGAACAGGTCATATAGGTGCATTGCGAAAATAGTAGGTTCAATCATGATCAAGGAGAAGTAGAGCTTGCCTGAAAACGCTATCCTAATCTTCCGATTCTTGGTCCTCAGATCTTCTGTCGAAGTTGATGTCTTCGAGTCCTCCTCTTAAACTTGTATCTTCTGACTCGTCTTCGGGCTTGGATTCTTCAACTCATCCTCGAAGCTTGGATCTTCTAGATCTTCCTTGAATTCTTCTGACTCTTCCTCGAATCTCGCGTAAGCTAACGCATAGAAACATTACGTATAAATAACTACCGCAAAAGAATAAAGATCGAAAAGAACCAATAAAATCCAATTAACTCCAATAAGAACCGATAAACTCCAAGAGAAATGGCTATGGTTATGCAATGCACATTATTTATGAAAGATTATTTATTATATGTTATATTCATGGCTTTATAAGAGCCATATTCACCTAGACAAACTATTAATTATCTAAGTTCTCTTAAAAGAAACAAGGGTGCAACCTTATGGTGAGGATGATGAGATGTATATGCTTTATTGATGGTGATTGCGTGCATATCTATTATATAAACTCTAAGTTATTTCTATTAAAGAACATGAGTGGTTTGAGGAGAGGATATGCAAATGCAAAAGATTTAATGCATGATGGTGCAAGGTTAGCTATATGATCCAGTCATGACATGCGCTAAGATGACAATAAATAACAAAGGAATAGCCTCAAATAACAGCGAATGAAATACCAATAAAATTCTCAAATAACTGACATCAAATAAAAGAGGTGGATAAATCAATAAACTAGATAAATGGCGAGGACAACATTGGATTAGGTTTGATTAAGCGATAACTGAGCTAGGCTAGGGTTAAAGCTAGGTCGTGATGAAAAGATGTTACTATACTTGAGGTGGGACGGTACGACGAGAAGAGGTGGAATGGTTCAACAAGAGGGGTTAGGTTCAACACTAACAGGTGAAAGAACAGTCTCGCTATGCGAGATTAGCGGAGAATGATTCGTCGAGATAGGATTTATCGGACGAGGGGAAAAACATGGGGTATTGATGGCTTGCGGATGTGGTGTGGAGCTCCAAGGACAGTACCAAAAGGTACTACGCGTTTCTACGAACGCGTGAGCGCGAGAATCGCCCAAAACGGAGCTTGGGTGGAAAAGATATAGGCGTTTAAAGACTTTAGGGGCTTGTTTGTAATTACAGAAAAGATTCCAAGGACCCATATGTAAGAACAAAAAAGTTTAAGGGACCTTGCTGTAATTATGGAAAAGTTGAGGGGCCTTGATGTAAAAAGACAGGGACTAAAAGGTAATTATAGAAAAGTATAGGGGTGTTTCTGTAAAAAGACAGGACCTAAACAGAAATAGAATAAACTAGAGGGGTGTATCTGTAAAAGTACAGAGGCTGGGGATTTCCTATGATTTTCTGATTTATTTTCTATTGGAAAAGATATTTATTGCGTGACGCTGACGCAATAAAGAGAAAAGTATTTATGGAAAAGAAAAAGGATTTAAAAAGAAAAGGAAATGCTGACTGGGTTAAGTTGTGGGACCCGAAGATGACGTGGCATGACACGATTGGCTGGCGAAGGGGTACGCGATGTTCTAATCGCGACCGTTGATTCGGGAACGGACGGCTGAGGGCGGCTGGAGGCTAGACGGCGGTGGCCGGCGGCGACCGGGCGGCGCGGTCGACGGCGGCGACTCGCCGGAGGCGGCCGGAGCGGCGCTCCGGTGACCAAAACTCAACGCGGAGAAGTGCGAGAGAGAGAGAAGAGGAAGGGGGGTTCACCTAGGTGGTCGCGCGAAGACGAGGAGCGGTGGAGGGAGCTGGCGACGGTGAGGAGTGGCTTGCGGAGGCGGCGCTCGACGGACGCGGGTCTCCGGGCGGCGGAGCTCGAAGAGGAGGGGTCCCAGAGGGACAGTGCGGCGTCGCGAAGCTCGATGGAGGGTCGCGGGGACGCGGCGTTCGCTGCGGAGGCGGATCTGGCGGCGGCGGCGGTGAGGAAGAAGAGGGGAGGAGAGAAATTAGGGCTCGGTGGCGAGTCAGGTGAGGAGAGGCGAGTTGGGAAAGGGAAAGAGAAGTGTTGCACTTCCGTTTTTATAGGCGGAAGAGAGAGAGACCGAGGGAGAGCGATCCCTTCGCCGTGAAGTCACTCCGGCCCAGAGTTGCGGCGGCAGGCGGCCTTATCTCCTTGGTCCGCGCGAAGTCAAGGAGTGCGGCGGCACATGGAGGTGCGTCAGGTCGGCGCCGCAGGTCGAACGGCGGCGATTCGCGGTGCCCGACACATGGACGACGATGAGGAGGCCGGCGGCGAGCTGAGAGAGCGTGAAACGCGGGGAAAAGTTGCGGCACGAGTTTGACCTCGGGGTGCTCGTTGACGGGGCTTGTGTCACGGAGGGATGGCTACAGCAGCCAGGGCGTGAGCTGGAAAGGGGGGAGAGAGAAGAGAGAGACGGCGGCGCATCAGCAGGGAGCGAGAGAGATCGAGAGGGAGCGGTGAGCTGGAGGAAGGAGAAGGAAAAGATGGGCCAGGCCGGGCTGAGGGAAGTTGGGCCGTGGCGAGGAAAAGAAAGAGGAGAAAGAAAAGAGAGGATTGGGCCGGCTGGGCTGGAAGAAAAGAGGATTCGGGCCCAAAGTGATTTAGGGAAGGGATAAAAAAGTTTATTCTTTTATGGGACTTGAGGGATTCAAATTTGAATAGAATTCAAATTTGGGAAAAGGAATTAACTTCAACAAACACTCCAAAATAAAAACAGGGAATCAAGAAAATGCACATGATGGGATTTCTATGCAAGTTTTTAAATTCAAATTTTAAATTTAAGGTGAACTTGCTAGGGCTTAGCAAATAAATTTTAATTTGTTGTAAATTTCAAAGTTCAAACTTTTAGTAAATATTAAATGTAAACATACACTTGAGCATAGATTTTTATTTTGAAAAATTTCAGATTCCACTAAGTTTGAATTACTTTTGTTAGTTTTATTTCTAAAATTTGATGTGGAGGAAAGAAATAAACAAAATTCAAAATCAGAGTGATTTTTATTCCATTTAAACTTTGATTTGAAATTTGGGCTGTTACAGCGCCTATGGTTTTTTTTTCATATAAAAACTAGAGTAGGTCAAGTCAATTGTTTTTGCTGTTAATGAATACTCTCTCCATCTCAAAATAATTGTTGATTTAGCTCTTGGCACGGAGATTAAGAAAAGTTGGTAAAAATAGGTGCGCAGAAAATAAGGAGGAGAGAGATAGAGATAGAGGTGTATTGGAAAGAGAGAAATATGCATCGGAAAGTGAGAACGACAATTATTTTGAGAAAACTGGATGAAGCTAGGATACTAAGTAAACTGGGACTGAGGGAGCAGTACAAAGCACAAGCTGCTGCATGCGAAAGAGAAAGTTGACCGGCTCATCCGTTGACGATCCGATCGAATGGACTTCGAATCGATGCCGTCCGTCTTCGTCCTGCCCCTCCCCCACCGCGCGTCCGCCTCCGGCGACATCTGCACGTGGGCGCCGGCATCTCCGGCGCCTCCACCGCCTTCTTCCTCACCAACTACACCACTTCCCTCGCCGGAGCCCAGCTCCGCGTCTTCGAGCGCCGCGCCAAGGTCGGCGGCCGCCTCGGCACCGTCGCCCTCGCCGGCGACCGCTTCGAGGCCGGGTGCTCCATCATCCACCCCCGCAACCTCCACGCCCGCCGCTTCGCCGACCTCCTGGGCCTCGCCGTCGAGACCGGCGACGACGACTGGCTGGGGATATGGGACGGCAAGACGTTCGTGTTCCAGACGCTCCGCCCGCCGCCGCCGGGGGGCCTGCTGGTGGCGCCGCAAGCTGCACGGCCTCGTCAACTCGCTGCTGCTGCTCAGGCGCTATGGCCTCTCCCTGCTCAAGATGGACAGATTTGTACAGGTGCCCTGTAGTCCTCATAATTCCTCAATTCCTCCTCCTCCTCTGCTCTCTATCTGAATCTGTCTGATGAATCAACGGTGTCGCCATCGCGTGGTGTGCGCAGGAAATGCTGCAAAGGTTTATGCTCTTCTACAATGGCTTCGACTCACGCCCTGTCTTCTCCACGGTTGAGGACATGCTCAAATGGACGGGCCTCTATGGCCTCACCCGCAGGACCCTTAAGCAGGAGCTGATCGATGCTGGCCTCAACTCCCGAACCATATCAGAGCTGGTCACTGTAAGCTTCCTGTCAGTATATATACTGCTCCTTAATTGATTGCGCTTCCTCATCTCAGACGACCGATCGAGTATGTATGCTTCCAGGTTATAACGAGGATCAACTATGGGCAGAGCATGCGCATAAGTGGCCTGGCTGGTGCCGTGTCTTTAGCTGGATCCGAGCCAGGGCTATGGGCTGTCCAGGGGGGCAACTGACAGCTAGCTGCCGGATTGATCAAGACCTCTAACGCCACCCTGCATCTCCAGGAAGGCATAGACTCGATCACCGATGCCGGGGATCGCTATGTTCTGAAATCCAACACTGGGAACGAATATAACTGTGCGGTGACTGTGGTTGCGACACCCCTGGACGAGGTGAACATTACGTTCAGCCCGCCAATCTCCGTTCCACCAAGGAAGATGCAGCACACACACGCAACCTTTGTCAGGGGCTTCTTGAACCCCGTAAGGTTTTTAAGATCAACATTTTTGTTTTTTACTAGTTCCTTATTTAGATCAACAGAGCAGCACCAGTGAACTAATTGTGGTTGATGAAATAGAGCCTGCAATGCTCTTCAGTAGTGCTCCTTAATTTGCTGGGGCAACTGACTTTGCCCTTTCATATATGATTGCAGGAATATTTCGGTCTAAAATCAGCGTATGATATCCCAGAGATGATAGGTACACTGGAGGTCCCTGATACACCTTTCTCGAGCATCTCAGTTCTGAAGAAATACGGCGAAGATGACATGGCCTACAAGCTGTTCTCGCGAGGGAAGCTGGATGATGGTTTGCTGGATCAGATGTTCAGGTAAGTAGTACTAGTTTTAATTGAATTGTGTATTGACGGGTGTGTGGTAGTGGACAATTCACTCAGATGATGACATGAGATTTGTTATGTGGCAATGCAAAAATATATGATGGGCCGGTGAGCAGTGCAAGGAAAGAGACGATCCGGATAAACTGGGCTGCTTACCCGCACTACGAAGCCCCAGAAGAGTTTGCTCCTATAGTGCTGGACGGGAGGCACCTGTACTACGTGAACTCCTTTGAGAGCGCTGCGAGTGCCATGGAGACGGGTGCTGTGGCAGCGGAGAATGTGGCGCGGCTTATCATTTCGAGGCTGCCCCTACCAAAGTACTCCACTCCTCGTATCAAGTCATTCGCCGAGGAGGGGTGAGAAGAGTCCAGTCAGCGGCGTTTGGACCTGTGAATGAAGCCGAACGAGATCCTCTGCAGTCGGAGTGGGTGGCTGCCATGTGGGGTCGTGCGCCGGCGAGGCCCACATTCAGTGACCACTGCAGAGGGCAGTCGACTGCAGAGGAACTCGTCGCGAATGAAGCTGCTCTGCTGCTGCGGATATGCCTGTCTTTCATTGTTGTAGTGTGTGCATATGTGTTGTTTTCAGATATGAGATCCCTTGTTGTTGTACTAGGTTTTAAGAGCTGGGCAGCAACTGCCTGCAGGTATTGAGTCTTAAGTCTGGACCTTCTTGATGTGGGAAGCTTGGTTTGGTCCCACATGACATGTAAGTTTGATTCTACTAGAACGGCTGCCACCCTAAGGGTAGTGTAATCGGGTGAGGAATATATAAACACTATGAAATAAATAAAACTACAGTATGAAAACAAAAATACATATCTCCATATTTCTTTTGAATTTAATAGAAGCTAGGTTGGTATTCACAATATTTTTCTTGACCAAACAAATGGAGCTTTGCCAACACACACCATTCGCCAACGAGTATGGAATTCCTTAAAAAAGATGTAATCAGCTAAAAAAAAAGATGGAAAGGCCAATGCTCTTAATCTCTTATCAGTTCTTTTCCTGCAGTATATGTTCCAAGAAGTGCTAGGTGTTCGCAATATGAACCTGGATAATCAAATATTCTTATCTGAGAATACTTCGCAGGGCCTGACCACCTCTAGTTACTACCTGTAAGATTGTAGATGCCCTTCATATTTATATTCAAGGCAACACAGATGCCATAAGCTGCTGGTATCTATATTCCAGGCAACACAGACGCCCATCGGCCTAGAATTTGAAGATGAGACATTAGAGACACTAAACCTAGTTAATAAGGGGTCAGAGCAATGATAAAAAAAAGAAGGCGAAACTCACTACTACAATAAGCCTTTAGTGGCGTGGTAGTCGTAGGTTTTTACCCACAACACTTTCGGCATATAAACCACTAACTACTGAGATCATCATTCACGAAAAGCTGGATATATAGGTCAGGTACATATTCCTTTTATTTGATGGCTAGGCACAAACCAACTCTGTCATGCTCATGCACAAAACTTGCTGGGTTAATAGGGTAGAAATAAAACCATATTTATTAATTACCGTGATCACGAGAGTATTTTGCCCAACTTAACTGCCTTCTCGAGTAACTCTATCAGGACATAAGGGTGATCACTTTTAAGGCCTGCGTAGCCTTCTGTTCTCGTCACACCATATATCCTGTCATCGGAGGTCACAAACTCAACGCAAGCATCTTTGAGGCCACAGCAGTTATGCCGAGTGGCCAGGACCAATACGGTACTCACATTGTCAACCGTGAGGCTCCTCGATAGGGTGCGCTCACACACGAGCTTCAGCCTGTCAATGGCGTACCTGTCGGCAGCGACGAGCAAATCCCCGATCAGGTTTATTTGGTTATCCTTATCATCCATGGGTGGCAATGAATCAGTGTAGATGAAGTGGAGCAAGGCCTCATACTGCCGGCTGAATTTTATGGACGGCGATGCGGTCTGCGCTCCCTTCCTTCATCGATCCTAGGAGCTCCGCCTTGAAGACCGACGACCGAACAGCAAGCAGCATCCTGTGCGCAGGTAAGGTCTTTCCCTGGATGTCGAAGGTCACGTCTGCCCCAATCCCGTCCTTGAGCAGGCTACCCAGGTCGGGCAGATCAGACGGCAGCACGTTGATCTCTGGATGATCCGCGGGACCTTAGGCAGCCGCCGGGTGCACTCGATCACGAGACGGTCGTCGCGGAGGTATGGGGACGCCTCTGAGCTCGCTTTTCCTCATGAACTGGTTGACGCACCAGACCTGCACGAACTCCTCGGCGCAGCGTGTGTCCAGCTTCCCTTTGCCACCTTCCACCGCAGAGGACCGCGCCATGGATGTTTCATGGCCGATCAGCCGCATGTCATACGACACGGTCACATCGGCATCTTGGGTCCGGAGCTCCAAGGCTACGGTGGCGTAGCCCTCGTTCTCCGAATCGACGTTCTCGCCGCTTGGGTAGAATCTGAAGCACCAGGCGCACCCGCCGACATGGAAGGCCGCCGAGCGGAGGAAACTGCCAACGCCGAGGTCGCGGTGCTGGCTGTAGTTGCCAACCTCGAACAGGTGCACGCCACGGGATGGCTCCACGGCGATGGGCGTCGGCGGCTGCGACTTGTACGTGGACATGTTCTCGAGCTTGATGGGTAGAAATTGAAGATGGGAGCGCAGCCGCGGCGGCTACGTAATGTTACGGGGCGAGATGGAGATTGGACTAGGGGTGCAGCTATATATGTTCGTGTGGTTTGGCCGGTTTTCCATCTGGTACAGTCCTCTTTCGATAAGACTAATTATACTTCCAGGACTCCTCTCTAGCAGGATTTTTAATTCAGACAACATAAATCAATGCCAGAGTACTCTTCTTTATTGTCAGGATTAATAATTACGGTTACTATCTCTAGCAGCAGGTTGAATCCCTCTAACTGTCTATCAATTTTGGATATACGATATTCAATAAGAAAAAAAAAACGAAAGAATAGGATTGTGGAGTATGACTTGATTCCTACTATAGCCTGATAATTTTTCACGTACTGAAAGAATCAAGGTATTTTATGATGGCCATTTGCCAAGGCTTCATATAGTTGCAATTTCCAGATGACCACGATCTTTTTACTAAACCTACTAAATATAGCAAATTAAAGTATTAAACGCATCTAGTGTAAACCACGGATTGGTTTCAAAAAATGTCTACCCAAAGACACACCGGCCAGATGCCACTTAGACATTGAACCACTAATAAAGTACACATTCCAAAATTTCAATTGATGGCATCAGAAGGAAGTTTAATTTTTCTCAACTGTGAATCCTTCAAAGTCAACGGTTTCCCTGAGGATATTACCACAAGCATTAATGGCTCCTAGACTAAGGGAGCATCTTAGATGATGTGGATGTACACAGTACGGTCATATAACCCCACGGGAACACAATCACATTGGTCGTACTGCAAAATTGCATAATGACACCTAAATTTTACCATACTATAATATGTCTTGATACAAGAAACTTTTGCACACGACTAACATTGCATATAACTAAGTGGAAACGTTAGGAAATTTGACAGTCTAACAATCAGTAACAATCGTCCGATAAATACAGCAGGCTATTAAAAACTTCAAAACACTACAAGAGTTAAACATTTCCTGACACTTTATTTGGAAGTGGCCAACAGTTTTAGTATATTAGATTAAGCAGTTTTGATACTGTAGGTGTGAGGTTGTCAGGAATGGGATCGTAGCTAATTGGCAAAAGAAAAATATTGCGAACTGTTGCCCACTCAGTTAAAAATAAATAAAAACCGTCTATTGATACAATACCTTCAGCATAATATGAAGACGCCTTGTGGAACTAGAATGCTATTAGATTTATCTAAGCATCTCATCTATGTTTTCTTGATGACACTCATTCTGAAATTCCATTCGATGACATTGAATGACCAAAGTACACATTCCGAAATTCCATTCGATGACATCAGCAACTTTACTTTTTCTCAAATGTGAATCCTAGAAAATTCACAGTTGCCTCTTTGAGATATTATCACAAGCATAAAGCCTCCTGGACTAACGAACCATCTTAGGATTTTAGATGATATAGTTATATTGTACGGTCATGTGAAGCTGGTATTTTCCATGGAACACAACCGAGCATTGTTGATAGTGCAAATATTATAGATAGTGCCACCAAAGCATAAATTCCACAACTACATGCTGTTATATTTGGTGCAGGCCGATTTGGATGCATGGATAATGCCAAGTTGCCAACAAAACTTTTCCATGCTATAGATGTGTATTATTCAAGAAACTTTTGCTCATTACTGACAGTGCATATAACTAAGTAGAAACGTCAGGATTTTAGCTAGCATAAAGACAATTCATGATAATCAACCAGTGAAAAGATAAATACAGCAAGAACTAGCTATTAAAAACTTCAAAGACTAAACCAACTACTGATACCTTGAGCATACTATGAAGAAGCCTTGTGGAACCAGAATGCTATCATGTTTATCCAGTGAGCTTCACATCTAGGTTTTCCTGATCATACTCATCTTAACAAATACATCCAGTAAGACGGAAGGACAGTTCTTTTTGAGATCAACAAACCCTTGGGTTGCTGTTGGGGATCGGTATTTACGATAATAACGACACCCTTTTCTCCTTTGTTTTTCTAACTGCAGATGACGCTTGAGTGCCGACATTTCTCGGAAGGCGCAGATTCTCCGTGGCCAGGTGGGGAATCGGCGGCGGGTCGGCGAGATGTGACGACGGTCTGCCGACATTGATCGGAGGGCGCAACCTTACCGACGACCGCGCGGAAAGGCGGCACCTCCGAAAGACGAAGCCCGGCATGATGACATCGGGTAGTTAGGGTTTCCGTCGTGGGACGGAAATGTCATTTGTACCCTTATGACAATGTTGTACAGAATATTCCACGAATATAGCGGGTGGCCAAGGGTAATTTAGTCATGTCGAAATAACCCTTGGCCTTCCCTATAAATACTCGTCCCCGGGCTCCGTAGGACGGGACGGAACGGGAGAGATTACACCCTTGTAATGAAATGCTGTTCCGTAGTTCCGTGAGTGTTGTTTGATTGTCCGTGTCGGGATTCTTTGTTTCCATGATGAAGAATTCCCAACATTGGCGCCCACCGTTTGTGTCGCTCGAAAATACCACCCGTGATGCCACATAGAAAGAAAAAAGCACCTAGTCCAAAAACCACCATCAGCCCCCACCCGCCGGACTTTGAGGAAGAAATTCTCCCTCCCAACCCGGCATTCTCGGAAGAAGAAATCCGTTGGGCATTCATTCAAGAAAGGCAAATGGCCGACGAGGCCAACCGAATTTCCGACACGGCGCAAGCAAGCCTAGCCGCTGGAATTCGGCCAAGTGATGAGGACATCGCCGCCAAAAGCTCTATCGACCTCATTTTCAGTGAAGAAGCGGAAAAGTCGAAGCAGGCAAAAGCCGGCAAGCAATGGGCGGAACCACCGTCGACAATCAACCCTGAGGAAAGTGATCCAGAGGAAGATGATGTTGACAAGGAAATGCGTCAACTTTCCAACTTGCAACAACTTGGAAAAAGACTCAAACTAACAAAGGAGAAGATAATCTCTGAAGAGAGGGCTAGAGAGAAAGAGAGGCTCCGGCTGCAGATTGAACAAGCAAAGGCGGCAGTCGCCGAACTGCAAAAAGAGCTCGACGAGATGACAAGCGCCACAGGGCAAAATAGCGAAGCAAAGAAAGAGCATTACTTTGAAACAAACAACAATGGCGAAGGCCATCATAGGCTTCGGACTGTATACCGCCAATCTACACCTTTCGGGAGTAAATTCGACAAGAACTCCCCCTTGTCAGAAGGCCTCCAGTTGACCCCTTGGCCAGCAACTTACAAGCTATCTCCTTATCAAAGTACAATGGCTCAACCGACCCAAGGCAATTTTTGATGTCATTTGAAGCTGCAGTAGCATCCGCTAGAGGAGATGATACGGTATTGGCGAAGACCTTTGTCACTGCAATTGAGCATCAAGCCCTCGAGTGGTACTCTAGGCTGAAGCCCGGATCAATATACTCATAGGAGAACCTAAGGGATAGACGACAAATTTCCAAGGTTTTCACAGAACATCTATATCCGCAGATGAACTCAGAGCATGTATTCAGCAAGAGAGAGAGCCCTTGCAAGACTATTTCCAGAGGTTCGTCAAGCTCAAAGCCCGAACAGACGATATTCCGGATCAAATTGTCATTGACGCCGCAATTGGAGGGTTGCGAGCCGGCCTCCATGCACCGCCCTTCAACACTCGAAGAGCTCTTCTCAACGGTCGATCAGTTCTGTAGAGCCGACAACGACCACAGAAGAAGATTAGAGCAACAGAGCGCGCAGCGCCAGGCGAAGAAAAACCAATCGAACCAAAGGCAGCAGGATTGGAATTCGTCTAGGAGGGGTGGCAACAACAATCAGAGCCAGAACTCCAACCTAGTCAATCATATCGACAACCAAGAAGAAAAAATCGACACAAGCAACCCTGCCGAAAATTTTCAGCACAGAGGAGGAAGAAACAATCGCTCTCGAGGAAGGGGTCGCGGCAATTCGCACAACTCGCGAAACCAGGAGCCAAAAAAGCCATACTGTCTGTTCCACGGACTGGACAAGGGCCACACCTCCAAGGAATGCCCGGAAACCAAAGATGCCATGGAAAGAATGAAAGCCAAGGAGCAAAGAAGCGAAACACAGAGAAGTGTCAATCACACGGCTGCCGCCAATTCTTGGAATAACTCACCTTTCGGAGCTTCCTACCCATTCCAATACTTCCAGAATTCTTACAACCCTCATCGCCATTCCAAAGCCCATACCAACCACATCCACCATCCTCGCCGCATATTCAGCATTTGGCGACGTCTCAAGCAAGTTCATACACATCCCAGCCGCAAATTCCCAGAATCACGGCCTCTGAGGAGCCGCCTTTACCACCTCCGCCGCCTTTCCCAAAACAGACAAACCAAAACAATTCCTCTCAGAGCCTTCCCACCTATGGAGTCATCCTGCCAATCACCGGCGGATCTTCATCCGAGTTCGAAAGTAAGAAACAAAAGAAAAATTACTTCCGAGCCGTCAATGCGGTGTGCAATGGACCCGTGGTAAAATCACGGTGGTCGCACATTCCAATCACATTCACAGAAGCCGATCTAAACCTCCGCTGCTACCCTCATACAGATGCCATGGTCATCCAGGCAAACACCTATGGTTGGTCAGTCACCAAAATACTCGTTGACAACGGAAGTTCGGCAGACATCCTCTTCAAAAGAACATTCGACCAGCTCAACCTTGATTTATCTCTACTTCAGCCTTCAGAATACCCCTTGTATGGTTTCGGCGGGAGAGAAGTCCGCGCTCTCGGCAAAATAAGCCTCCCAGTATCCTTTGGCACCCTCAATGCAAGAACAGAACACATCACTTTTGATGTGGTGGATATGCCGTACCCCTACAATGCAATCTTCGGACGAGGAGTCCTCAATGCATTTGAAGCAGTTTTACACAGCTCCTACCTTTGCATGAAAATGCCGGCACACAAGGAGGTCATTTCAGTCTTTGGCGATCAGCAAGAAGCCAGAAATATTGAAAGGGCGGCAGCCCCCGGCCAGAAAAATGTACACTTTTTGTATGCTCACCCGAATGTGCATGTCTTGTACCCGGCAGGAAGAAAGCCAGGGAAAGAAGTCCAATTAGAAAAAGAAATGGACAAGGAAGAACCGGCAATTGCGGCTAATGAAGAAACAAAGAGAGTTCCATTGGACAAGCATGTCTTAGGACAGGAGGTTGTAATTGCGGCAGGAATGCCGAAGGACATGGAAAAAGCTTTTACCCAGTTCCTTCGCAAAAATAAGGATGTATTTGCCTGGTCCGCAAGTGACCTAAAAGGCGTCAGTCGGGATGTAATAGAGCACAAGTTGCGAATTGATAAAAACATCAGGCCAAAGAAACAGAAACTCCGAAAAATGTCCGACGACAGGGTCGAGGCAGTCAAGGCTGAGGTGCAGAGGTTGCTTGATGCAAATGTTATCAGGGAGGTGAAATATCCAACCTGGCTGGCTAACACAGTACCAGTAAAGAAAAAGAACGGAAAGTGGCGGATGTGCATAGATTTCACTGATCTCAACAAGGCGTGTCCTAAAGACGATTTCCCACTGCCCAGAATCGACAAAATCGTCGACGTAGCGGCATGCTCAGAACTCCTGTCACTGCTGGATTGCTTCTCCGGATATCACCAAATCTTCATGTACAAAGAGGATGAAGAGAAAACAAGTTTCATCACCCCCTTCGGAACTTATTGTTTTGTCAGAATGCCGGAAGGCCTCAAAAATGCGGGACCAACTTTATGTAGAATGACATCTATCGCCTTTGAGAATCAGATAGGCAGGAACTTGTCAGCCTATGTCGACGACATAGTGGTAAAAAGCGGCAAGAAAGAAGATCATATTTCTGACTTGGCCGAAACATTCGCAAACCTTAGAAAGGCAAACCTCAAGCTCAACCCTGAAAAATGTGTCTTTGGAATTCGCAAGGGAAAGGTTTTGGGATGTCTAGTGTCAATCAAGGGCATCGAAGCCAATCCTGACAAGATAAGTGCACTCATCAATATGCGAGAACCGCAATGCCTCAAAGATGTGCAGAAGCTCACTGGTAGAATTGCGGCACTCAACAGATTTATCTCCAGATCAGCCGAAAGAAGCCTTCCCTTCCTCAAAGTCCTCAGAAATGCAAACAACTTTCAATGGGGCTTAGAGCAGAAAAAAGCTTTCGCCGAATTGAAAGAGTATCTCAAGGAAATGACCGCATTCGCGAGTCCCAAACAAAATGAAACTCTGCTAATGTATGTCTCAGCATCGCACTCAGCAGTATGTGCCGCACTTGTGCAAGAGCAGCAAATTGAAAAGAAGGGCAAAGACATGAAGGTTCAAGTGCCAGTATATTATGTATCTGAGGCTCTCTCAGGATCAAAAAGATTCTATTCCGAGCTGGAAAAGATAGCATATGCAGTCGTAATGGCATCAAGAAAATTGAGGCACTACTTTGAAGCTCACACCATCCGAGTGCTGACAAATCAACCACTGAATGACATTTTCAGAAATAGAGAAGCATCTGGAAGAATCATAAAATGGGCTTCGGAATTATCAGAGCACGTTGTTGACTTCGAGTCAAGAAAGGCCGCAAATTCTCAGGTGTTGGCGGATTTCATCGCAGATTGGACAGAGCCCTCATCATACACCGAGGGTCCAGTCTTTGAAATTCCATGGGAGATCCATTGCGACGGCGCATGGTGCCATCTCGGGGCAGGGGCTGCCGCAATTTTGACTTCACCATCTGGTATCAAATTGCGGTACGCGATCAGATTGCAGTTCAACCAGGACACTGACAAATGCACAAACAATGTGGCGGAGTATGAGGGCCTCTTGCTCGCCATAAGAAAGCTAAGAGCATTAGGAGTAAAAAACTTCATCATCAAGACAGATTCTCAGGTCATCGCTGGGCATGTCGACAAAACCTACAAGGCCAGAGATGAACTATTGGCAAGGTATCTGGATCATGTGCGGGGCTTGGAGAGGCACTTCAATGGTTTCACCTGTCAATACATTGACAGAAACCTGAATGGTGAAGCGGATCAGCTAGCAAAAGCGGCAGCCAGGAAATAACCTTTGCCACCTGACGTCTTTTTTGAAACACTGAGTTCTCCATCCATAAAAGCGGCAGAGAAAGAACCCAAGATGATACATGCCATTTCAAGTGAAGATTGGCGTGCCCCCATCATGGCATATCTCCAGGATTTTTATGAGCCTGAATCAGAAATCGAGGCCAAGCGCATGAAACAGAGAGCAAGAAATTATGCATTTGTCGACGAGTTCCTATACAAATTCGGCACATCCACTCCATTCTTGAGATGCATTGATCAAGAAGAAGGGAAAAAGCTGCTCAGCGAGATTCATGAGGGAATCTGCGGCTCCCATATATCCAGCAGAGCCTTAGTCGGCAAGGCTTTTCGGCAAGGTTTTTACTGGCCCTCTGCATTGCAGGACGCCCAACAACTTGTCAAAAGCATGCCAGAAATTCTCAAGAAAAATCAACAACCCAGCTCAGCTCATCCAACCAGTATGGCCACTTCAGCGATGGGGAATGGACATTGTCGGTCCTCTACCCACGGCTGCCGGAAATTACACACATGCTGTAGTAGCTCTTGACTATTTCACCAAATGGATAGAGGCGAAGCCACTGATAAACATCACTGGCTCAGCAATCAAGAAGTTCTTCTGGCAAAACATAGTATGCAGATTCGGAGTTCCTGCCGAAATTACCGTGGACAATGGAATACAGTTTGACAACCAAGAGTTCCGCGAATTCTGTCACTCCATAGGCACCAAAGTGAATTTTGCATCTGTTTATCATCCAGAGTCAAATGGTGCCGTCGAAAACGCGAACAAGCAAATCTTCGAAGGCATCAAGAAATGCCTGGAAGGCCAGAGAAAAGGAAAATGGATGGATGAGTTGCATAAAGTGATCTGGTCGCACAACACAACAGTTTCAAGAACCACCAAGTTCACGCCTTTCAGGCTCTTGTACGGCGAAGAAGCCATGTCACCAGAAGAGATAAAGCACCGCAGCATGAGGGCAACTCTCGGGCGAAATTGCCATGAGTTTGACGCCATTTCGAAGGACATGTCGGAATTAGACAAAGACCAAGCCATCCTTAACTTAGAGAAGTATCAGGAAGAAACAAGAAAATGGCGGGACACCAAAGCAGTGCCAAGATCATTTAAGGTCGGCGACCTCGTCCTCTTAAGAAGCCCAAAAACAGAGAGCACTGGAAAGCTCAACTCCAAGTGGTAGGGCCCTTACATTGTCGTCAGGAGCAATCGCTCAGGGTCTTATCACTTGGCAGACAGTGAAGGCAACGAGCTCCCCCATGCCTGGAATGTCGACAACCTCAAGAGGTACTTCACCTAAAAATGTAAAGGCTAATAGCGGCGCGCAGTTATAAGCGGCGCTTTTAGTCGGCAATTGGGTTGTAATTTTTCTTTCCTCGTTTTCAAGGCCCATACTCTTTTCCTCACAGGGGAACCCCATAATGGGGGTGAGGTTTTTAACGAGGTGGGACCTTTGTAACCCTAGCAGTTCAATATAATGCTATCTTCCCCGAGAAAAATCAAACTCTCCACCTCTTAAGTAGCCGATGCCATATTCGCTAAATATCGCCACATCGGCGCAGGAATCAAATCCTGAACCAAAGCCACTCGAAAGGAAGAAAAAATTCTGCTCCTTTCTCCCAGGCTTCATTCTCTATTAAGCACTTTGAGAAAAAATCGCCTCAAGGGGCCATCTCACCAATCTTTCTCATAAAATTGAGAAACAGCGGCATTAGAAAAGAAAAAGCGCCTCAAGGGGTCATCTCTCCAACCTTTCTCATAAAATTGAGAAAGTTCGGAACGCTACCAGCCCAAGGGCTCAGTCGTCCATTTCCTTAAAGGAAAGAGGCAGAAAGATCAACCCCTAAGGGGCTCCGGACAAAATCCGACACAACAAAAACAAATCAGTGAGATCAAAATCTTGAGGGACTTAATACACCCATCCACGGAAGGGACGACCCCGGAGGTCCTACAAAATCTCGCAAAAACAAAAGCGAGCGGCCCAAAGGCAATGTATCATCAAGTGCCGCCCTTTCAGCAAGAATAGCGGCAAATATTCAATATCCGACACATATCGGAGCCGACCGCAGAATTGCGGTAACCCAATGCACCTCTCGCAAAATTCACCAAGGGTAACGCCGCACGAGTGGCACCTCGTAACTTCAACGCGCTCTTCGTCCCTCGATTGCCAGGGGGAGGGGGGTGACGTTCGTTTTATTCTGCCAATCGAGCAACGACGAGCGCCTTTCATCAAGCAAAAAGCAGAGGGGTTTCAACTCGTAAAAAAATAACAGAGCTAACTCCAACTCGAGGTCCATGTTCTCTTTCAACAAAAACGAAACGAAAGGCACCAAGGGCCCATATCATCAAATGCCGCCTTTCAAGCCAGAATAGCGCCAACCTCAAAATACCTGACAAGCACCAGAGCCAACCGTAAAATAGCGGCGACATGTGCTCCTTCCTCAATTTACACGAATATACGCCATATGAATTGTGCGTCGCAATTTCGGCGCGCCCTCCGTCCCTCGATCGCCAGGGGGGGGGGGGGTAACGTTCGTTTTATTCCGACGACCGAGCAACGGCGAGCGCCTTCCACTAAGCGAAAAAGTGAAGGAGGCTTTAACTTGTAAAAAATTGACAGCGTTATCGCCGAAACCTTCGCAAATCAGAACGCTTTATCCTGGCGCACTTTGTCACAAAGTCGACTGCCCAGTTACAAATCAAAGTCAACTTCTACTACAAACCCGGGACCATATT
Source organism: Eragrostis nindensis (assembly GCA_012490785.1). NCBI lineage: Eukaryota > Viridiplantae > Streptophyta > Magnoliopsida > Poales > Poaceae > Eragrostis > Eragrostis nindensis. Next base: position 2,116,545 of record JAAXCT010000011.1, on the reverse strand, counting down.
CAGGGCCCGCACTATCGTAAACACACCTAAAACGATCCAAATAAGGATCAAAGCTAAGATCTTCAATGCTTTCTGCCTTCACGACCGCTATGGAAGAAGAATGCCGGCGGTGAAAGCAACGAATCAAGCATTCCCGCCCTTGAAAATATTGAGACATCATTTCCCTCCAGAAATGCCCGAAATCATGACGCGGGTATCGTGAAACATAACACAAGTGCGCTTCGCCAGAAACGCGCAAGCCATCACGCTCGTACTTCAAAGGCGCAATGTTCAACGCAGCGTCGCAAAAACAATCCTGCGCACAAAGCGTATTGTAACGTACATTATTACAAACCAAGTGTTTTCAAAAACTCTTCCTCACGCCTAAGAGCCTAGACCTCTTCAGTTGCCGGCGCAGTAGGAGCGGCAGGCGTAGCACCAGGCGCCGCGGAGCCCGTCGCACTTTCCGGCTCGGCCGCCGCTGAAGACGAAGCAGCTGCGGGAGCCGCGCTTGGGGCAGGAGTATCAACTGCAGCAGGCGCATCAATCTTCGAAGCGGCCTTCTCCGCCTCGGCAGCGTCATCGACACGGGCAATTTTTGCCGGCGGCGTCTCACTGGCAGGAGTAGCCGCCCTTTTCTTCAAGCTCCCCACCGTAATTTCGACGCCAGTCGCCGCCTTCATCTAAAAACAAACAACATTTAATTAAACCATTTCTCGCAAGATAAAATAATCTCCGAAGAAAATATGCACCACCTCCTCAAGCTTGCTCCTCACGTATTGGGGGCAGGCCTCCATTCCATGCACCCACCAATACCTCTTCATATAGCGTTTCACAGCCAAACGAACGCCTTTGCTATCGCTTGCCGCGTTGGCTTCATCAAAATTCGAGTCAGGGTAAGTAGTGCGTGCCAAATCATTGAAGTGCTTGCACTGCCGCTTTTCAAGCAGGTCCAGAAGGGCAGAACACACCGTGCGAGCCGCGAATCGGCCGACGCCCTCGAAAGCCTCAGGGAGATCGCCAAACTCCCCCTTCAGCCAATTGAAAAACATTTCCGGCGTCAGCGAACCTTCGACGCCCGGAAGAGGATTGGCGGCGCCGCCAATCGTGGCCAGAGCTGCTTCAAAAGAAGCATGAGCACTAACGGCGCCGCTAGAGAAAGTGCGGGCAAAATTGCGGCCAGTTTTTTTGGCGCTCTCGGCACTCTTCTCTGCCGCAGTTATCCTCTCTTGCGCATTTTTCAACTCTCGCTTCAGGCGAGCAACCTCATCCTCGCCGCTCTGGATGACTTCCTGAAGCACACCCAACGCTTCATCTTTCTTTCGAATCTGATCATTAAGATCATCTTTAACAGCTTTGAAAGATGCGCGCTCCTCCTTAAGCGCCCGCCGCAGTTCTAACATATCACCGGATGAAGTGGCGGCCTCGGACCCATAAAAGCGTCGACTCAGAGCGCGAGCCGCCGCTAGAGTCTGCACAAGAGCAGCAAAATCAGGCGTTAGCGCCAAACCCATTCGAAGCTACACAAAGATAAAAGAAACAATTACCATCGTCGCATTTTTGTCCAGAACTTCAGCGACTGAAGCATTATTGGCCCTGATCAAGAAGTCATAAAGCTCTGCAAATCAAACGAAGTCAGATCGTTGTCAAGAATTAAATAAAAGAAAAATAGCGGCAAAAGCAAAAAACCTTGAGGATCCACCGCCTTAGTCATTTCGACAAAAGCGGCCAATGAAGGATTGCCGGCCTCGCCTTCTCGCATCTCCGCACCCGGAGATCTTTCACCTACATCAGACGAGCTCGTCTCAGATGAACTGCTAGACACACTCCCGTTAACCGATGAACTAGAAGCATGGTCATCGATTCTAGTTAAGGGAGAGGAAGCTGCCGCAGTTTCTGCCTTGCCCAAGAAAAAGTCGGCACCTCTGTCGGAGCCACTCATCTCCGCAAATGCGGCATCGAGCTCGTGTCCAAGCTCGGCGCGCGAATCCTGAGAGTCTTCCAGCAGCTCAATCTCATCATCGTCGGATAAGGCCGGTAGGAGAGGCTTCCGCCTTATCGAAGCAGCAGTCGCGGCGGGGCTTTGCGTCAAATCAAGCCCGCCGGAGGGAGCCACGGCAATATCGACACTGGCCTCGCGCAGCGGCAATGACGCCTCCCGCGCGTCCCCTGAGTCACGGTCTTCGGGTTCATCATCAGGAAATTCATCGTCAGAATCGCCAAGTGCTGAAACTAGTAATTTCCGGCGCCGTTTGCAATCCTCCCGCACTGACATCTCTTCAGTGAAATCAGCGGCACCTGCCGCGCTGGAGCCAGTCTCAATCTGCTCAGCAGCAGGGGCTTGTTCTGCGTCATCCCGCCACCGTTTGGCAACAGCACCAGCCCGTTGTTCGGCGGCAGCTCCAGAAACAGGCATTTTTCGCAAGATCTGGCGTTTAGCTTTTTCAGCGGCCTTCGAAGTCCCAGCTGGCGTCTTTATTGTCCCAGCAGCCTTGCCAGACGCCGCAGATTTTTTGGCGGCACCCTTAGTTGAGGAACCAGCCACCGTCTTTGGGGCTGCCGCAGAACTCTTGGCGGCAGTCGCGGCTGAAGAGCCGACTGCAGCTCTTGGGGCTGGTGCATCAAGGGCAACGTCTTGAGCGGGACCTGCTTCCCAACCACGTTTCTCAATGAACGTCGCTCCAATAACAAGCTCGCCCTTCTTTCGCCGCCCTTTCTTAACGGACATCACGGCGCGGGGACCGTATTTCACCTGCATCTCGTCAAAAATGCGATTCACACGCTGAGGGAAAATTAGCATGTTCTCGCGCTCTTGCTTCTCCAACACAGTATAAGGTCCGCAAATAACCGCGGCAGTCAGCTCAACGTAGCGAACGAAGTCCTTATCCGATATCCCGTCGGGCTTCTTTACCCCAAAAGACGGCACCTTGTAGCTGAGGTTGAGTCTGGCGAGCCGCTTCGATTTCAACTTCAGCGGGCTCCAACCACTCCGAATGGGCCAAATGCAACAGGCCACAAACTCTTCCACCAAATCACGGGCACTACTCATCTTAATGGCGGTAAGGAAGACATCGCAGCACTTTCTAAAACCCTCCGATTCGCTGAATTCCGGCGACAGCACCGGCCGTAAAGCTCGGGAACGACTAAACAGAGGATAATATGAACTGCCGTCGTCTTTCTTCTCTTCTGGTACCTCAGCATAGAACCAGTGGTTTCGCCAATCTCCAGGCCACTTATTCCGGCGACCTCCAACGAGCTCAACATTCTCATACTGAGATTTTCTCACAAAAGTGCGAGGCTGAAAGCTGCAACAGCCGTATTGGGGATAATACTTCACCCCATCAAAGCTTACTGTTTTCACATCATGCTTAAGATCATAAAAGCGGCAGAAGGCATCAGAATGTAAAGCCGAGCCATAGCTACGAACAGCCCATATAAATTTCGACACTGTGGCGACTGCATTAGGGGTCAAGTGGTGCAAATCCGACCCATATTTCTCCAAGATGCGAGCAAAGAATCCAAAAGACGGCAGCCTGAGACCAGCCTCGTAGAAATCGCGATACACCATGGCTTCATTGTTGTGGGGTTGGGGAATCTCCTCCCCTCTAGAAGCACGAGCCTTTCCAGACTCAAAATACCTCAGTGCAACAAACCTCTCGATATCAGCGGGAGTGACTTTAGACGGCCCAAACCGAAAAGTTGGCTCAATGCCGCTTTTAGCCCAGGAGTCCTCCCCTACCAGCTCACTAGGAGAGGCCGGCACCCCAGAAAGATCTTCGCCTTCGTCGTCGATATTACCAAAGGCTTCCTTCTCGCTAGAGCCAGTGTCTACTGTGCCTCTCACTCTCCTGGCTGCAGACCCAGCATGAGCAGACTCACGATATGCAAGAAAATAACACGACTCCCCCAAACCCTTACCTAAAAAAGCGGCAGATTTAGTACCTCCGCTGGCGCCCGAAGTTCCGGCTGCTTTGGAGGCAGCTGTCGCCAAAACCTCGAGATCTACGGAAGGGTTGGGTCCCTCCTGGGAACCCTTGGGAGTCGCGGCAACATCAGAATCAACCTCAACCGGTTTGTTCGCTCCGCCAAGGTCAGCATCTCCTTCAACATTAGCGACAGGCGAATCGACAAGGAACTCCTCGTCGGATTCGTCAGCGCGACGAGCGGTTTGCTTAACGCGAGGCATCTGAAATGAAAAGCATGACATTATAAACAACCACAAAAAGAGAGTAGAAAGCACATAGACGAACTAACCTTTCAGCAAGAAAATGGCGACGAGCGAAATCAGCGACACTAAGAAACTCGCTGCAGCTCGACAAAAACCCGGGAGGCAACAAATGCGACGCGAAACTTTCAACAAAAAACGCAGCAGCAATTCAACTAGAACAACGAAGGCATGGGGCTCTCCGACCCCCTCCTCCTTATATATAGGCCACGGCGCCGCGTTTATGGCGTTGTCTCGTGTTCCGTAAAAAAAAAAATCGGCCCTCGTCCCAACTTCAGTGGGGGGTGACGTTCGTAAATCTCCAATCTTTGTGTCGCGGTTTCTGCCCATCGAAGTTGGCCCTCGACCGCGAAGGGCCACTGTTGGGGATCGGTATTTACGATAATAACGACACCCCTTTCTCCTTTGTTTTTCTAACTGCAGATGATGCTTGAGTGCCGACATTTCTCGGAAGGCGCAGATTCTCCGTGGCCAGGTGGGGAATCGGCGGCGGGTCGGCGAGATGTGACGATGGTCTGCCGACATTGATCGGAGGACGCAACCTTACCGACGACCGCGCTGAAAGGCGGCACCTCCGAAAGAGGAAGCCCGGCATGATGACATCGGGTAGTTAGGGTTTCCGTCGTGGGACGGAAATGTCATTTGTACTCTTATGACAATGTTGTACAGAATATTCCACGAATATAGCTGGTGGCCAAGGGTAATTTAGTCATGTCGAAATAACCCTTGGCCTTCCCTATAAATACTCGTCCCCGGGCTCCGTAGGACGGGACGGAACGGGAGAGATTACACCCTTGTAATGAAATGTTGTTCCGTAGTTCCGTGAGTGTTGTTTGATTGTCCATGTCGGGATTCTTTGTTTCCATGATGAAGAATTCCCAACAGTTGCCACTATATCATCAATAGTAGAAGAGGAGATAAACTCAATGCAAGCTTCTTTCAGCACTTCGCAGTGATGCTGATCCGCTAAAGCCAACAAGGTTGCCACATTTTGCACATCAAGATCTTCGCATAGTATGCTTTGGCATTTCAATTTTAGCCTATCCATGGCATACCTATCTGCGGCCACAAGCAAGTGCTTAATCATTTCAATACGATCATTTCCCTCGAGATCACCCATGGCAGGCAGCGAATCAGTGTAGATGAAATGCAGCAGGACCTTGAAGACGGCAGGTTGCATGTCATTGATAGGTATCAGCTTTATCCCGGTATCGCTCATTGGCCCATACAGCTCTGCCTTGAACACCGGTGACCGCATTGCTAGGATGACCTTGTGTGCTGCAAAAGTCTCTGTTCCGACGCTCAAAGTGACATGTGATCCCTTCTCTGCTTCCAACAGCTTGCCAAGATGAGCCGCGAGGTCCGATGGTGGCAACTCGATTTTTGGGCACAATTTAGTCTCAGTAACCTGCGGCTCTTTCAGAACTGTGACAACACATTCGATCCTGAGGTGATCATCCCGGAGGTACGGCGATGCTTCCAGCTCGCTTCTCCTCTTGAAATCACCAGCCTGTGGAGCAATCCAGCTGCCTCCACTTCGGCTGAACACCCTGGCCTCTGTCTTGTACACCGAGGACGGCAGCCCGTTGGTCTGGTCCACCAATCTCAGGTCACAGGACGCCCGCACCACGGCGCCCTTGCTCATGAGTTCGAGATAAACCGAGATGTACTCTTTTGATGACTCGTTGACCCCGTCGGGGTAGAATTGGATGGCCCAGTCGAAGCCGCCGATGGAGAACACGCCAGAGGTGATGAACTTGCCGACGCCCATCCCCCTGTGCAGGCTGTACCCGTAGACGTCGAACGAGTGGGTGCCCTGCGCCTTGTCCGGGGTGCACATCGACGCGGTCCTTGAGGCCTCCATTCGGGTAGCAGGATGCGTCCCAGACGGGGAGGAGAATCGACACGGCGGCGACAGGGACGGCGATGGCGTCCGCTGCTCTGCTCGACTCGGTTCTGCAGTCCGGAAGGGTGCAAGGTTTCAGATGGCGATCAAAAGAGGCACATGTCGCGGGAGCAAGACGGTGGAGTAGGGAGTCGAGCGTACCTGGCGGAGACTGCCTGCCGGAGAAGAACGAAAGAAGCAACCGGCGGCGGCGGCGAAGACGACAAGGTGACCTAAAAGGAGTTCCTCCTCCCGACTATGAGACGCTGGTACTAGGGCCCACATGGTCACACGGGAATACTACTTTGCGTAGCTGGGCCGGGCCGGTTTAAGGACAAGATGCATTTTGATTGGGCCAGAAAGTTTCTTGTTGTTTTCTTCGAGAAAACGCGCAGCCATGGGGCGAGCAGCTTGGCCAGCGAGGACGACCCGTTCGGAGGCGGAGGAGGCGCTGCTCGCCGGCGGGAGGAGGAAGAGGAGGTGAGGGGCAGAATCGGTATAAATAAGGGCAGAATAGGCAAAGAAAATGTCTAAAGGGCAAATTCTAACTCAAAAATTGGTAATGAGGGTAAATCATCAAACCTATTTGTAAGAAGGGTAAATGGCTACTACCATTGGGAAGGAGAGCAAATCCTAAATAGGCCCAGAAAAGTGCAGTAAGGCTATTTAGCTATTCACGCTGTATTAGTTTTGTTTATCGACGCTATAGTTGTTGGTCTGGTTTGAAGCCAGTAACACAGGTAGCCTCACGTCAACCACCCCCTTTGTCGTGGATGTTGTCATCCTCCACGACATAGAGAACGGCAAGCGACTTTGATAATCCCTTGCAAAAGATATGTACCCCCAAATTCCTTCCTCATCATTCCAGACATAGCAAAATGGAAGAAGGCCGACCCGGCGGCGGTCGGCGGGCGAGGCAAAGAGGCGGCGAAGGCACTGCCTCTCACTGGTTGCGATGGAGGGCGATGGGCGGTGCCTGGGCGGGGGAGCCACATGACCAACGAGTTAGCAGCGGGCAGGGGAGTCACACGGCCAACGAGTTAGTAGCAGGCGGGGCTGATGTTGGCGTCGGAATTTGGGAAGTGCCGCGGGTGGTGCCGGCACCGAAGGCTGCGTTGGGAGGTGGGCCGTTGGGGCGGGCCTGGTGGTTGACGGGGGCAAGAAGGTGAGACGGCGTAGGGCGGTGGCAATGGTCGAGCTCAAGGAAGACCACGGGAGCAGTGCTGGGCTTGTCTAGTTGTGTGTGCCAAGATTTGCTGGGTAGACCACGGTGGCTACCCATCCTGGTGGTCTACGTACTACTAACTCCGTATACTGGCAAGCAACATAGAAATAGTTCGTTAAACTTGGGTTGACTTTCTGTTCTGATCAAATTATTGAGCAAAGAGAAATTTTGTTTGCTGTTACTTTTGGTTCTTATAAGAATTATTAAGTGGTTCAAATAAATCTGGAACCACAAAACTGGAAGCGACAAACGCTAACGTCGTTCCTGATGCGTGGAAGTAGAGAATAAGTTCCTCAATCCTGATTTGGCTATACATATGCATGTAATCCTGAAAAAAACAAAATCATCAGATCCCAATATCAACGTCTTTTGTTTTTACATTCAGAAAGCTGAAAACTAGGCACTTCACTTTGGAAAATCACAAGCTGACATCATTTGCAATTAATCATTTGTCCTAACAAGTCGAAATTGAACTAGAAGTTCATGTAACATTCCGTCTTTAATCTTTATATATATTGTATTCATGCCCAGAGGATCATTACTGGTAACTCAACAGCAGAAGTCAGAAACTACAGACACATCTCTCATTCAAAACCAGCATATGGTAAACGGGTAACCATCAAACGATGGATGCTGTAATTCATATCAGTCAAAAGGTCATACGAAATACTGACCAGAACAGAAACAACTGAACATGTGAAGGAGGCATATATAGCAGAAACAGCAAAATGCTGTTTTCACATATTGTGATTCACGCTTATATGTCCAATAAAGCAACGCACAGACTACACACTGACGCAAATATATGTACAAGCCAATGCAGGATAATTTACCTAAAACTGAATCAGCTGGATGCAAGGGCATAGGCAATTTTTTTTCACCAAAACCTGTGAACATTCCCTTAAATTTCCTTCAGTTTGTCATGCTCTCATTTACTAGAAGCGTGAATGTGTACATAATAATAATTTCTTTATTCGAGGGTAAATTCAAAGCATACTAGTCTCCATGGGATATGCAAAAAAAATAAAAAAAATAGAAACTGCTAGGGACACATCTCAATATAAACTTAATTATCAAGTAAGGACAATTAATATACTGTCATAGGCCAACTTATCCCTGTTTATTTGTGGGACTGTATTCCCTATAACAATGTGTTATACTGTTTTATGAGTATGCACTATCGCTGCTTGGCATCCATCATGAGAGTATTTGTTAATGTATGCTATTACTATATGGACATTGATCACTCGAGAAAAGAGTGCAGTGTTCACTCAAGTCTAGATGCACAATGGTTAGTGTTTATATGTTAAGAACATCAAGCATGCAGAGAAGTGCCAAGTTCAAACATTCTGCCACCAAATGAACCAAAACATCAAATTAAACAGTTGCAAAATTAGATACCATACTGACCATTATATTAGCTTAGGAGAGAACAAAATGAAACTAGCGAGGTATCGATATAGCTTGAGCACTACACTAGCCTACCTGACATGGATCATAGCTGTTCGTCCAGATGTTCAAGCTAGGATGCCTAGCGAGGGATTGACATGGCTCTACGAGTTATTTGCTTAAGAACTAAAGTTCCACTGATAAACTCAACTACAAATGAGCTGCTCATGCTTTACGACTCTTGCTTGTCTTCTCCAATGCTTCAATTGCAACCGATGGGCAGGATCTTTTCAGATTCTTGTAGCCTTCTGTTTTCACCACAGCTTCCATTGCATTTGAACAGGTGATAAATTCAATGCAGGCATCCTTAAAATGCTCTGCCATGTCGGACTGCGGCACTTGGATTCTTGGCAATGATTTGGTTTGGGTTGCCTTTGGATGCTTATAGACAGTGACAGTGCATTCGACTGTGAGGCAATCGTCATCCTTCGCCAATGCCTTGAGCAGGTCTCGTTTGATCGAAGAGGCAGAAAATATGGTGTCGTCGTCGGGATCGAATGTCCTCGATTCCTTTTTGTACACAGAGACGGACACCCCTTTGATCTGGTCCAGCAATCTCAGCTCGAATGACGCGTGCGCCTTCTCCTTTCCCCGGAAGCTGAGTGCAATCGTAGAGCGATCTTTGGTGGATTCCGTATTGTTACTGAAGACGCTTGCATTCGGCATGAAGAGAAGTTTCCAATCATGCCCACCAACGGTGAAACGATCGGACTTCATAAGCTTGCAGTCGCCAATACCGCTGTACCCAGTGATGCGGAACACATGAGTGCCTTGCTCCGTCTGAGAGGCACAAGTCGACACCGTCTTCGACATCTTTCACGCGGTGCGGACTGAGGAGCCGGCGATCGACGAGGGGAAGGTACGGAAGGTGGAGAATCGACACGAACGAAGACGTTGTTCTAGAGCTCGCCAATCTGAATCAAATCGCAAGAAAGAAACAAGGAAATCTCAAAATCCGGATCCAGAGAGGAGAATTGGGGAGGTAAGTCCAGGTAGAAGAAGGTACCCGACGACGTCGAACGAGTGGATGCCCAGCGCCTTGTCCGCGGGTGCACATCGCGTCCGCTGCTCCGTACGACTCCGTTCTGCAATCCGACAGTGCAGGGTTTCAGATGGTCGTCAAGATCAAGAAGCACATTTCTTGGGAGGAAGCCAGCGAAGCAGGGTGGCAAGCGAACCTTTCAGAGACTGCCGGAGAAGAAGTCCACGGCGGCGGCGGCGGCGGCGGCCGCCGAGGAAGACGACAGATAGACCTAGCTCTTCCTCCCTTATCTGGGGCGGGCTGGGCTGGCTCCAGGACCGGGACGCGTTTTGACTAGGCCAGAAAGTTTCTTCCAGAAAAAGGCTTCATTTTTTTTTCCCCCTGAGGCGACGACACCACAAGAATTTTGCACTTGATCTCAAAAAAAGAAAAAGAAAAAGAAAAAATAAGAATTTTGCACTCGTTGCTCAAAAGTAAAAGTTTGCACTTTTACGTTTTGTTTCTCGCATGGGTAAGTTTTCTTCAGGATCATTATGGTAACATCAAAAGTAAACTAAATCCCGCTTCATTTGGAAACAAGAAAATTGTATACAAGAGTCGAGGGAAATGCCTTTTGTATGAGGATTTTAGCGACAGTTTGCAACACAGTATCAAAAAGTTATTAATATTTATTAAGCTGACCATTTGCTACATCTTTCGGTTCTTAAGATCCAAGTGATTCAAATAAAACTGGAACCAACGTCGATTTTCATGGTGCGTGTAACTAGAAGATATGTTCCACAATCCTGATATGGCCATACATGCATGTAATCCTGAACAAACAAAATCTTCAGATCATAATAGCAACGTCTAATGTCTTTTGTTTTAAGTACTTTCGGAAAGCTGTAAGCTAGCCACTCTTCATTACACAAGCAAGAGCTCACATATTTGCAATCATTTGTCCTAACAAGCCAAAATTAACCAGAAGTACATATAACATTCTGTATATTAATGTTTATGTCATGCTTCGTGCCTAGCTGATCATTACTAGGAATTCAGTAGCAGGCAAAAGTTTGGGCAAAGTCGGAAATTACAGACACATCCCTCCTTCAACACCAGCGTATGGTAAACAGGTAACCATGCAATGCTGTTATCTTTGGATCACAGTCAAAAGGTTATCTGAAAGACTGGCCGGATCAACCTGCAGGGAACAACTGAAAATGAGGAACAAGTGGATATATATCAGAAACAGAAAAATTAGAATTGTGACTTACATGTTCATATTACTGTTCCTCAAGAAGCGATCGACTAGATCAAATATAATCATGACATTCAGATATGCAAATGCGTCAAACATTACAGTATAATTCTGAACAATTGATGAGAAGTTTATTTCCTGCACGGAATGGAGGGTAACGGTACAGAAAATTGAGTTCAAGTTTAATTCCAACATTAAAATGTCAATGTAAAAAATAAATATAGGTGGTCATTACAAATGATTCTACTTGACAGTGTTGGCAGGAGAGTGCCCGTTAGACTTGCTGAGCTATATATCACTTTCACATATTGCAGTTAACGCCTACGATCCTATCTGTCCAATGAAACAATGTACAGACTACGCACTGATGCAAAATATGTACATGCCAAATGTACAAAACTTTACCTAGAACTGAATCAACTGGATGCAACGATATAGGCAATGTAGATCAACCACATGTAAACATTCCCCAAGATTTCATAGAGCATTTGTTTAATGCATTCATTTACCAGAAGCGTGAATGCCAACATAATAAAATACTAGTCTGCATGAGTTATGCAAAAAATTGAGAACAATGTACTGCTAGTGTCCCATCTCTTAATATTATCAAGGAAGCACGATTAACATTATGATATTATACAATACTTCCTATAACAATGCGTTATACAGTTTTATTTGTATGAACTGTGTGGGTACTTGGCATCCATCACGACAGTAAATTTTAATGCACACTATCTGGACATTGATAAGTCAAGAAAGACTGCAGTGTGCACTCAAGTCTAGATGCACAATGGTAAATGTTTATAAGTTGAGAACATAAAGCTTGCAGAGAAGTGCCAAGTGCAGAAATCCTGCCACCAAGAGAAGTAAAAAACATCAACTTAATCAGTTGCAAAATTAGATGCCATGCTGACAATCGATTATATAGTAGCTTTGGAGATAACATAACGAAACTAGCGAGGTATATTGATATAGCTTGAGCACTACACTAGCATAAGACATTAATCTAAAAAGTTAGCAGTCCACCCCTATGTCCAAGCTCGGATGGGCAGGCTCTGCTTGGACCATTTATTTGTGAAAACGTATGTCTATTTAAATCGCACATAACAAACTATGACAAGCTGTTTACATAAAAACTTAAGTCCCACGTACTGATAAACTCAACTGCAGATATGCTGCTCATGCTCTGCGAGACTTGCTTGTCTTCTCCAATGCTTCAATCACAACCGACGGGGAGGATCTTTTCAGATTCTTGTAACCTTCAGTTTTCACCACAGCTTCCATTGCATTTGAACAGGTAAGAAATTCAACGCAAGCATCCTTAAGCAAGCCACAACCATGCATGCTGATCAGCTAAAGCCAACGTGGTTGCCACATTGCACACCTGAAGATCATCGCAGAGGTGGCTTTGACACACCATGCCCAGCCTCTCTATGGCGTATCGATCCGCAGCCACAAGCAAGTGGCGTATCATCTCACAGCGATCATCTCCATTCAGATCATCCAAGGAGGGTCGTATAGATGAAGTGAAGCAGCGCCCGAAAAACAGCAGGCTGCATATCTTTGATGGTTACTGCGGCCTCTGTTCCTTCCTTCCTCAAAGGTCCATAGAGTTCTGCTTTGAAGACGGGTGACCGCGTGGCGAGCACAATCTTGTGTGCCGTGAAAGTCTCTCCTCCTACAATGAAAGTAACATCCACTCCCTCCTTTGTTTCCAGCAGCTTGCCAAAATGCTCTGCAATGTCGGACGGCGGCACTTGGATTCTTGGCAATGCTTTGGTTGGGGTTACCCGTGGCTTTTTATAGACAGTGACGGGGCACTCGATTGTGAGGCAATCGTCATCCTTCGCCATGGTCTCGTTAATTTGATCGAACAGGAAGCAAATCTGGTGTCGTCGTCGGGGTTGAACGTCCTTGGTCCGTGCTTGCACACGGAGAAGGACCCTTTGTTGTTGCTCTTGTCGACCAACCTCAGCTCGAGTGACGCACGAGCCTTGTTCTTCCCCCGGAGGCAGAGTCCAACCGCGGTGCTATCTTTCCAGGACTCGTTGTTGTTTTTGCCGAAGGTTACATCAGGCAGGATGATGAGGGCCCAGTCGTGCCCACCAACGAAGAAACCGTCGGACGAGATGGAATGCTCATGGACGCCAAAACCATTGTAACCTAAGATGCGAAACAGATGAGTGCCTCGCTCCGTCTGAGGGACCCAAGTCGACACCGTCGTCTTCGACATCTTCTTTGTGGAGCTCGCGCGGAGAGGATGTGTGTGACCGGAAGGGAAACAATCGACGATCGTGTTGTCCTGGAGCTCGCCAATCTTGATCAAATATAAAAATCAGAGAGAGAAGAGGAGGAGGTAGTCGAGCCTTCGCAGGGTAGCCGGGCAACCTGAGGGGCGGTGGCGGCGGCGCAAAAGGACACGATCATGATAGGTGGCTATTTATAATAATTGTCGAGCAAACGGAAGCCACAAAAACTAGTATGGAGCATATTATATCTGGTCCGTTAATTCGATAAAGGCCGGCCCTGAGGCCCGAGCGTCCCAATTACTGTCCCTCAAGAAGCGACCAGATCAACTGTGATAATAAGGCGTCAAACTTCAATGTATAATTCTGAACAAACTATGAGAAGCTGGAATCCTTCATTCCTGCACTGAATCGAAGGTAATGAGTATCACGTTTTTATTTCTACATGAAAGTATCAATGTCAAAATTGAATATAGGTGGTCATTTACAAAATAGGCAGGAGACTGCCCGTTAGCCTTTCTTAGCTATGCCACTTTCACATATTGCGATCCACACCTATATGTCTGATAAAACGATGTACAGACTGTTACGTATGCTTTGACGGAGAGAGAAAGGAAGGCTTGAATGGTAAAGACAAAACAAAAGGTTTCTACGGCGTGTAAGCAAGACTACTTCGATTTTGTATCACTGTCCATGGAACTTTGCCCATCTTAGTTTTTTTTTCTGTACGATGACCAACTTGACAATAGGACTTCAATTGTATGATGTTTAATCAAAGTTCTAGACTACTCTGAAACTTATGATGCTATCTTTTTGGTACATGTAATTTTTTAGTGACGCAGATAATTTTTTTAAGTAACTAAAAAGGCCCCTCAACACGACCTCACGCTGAGCTTACAAAATGTCAGAGTTGCCCTGGTGACATGCTCTTTGACCCTCTGGTTACCTAGACTTTATCCTAGATATTTTAGCATGACAAAGCTTCCATGAGCATTTGGTGCCTTTGCTATTTGCTTCCTATGTCAGCTCTTGGTCATCAGCATTACTTCCACAAAGTCTGCCTCTAGCCAGTCCGATGATTGTCAAGGCACGGAGTACAAGGAAGATAATACCATCTGTTGTTTGTTTTCCCCGTTGCAATGCACGGCCAAGTTGCTAGTAATCTAAAGTGATTGGAGTAATAGATAAGAGAGATTAAATTTGGTCAAATTTGGATGGCAAATAGAAGGGTAAATTTTCTGATGGCAAATAAGGAATTCGCTCTTGATTTTACTCACATTATGGTTTCATAAACAATATTTCGATTGTTCCAATTTTAGTTCCGCCATGGCATTTCGCGACCACTCTATCATATTGATGCTCCCTTAGATCATTGCAAAGTGTTGTGGAGATGATTGAACGACTGAATAATAGCTACGCATTTACCATGTTCATACATCACCCAAACCGGAGTTCCTCGGACCCCCGTGTAATTGTTTTTGGTTAAGAATTTGGAGCTTGTCTACGGACTGAAGACGGGAACGGCAGCTGACAGGCTCTTGTCAGGGAAGTTCATTATTTGTATTAGCTAGCACTGAAAGTATCACTAATATACCTATATCAGAGATGATTTAGAGAAACAAACGTCACTGAAAAATGCCGAGTCACTCTAATTTAGGAAAGACATGTGAACAAATACTATAACAGCTCGCAGAAAAAGCATGTGAACAAATATATATATCAGCAACCACGAAAACCATGAAGCTAGATATAATCCACAAGGATAATAACAGATTAAAATGATATTAATTCCTCATCTGAATCGAGTAGTACTAAATTAAACTTGATCCTTAAATTCTGTAAAAATGTAAAATAGCATATTGAAATAGGTTTTGCTTGATAGTATTCCAATCTTAGTCTTGCTTGATCTTTCATCTTGAAGGGATGGAGACTCCACTGCGCATTTACACAGCTTCTTCACATGTTTTCATATTCCTATAATAATAAAAAGAATATTTAACATGGTGTTGTTACCATAAAGTCTTGCCCTGATTATTGTTAAGATAACTTTATGAACGGCATGATCGTGACTGGAATTTGTAGTATTTGTAGCTTCAGGAACTGAGGGGCAGTTTGGTTTTCACCCTTGGCCTTGCCCAGGCTGCCTGAGCGTGCTGCCTGCGCCAGGCAGCTCTGGCCAGGCTGCAACCAAGCAAGCCTTCATACCCGATGGCACCGTAATACACAACATTGCAAATTGCTAGAATAAACTTCATCACACAACTTGTATTTCTAGTTTCAGAAATTTGCATAAATAGGCGATATTCTTAACCCATGACTGAAGAACTTATGTACATGCATGAGTATTCTCTGACAGCCAATTCTAACTCCAGGTAAACTGTACTCGTCATAACAAACAAAGTAACACCTTCGCCAAAATAAAATAAAATAAAATCAAAGTAAAACGATATGCATGCAAAATTACCTCCAGTGTTTCTATCATAAATGATGTGCCTAGAGAAACATTACCAGCAATCGGGGGGTGGCCAAAATTTGCATTCTATGCCATAATTGTTATGCCAGAAACCAGACAGGGAAACCAACCATGTATTGTATGAAATCAAATCAGATGGAGAGGTTCTTGTTTTCTAAGATAACTAGTGTTCTTGCTATTGCTTGGTGACCATTTTTGATAAATTAGCAACCATGTACTGTCCTAACTGAACTCTGAATCAAGTGATCATTATTCAAAATGTGTCAATGTCAAATATTCGATCACTATTTGGTAAATAGACTGACCAGCACGCCACCGAACAACTGGACAAAGTCATACGTCAAATACAGAAAAATGATGATGACTTCAGGCTCATATTCATCATACTTCACTGAGATCATGGGATCATGTTTCCATCTACGTTCATAAATATGGTTCAAACTATAGTCCAAATATCGCTACAAGAAATTGTAATGTATCATGCTGCCCAAGTGCCCATGCTGGGTGTTGTCCCTCAAGCACGCCCATGTTAGATGTCAATATTACGGCACCTGAAGCTTTCACTTGTACAACAAAACATCCAAAACCTAAATCATTACTTGGCTGTACTGGAAGGAGACACAATGCCACTTCGGCACGAGTCTCACCCAGCTTAAATTTTTTAACTCACGGGTATCGTGATTGAACCCAACATTCCCTAGCAACCTCAGATTCCGACAGTATACGTAGAAACAAATGTTAGTTCGTCAGTGTAAATTATTTCCAAGTAAAAAACCCAAGTGATTAATTGTTTACAACTGATGATATATTAAAAACTGGACCCTAACAGCACATACACTCTGATCCAGATTAATTCACTGAACAATTCAACATTTGTCCCAACAAAACAAAACCAAAGACAGTAGTTTTCCCTTGAAATCTAATATCTGAATGCAAGTACATTCCCAAACCAATTTGCTCTCCAGGCTCAAATCATAAAGTCCCTGATGTATTGAAAACATCCATTTCTCAACAATTTTATTCAACTGAATTACAAATCTGTTTCTTACTTTCGTTTGCTTAAACAATTAATCCAAATAAATAAGATTTTTTTGGAGGATAAGTTCAAAGCATAGCCGTCTCAAGGAGTTATGCAAAAGACTATAGATAATGTGCTGTCAGGATATTATCAAATATAGGATTTGTAAATTTCCTCATCAAAGAAGCATATAACTATAATTGATGATGTCACAAGGTCAAAGTTAATCCTAAACATGATGCTATATTCCGACAATCAAATGTGTATTATATTTGGTCTATTGCAAAAATTGAAACTACTAAACATAATTGTTGAGTATGCCATACATTTATTCAACATTTGACGAGGGGTGCATATAACAAGGAAAAGTGCAAGGAGGGCAGGGCACAGAGATTTTTGGGAACACTACGATTTTTGGGAAGTGCACAGTTGGTACCGGAAAGATACAATCAGCAAATCAATAAAATTCTTGCAAAGTTTAAATACCACATACTAGCTCAGTTGAAAATAGCAAAAGTATCATACTATTCTGATAACTTACAAGACAAATCTACATAGAGTTACCTAAGATCCATATATAACATCACTGCTAATCCACATGTTCAAACCTGCTTCAGCAGAAGCCGCCAGACCATTACTATCTTAGAGTCAGCAAAACTAGCAGTCTGCACTATTCATTCACATGGTCAAGTTAGGATGAGCTGCTCTAGCAAAAGCTATCAAAGCTAATCATCAAGATAACAAACTATTCAATTATAAACTCAACTTATGATGAGTTGTTCATGCTTTGCGAATCCTGCTAGTCTTCTCCAGTGCTTCTATGACAACAGATGGGCAGCTTCTTTTCAGATTCTTGTAGCCCTGGGTTGCCGCCACAGCACCCAATGCATTTGAACAGGTGATATATTCAATGCAAGCTTCCTTAAGCTTGTCACAATGATGTTGATCAGCTAGAGCCAACGTCATTGCCACAGTCTGCACATGAAGATTTTCACAGAGGATGCTTTGACACATCAGTTTCAGCCGCTCGATGGCATATCGATCAGCAGCAACAA
The DNA here is from genome assembly GCA_012490785.1 of Eragrostis nindensis. Classification (NCBI taxonomy): domain Eukaryota; kingdom Viridiplantae; phylum Streptophyta; class Magnoliopsida; order Poales; family Poaceae; genus Eragrostis; species Eragrostis nindensis. The sequence continues at coordinate 2,098,771 of JAAXCT010000011.1, read as the reverse complement.
GCAAGTGACGTATCATTTCACAGCGATCATTTCCCTCCAGATCATCCATGCCAGGTAAAGAGTCAGTATAGATGAAGAATAGCAGGGCCTGGAAAACAAGAGGTTGCACATCTGTGATGGTTATGGGCTCCATTCCTGCCTTGCTCATAGGTCCAAAGAGCTCCGCTTTGAACACGGGTGACCGTGTGGCCAGCACTATCTTGTGTGCTGTAAAAGTCTCCCCTCCAACACTGAAAGTAACATCCGCTCCTTCCTTCTCTTCCAACAGCTTGGCGAAATGCAGCGCAATGTCTGACGGTGGCACCTCAATCTTGGGAAATGATACAGTTTCAGGCATCGCTGGTTCTCTGAGAACAGTGACAATGGCTTCCATTGTGAGGCAATCGTCGCGAAGATAACTTGGTGCTTCAAAGAAGCTCCGCTCTTTCGCGTGAAAAGACATCCTGATATTGCTGTCATCATGATCGAACGTCCTTGGTGCCACCTTGAGTATCGAGACGGGCAACCCAGTGCTCTGGTCCACTAGGTTCAGCTCGTAGGATGCCCGGGCCTTGGGTCTCCCCGCGAGCAGTAGCGCAACCAAGACGAAATCAGGATTGGACGGCGCCGGGTTGATGACAACGCACCATTTATGCCCACCGACGGAGAAGACGCCAGACGCAATAAACTTGCGCTCCCCCATCTGAACCATCTCCCTGTGCTGGCTGTACCCAACGATGCGAAACACATGCTTCCCCTGCACCGTCTCCGGGGCGCACGTCGAGAATGTCGTCGGGATCGGCATGCGGCGAGGCGTCAGGGACAAGGAGGATGGCCGGAGCGGGCAGAATCGACACGACGGCGACGGCAAGGGCGTGTGCCTTAGATTCCGCAATCTGGATCTGATAACAGCGAGAAAGAAATGCACCTCTCAGAATCGGTAGGGGGAGGAAGAAAGGAGGAGGTTGCTGGGGTGGGGCGGTCGAACCTTCTGTAGATCGCCAGAGAACGCTGGGGCGGCGGCGGCGGCGGCGTCGGTGCAGGACAAGAAGACGGCGAGGAGCCCAGGAGCCAGGACGAACAGGGAGGGGCAGTACTTCTCTATTGCATTTTTACTTTTTTCTATTTTTTATTATCTTCCTATGCTAAAAAAATTATATACCTTTTGTTAGGAAATGACAAACTAAGAAAAAAATTATTTTCCTTCTCCGAGCAATTCACTTTTGTCTGTTTTACCCACTATCATGTCTCATTTTACTCCCTTAAACAATTCAGGTTGGTGTGATATACCCACTATTACGATTTTTCTATTTTTTTTTCCCTCGATGTAGAAGTTGAATTTGAAGCTAAATTTTTGCAGATGATAACTCACACTCTGTATAAAAATAATTATAGCTTATTTGTGTGACATCATTTGCATGTATTTATTGCTAATTTCTATTAGACTAAGTAAATAGTATAAAAATATGTTATAATTATTTTTACATAGGTTGTTGTGTAAGTTATCATCAAACAAAATTTGAGCTTCACATTCAATTTGTACATCTAGAAAAAAAAAAGACAAATCATGATAGGTGGTATATTGCACTAGCATGAATTGTTTGAGGGAGTACTTTAAGCAATGATTTTGTCTCGGAGGTAAAACAAACAAAAATGATACAGTCAAGAAAATGCTTCAAATCACAGATGACAACTTACTAAGGAGACAAATTTGAGAAATGTTACAGTACTTGGTGAAGCAACATAATGGTGATCAAAAGATGATGTTGCCCATAACATTGCAGAATTGATAGTTGGATGGTAAAATGTTCCAACTGAATAACTTGGTGCCGAATTGCTTTGCACTTACTGAGATATGGTATTTCAAGCATGTTAATCTAATCATACATAACCTCATAAACGAAGACAGAGAGGCAAATGTTTGCATACTACCACATGACTGTCAATCAGTTTTTCTTTATACATTAGTATTATGAAAAAAACACTGGCTTTCCATTAGCAGACAAATATTCTTCAACTGTCAGATTAACCCAGAGGTATAAACCTTAGAGCAAGTGACATGCAACCGATCAAACATCCATGTATCACTTAAGATAGGAAAACTAAAATACATTAAATCCCAAATATATAATCCAAGTTTGATTTACAACAGAAATCTGATTACAAATAATTAATAAAGGAACAGACCCCTGCCTACACTCCAGGCTCAAGTATAAATTATCTGCGAACAGGGCAACCCCAAAACATGAATCGACATGACAAACATAATTTCCTGTTTAAAACCTGAGTTGAACATGATAAATTTATGATTGATCATACTAGTCCATGAAAGAAGTTATATTGTGACCATGAATCATGAGTACCAATGAAACACACTTTGACCATGGAAGAATTATTTGTGATACCATTTTCCCTTTTGACTGCATAATATTACGGCTATCATTACTGATTTCTGCTGTACACAATGTAGATATCCAGAATAAAGTATGCACATGCATGGAGATTAAGAGAGAAAATTTTAAAGATGTAAATCTTATAAGCTGTGAACAACAAGAAAATGGATAACTGTATTAGTTCACACATTCAGAAACCAGGAGGCACAATCTGCACATTTCTTACAAGACCTAAAGACTGAGCAGATATACTATCATTCTGTCCTATAGCTTTTGAACTAAATGCACTAGCCTATTTTACATTCATCTAATGGTGAGCTACTCATCCCATACATGGAGGTGTTACTCTAACAAAAGGAGGCAAGCTATTCTATTCACTCGCCAACTAATTTTCCCACTGTCAGAAGGTGGGTTGTTCATGTTTTCCGAAACTTGCATGTCTTCTCCAATACATCTATTGTAACAGAAGGGCAAGTCCTTTTCAGATTCTTGTAACCCTCCGTTCTCGCCACAGCATCAAAAGCATTTGAAGAGGTCATAAACTGAATACATGCATCCTTAAGCATGTCACAGTGATTTTGGTCAGCCAAAGCAAAAGTGGTTGCTACGGTCTGCACATCAAGATTTTCACAAAGGATGCTTTGACACATGAGCTTCAGCCTCTCGATGGCATATCGGTCTGCAGCTACAAGCAAGTGACGGATCATTTCACTATAATCACCTGCCTCAAGATCATCCAGGGGAGGCAGGGAGTCTGTGTAGATGAAATGGAGCAGGGCCTTGAAGACACGAGGTTGTACATCTTTGATAGGTATCGAGACGGCTCTGGCCTCCACCATAGGCCCATAAAGCTCGGCTTTGAAAACAGGTGACCGTGTCGCGAGGACAAGCTTGTGCGCCATGAAAATCTCAGACCCTACACTGAAAGTGACATCTGCTCCCTCTTTTGTCTCCAACAGCTTGCCAAATTGCTTCGCCATGTCGGACGAAGGCACATCGATGTTAGGGAACGATTTGCACTCAGGTACCAGAACCTCTTTGATAACAGTTATCCTGAACTCTATTGTGAAACGATCATCTCGTAGGTACGGTGAGGATTCAAACTCACTCTGTTTCATCTTATAAACAAATCCTCTTTTGCCACTACGGCAGTCGTATCGAAAACTCCTGATGACTTCTTGCACAGCAGGACGGACAAACTAGTGATCTGGTCCACCAACCTCAGCTCGAAGGATGTCCGTACCTTGGTGGCTCTAGGGCGACACAGGTAGAATCCAAATGAGACACAATTTGTGTACGCGTCATTGCTTGTCCCGTCAGGTAAGAAGACACCGAACCACTGAGAATCGCCGATGGAGAACTTGGCAGATCTGATGGGCTTGTCGATGCCGATGCCCCTGTGCCGGCTGTACCCCACGACGTGAAACACGTGAGTACCTTGCTCCGTCTCCGGGGCGCATGTCGACACCGTCTTCGTGTTCGAGGTACGCATCTGGTGCGGCGCGGCGGCGGCAAGTGCGTGTGCCCTAAAGTCTGCAGTCTAAGGGCAAAAAAAACGCTTATCTCAAATCTGGATCCTTATGAGCGAGAAGAGGAGGCAGTGGAATGGATAAAACCTTCGATGTGTGGCCGGAGAACGAGGGGGCCGACGATGACGGTTGTGGCGGCGCCCGGCGCTGACGAAGACGGGGAGGATAGCTGTTCCTTTTTCCTCGCTTTCTTTCTTCCTTTATTACTTTTTGCACCCGAGTTAGTAGACAGTCACCGAAGAATTCTGTAATTTAATAACGGCTTAACTAATTTTCAAGCGACTGAAATTTTGGTTTGTCTCCATCAACATTAGTAACCACGAGATTCATATCTAGCGGCCAATACTCCCTCATTTTAAAATATACGGCTATGTTTTTTTTAAATTTAGAAAATGTACAATGAACCTAGTATAAAGTTAGAACTGCATTTATTTTGAAACGAATGGAGTAGTTTTTTTTCTACATCTCAATTGCTTATCGAGCCGCGCTTCAATCCGGGTACTTCAATAGACACTCATGTTGACATATTCATTTGTTTCTATTCTTTCAGGACCATGTCAAATGCCAACAACAAAAAGCTACTTCATCTGTCTTAAATTACTGTCATCCTGGTTTTGTATCAGGTCCATTGAACATTATTTAAATCTGGACAACCTATCTATCTAAATTCATTGAATATTTAATGAATCTAACAACAAAACATACTCTCAAGATGACAAGTAAACTGGGATGAAGGGAGTAGAAAACACGATTGCCTGACGTGCAGTCAAGCCAGAGCGGGCTCGACCTAAATAGGGTCCCACTGTGTCACCTGCCACTACGTTAAGGTGCGCCGCCATCAGATTAGGAATAACTTGGTGGCTGATTAGTGCTTCTTTTGATGCTCATTGGACAAACTACTTTGATGATAGGAAATAAACAGAGTCGTTTTGCAGCATTTTTTTTTTCTAATCTTATTTCTTGGCGGTGGCGGAGCTGGACACAAAATTAAGGGGGGCCAGACAAACTCAATCAAAATTTATGTTCAAAAATTTGCCAATTTGCACCTCATTGTTCACACACACCATCTACTGGGATTCTTGATTTCGTAAAAAAATTAGAACATATTCAGTAAAGATTTTATGATCCTACAAGTTGCAATCACAAATCATATTGCTTGCATTAGTTAACACAACCACAAATATAATAGGGAAAAAGAAAGTACGGTTTGCTTGACTTGGCTGTTGGACCTGCAGTATGGCCTAAGATTTCAAAGTACGCGATGGCTTAAGATTTCCTAAATTGTTTTACAAACGTTAGATCAGTGTTTGAGATTCGTATAACAATTGAGATCTGAGTGGGGAGAGGGAAGGCTGAGAGCGCACCACGTGTCGCAACTCGCAAGGCGATTGGATTGGAGAGGGTGTGAGGGAAGAAAAAGAACCGGTTTTAAAACTTTAAACGTATTTTTCTCTCAAAACGCAGATCTGTTTTCAAATTCGTTTGAACCTACGTGTTGTCACAATTAATTCTACAAAATGAGACCCAATAAGAATATTTTTTAGATTTTTTTTTAAAAATTGAAATTTTTGTCAATATTTTGATGATACTATGTCAACGATTTGTTTGTATGCATGATGTCAACATTTTTTTTTACTAGATCAACATTTTCTTTCAAAATGTTGGCTTCATGTTCTAGAAAATTTGACATAGGTTTACAGAAATATTGACTCTTTTATTTCAAAAGCGCATTTGCGTTTCTACCCTGGTGTGACATCTCATGTCACTTAAGCCCAAACACCAGCAAAACCATCCCAAATCTGAACCAGTTAAGTTTCAAACCAAATCAGAATTCAAAAGAAATTGTTCAAATAATTGTCAAAACCCAACCTTGTGAAGCAACTAAAAATTTTCAGTAACAACTTGACCAAACCAAAAATTCCTGTGAAAGCTCTTCAGAAATGAGAATTTTGGAGATTTTTCCAAGATTTTTGAAATTCAGGAAGGCTCCCTAAAAATTCAGTGAAGTGAGCACAAACTTCTGTGTTCCTGAATTTTTAATCCGAATTCTGTTGCTCAAAACCTCATCGGCCCAAAAGCAAAGTGGTAGCTGGATGTGAGACCTACAGTACCAGAATTTTTCGGAATTTTTGAGGATCTGCAGGTGCCCTGATTAATTCGTGGAACTTCGCTGGATTTAATTGGAGGAAATTGCGAAAGGCTGCGTGTCCCACCTGTCATTGGCTTCGAGCCCGCCGGCAGAACTCGGCCTCCACGTCGCCGGCGTCGACCGTGGCCACGCCGCCCCGCCTCCGACCGTACGCCGCGGATAAGAGCCGCATCGCCTCGCTCTCTCAGTCGGTCCTCTCCCTTTTCCCCGGTCTCCCCTCAAACCCTAACCCTAGCTCCCAATCGCGCCGCCGTCTTCCTCCATTGCCGTGCCTCGCTCGAGCTCGTCGCTCGCCGTCCTGACGCCGCCGTGAGCCTCCGCGCCAGAGGCTGCGCAAGGAGCTGCGCCGGAGCACCCCAAGGCCGAGCCTGCCTCCTTTTCTCCCCTTCGTCGCGTCGAGCCACAAGCGCGACCTTCATCCGCCATGGCCGTCGAATGAATCCCCATCGTCTCATCACCAATTTCCGCGTGCAAGGTGAGTTCCTCGCCGATTCGTCGCGTCGTGTCGTGCTGCACCCAGTTGCGCACCCCCTTGACCTCCTTCCTTCGGTTTTCCGCAGCCCTACGAGGTGTCGCGCCGCTTTTCCCCACCGCCGACGAGCCACCGCGGCGCCTCTCCGACGAGCCCCACCCTCGAGGCCTCCCCGACGTCGACAAGCTCCACGCTGAGCTCGCCCCCGCCCAGGTGAAGCTCGCGAGCTCCTCTGTTCCCTCTCACCTTCTCTGTATCGCCGTCTCATCGTCGCCCTCGCTCTCCCAATCTCCGCCGCTCGCCGCCGGCCTCCTTCCGTGGTCGCCGTCGACGAGGTCAACCACCTTCGAGCTCCCTCGACGCGCGGAACCTTTCCGTGCAATCCGCGCTCCGAAACTCAGCCGGGATCCCGCTCCGGCGAGCACGCCGCCGTGCCCCGGCGAGCCGGCCGTTGAGCCCCGGCCGGATCTGCTGTGCTCCGGACCTTGTAGCCCAGCATGTGGCCCAGATCTGATTGGCAGCGCCAAAAATCCTTTCCTCGAATATCTTATTTCCCCAAAAATTTCAGAAAGCTTCAAAATTCGTAGAAAATCGAATATAAATCAGAAAAATCCCAATCCAATTTTGTTGGACTCCTTGTGACCAGGTCTATCCATCAAAAATGTCAAATCATATAAATCTGTTTATCAGTTTTCTGTAAAAAATACTTATGTGTCAATCCTTGTTTAATTTCTAATAAATTCTTTGTTAATCCATAAATCATGAACTCTTGCATGCTTGTAAAGTATCTGACAACACACTTACAGAGCATTTTTCCACTGTCATATCCTGTTTAATTATTTTCTTATGATTTAAATCATGTTTTGTCTTGTGTAAATTATAATAAATAATTTGTATTGTAATAAATCTTCAACCTTCACAGTAAATTACTTCCAGTGGTACTTGACTCCAGAAAAGTTCCACTAGACATAAATTAATTTTCGAAATTAATTAATCTAATTAATCAACTTAAGTTAGTTTACATAATTAACTTAAACAAGAGTTAATGAAGGAAATACTTCAGACGAAAGTATAATTAAATCATATTGCATCATATCATTGCATCTGACATGCATTATTTCCTTGTCATGACGTGTAGTGACAGAGGAGACTCCGGAGCCACTGGGCGTATTTCCAGCTGCCGGAGGAGGGGGCACAGGAGGAGGAACAACAAACTGACCCTGTAGCTGACCCAGCTAGTGTAGTTCCTGAGCCAGGCAAGCCCCGGTGCATTCTGTCCTATGATTTCGGTTTTATTTTCTCACTATGGTTGAGGTCTAGATTGTTTGTGCATTAGGTTTATAGGAGTCGAATTGAAACCCTAGAACTGCATTAGGTTTAACCTTCCTGATTATCCTTGATGATCCCTGTTTAGTAGTACTTTGGTCTTAGGTTGATCGTTAGCACTGCTATGCTTATTGCTAGGGATCGGTAGAAGTCGAGTGGTAGGTCCCACTCGCATGGTAGGACCATGACACTTTGGATTGTACTAGAAGAATTGTAGGTATGTTGTAGACCGGACGGGGATGATGGATAGGTTGTGTAGCAAGGCATTGGAGGTCTTGTGTGCTGTAGCCCCGTCTGGTCGATTAAGGACCGTTCGTTGTTGGCCCCGCTGAGCAAGTTTTGAACGTACTGATTCACATGCTGGTGTTTATGGGCCCAGTAAACTGAGTAGCTTAGCAATCGTGGGGACGAACCTTACCCTGCTGCTACGGAGGAATGGGACAACCCGCGGACAACGGCGGGGCCGGGTGTCGCGTGGGGGTGGTCCTCTTATTTCGCCGGGAGCAGCAGCTAGAATTCGGCCTTGCGGGGGCTTTGTGAAAGGTTGCCATATGTGGCCTGCTCGCGGACGCATATGTCGTGTGGTCAGGTTTCTCCTGCAGGATGTACATCGATGCCGCCGCTCTCGGAAATGAGCATCCCGCTTGTTCACTGCGTCACATCGTAGTGTGATTATGGATAATGATGATGATGATGCTAGATTATTACTGTTATCTTTATACCTTATGGTATACTGTTATTATCTGATGTATTGTTACTTTATACCGTTTTAGAGGTAAGTGCACTGTTTTATTGGTTAAGTACTTAATTGGAAATAAAACTTGAAAGTAAGGACCAAATAATTAGTGCGCTTTTATGCAAGTGAGTCAGCCTACCTTTGTAGCCTTTGCATACTAGGAGTCGGCTGTAGTTGGTCATGTTGACGGGTAAGTCTTGCTGAGTATTAGTTGCTCAGGGGATGGCTCTTTATGTTTTTGTGCAGGTATCGTTTTTGCTTCCGCTGTCGCTTCGCTTTGGTGCGGTGATCGTCTTCAGGTCCACATCGTCGGGCTTCGATGTGCGGCTTGTATCGTCGAGTTTGTTAGAGGTTTATTTATAGTCTTCCGCTGTGCTACTCACGTGTTCTAAATCATTTGAGACTTGTAATAACTTAAAGATGTAAACTTTTGTGCTTATTTATGTGATGTACTGTTGTGTCCGTTCACCGGCACTTCCGACTCGATCCTGTGAAAAGCGGAAACGCTACAGTTGGCATCAGAGCCGTGTTGGGACAGTACACCATATAAATGGCCTATTTTCGAAAAGCTAACCACGTTACGAGTGAGGAACGAAAGCCCTAGTATAAGGATGTTAGTGTAATCAGGTGGTAATAGGAGTTGTTTGTTACTTTTCTGTAACGACGCACCGACGCCCAGGTTAGAAGGTAATGATCATGTATGGCTCAGTGATATTTCTGGTACGTGAACCATCGAGTTCATGAGGTGATTTCTGGTACATGGACCATCGCGTTCATGAGGATGATTGGAACCATGCATTTACTTTCTGTACAGATACGTCACCTGAGTAGGTTGTTTGAGGTGACGTTGTGTGTTTTTCTGCAGGTACACTAACTTGCGTTAGATCGTGTAGAAACGTCTGTCGAGTGCGAATTAGTTACCACCGCTGTCTACGGCCTGTTATATTAGGCAAACTTTTTATTTTGTGAGGGCGAATAGGTCGAGCATGCATGCATTGCATTTAAAAGACATTAACAAATTTCAGCTCACAGAAATTTTTGGACTGACTGACTAAACAACTTCAAAAATCCATTTCTCTTAAACCGCTAAGCCAAAAATTGCAAACAAATACAATCTGGAAAGCTTACCAGTTGAACTTTAACTTTACTTCAGACCTGCCTATGGAATTGTGCCCCTAACACACTCAATTCTGTTAACCAAGTTGAACCAAATTTCAGCCTCGCCCAGTTTTCCCAGAACCTGTCGACTGCCTTTAAATTTCGATATCTCCTGTTCTGCTGATCCGTTTGAGGCGCATGGGTACCCGTTGGAAAGATCTTGAAGTTTTCTGCAACTTTCGCTTTCTGACTTTTCTCATTTGACGCCTCCAGAAGTGCCAGAATTTGTTTTTACGACTGCTGCTCGCAGTCGGGACAGATTTCGATCTGTTGCTTTTAAAGGCTGTTGCTCTCTTGTTTTCGCTCGAATGGTTGCTTGTAGCTGCTTGCTAAGACCGCCGAGGAGTCCTCTACCATGTTACAAATTTTATGTGGCATGGTTTTGCTAGTTGGACCAGTTTAAGATGTTTCAGCTTTGACTCCTATTTCATTGTTGATTGTTCGTCTATGCATGGTGAAGGCATCTAATGGTGTACCATGTTTTGTTTCGCAGCATGGCTGCTAATGATGAGAACAATGGGGAAAACCCACCACCTGCAGCTATGCTTGAGGCAGCTATTCAAGGGCAGAATGTATTGCTTCGTCAGTTGGTGCACAATGTGGGTCAGCCCCAGCAGAGCACATATGCTGATTTCCTGGCGACTCAGCCGCCCGTGTTCCTCGTGGGTGATGAGCCACTTGAGGCAGACTATTGGCTCCGTACAATTGAGTCCAAATTCAGCCTGATCAATTGCACAGAGTTGCAGAAGACCCTGTTTGCAGCCCAGCAACTTCAGGGTGATGCAGGAGCTTGGTGGGCCAATTATCAGGCAATGCTCCCTCCTGATCACCAGGTTCCTTGGCCTGAGTTCCGAGAGGCTTTCAGAGCTCATTATATTCCCGCGGGCATCATCAGAAGGAAGCTCACGGAATTTTTAGACCTCAAACAGGGCACCATGAGTGTATTGGAATACTCCAGGATGTTTAATCAGCTTGCTCAATACGCTCCAGAACATGTGAACACAGATGGGAAGAAGAATGACTTCTTCTATAGAGGACTCAATACCAAGTTGCAGTCCCGCTTGGCTTTGAGTCTTGGTGGTAGCTATACTGAGCTTGTTAGCGCTGCAATTATAGTTGAGGACGCTATTCAGAGGCACCAAGAGGAGAAGAAGAAAAGGGCTCTCACTGAACCTTCTTGTGATGCACCTCAGAGGTATAGGCTGGCTTACACTCCACCCCCAGCCCAACCTCTATGTCCTCCTCAGCAGCAGCAGCTGGCTGTCTATCGTCCTCCTCCAGTGCAGCAGCATGCCCCGCGACCCCATACGCCGCGGCCTGTTCAGAGTTGTACTCCTCCTACAGCACAGGTCAAGGCATCTCAAGCTCAGCGCCTATCCTCAGATCAGCAGCGCCCTCAGAGTAGAGCTGCTCCAGCCAAAACAGGCCATGTCAACTATACCACATTGGAGGATGTTCCAGAAGGAGAACCAGTTCTAGCGGGCACTTTTTCACTCAAGGGCCATCCAGTTGTTATCCTCTTTGATTCAGGAGCTTCGCATGACTTCATTAGCAAGTCATACATGCAGAAGCATGAGCTATTGATCAGTCTTATGAAGTCTCCATATATCATTCGCACCCCTGGGGCACAGATTGTTACAAATCAGTGGGTCAGGCATGCACCTCTCCAGATGGAAGGAAAAGTGTTCTCGACATCCCTCATTGTTCTTGAGAACCAAGGGATAGATGTGATCCTTGGTATGAGATGGATGAAACTCCATGGAGCTTTGCTCGATGTCCCTTCTCGTGCTGTTCGGCTTGACTCTCCTGTTCATGGCCAGATGATCATTCAGCTTTCTTCACCATGTGACCAGACTTCAGCTATCTTTCAGATTGTTGGCCGGAGTATTGATGGGATACCTGTGGTATGTGGGTTTCCAGATGTTTTTCCCGATGAGCTGCCAGGCATGCCACCAGATCGAGATGTGGAGTTCAGGATTGAGCTACAGCCAGGCACGGCACCTATTTCTTTTTTTTTTTTTTGACGGTCACCGGGGGGGAGAGCATCCCCACCTGAATTCATTGATATAAGGATCGGGCACGTGGCCCGTCCATCAATGGTTACAACAGTTGTGGCAGACCACAGATTACAAATAAGAGTCACTAACATGAACACTGCTTACGAACAACACTAAGAGGAGGGCATCAACACACGCACACATCTCGTACACAAAGCGATGGGCATCCAACTATAGCAGAAACTCCAAGACAAACGCCTTCAGGAAGGATGTGGCATCAAACAAGCCCGTTGTCCAATCCAGCGATAAGTGCTGGACATAGGTTTTCACCCGGAGAATATTATGATGGCAAGATAGGACACCTCGGCAATGCCTCCAAGGAGGGAAATGGCACTCAAGGTGTCATCAAAGCCGGCGTTGAGCAAGGCTTTCGCCTGGATCCCTATACCATCATACTGCTCTTGTTGCACCCACAGAGACCACCAGATATAGCATGAGTGAGCAAGGCACAAGGCATAATGCTCACCCTCCATAGCTGTCAGCCACCAACCATTGTACACCACCACCACGGCAATCCCTTTCATGAGCTCCAAAAGCTCGAGCAGTTGAACGGGATCCAGATCACGGTGCTCCATGACACTCAAAAAAGCTGCAATCAAATCACACAAACACTGCTCACCGACGATAGGCAATCCGAAGCATGACCACCATGAGCACACATCGGTCTTTTCGGCGGACAGCAGGTCGGCCGACGTGACCACCACGCCGACCTTGGTGTAGATTTGACCACAGGAACCTACAAACGGGCCACCAAGGAGCGAGAATGGGGTCAAATTCGGCTACACACGACATCTTCGCATGTGGGACGAATCCGACCCCTAAGAGGGCAGATCTGGCCATGAATGGCCGCCAAGAGCTCCAAGGTGAACCCGTCTCCGTCGCTGTTACAACCTGACTGCCTGCTGCAATCAGGTGGTGATGGAGTGTGTGAGCGCCAGGTGGTGATGAAGGGGGACAGCTTTTACAGATCCATGGCACAACTCTGATCGGGTAGCGATGAAGGCCCGGCCCCAGCCCTTGGCCGACGGCGATTGCCGCCGACCGCTGGCCGCGGGCCGAGCCGCCGCACGCGACGGCTCCAGAGGTAGAAGAAGCGCGGCGCCTCCTGCCGAAGAACGCCGGTCGCGTCGCCCGGGAACACATCGCCGCGCCGCCCTGCCCCCACCACGGCACAGAGCCGCGAGCAGGGGCGCTCGCCTCCTGGCCAGAGGGCGTCCAGATCTGGCTATTGGAAGCCCGGATCCGGCGAGCTAGACGCCATCCATGGCTGACGGTCGAGGAACCTCCTCGGCGTGCTTCAGATCTGAGGAGAGGGAAGGGGACGGGAGAGGAACGAAACAAATCGAACGGAGAGCTGCGAACGGTGCCGGTTGTGCGGCACCGTCGCTGGCCGCCGCTGCCGTCCGTGGCCTGTGGCGGCGGCGGCCGGAGCTGCTCTGCTGATGGGGGTGGTTGGGCGGCGGCTGTTGTCGCCCTCGAGTCACCCCGAGCGAGGCGACGCGAGGGCCGAGTGTGTCCCCTATTGGCTTGGCGTGACAGCAGATCGGCACCTATTTCCAGGAGGCCGTATAAGATGTCGCCTAATGAACTTGCAGAGTTGAAGCTTCAGTTGAAGGAGCTATTGGACAAGGGTTTCATTCGTCCTAGCTCTTCACCTTGGGGTTGTCCAGCTTTGTTTGTGAAGAAGAAAGATCAGGCACTCAGACTATGTGTGGACTACCGGCCGCTTAATGCTGTTACCATCAAGAACAAGTATCCTTTGCCTCTCATTGATATATTGTTCGATCAGCTAGCTAAAGCCAAGGTGTTCTCCAAGATTGATCTTCGCTCAGGTTATCATCGGATCAAGATCCGTGCAGAGGACATTCCGAAGACTGCATTCTCTACCAGATATGGCCTCTATGAGTATCTTGTCATGTCCTTTGTGTTGACCAATGCTCCAGCATATTTCATGTATCTCATGAACTCGGTGTTCATGCCGGAGTTGGACAAGTTTGTCGTGGTTTTCATTGACGACATTCTTATCTATTCCAAGAATGAGGAAGAGCATGCAGAGCACCTCCGCGTTGTGTTGCAGCGTCAGCGAGACCACCAGTTGTATGCTAAGTTCAGCAAGTGCGAGTTCTGGATGACTGAAGTACCTTTTCTGGGTCATGTTATTTCAGCAAAGGGCATAGCTGTTGATCCCAGCAAGGTGTAGGATGTTCTGAATTGGAAGGCTCCCACTTCTGTCTCTCAGATTCGCAGTTTCCTCGGTTTGGCTGGTTACTACCGTCGGTTCATTCCGAACTTCTCTAAGATTTCCAAGCCGATCACTGAGTTGCTCAAGAAGGGTGTGAAGTTTGTTTGGAGTCCGCAGTGTGAGGAGGCATTCCAGAATCTGAAGAAGCTTCTCACTACAGCTCCAGTTTTAGCTCAGCCGGATATCACCAAGCCATTTGATGTGTATTGTGATGCTTCTGGTACTGGTCTTGGTTGTGTACTGATGCAGGAGGGAAGGGTGATTGCTTATGTCTCTCGGCAGCTTAAGCGACATGAAGAGCATTACCCGACCCATGATCTTGAGCTTGCAGCTGTTGTACTTGCTCTGAAAGTATGGCGGCATTATCTGTTGGGAAACCTGGTGCATATCTATACAGATCACAAGAGTCTCAAGTATATCTTCACACAGTCAGATCTAAACATGCGTCAGAGGAGATGGTTAGAGCTGATCAAGGACTATGACCTGGAGATTCACTATCATCCAGGGAAGGCTAATGTGGTGGCTGATGCTTTGAGTCGCAAGGCTCATTGCAATAACCTTATCGCTGTCCAGTACGCAGAGTTGGAGCCCAGTGTTCGAGTGTATCTTTATGGCTCTGTGGCCAACATATCGCTCGTTCCGACTTTGCGTGATGAGATTGTGGCAGCGCAGAAGAATGATGCTAAAGTGGGTCACCTCAGGAGGAGACTCAAGCTTGGGGAAGCCAGAGTCAAGTGTTTCCGAGAGGATGAGAATGGAGTCCTCTGGTTTGGGAACAGATTGGTGGTTCCAAAGGACTTTGAGTTGCGCAAGAAGATTCTTGATGAGGCGCACCTGTCCAAGTTTTCGATCCACCCTGGCAGCAACAAGATGTACCAGGACTTGAGGAGTCGTTTCTGGTGGACCCGTATGCAGCGGGAAGTTGCACGGTATGTTTCTGAGTGTGACACTTGCAGAAGGGTCAAGGCAGATCACGTGAAGCCTGCAGGTTTACTTCAGCCTTTGAGTGTTCCTGCTTGGAAGTGGGAGGATATCAGCATGGATTTCATTGTTGGGTTGCCTCTCACATCTCAGAAGCATGATTCGATTTGGGTGGTGGTTGATCGATTGACCAAGTCAGCTCATTTCATCCCCGTGCGCACTCGCTATAAGGTGAAGAAGTATGCTGAGCTGTACATCTCTCGGATTCTCTGTTTGCATGGAGTACCTAAGACCATCATTTCTGATCGAGGCTCACAGTTTGTTAATCGTTTCTGGGAGCAGTTGCATGCTTCTTTAGACACCACTTTGATCCGCAGTGCTGCTTATCACCCACAGACAGATGGACAGACTGAGAGGGTGAATCAGATTCTTGAGGACTTACTTCGTGCTTGTGTGTTGACTCACGGCAAGGATTGGGAGAAATGTCTGCCGCTAGCTGAGTTCTCGTACAACAACAGCTACCAGGAGAGCATCAAGATGGCACCATTTGAGGCTTTGTACGGACGTCGTTGTCGGACTCCCCTTAATTGGGTTGAGTCTGGCGAGCGCTCCAGCTTTGGACCTAAGTTGATAGATGAGGCTGAGGAGACAGTACGCCGCATTCAGTCCAACCTGAGAGCGGCCAAGTCCCAACAGAAGAGCTATGCAGATAGGAGATGCCGGCCGTTGGTCTTTGCTGTTGGCGATCACGTATACCCTCTTGTCTCTCCCATGAAGGGTGTACGTCAGTTTGGTGTCAGAGGGAAGCTAGCTCCGAGGTACATTGGGCCGTTTCGGATATCCGCGCAGTGTGGACCCGTGGCATATCGTTTGGAGTTGCCACCCAATCTCTCTGGGGTTCACAATGTTTTCCACGTATCTCAGCTGAAGAAGTGCCTGAAGGTCCCCGCAGATGTGGCAGTCAGTGATTTGCAGCAGCTTGAGCCAGATCTCACTTATCCTGAGCAGCCCATCAAAATCATTGATCAGAAGGACCGAGTCACCCGCAAGAGCACTACCAAGTTCTATAAGGTGCAATGGACCAACCACTCTGAGGCTGAGGCTACTTGGGAGACCGAAGAGTTCTTGCACTCTCACTTTCCGGGTTTTCTACCTTCGAGGTGAGTTTTTGTTTATTGCTTCCATTTATGCATCTTTCTCTTCGTTCGCCGTTTTTGCTCTTTCTTCATTCCTTTCTATGAATCTCGGGGCGAGATTCATTTAAGGGGGGAGGGCTGTGACATCCCATGTCACTTAAGCCCAAACACCAGCAAAACCATCCCAAATATGAACCAGTTAAGTTTCAAACCAAATCAGAATTCAAAAG
Organism: Eragrostis nindensis; assembly: GCA_012490785.1. NCBI lineage: Eukaryota > Viridiplantae > Streptophyta > Magnoliopsida > Poales > Poaceae > Eragrostis > Eragrostis nindensis. The sequence continues at coordinate 2,082,443 of JAAXCT010000011.1, read as the reverse complement.
AAACTGTTCAAATAATTGTCAAAACCCAACCTTGTGAAGCAACTAATACTTTTCAGTAACAACTTGACCAAACCAAAAATTCCTGTGAAAGCTCTTCAGAAATGAGATTTTGGAGATTTTTCCAAGATTTTTGAAATTCAGGAAGGCTCCCTAAAAATTCAGTGAAGTGAGCACAAACTTCTGTGTTCCTGAATTTTTAATCCGAATTCTGTTGCTCAAAACCTCATCGGCCCAAAAGCAAAGTGGTAGCTGGATGTGAGACCTACAGTCCCAGAATTTTTCGGAATTTTTGAGGATCCGCAGGTGCCCTGATTAATTCGTGGAACTTCGCTGGATTTAATTGGAGGAAATTGCGAAAGGCTGCGTGTCCCACCTGTCATTGGCTTCGGGCCCGCGGCAGAACTCGGCCTCCACGTCGCCGGCGTCGACCGTGGCCACGCCACCCCGCCTCCGACCGTACGCCGCGGATAAGAGCCGCATCGCCTCGCTCTCTCAGTCGGTCCTCTCCCTTTTCCCCGGTCTCCCCTCAAACCCTAACCCTAGCTCCCAATCGCGCCGCCGTCTTCCTCCATTGCCGTGCCTCGCTCGAGCTCGTCGCTCGCCGTCCTGACGCCGCCGTGAGCCTCCGAGCCTGCCTCCTCTTCTCCCCTTCGTCGCGTCGAGCCACAAGCGCGACCTTCCTCCGCCATGGTCGTCGAATGAATCCCCGTCGTCTCATCACCAATTTCCACGTGCAAGGTGAGTTCCTCGCCGATTCGTCGCGTCGTGTCGTGCTGCACCCAGTTGCGCACCCCCTTGACCTCCTTCCTTCGGTTTTCCGCAGCCCTAAGACGTGTCGCGCCGCTTTTCCCCACCGCTGACGAGCCACCGCGGCGCCTCTCCGGCGAGCCCCACCCTCGAGGCCTCCCCGACGTCGACAAGCTCCACGCTGAGCTCGCCCCCGCCCAGGTGAAGCTCGCGAGCTCCTCTGTTCCCTCTCACCTTCTCTGTATCGCCGTCTCATCGTCGCCCTCGCTCTCCCAATCTCCGCCGCTCGCCGCCGGCCTCCTTCCGTGGTCGCCGTCGACGAGGTCAACCACCTTCGAGCTCCCCGCGACGCGCGGAACCTTTCCGTGCAAACCGCGCTCCGAAACTCAGCCGGGATCCCGCTCCGGCGAGCACGCCGCCGTGCCCCGGCGAGCCGGCCGTTGAGCCCCGGCCGGATCTGCTGTGCTCCGGACCTTGTAGCCCAGCATGTGGCCCAGATCTGATTGGCCGCGCCAAAAATCCTTTCCTCGAATATCTTATTTCCCCAAAAATTTCTGAAAGCTTCAAAATTCGTAGAAAATCGAATATAAATCAGAAAAATCCCAATCCAATTTTGTTGGACTCCTTGTGACCAGATCTATCCATCAAAAATGTCAAATCATATAAATCTGTTTATCAGTTTTCTGTAAAAATACTTATGTGTCAATCCTTGTTTAATTTCTAATAAATTCTTTGTTAATCCATAAATCATGAACTCTTGCATGCTTGTAAAGTATCTGACAACACACTTACAGAGCATTTTTCCACTGTCATATCCTGTTTAATTATTTTCTTATGATTTAAATCATGTTCTGTCTTGTGTAAATTATTATAAATAATCTGTATTGTAATAAATCTTCAACCTTCACAGTAAGTTACTTCCGGTGGTACTTGACTCCAAAAAAGTTCCAATAGACATAAATTAATTTTCGAAATTAATTAATCTAATTAATCAACTTAAGTTAGTTTACATAATTAACTTAAACAAGAGTTAATGAAAGAAATACTTCAGACGAAAGTATAATTAAATCATATTGCATCATATCATTGCATCTGACATGCATTATTTCCTTGTCATGACGTGTAGTGACAGAGGAGACTCCGGAGCCACTGGGCGTATTTCCAGCTGCCGGAGGAGGGGGCACAGGAGGAGGAACAACAAACTGACCCTGTAGCTGTAAGCTTCATGACCATTGGAGCTAGGGAAACCCAAGGTATGAATGTTTTGGTGATAGGATGAGAACCATGAATGTGACTAACACTCTTTGTGAGATCTTATAGGTCACATAGAAAGAAAGCTTCGTCCGTTGGTGGTGAACGCCAACACACCATGAACTTATTGACAAGGATGATTGGTTGCCTTCATCTACACAAGAACGGACTTGATGGAGTCGCGGAGAAGACATGGATCAAGGCTAAGGACATGCTAGATCCAAGCGGGTGTTGCTTGGTTAGATGTTAGCTTGAGTCCATAGGAAAAACCGGACTATCAAGAGGGTTCGAGGTGGTTCTCTTAGTACACACTAGTTATAGAGATCATTGGATGCATGGTGAGTCTCTCAGGGGCTAGGGTGGCAGAAGAGAGTTGAAGGAACCAAGAAAATCAAGTGTTGAAGAAGAAGATCAAGAAGAAGATCGAAGCTGTGAAGGCAGAAGAGACCGGACAGTACGGTCAAGGAGACCGTACAATACGGTCTACAGAGGAGTTCCAGACAGAAGAGCTTAAGTTTCTGGAAGTTGGAGAAATAGAGACCGGACAGTTGACCGGACAGTACGGTCCTAGGGACCGGACAGTACGGTCTCTATTGGAGTGTTCCAGACAGAGAAGCTGAAGTTTCTGGAAGTTGAAGAATGGAGACCGGACAATTGAGAGGATGGTACGGTCATGGAGACCGTACAATACGGTCTTACAGGAGAAGAGCAACAGAGAAGGAGAAGTTTCTGTTGGCTGAAGAAGAAGTGGAGACCGGACAATACGGTCCTAGAGACCGTACAATACGGTCTGGTTTGAGATGATGAACAGCACTCCCTGGACGCCAGTCTGGTAGAGACCGGACAATACGGTCAGATGGAGACCGGACAATACGGTCCTATTGTACGGTCCTTACGCAGACTGGGTACTTTTGGACAATGGCTAGTTTGAGGTTGGAGGCCTATATATAGTCGGTTGTTTACCTCTTTGAGGTGCTCTTGGACCCAGGAAAGAGGGGAGGTGCTGCCAAGAAGCCAAGAGGAAGAAGTGTGAAGCACTTGAGAGGGATTTGGAGTGATCCTAGTGCTTGTGAGAGTAGCAAGTTGCATCCTTTGATCTCTAGGCTAGTGTGGGCTTGAGAGAGTCATCTAGGGCTGTTACTCTTGGTCTATGGCAAGGCCTAGACCGGTTAGGCGTCGGTGTTGAGCTGTCCAAGGAGATTGTGGAAGTCGACACAAGTTTGTACACGGTCTTGGAGCTTCCCGTGCGAAAGAAGCATCACTAGTGGAGCGCCCTTTGGCACGCATTAAGTGCGGAGCCTTACCTCCGGAAGAGTACCCGGGATCGAGCCCGGCGGGACGTGCCCGCGACTTCACTCGGAGGGTGAAGTGTGCTCTAGGAGGGATCGCCATCGAGCGGAGGGACGGGGTCGAGACTCCGGCGGGAGTGACCCAACGTGGAGTAGGGAAGGCGCCATCCTTCCGAGACCACGGGAAAACATCATGAGCATTCTCTATCCCTTCTCCTTTACTACTCGCATTTACTTATCGCACTTCATATGATTGCTTGTAGTACTCGAGTTGTGCTCTTATCTTGCTTGTGTGTTTACCTTGGTACCTACTAGCTTCACTAGGTTTGCTTGATTGCCTTGCTCGTGTGCTTACTTGTTATAGCCTATCTAATAGCTCTAAGGACTCTACTTAGTGTGCCTAGTATCTTGGTTGCCTTGTCTCTAGTTATCTTGTTCCTTGCCTTGCCTAGCTTAAGTCTTCCGCTATCTATCTTGTGCTAGGTTGCTAGTGTGGTGTGATTGTGTTATCTATATGCACTAGCTTAATAGGTTAAGGATACTCCTTAGTGTGCTTTACCTTGTTACTAGAACTACTCGCTAGGAGTTGCTTGGGTGCAAGTGTTTGGAAATAGATTCTAGAGTGCACCGATTCACCCCCCCCCCTCTCGGTCACACGATCCTTACAAGTGGTATCAGAGCCAAGTGCTCTTTATTGAGGCTTTACCGCCTTGAGTCGTGACCGGGATTGCGTGTGGGAAAATGGAGTCCACTCATGATGACGTTTCTAACACTTCCATCGCCTCTACCTTGATTGAGCCTTATGATTGTGTGCTTAATGACATTTCCTACTATGGTGTGCGTGATGAGTATGATGAGCTTGTTTTGAATGATAATGAGGATATCACTAACTTCGCATCTCGCTTGTATGTTCTTGCTAGGAAACTCATGTCGCGAGGTTATCCATCTATTATGCACAAGCATGTTGTGAAGAAGCTTATCCGATCTCTACCACTCTCGAGGTTTGGTATTCTTGCTTTTGCTCGAGTGGATGAGTTTGTGAACATGCCCTATGATGAGGTGGTTGCTATTCTCTCCTCTCTTGAGGAGGACATCAAGAAGGGCAAGGATATCTCTCATGCAAGTGAGGATCAACACATTGAAGCTCAACCTCTACCTCAAGCTCAATCATCATCTCGTGTTGGTGAAGGTTCTTCTTCTCGGGATCAAGAGGATGGATATCTCAAGCTATGTGATGAGTTGGACCACATCTCTATGGATCCAAATGAAGATCTTGTTGAGTTTGCTCTTCGGATGGATTCTCTCATCAAGAGGATAAATGAGAACAAGCTTTGGATAGTCACTAAGGGTCAAGGTCTTAGAAGGTTTCTTGATGCTCTTCCGAAGGACAAGTATGGTGATCACATTGAGTTTGAGAGCTTTGAGCTTGAGTCATATTCAATTGAGCAAGTCATTGAGATCGTCACAAGAACAAGGGCTCGCTCTTTGCTCTCTAACACATTCAAGACCCAAGTGATGATGAGGAAGAAGAAGAAGATGATAGAGTTCCCGTTTTCTATTGTAATGATGACTATTCAAGTGCTAGTGATGATGAGCCGAAGCCTATCAAGGAATATCCCCCGGATGGAGATCTCTTACCTCCTTTCTATGAAGACTACTACAACATGTATGAACCGGGTCTTGCCGGTGGAGCTCACTACCTTCTCCTTGACATGTATGATGAGTTCTACAAGAGAAGAGAAGAGACTTGGCTTGAGTGTTGGAAGAGGCTCCTCATATTGTTTGCAAGAGTCACTCTTTTGAAGGGAAGGGAAGGTTAGTAGGAGTGCTATAGAGGATACGGATCTCTCCTCCCCTATCATCGGAAGATCTATGTCTTAAATGATATTGGTGATGATATTGATCGGATGCCTCTCAAGGAAGCTATCTTGATTGCCTTATCCTATGAGCATCAAATGTACAACATCCTTGAGTACGCCAATGGAAGTGATGAAGTGGGAAGATTTCAAGCCTATCCTCTTGGGAACCATGTCCTACACTTGGGATATGATCGGAGTGAGTGGAGACACAATGGAGTCACCAAGGAAATGATTGACGTCTTGAATGCATTGGATTTGGACTTTCTCAATGGAGTTCCTATGGCCTACATCAAGAGCAAGCAAGAGGTAAATGATATGTCAATTGATTCTCATGATACTAACACTCCTCTTTGCTTGATGGCTACTTCCAAGGTGAACTACAAGATTGGTGGCAAACATTGGGTGTTGGATAGTGGGTGCACTCAACACATGACCGGTACTTCATCCATCTTCACCAACTTGGAAGAAAATGAAGATCATGACAAGGTCACATTTGGGGACAACTCCAAGCACAAGGTGAGAGGTCTTGGTAAGGTGGCTATCTCAAATGACCTCTCTATCTCTAATGTATTGCTTGTTGAGTCCCTAAACTTCAATCTTCTATCCGTTGCTCAAATATGTGATCTTGGCTTTTCTTGTAACTTTGATGCTAATAGGGTGGTTCTTCATAATGATGCTATGGGTCTCACTATCAAGGGCTTTCGTCATAATAATCTATATGTTGTTGATTTTGAGACTAACATTGTTGCCCCTAGCACTTGCCTCTTCACTAAGTCCGCTCTAGGTTGGCTATGGCATCGGAGGCTTGCTCACATTGGTATGGGTCAACTCAAGCGTGTAATGAAGAACAAGCTAGTGAGAGGAGTCAAGGATATCACCTTTGAGAAAGACAAGCTATGTAGTGCATGCCAAGCCGGAAAGCAAGTGGCTTCACCTCATCCATCCAAGAATTTCTTGTCAACTTCAAGACCTCTCGAGCTCTTACACATTGATCTCTTCGGGCCTACAACTTATGAGAGCATTGGTGGGAATCTCTATTGCTTGGTGGTAGTGGACGACTACTCAAGATATACTTGGGTATTCTTTCTTGAGAACAAGGCACAAGCAATTGGGATATTCAAGAAGTTTGCTAGAAGAGTGCAAAATGAGTATGGGCATCACATCAAGAAGATTCGGAGTGATAATGGGACGGAGTTCAAAAACTCTATCATTGAAGACTATTGTGATGATGTTGGCATAAAGCATGAGTTCTCGGCTACATACACTCCTCAACAAAATGGTGTTGTTGAGAGGAAGAACAAGACACTTATCACTCTTGCTCGTGCTATGCTTGATGAGTACAACACTCCGGAGAAGTTTTGGGCGGAAGCTATCAACACCGCATGCTACACCTCCAACCGGATATCCTCACAAGTTGCTAAACAAGACCCCATATGAAGTGATTGTTGGGAGAAGACCGAATGTTGCCTACTTCCGGGTGTTTGGTTGCAAGTGCTACATCTACAAGAAGAGGGAAAGACTTGGCAAGTTCGAGAAGAGGACCGATGTGGGCATTCTTGTCGGTTACTCGGGCTCGGCTAAGGCTTATCGGGTTTACAACACCTCTACCGGCTTTGTTGAAGAAACTTATGATGTGCAATTTGATGAATCTCACGGGTCTCAAGAAGACCCTCCTTCTTCTCATATTGTAGGTGATGAACCCGTGGAGGAAGCTTTGGAGAACATGCCTATTGGTGAAGTTATTCCTCGTGAAGATGAACCTCCGACACCTCCTCCAACAACTTCATCAAGCGGACCTTCTACGAGCACATCTCAAGTGAATCCAAGCTCTCCCTCAAGTGAACAACATCAAGCTCCATCAAGCGAACCGCAACAAGCTTCTTCGAGTCAAGCTACTCCAAATGAACCGCAACAAGCGCCATCAAGTCCACCTCATGCATCTACGAGCCAAGCTTCACCGAGCAATCAAGAACAAGCACAATCTACTTCAACTCAAGATGATGGCTCGGGTTCACCTCTTCGACAACAAGACACTCACATCTCTAGGGAGCAAGCCGCAAGAGATGCTCAAGACACTTCGCCGGCTCCTCCTCCTCCTCGACAAGAACCTTCAAGGAAGCACAACCCCATTGCTCGGGATCATTCACGTGATCTCATCATTGGGAGTCCTTCTCAAGGGATAAAGACTAGGAGAAGTCAATATAAACCTAATTATGTTGATGAAGCTAACATTGTTGAGAATTTCTCCTTTGTCTCTACCCTAGAGCCGAAGACGATCGAGGAAGCTTTGAAAGATCACAAGTGGGTGCTATCCATGCAAGAGGAGCTCAACAACTTCAAGAGGAATGATGTTTGGAAGTTGGTGAAGCGGCCCAAGCGATCCAATGTCATTGGCGCTAAGTGGGCCTTCAAGAACAAGCAAGATGAGAAGGGAGCAATCGTGAGGAACAAGGCAAGACTTGTGGCGAAGGGCTACTCTCAAGTTGAAGGCGTCGATTTTGACGAGACTTTCGCCCCCGTCGCTCGTCTTGAGGCTATAAGAACACTTCTTGCTTATGCTTCTCATTTTGATTTTAAACTTCACCAAATGGATGTGAAAAGTGCATTTCTCAATGGACTAATCAATGAAGAAGTTTATGTAGAGCAACCTCCCGGCTTCGAGGACCCCGAGCATCCGGACCATGTGTACAAGCTCAAGAAGGCTCTCTACGGACTCAAACAAGCACCAAGAGCATGGTATGAACGACTTCGAGATCATCTCATCACCAAGGGCTACAAGATCGGTAGTATCGACAACACTCTCTTTACTAAGCATATTGGTGATGATCTCTTTGTTTGTCAAATCTATGTTGATGATATCATCTATGGCTCCACTAACGAAATCTATAATGATGAGTTCCGTGCTCTTATGAAGAAAGAGTTTGAGATGTCCATGATAGGTGAACTTCATGTCTTCCTTGGTTTTCAAGTCAAGCAAATGAAGGAAGGCACGTTCATCTACCAAGAGAAGTACACTCGGGATCTTCTTAAGAGATTCGGCATGGAAGACTCCAAGCCCTACGACACACCTATGGCTACAAGTGTCCCTCTTGATGTGGATGTAAAAGGTATACCGGTGGATCCTAAACTCTATCGTTCTATGATTGGTTCACTTCTTTACCTTACCGCATCTAGACCCGATATCATGTTTAGTGTGTGCCTTTGTGCTCGTTATCAAGCTAACCCCAAGGAGTCCCATATGAGTGCCGTGAAAAGAATTCTTAGGTACATCAAGAGTACTCCTACAATGGGCCTATGGTATCCAAAAGGCTCGGACTTTGGACTTGTTGGCTATGCGGACTCGGATTTCGCCGGATGCAAAGTGAGTAGAAAGAGTACCTCCGGTGGATGCCAATTTCTTGGACAATCACTCATCTCATGGAGTTCCAAGAAACAAAATTGTGTGGCTATCTCTACGGCGGAGGCGGAATACTTGGCGGCCGGTGCTTGTTGTGCTCAACTCCTATACATGAAGCAAACCCTATTGGACTATGGATTATCTTATGGCAAGTACCTCTCTATTGTGATAGCGAAAGTGCTATCAATATGGCTCTCAACAAGGGTGATCACGGCCATGCCAAGCACATTGAAGTCAAGCATCACTTCATTCGAGATCATGTGGCCAAGAAGGATATTGAATTGATTGGTGTTCGGACTCATGAACAATTGGCGGACATCTTCACCAAGCCACTTGACAAGAAGACCTTTTGTAAGCTCCGGGGAGAACTCAATGTTCTCGACCTCTCCGACTTCACTTGATATCCTTGAGCTTACATATGTATATATGTATATATACTTTGCTTGTTTTTGTTTGTGTTGTTGTTTTTGTGTGTTCTTCTTGTTTTGTAGGACCGACGACTAACCTTCTTGAGATAGCAATGAGCATGGGTTAAGCTTGGGATTGGTAGCACTTGGCTCCCGAGGCTTTGAAGAATGGCTCGTTGTGATCAAGCTCATGGAGGGCTCAAACTTGTTGTTGGTAACTTCGCTCTTAGCTTTCTCTTATTTTACCCTTATAGCATCATGCATTGTACACTTATCATTCCTTGCATTCGCATCATGCATATTGCATAAGTGTCTCGGCGCCAAGCACCCATCTAGGGGGAGTTGCTTATTCACAATATGAGTATATGACCTCCTATGATGAATTCATAGAAATGCTATATGAGCTTCATGCCCATTGAACCAAGAGTTTTGAGCTCCAAGGTTAAATCCACTTGCGCGGCTCAAAGTCTAAGGGTTCATACATTTCCATCATCATCAACTAACCCCTATGTATTTCAAGACAATATTCTTTTGAGAATGTGTGTAGGGATAATTGTTGGGAGATGGAGAATCACGGATCAAGGGGGAGTTTCACGCCAAATCAAGTAACTCATTTTCCCACTCGCCTCATATATTTACACTAACCTTTTCTCCCTTGGAAGAATTCTTTTTGGGTGATAGATGCCAAAGGGGGAGAAGAGTTGGGCTTAATGATCGAGCAAGAATATGGGGGAGAAGAGTTCGAGCGGAAAAGAATACGGGGAAGAAGAGTTCGGACTTACAATGAGTTGGAAGATGTCACCTCAAGGGGGAGTTTGTACAAGAAAAGATCAAGTGATCAAGACGATCGATCTTCGCACAATCTTGAGGTGATGAAGAAGAAGCAATGCCGTCTCAAGGGGGAGTTTGCGCGAATGAAGATCAAGTGATCAAGATGATCTCGATCTTCACACAATCTTGAGATTGGTGCATTTGTCAAGGGGGAGCGGAATTCTACAAAGTAAGTATGAAGGTAAACCCCTTGTAACCTTTGCTTGTCATAGCTCCATGCGCTTTCTTTCACTTGTGATATGAGTTTTTGCTCTAACTTGTGACTTCTTTTGAGCTATGACTTGCCTCGACCTAATCAACAAGGTAACTATCTCTCTATCATATACTTGTTGTTTAGTGTCTTGATCGATTTGCGTTTTTATCTTGGCTTTTGTCATTACATTCTTTATCTTCTCGATCATTTTTATCATGGTTGTCATCCATCACCAAAAAGGGGGAGATTGTAAGCTTCATGACCATTGGAGCTAGGGAAACCCAAGGTATGAATGTTTTGGTGATAGGATGAGAACCATGAATGTGACTAACACTCTTTGTGAGATCTTATAGGTCACATAGAAAGAAAGCTTCGTCCGTTGGTGGTGAACGCCAACACACCATGAACTTATTGACAAGGATGATTGGTTGCCTTCATCTACACAAGAACGGACTTGATGGAGTCGCGGAGAAGACATGGATCAAGGCTAAGGACATGCTAGATCCAAGCGGGTGTTGCTTGGTTAGATGTTAGCTTGAGTCCATAGGAAAAACCGGACTATCAAGAGGGTTCGAGGTGGTTCTCTTAGTACACACTAGTTATAGAGATCATTGGATGCATGGTGAGTCTCTCAGGGGCTAGGGTGGCAGAAGAGAGTTGAAGGAACCAAGAAAATCAAGTGTTGAAGAAGAAGATCAAGAAGAAGATCGAAGCTGTGAAGGCAGAAGAGACCGGACAGTACGGTCAAGGAGACCGTACAATACGGTCTACAGAGGAGTTCCAGACAGAAGAGCTTAAGTTTCTGGAAGTTGGAGAAATAGAGACCGGACAGTTGACCGGACAGTACGGTCCTAGGGACCGGACAGTACGGTCTCTATTGGAGTGTTCCAGACAGAGAAGCTGAAGTTTCTGCAAGTTGAAGAATGGAGACCGGACAATTGAGAGGATGGTACGGTCATGGAGACCGTACAATACGGTCTTACAGGAGAAGAGCAACAGAGAAGGAGAAGTTTCTGTTGGCTGAAGAAGAAGTGGAGACCGGACAATACGGTCCTAGAGACCGTACAATACGGTCTGGTTTGAGATGATGAACAGCACTCCCTGGACGCCAGTCTGGTAGAGACCGGACAATACGGTCAGATGGAGACCGGACAATACGGTCCTATTGTACGGTCCTTACGCAGACTGGGTACTTTTGGACAACGGCTAGTTTGAGGTTGGAGGCCTATATATAGTCGGTTGTTTACCTCTTTGAGGTGCTCTTGGACCCAGGAAAGAGGGGAGGTGCTGCCAAGAAGCCAAGAGGAAGAAGTGTGAAGCACTTGAGAGGGATTTGGAGTGATCCTAGTGCTTGTGAGAGTAGCAAGTTGCATCCTTTGATCTCTAGGCTAGTGTGGGCTTGAGAGAGTCATCTAGGGCTGTTACTCTTGGTCTATGGCAAGGCCTAGACCGGTTAGGCGTCGGTGTTGAGCTGTCCAAGGAGATTGTGGAAGTCGACACAAGTTTGTACACGGTCTTGGAGCTTCCCGTGCGAAAGAAGCATCACTAGTGGAGCGCCCTTTGGCACGCATTAAGTGCGGAGCCTTACCTCCGGAAGAGTACCCGGGATCGAGCCCGGCGGGACGTGCCCGCGACTTCACTCGGAGGGTGAAGTGTGCTCTAGGAGGGATCGCCATCGAGCGGAGGGACGGGGTCGAGACTCCGGCGGGAGTGACCCAACGTGGAGTAGGGGAAGGCGTCATCCTTCCGAGACCACGGGAAAACATCATGAGCATTCTCTATCCCTTCTCCTTTACTACTCGCATTTACTTATCGCACTTCATATGATTGCTTGTAGTACTCGAGTTGTGCTCTTATCTTGCTTGTGTGTTTACCTTGGTACCTACTAGCTTCACTAGGTTTGCTTGATTGCCTTGCTCGTGTGCTTACTTGTTATAGCCTATCTAATAGCTCTAAGGACTCTACTTAGTGTGCCTAGTATCTTGGTTGCCTTGTCTCTAGTTATCTTGTTCCTTGCCTTGCCTAGCTTAAGTCTTCCGCTATCTATCTTGTGCTAGGTTGCTAGTGTGGTGTGATTGTGTTATCTATATGCACTAGCTTAATAGGTTAAGGATACTCCTTAGTGTGCTTTACCTTGTTACTAGAACTACTCGCTAGGAGTTGCTTGGGTGCAAGTGTTTGGAAATAGATTCTAGAGTGCACCGATTCACCCCCCCCCCCCTCTCGGTCACACGATCCTTACAGTAGCTGACCCAGCTAGTGTAGTTTCTGAGCCAGGCAAGCCCCGGTGCATTCTGTCCTATGATTTCGGTTTTATTTTCTCACTATGGTTGAGGTCTAGATTGTTTGTGCATTAGGTTTATAGGAGTCGAATTGAAACCCTAGAACTGCATTAGGTTTAACCTTCCTGATTATCCTTGATGATCCCTGTTTAGTAGTACTTTGGTCTTAGGTTGCTCGTTAGCACTGCTATGCTTATTGCTAGGGATCGGTAGAAGTCGAGTGGTAGGTCCCACTTGCATGGTAGGACCATGACACTTTGGATTGTACTAGAAGAATTGTAGGTATGTTGTAGACCGGACGGGGGATGATAGATAGGTTGTGCAGCAAGGCATTGGAGGTCCTATGTGCTGTAGCCCCGTCTGGTCGATTAAGGACCGTTCGTTGTTGGCCCCGCTGAGCAAGTTTTGAATGTACTGATTCACATGCTGGTGTTTATGGGCCCAGTAAACTGAGTAGCTTAGCAATCGTGGGGACGAACCTTACCCTGCTGCTACGGAGGAATGGGACAACCCGCGGACAACGGCGGGGCCGGGTGTCGCGTGGGGGTGGTCCTCATATTTCGCCGGGAGCAGCAGCTAGAATTCGGCCTTGCGGGGGCTTTGTGAAAGGTTGCCATATGTGGCCTGCTCGCGGACGCATATGTCGTGTGGTCAGGTTTCTCGTGCAGGATGTACATCGATGCCGCCGCTCTCGGAAATGAGCACCCCGCTTGTTCACTGCGTCACATCGTAGTGTGATTATGGATAATGATGATGATGATGCTAGATTATTACTGTTATCTTTATACCTTATGGTATACTGTTATTATCTGATGTATTGTTACTTTATACCGTTTTAGAGGTAAGTGCACTGTTTTATTGGTTAAGTACTTAATTGGAAATAAAACTTGAAAGTAAGGACCAAATAATTAGTGCACTTTTATGCAAGCGAGTCAGCCTACCCTTGTAGCCTTTGCATACTAGGAGTCGGCTGTAGTTTGGCCATGTTGACGAGTAAGTCTTGCTGAGTATTAGTTGCTCAGGGGATGGCTCTTTATGTTTTTGTGCAGGTATCGTTTTTGCTTCCGCTGTCGCTTCGCTTTAGTGCGGGGATCGTCTTCAGGTCCACATCGTCGGGCTTCGATGTGCGGCTTGTATCGTCGAGTGTGTTAGAGGTTTATTTATAGTCTTCCGCTGTGCTACTCACGTGTTTTAAATCATTTGAGACTTGTAATAACTTAAAGATGTAAACTTTTGTGCTTATTTATGTGATGTACTGTTGTGTCCGTTCACGGGCACTTCCGACTCGATCCTGTGAAAAGCGAAAACGCTACACCTGGTTTGCATCTCAATTGCGATTTTACCTCTCGTTTTTCAACTTTGCGATTTTACCTCTGGTTTTTCAAACTGAGGCAAAAACTTACCAAGCTGTTCAGATTTGATGGGCTATTGATTTATTTGATGCTAAGCCCACGATTTAACCCAAATCAATTCAATTTCTCTATCGTTTATTTGATGCCACAGCCTACGATTTACCCCCCAAGTTATTTGATGCTACAGCCTAGTACGATTTACGCTCTCCTCCACGATCGGGATCTACAGAAGCGGCGGCGCGACTGGGGACTCGGCGATGCCGTGCAGCAGCAGCCTCCGCCGCCTTGTGCCCCGCGGAGGATGGGGGTCGCTGCACGAGGACCTGGTGCAGCTGATCGGGTGGCGGGTGCTGGCCGCCGGCGACCTCCTGGACTACGCCCGCTTCCGCACCGTCTGCTCCGGCTGGAACGCCGGCGCCGTCAGCCCGCGCGGCCGCGGCCTCGCCGACCCGCGCTTCCACCCGCGCCGGTGGATGATGTTTCCGGAAGGCCACGGCCTCTACCCCGGCCACCCCAGCCTCGGCGGGCACGTGCGCTTCGTCAACCTCTCCTCTGGCGATCTCGTCCGCGTCCACCTCCCTCTCTTCAGCGACCACGCGGTCCTCGACTCCACCGACGGCGGCCTCCTCCTCCTGCTCCGGAAACGCGACGCCGCCGTCCGCCTCCTCCACCCCTTCACCGGCGACGTCGCCGAGCTCCCGCCCATATCGACCCTACAGCCGCTGCTGCAGCCCCAAAGGCTACTCAGCTGCACCGACGAGTTCCTCAGTGGAGTTTGCGCAGCGGTTAGTGTGACCCCTGCGGGGGAAATCACCGTCATGCTGGCCATTGATGTCAGACACCGAGTCGCCCACGCCACCGTCGGCGATGGGCAATGGTGTCTCTCAGCATGGAAGCTCCCACTCTTGTCAGTGCCAACAATGTCTTTCCAAGGCAAACTATACGCAGCGGCAAAGAATCGTGATGACAGAAACAATGTGTATATTTGCCAGATTGATCTACTACAACAGTCGAATGCCGACGGTTCACAATCGCTGTCTCTGCCGCCGCCCAAGAGGATCGCCAAGTGCCCACTGCTGATCGGAACAATCGGCTCAGCTCACCTGGTAGAGTGTGGCTCGGAGCTCATGCTTGTCGGCTTCACCGACGCGTCAGGCGAACACCTGCAAGTTTACAGAGTTGCAGACCTTGCCTCCGGAAGAGTCGTTCCGGTAACCAACATCGGAGAGCATGCAATCTTCCTCTTGGAACGGGGTGTCTGTGTCTCACCTAACAACAAGGGGTTCCCTTCTGTTTTGTGTAACACTGTCATCTGCGAACATATATCGCCTCTGCAGGCGGAAACATGTGATCTCCGGGACTGGTTCTGCTCACGCTTCGACCAGTTCGATCTAGCAAGTGGCACCTGGTCTCCGGCCCTTGATGCGGACATTCTGCGCACAGATAGAGCACCGGCGAGGCCGTACACGCTCGGCCATCACATTTTAACATGTTGCTACCGCGGCTATTGGAATAAAGGACTCATTTTATGTTCGGCAATGATGCATACGATCGGTCTGTGACGCCGAGTTTGGAGGGGTAGATATTACCTGTAGCGAGCCATACTAATCAGTGTGCTGCTATAGCTGTTTTCCCCTCGCTCTTTTTTTGGCAGGGTGATCAGCTGATAGCTTTACAAGAGATGTTGGCTTCAGTTACATCTTTGTTCCCTGACTAAATATTTCACCTTAATTTATCTCTCATTCTTAAACGTATTGGTTACCAAGAAAGCCTATTAATTGATTCGTCTCTCTGTTTTGACGCTATTCTTTTGTACAAACAAGATGTTTATGCTCACTTTCTGGAACTACAAAACAATATCAATGACAATACATGCAAAAGAGAAGGATATTTTGACTTATTAATAGGGATTTTTTTAATCCTGCTTACGCTGGATGTCATCCCGCTGAAAACATGTACAAAAACCATGCTGGATGTTAGTATTAGAGTGTTTAAAGCTTTCACTACATCGACGACCTAATCATCAGGTGATAAACGACAATGTTGGCTTCACAAATTCTTGGCACCAATCTCACCAGCATAAATCCTTTTATTTCACGGGTACATGACTGAACCAAACATTCCCCATTAACTTCACAAATTCCAACAGTATACAGAGTAAAAAATGTGTGCTCGTCAGTGGACATTTTTTCTAAGTGAAAAAAACTGAGTAATTCTTTACAACCGATGATTTATACATTAAGGCTGGTCACCTAACTGCACCAAAATTCTGATCCAGATTTACCCATTGAACAGTTACATATTTGACAAGAAACATTCAAGTATGTGGATTCAGGGCAACAAATTAAACGAAAGCAAAGACATTTTTCAAATCATAAGTTACCTGATGAACTAGCAATATCCATTACCCAAAATCTTCATTCAGTTCAATTACAAATCTTCTTATTATTTTCAATTTCCTATATTAATCTAAATAAATATATTTCTATTTGTGGAAATATAGCATCATGTTCAAAGCATATCAGTCTCAAGGAATTATATATGCAAAACAATTTATTAATGTGCAGTTTGGCTGAACATGATGCTATATTCCCACAACCACAAGTATTATATAATTAATCAAGATTCAAGAGATTTGAAGCTCCTGTTGTACAGAGCTAGAAGGAAGTATTTCCCTCGAATTGAAGAATGGCTAGATTTGATTTGCTCCTGTTCTATTTGTTCTTAGGTATGACAGTTCAGTACGACACTAATTTGAAGTCTAGCAGTTTGATAGGCGACTGAATATGTAAACTTTCAGATGTATGATCTCAAACTTCATGTGTCAAACGGATTGGGAAACATGATTGTTCTCACAATTGTTACCGACACTAAATAGCTTTCTGCCTATATTGAAAAATATTTTTTTTAAAAAAAACTAAATTTTGCTACGAACGGCCATGGCTAACTATTTTTTGCTCGACGTGGCAGCCTTCTCCAATGCCTCCAGCAACAAAGAAGGGTTGTTCCTCTTAACCTGCTTGTAGCCTTCAGTTTTCACCACACCTTTCATTCTGTCGTCGGAGATCATGAACTCGAGGCAAGCGTCCTTGAGTCTCTTGCAGTTGTGCCGGTCGGCCAGAACCAATACGGTAGTCACAGTCTCGACGTCAAGGCTCCTCACAATGATATGCTCGCAGAAAAACACGAGCCTGTCCATGGCGTACCTGTCGGCGGCGACGAGGATTCTGCACATCAGTTCTATAACTTCACCGTTGCTGTAATCGTCCATGGTGGAAGGCAAAGAATCGGTGTAGATGAAGTGCAGCAAAGCCTTGAATACATCAGGCTGAATATCATCGATGACAATGGATGCAGCACTACTGGCCTCCTCCTTGAGGCCTAGGAGCTGTTCCTTGAACACGGGCGACCGCGCCGCGATCAGCATCCGGTGCGCCTGGAACGTCTCCCCGGCAACCTGGAATGTCACGTCTGCGCCCTCCCCGTCCTCCAGGATCTTGCCCAAGTCCATGGGCAAATCGGACGGCGGCGAGTCGGTAGCCTTGAGCACAGCCAGCGTGCCCTTGATGGTCAGGCTGTCATCATCGATGTACGACGCGGTGTAGTGATGAAGATCGCATCTCCACACGAACCTGCTGAGGTGCCACTGGGAACACCCCTCGGGGCAGCCTCGCCGGGTGTCGAACTCCGCCGTTTCGCACTCGGCGACGTAGCGGAACGCCCCGGAGTGCTGGTCGACGAGGCCCATGTCGTAGGACACGGCGACCAGGGAGCCCTGCGTCATCAGCTGGATGGTGACGGCGACGTGGTGCTTGGACGCGCGCGCCTCGGAAGCGGCGTGGCCGCCGGGGAAGAAGAGGATGCACCAGTCGTAGCCTCCGATGTTGTAGACCGGTGACTGGATGAAGGCGCCGGCGGGGAGGTCCCTAAAAAGGCTATAGCGATCGACCGTGAACTCGAACGTCCCCCGGGCTCGGCACGCCGCCACGGCGTCTGGCGATGGAGCCCTCGGCGCCAGCTGCGAGGATTCGGGGATGTCAATTTCTATCATGGTTCCCGAGCTTTTTATTCGGGAAGAGGAGGCGGCGTCGGCTTCGTCGATCGAGTTCCGAGATCAGGAGGCGATCGAGGTAGGGTACGTTGGAGGTGGCGATCGATCGAGTTGAATATATATGGTTTGGTGATGCAGGAACCACCTAGCTTGTCTGTTGTCTCCCGGTGTATAGTATTCGTATTCAAACTCAGGGATGTGCTGTCGGCTGGAGTTCCGTTCGGATTCAACTCAAAACATACAAATCCTTACTTTTTTTTTTTTGAGAATCAATCCTTACTCCATATCGGATACACATGCTTTGTATGTGTTCGATCTGATATACATTCTATATTGGTGTTGTTAGCCCCATGTCCGATACCAAACGGGAAAATCTCACAGCAAGGATCGATATGTATAGTTTGGACACCAGGCATGGCCGCCGAACATGCCCGTACCACTTAAGTGGGCCACTGTAAAAGCCGAGACCCACCGCGCAGTCAGGTGCAACCTCATCGTTCATACCACAGAACCTTTGTGCATCATGGGTGGCCGCTAATTAAGGAAAAAAAATATCCGGCTGTTAGTCCCTCGTTGCATTATTTTAGGTGAATATATATCCAGTTCTTAATCCATCACTCATACATCCCCATAATGGCACAATCTCATACATACAGGTTTCAACATCGTGTGCCTCCCTTCTCGTTCTCGGTCTCATCCCATGTTTACCTGTCCCACGCCTTACACCAAGCTCCGAGCAAAACCAATATCAATCATATGGATTGAGAGCCCATAGATCGCATGTCCAAGCTTTACATGATTTTTTTTGTAGTTCTTAGTTCAAACGCCTTTATTTTAATTTGGGTGTCTGGTAGGAACAAAAAACATTAGGAATGTAGTAAACAGCAATGAATTCTCGTATGTAAATACATGTGCCAAATATAGCACGAATGCTTTAAGTAACACCAAAACGTATATCTGGTGCAGCTGTAAACTCTTTTCGCTGTGAACAATTTTTCAGCATGTGGCATTTCCCATCCCAATCAACAACAATAACTTCTCACATTACAACAATATATACGTCGCATAAAACTATTAATTCTCTGCAATAAAAAGCAGGCATCATGTGTCCATCTATAATATTTATATGCTGCCTAATTAAGGGCATACGGTTATTGTTAGACCAGACGAATCAAAGATTTTTATTGCTTTACTCTCCTTATATCCCTTTCAGTGGTTATCCCGATTAGTGTCCATTTTTCATTCTTCAATATGCCTCAGATTGTGTGTCTTTTTCTTGCCATACTCGCATTCTCCTCGGAGAATGTGGCGACAAGTTGGCCGTTGGAATGGGTGCCAACAATACTTAGTGTGGATGTAAGTTTCAGATTATCTTAGCTTTACTTTTCTAATAAATTTTTAAATCTTCAATTCATTAGCCAGGTATTTAAGCTACAGCAGATTAAAATTCTATGTTCTTCATTTTATTATTTTTTCTGGGATTTACTACTATATAGATTGGAGAAGATTCAATTGATTGTCAAACATAGCACCGACGAGCTTTAAGGTTGCGGGATTTAGGTATTAGAGGAGGAGTTATGGGGAGGCAGGCAAAAGCCTTGAAAACTAGGCTGGGGCGACAGGAGATGATTGTTGGGCTAGGCTGGGCGAGGGAGCTTGATGGGGACTAGTTAGCACAGTGGAACAAGAAGCTGCATACCTAGTGGTGGGGACGCTGACAGGGACGGTCGGAGGAAGGCAGTAGGCAGGGGATCTGATCGAATCTTGTTGTTGAGAGAGAGATGGCCTCCTGTTAGATGGCAGCACCATCGGCAGCATGGCTGTGGGAAAGTGGTTAGATCCAGACACCTACTTGTACTATCTCTGTTTCAAAATATATGCACTTATGGTTTTGTACCAGGTTCATAGAAGATGCTATAAATTTGGACACTCAGAAACATAGCGAGAACTGCATATATTTTGACAGTGAAGGAGTAAAACGTCCGTTGGCCCTGCAATTCTGCTCGAGCAGTAAAAGTGTCAAGAGACAGGAATCAAGAGAGAACAGGGGCCGGAGAGTCAGAAATAGGATAGAGATCAGAGAGGGCTGGGCAAATCTCAAATCTGTTTTTTTCCCAAAGGAAAGATATAAAATCTTGTTGACTTATCAATGATGGATTAACGCGCTTGAGGCATGACAGTTCGAAGTGTTTTCAAAGATCACTAGTGGATAATCTTCTTTTTGTTAGTGACATGAAAAATATGTAATTTTGTGAAAAAAAAGTTAGTACATTTCTCGTTGTTGAAGTTTCAAGCCCAAATTGTAATTGTTAAGTTTTGTTTATTTGTATTTATGCGCGCTTGCTTAGTGTTTGTCTTTTAATTCTTAGAGTTAGCTTCTTCGCACGGCTTTAGCTCAGAGAAACTGCTTTTAAACTTCGTTGTAACCTGGTAGCTATAGGAAACCTTTTTTTTCCCAAAGCATAGCAGAATCCAATAGGCCTCTAAGAGCATCTCCAAAAGATTACCAAAAAATTAGCCCCATAAACTTGTTTTTAGGGCTAACAAAAAATTATACGGAGCAATTTTTCTTTCCTCCTCCAACAGTTCCTCCCTAAAAGTGGATCAAAACACTTTTGATTGGGCCACATCAGCATTTGGGGCCACGAAATCATTAATTCTAGTGAAAGAAGAAGGAATGGGGATCCCAATTCTTCCCCTGTTTGTAGCTACAAATGAGGGGAGTTTAGGGGATATGAAAAAATTAGGAGTAGTTTTGGGGTGCTGTTGGAGATGGTTTTTTTGATTGAATCCCATTATTTTGATTTAAGGAGAGGTTTTGGGGCTCTTTTGGAGATGCTCTAAGAAACCTTTTTGAATAAAGCGAACATCACTCTGCCGGTATGCAGTGATGATTTAGTAGGTTCAAATGTGGCGCCCATTGCTATGTATAACTCTGATACAATATCCACTTCTTACAGGGCACTGCAGCATACACATCATACCAAAACCCTATGCAAGGATATTTTGGTACAATGGCTACATTTGACATTTACAATTTTCCAACTTTGAAGAAAGGCTTTCAGTCGGCCGTCAATATGGCTTTACACACCTCAAAAGAAGCTATACAAGCCGGATGGGAGGTAACAAATTTTTTCTTATTCAATGAATGGCTGACTAACTTGATCAGCTATATTTAACTATGAGTTCACAAATATATTTTTTCTTGCAGATAAATCCAACTTTGTACGGTGACAATAAAACTCATTTTTTCGTCTATTTTAATGTATGCTGGCATCTACTTCACTGCCTATTTATTATATTTTATTTTGTTTAATGTAGATCTAACACGACTTCCCTACCAATTTGGATACCAGGTAGATATAAAGTACGATCCGGGATGTTCCAACTTGGTCTGTGACGGATTCGTTCCAGTAAATGGGGCTCCTATTACTCCTGGAGATACTATAGAACCAGGATTGGGGCAGTCTAAAATCTCTATAAAGATATTTAAGGTAGAATATAACAATTCGGTTGAATTCTTTAAACAGTTCTCTATTGAAAATGAGTGTTGTTTGACAAAAATGTGCACTTCAACGTCTCAGCTTATGGATTTGTATTCTAATTAAGCGATCGATGCCAGCAACAACAAAGCTATTTAATGTTCCAAAATGATGTATTTCATAAGGCAGCAGAAATCTAATAGTATTTCATTGTTGCCAATGTTTACATTTCCATTGCAGAACAAAGAAGACGGAGATTGGTGGATCCACACCGGGCGTGACACCAACAATCTTGACCCAGTAGGGTACTGGCCTAAAAGTCTTTTTACTACTATGAAAGATAATGCTACATCATTGTTTTGGGGTGGAACAACTGTATCTCCAAGTAATGAACCTAGCCCTCCGATGGGCAATGGCCAGTGGCCAGGAGAATTGTCAGCATCTGTTCGTGATATTCAGTATATAGACGCCAGTGGCCAAGGCAATGCTCCCCAAAGTTGGCTTCACACTCTTCGTGCTGAAGTATCCAACACCAAATGCTATCAAGTTAGCTCACTCACTGAAAACATGTTCCAGTACGGTGGACCAGGTGGTTGCACCAGAAATTAGCATCCATTGAAATGTCAATAATATGTGTGGTGATGCTCAAAATAAAAACTTTTCTTATCTCAGAGTAAACTTCTGTGCATTCTTAAATATTGTTTCTTCAATTTAATCCCAGATTTAACATAATATAGCACGTTCGAAGTATGTGATGTATCAATTTACACTAATTTGTTCTTGTAACTAGGAATGAAATACATTTCATGAGACTTGCGCTAAAACTAAATAATTAATTGTATTAGAGCAAATAGTTATTCTGCCACAAGCCGCCTTTGGAGTTTATGCTTCGCCTAACAAAATCCTGAAGTTTGCCGGGTAGATCAGCGTGTACATCTCTTTATTATTATTTTTTTGTGAAAAGGGACTTTATTATTACTTTCTCCGTCCACAAATATAAGCATTTGTCGACTTTCAGCTAAATCGTTTGACTACTCGTCTTATTCAAAAAAATTATGCAAATATTATTAATTTTATTATGACTTATTTTATCACTTAATATACTTTAAGTATGTGTTATTTGTTTTTGAATTTTCACAACTTTTTTGAATAAGACGAATGGTCAAACGAGTTAGCTGAAAGTCAATAAATCCTTATATTTATAGACGGAGAAAGTAATGTATAAGTAGTCTGCCAAGTGAAAACATACAGCTGATGGCCAGTCACCACCAGCAAGGCGTCTTTGCACGGGATTTTAGTTCCTCTTGATAGTCATTGTAACTTCGGGGCGAGAGGTAATAAAGAGGAGAAGATGTAAAACTTCCTTTGGATGATTCAGTTATGACAAAAAAGTTTATACTTTTTCTGCAAAGAAAGGAAGGTTTATACTTGCTCCCTTCTGAAACCTGTACTAATTTGATCGAGGAAGGAAGGCCTTCGGTCATGACTCGTGCAGGTCTCAGATCCTATCAGGCTAAGAATGATTGAGGAAGAATGACGCGTAGCCCCCTGGAGGAACTCCATGTGGTTTTCTTTTTTCTTGAGGTGTTTGGTGTAATAGAAGGGTGTAATATGCATTCAATTTAATATATTCTTCCCTTTCGCAAAAAGAAAAGAAGAAAAGAAAGAAAGAAACCTGTAGTTGCAATGGTGTATTCAAATTTCATATAAAAAAACTTAAATAAAGATGGTAGGGGCATGCAAATTTAAAAGGAGGGATCCTTTTTTTCCATAGTATGTCAGATGATTCGAAATATGCCTTTCACTGCGGATAGTACCTTCTCCGAAAAGATTCGTATACTTGGATCCGTTAAATAAGGGCGCGACTAGATTTCAAGTGCTTGAAATCTAGGGGTGCTTTCAAGCACCATCCCCAGCCATCTGATCTGCATCTAACGGCTGCGGATCTCTTCTGTTCTTTTGTACTAAATTTGTGTTTGTTGAATCAGGTAAAAAAATCTGACCCGTCAAGCATCTATTTGAATTTCTTAACGGGCCTGTCAAACCATCAAACAGACCCAATAAGCGCTACTGGACACAAACGGGCGTGCTCAGACCCTTTTTTGTGCTAGACACTACTGGACACAATAAACACAATGAAATTGGCTGTTGTTATGGAGAAATTACAAATGCAAATAACATTTTTACTATATTCAATATAAATACAAATTCAAATATGTACTAAAAACCCAAAATAACATAATAATGTAGCTAGATTCTGTAATGAAGCAAAATGGTGAAACAATGTCATCTAATAATCAAAGAGAGGTGCCAAAGTGCAAAAGAATAAAGTGGCAACTGCACAAAATAAATCTAGATGAAGATAAGCAACTTTCTCTTTAGATGTGCCAAGCTTGATAAGTAACACCTGTGAAAACAAAGAGCACACAAAGTTGCCTTCAGAAATCTCTACATTCAAGGAACAAAACCAGGACAATTGTATTCAGCGTGTAAAGAACTCGAGACACTACATAATAATTGTATCAATGCAAAATTGCCGAGAAAGATTTGGAAAGCTTAGAAAAACACTGATCCAGTAAACGTAAATGGTCATTACTTTTAAGGCAGACTCAAAGTTACAACACTCCTTTCTAAGCATCATATGATATCATGCGAATAGAGTTGAAAAAGGGTCTAAAACATAACTTTTGATGACAGCTCAAAAGGCCAGGTTGCCTAGTGTTCTATAAACATATGAATTAACACCCTAGTCTAGAGTAGCATTGAGAAAACAGGGAACAGTCAATTCACCATAAAAATATGCACTACCCATAAAAATGCTTGGGGAGGTTTATGGGAGGAGTGCATACAGATACTAACAGAAACTACCATTGTTCAGGTAAGATGGGATGTAAGAAAGTGATGAAAGCAGCCAAAAAAATGTTGGAAAGGTAGTCCCATTGTAAGAAACAGGGGTTGCCTTTTCTCATTCTATTTTGCCTATTGCAGAAATATATCAAGAAACTTATTAAATCTGCTAACAAAGAACCTACTCTCAATGACATACACAAGGAACATACACATTTTTCAATTAATCAGATTGCAATATACATTAACCAGTCCTTATTTTTCATTTAATATAATCTGTAATTGCACTTAATATATTATGGAATTGCATATGCAATTAGCAAATTATGCACATGTGATTCCATAAGCAGGTACATAAATAGAAATACAAATATGACATATGCCTAAGTATAATTGTGGATAAGATTTTATATTGCCAAGTAGTATGACCTTAGATATCAAATACACTAGAACATGTGAGCGAGCTAAAACTAGGCACTCCTGTCTTATGGATTAAAGGATAGATTATATGAATGAAACCATGAATCTGCAAGGTGCAAACAATTAGGCTATGCCACAACCCGCCAACAACTACACTTCAGACCACGAATGAAAAAAAGTTGAAAGAAAAGGGAGCCAATTTCAAAGTCACATGTAGGCTATTTAGTTTGTTTGTGGCTAACAATAAAAATGGTGCCGCATCAAACAGATTACAAAAGTACAACAAACAATTCTTTCCTATGGTCAATACAAGCACAACATTGACTAGTGAGAACCCCTAATACCTGAGCTGGTATGGTTCCAGTGATATTCAAAGAAAGTGTTGTCAAAATAAAATCATTAATTACATTATATTAAAAGTACAATGTACTAGGGTATGTGTGAGGGCAAAACTCAGCACCTACATCATATATGGATTGATGGACACATTATATTATACAAATGGACTATAAATCTGAATGCATGTATGGACGTGTAAGAAGCTAGGCTAGGCTATGACCAGCCAAAAACTACACTCCAGACCACGAAAAAGCATGACATGTTTAACAAACTAGTACTGTGGCTGTCTAGAGAGAGTTCAAAAGAAATGGGATCAGTTCTGCAACCACATTCAAACACTGTGGATAGCAGGCTATAAAAAGGATTGCAAAGAACAGTATACTTATAGCACCATCGTAAATAGCCCACAGATACAACGTCTTGATTAAAGATAGATTATCATAATATAACATTAGATCTGACATGCAAAACATAACTACACACACTGTACAAAATGAAAACAAACATAAACATGAACAAGTACTATGCCAAATAAATAAACTACAAAGTTCCATATATAGTAATTGCTTTGCAATTAACTGCAACTTCAACACATGAAAGTCGCAATGTGCTGGATTGTGAGATAAAGGCGGGAAAGTGTTATGCATTTAGATCATAAGATCCAAAAACACCAAAAGACAGCTGCATAACTAATAGTCAATTAGGAAATGAGGGGTACAATGGAGTGCTCGATGAGATGAGATTGTGACAACAATTGTGCAGGAAGTATGTTGCAATATCCCTGATTTTGATAACTAAGTGTTTGTAGAACCACTTAATGCAAGACCTAGAACTAACTGAAAAATCATGTAAGAAAGATGACTTGAAGGTCTACAAATCCATAAAGACTTGAAGGTGTACAAATCCATGACGATTTTCTTGCACACCCAACGGATTTAGATAGGGTATTAAATTATTTTAACCTGTGAAGAACCAATGGATTGAATAAAAATATTAAAGAAATATGGATTTATTACTAATAAGACTATAATTATAGAATTAAAAAAGAACTCGAAACATAATGTCAAATGACTGTTGAGCAGAAACTATTCATGCATCTCGGGAACAAAATGAGAATACACATCACAGAAGAACAAGCATTTTTTTTAAGTCAATAACAGAACAAAATGATCATAATTCAAAATATGAAACCAGTTTTTCCATGCCTCATCGAGGTTCTGGTACTAAGCTGTGCAGTAACAAACACAGTTCATTTTTTGCACTTCTATATTACAAAAATTGCACAAACCAAGCTTTGCAATTTCCTGATTTGATAAATGTAATTTTCAATATTAATATTAAACAACCTGGTGCAATATGTTCATGTCTGCCTAATGGATTGAATAGAGTTATGCTGGTAGTTGGCAACAAGTCATTGTTAAATAAAAGAACAATGGAACAAATTTAAAAGAACATTTCACAATTTTTTGTTTGTTTTACAATAGGTGGACATGAAAGCAAATGAGCACATGTTATAGAAAATTTCTGAGAGCAGTACATCATTTACACATTGTCATTACCCTTCTTTTTATGCTTCTCTATGGATCAGTGGCGAATGCCTCTGATCACCCCTACCACACATCCTCCACAGATCAACAGAAGACCTACCACACAGGCTCCATACATCGACAAATTCACATAACAAATGCAGACATATGAATCGGCAAAGCAACATCTCACAGGACATGATCCTCTAACCAACATATTGGATGCAATGAACAAGTACAAACAGTGCTAGAATTCGAACAACCCCTAATACCAACCGAAATTGACAGCGAATTGATTTCAAAGGCAAAATGAGAGAAGAATTACCATCTAAAAGAGCAAATCTATCGATGCTCAAACCCTAACAATAGCACATTTCGAAGAAATAGGGGTCAAACCCTAACTGAAATAGAAAGGGGATCGCCATTTCGGTGCTGAAACATTGGGCGGTGAAGCATTACAAATGTGGAAATACAAGGGGAGGGGAGAGGAGGAAGACATACTCCTGCAGCTGGACTGCGCCGCCATCGAAATCCCCTTTGCTCGCCGCGCAGTGCGGCTGCGCCCCGGCCTCTGCACGGCGCAACCCGAAGGCCGCCGCACAGCGCGGCCACGCACCCCGCCAGCCGCACCGCCTCCTCGCCCCCGACCCCCGCCGAGCACCCCGCCGGCCGCACCGCCTCCTCGCCCCCGACCCCCGCACCGCGCACCCCGCAGGCTGCAGCGCAGCCACGCGCCCGCCCCAGCACCGCACACCCCGCAGGCCGCAGCCGCGGCGCCGCGCAGCCGCGCCCCCGGCCCCGCGCCGCGTACCCCGCAGGCCACACCGCCTCCGTGAGCGCGCAGCCGCGCCCGGGCCGCGATCCGTCGGTTGCCGCCGCTGCTCTTCCGCTTGCTGTGCTCGGTCGCTCGAGTTTTTTTTTTTTTTTTTTTTTTTGTGAACGGGGTCGCTCGAGTTGGAACAGAACGACACCAGGTCTCTTTTGCTAATTGGGTTCGGGTTCAAATCCAATAGAACAAAGCGGGCCCGACAAAATAGATGACCGGAGCAGGTGGTGGGTTGCATCAGGAGCACGAATATTGACTCAAATCGGACGCTCCACAAAGTGCTTGAAAAAAAGCAAGATTTCAAATGCTTGTAACAAAGTAAATATGGTTAAATAAGGCAAAGAAGAAGTTCCTTCTCCAACGGGCCTCTACGCCGAATCTCTCCTCGTTCAAACCCGCCGCAGCCGCCGCCGCCACCAAAGTCCCCAGCCGATCTCGTTCGATCCATGTCTCCGGCCGCCACCTGTTCCTGGAAGAACAACCAGGAGGAGGACGACCGGACCGGATCAATGGCGCCGTCGTCGGAGCGCACGGTGAAGGAGACGGCGTCGCGGTGCACGACGGAGAAGGCGACGGGCGCGCACACCTTCGAGATCGGGTACAGCCTGAAGAAAGGCATCGGCACCGGCAAGTCCTACGAATCGGGCACCTTCACCGTCGGCGGCTACACCTGGGTGCTCTGCGTCTGCCCCGACGGCCTCACCAAGCAGAACGGCAACGCCTGGCTGCACCTCCGGCTCGTGACCGCGAACGCCGAGGTGCGCGCGTGGTACGAGGTGCGGCTGCTGAAGCGGGTGTCCGGCGCCATGGGCTCCGGCTGGACCTCGCCGGAGGCGAAGACGTACAGCACCGTCCGAGGCAGCGGCTTCCCGGCGTCCGAGTCGTTCCAGATGAAGAGCGACCAGCAGCTGGAGGCCTCCGGGTACATCAAGGACGACTGCCTCACCGTGCGGTGCGAGATCACGGTGATCAAGGATTCAAGGAGACGCGGCTCGAGTCGTTGAAGGCCGCCGGCGGGAGGATCGAGGTGCCGCCGCCCGACATCACGGCGCACCTCGGCAAGCTGCTGGAGGGGGAGGGCGCCGACGTCACGTTCAGCGTCGGAGGGGAGCTCTTCCCGGCGTACAAGACCTTGCTCTTCGCGCGCTCACCGGTGCTCAAAGGGCAGCTTATGGGGCCAATGCGGGACAAGGCGACGGACCGCGTGGTCGACTATGTGCAGCCGGAAGTGTTCAGGGCATTGCTGCACTTCATCTACATGCTGGATGCTAGAGTGTTTAAAGCTTTCACTACATCAACGACCTAATCATCAGTTGATAAATGACAATGTTGGAATGACACACAATGCCGACTTGGCACCAATTTCACCAGCATAAATCCTTTTATTTCACGGGTACATAATTGAACCAAACATTCCCCATTAACTTCACAAATTCCGACAGTATATATACAGAGTGAAAAATGTGTGCTCATCAGTGGAATTTTTTCCGAGTGAAAAAAACTGAGTAATTCTTTACAACCTATGATTGATACATTAAGACTGGTCACCTAACTGCACCAAATTTTGATCCTGATTTACCCATTGAACAGATACATATTTGACAAGAAACATTCAAATATGTGGATTCAGGGCAACAAAACGAAAGCAAAGGCAGTTTTCATATCATAAGTTACCTGATGAACTAGCAACACCCATTACCCAAAATATTCATTCAGCTCAATACAAATCTGCTTATTATTTTTAATTTCCTATATTAATCTAAATAAATAAACTTCTATTGTGGAAATATAGCATCATGTTCAAAGCATATCAGTCTCAAGGAATTATATATATATGCAAAACAATCTAGATAATATGCAGTTTGGCTGAACATGATGCTATATTCCCAGAACCACAAGTATTATACTTGGTCCTTTGTAATTGAAAGTGAACCAGTAAATAATAATTATTGAGTATGCTAAGTATACTCAAACATCAAGTTTTACAGGAAGGGCGCAATCAGAAATCTAGCGACGCTTGCAACATTAAACACTAGAATAACAGATATTAGCTTTGGTGAGCCGATTCACGAATAATAGCGTATGCTATTCGTCTTGCTACATTAATGTTTTGCAAGTGCTAACAGTTGTTTGAATTTCTTTATGAAATTTTTTATGCATTTTGTTTCCTTGTTTTCACAAACCACTTTTTAGTACTTGACATAAGTTTGAATTAGGTATATGACAGTTTCAGTAGTACGACACTAAGTGGAAGTCTAGCAGTTTGATAGGCGACTGAATACGTAAACTTTCGGATATATTCTCTCAAACTTCATGTGTCAAACGGATTGGGAAAAAAATATTTCTTTTAATATTAGTACGTGATATACATACTAGAAGTGTAGCTACAGCCATGCTAAACTAAATTTTGCGCGACTTAGCAGCCTTCTCCAATGCCTCGAGCAACAAAGACGGGTTATTCCTCTTAAGCTCCGTGTAGCCTTCGGTTTGCACCACATTTTTCATTCTGTCGGAGATCATGAACTCGAGACAAGCGTCCTTGAGTCCCTTGCAGTTATACCGTTCGGCCAGAACCAACACGGTAGTCACCGCCTCCACGTCAAGGCTCCTTGCAATGACGTGCTCGCAGAAAAACACGAGCCTGTCCATGGCGTACCTGTCGGCGGCGACGAGGACCTGGCACATCAGCTCTAAACGGTCACCGTTGCTGTAACCGTCCATGGCGGCGGGCAACGCGTCGGTGTAGATGAAGTGCAGCAACGCCCTGAACACGTCCGGCGCCATGTCGTGGACGGCGATGGTCTGGCGTCCTTCATGGGGCCCCGGAGCTGCGCCTTGAACACCGGCGACCGCGCCGCGACCAGCATCCGGTGCGCCCGGAACGTCTCCCCCGCGACGTCGAAGGTCACGTCGGCGCCGTCCCCGTGCTCGAGGAGGACGCCGAGGTCCATGGGCAGGTCGGACGGCGGCGAGTCGGTGGACTTGAGTACGGCCAGCGAGCCCCTGATGGTGACGGTGTCGTCCAAGACGAAGGGCGCGGTGTAGTGCTGGAGATCGCATCTCCACATGAACCTGCTGAGGTGCCACTGGGCGTAGCCCTCGGGGCAGCCGCGCCGGGTGTCGAACTCCGCGGGTTGGCACTCGGCGACGTAGTGGACTGCCGGCTTGGCGTTGCCGTACTCGTCCCTGCAGGCGACCACCAACAGGCCCAGGTCGTAGGACACGGCGACCAGGGAGCCCTTGGTCAGCAGCTCGAGGGTGACGGCGACGTGGTGCTTCGACGCGTTCGCCTCCGTCGCGTGGCCGCCGGGGAAGAAGAGGACGGACCACTCGTAGCCGCCGATCTTGTAGACCGGAGAGCGGAGGGAGCGGCCGGCGGGGAGGTCCTTGCAGCGGCTGTAGCGGGAGACCTCGAACTCGAACGTGCCCCGGGCTTGGCACGCCGCCACGGCGTCGGGCGACGGAGCCCTCGGCGTCGGCGCCTGCGAAGTTTCTGGCATGTTGATCTCGTCTCGAGCTAAGTTTTATTCGTCGATCGGGACACGTACGGGAATAGACGATGCAAGAGGAGGCGGCGTCGGCTTGCTTCGTGATTTAATTAGTCGACGTTCGGGGTAAAGGCTTGGAGGTAACGATCGATCGAGTTGAATATATATGTATGTATGGTGTGGTAACATACATGCAGGAACCGCCATGAATTGTCTCCCGTTGTATAGTATATATCCGTATTCAAACTCAGGATGTGCAGTGCTTCCCTGTCGGCTGGAGTTCTGTTCGGATTCAACTCAAAACATACCAAATACCATAGGACTGGATACACACGTGCCTCTTCTGTGCTTCGGCTCCATTAAGCTGGTCGGTCATCGGCCTGTTTGGGCCCGTGGAAGAGGCTTGACGACGGCTTGGTCGAGTTGGATTCCAATCCAAGTCGGTTTCAGCGTCTAGTCCGGCCGGGACCCTATATATGTATTGGTTAATTAGCTAGGGAACGATTATCACTCAGGTTTTGTTTTGCTGCTGGGGTGAGTAACAGAGTACAGGAACCCTAATAACGGTAGTACAAAGGCAGGCGATAGAGCCCCCTTCATTCTGAGCCGAGCCCCCTTCATTGTGGTGAGTTCAGTCTTAATTTCCTCCCTGCAGTCGTGACCCTCTTGAACACAGCACTGTTCTGTGGTTAATCAGTGCAGGAAAAATTCAAACATGGTTAATGCAATCAAGGGCTTGTTCATCTCCTGGTGAGAACTGAACGCGATATTTATTTTACTGCTACTTCCCTCTCGCCCAAGTTTTTGACAATCTATTTTTTTTCCCCTCCCCTTTCCAGTGACGAACCGATGGCGCAGTTCATTGTGAATCTGAACGCTTAAATGCCTGCATCAGAAAGGTTCATCGTGCAGATGCTTGACCCGACGCACATGTTCGTGCTGCCTCACGTTGCGGAGATGATCAAACACAAGGTCGAGGTGTTCAGGAAGCAGAACAGTTATCTGAAGCCGCAGTGAAGGATCGATGCGTAGTTCGTTCCACCAGTGTCACTGATCTGATCGCCCCCATAGATTCATACCTTGATGGAATGGCTGGTTGTGGAATGCGTACGCGACATTTGCCTCTCTCATGCTGATCTTCTTGTTCTGTCGCTTCCATGAATGAGCCTTGTACGTAAACCACCGTAGTAACCGATACCCACCAGTCACCAGCGCCGGCCGACCCTATTCCGGAGTACTCCCACTAGTACAAATATACCGTGGCGGGCCTTTTGGGCCAGCAGTGGCGGTCAAAGCGTGCGCCACTACGCTTCCGCCACTGCTGGCCCGGAAGAGCGGTGGCGGACAAACCGTCCGCCACTGCGCTATAGAGGATCAGTGGCGGACGGTGTCGGCGTTTTGAATCGCTGGCTAGTAAATTTCGTGGGTTGCGCGTTTGAGCCCGGATGG
This sequence comes from Eragrostis nindensis, assembly GCA_012490785.1. Lineage (NCBI taxonomy): Eukaryota > Viridiplantae > Streptophyta > Magnoliopsida > Poales > Poaceae > Eragrostis > Eragrostis nindensis. Next base: position 2,050,407 of record JAAXCT010000011.1, on the reverse strand, counting down.
TTAGCAAGGCAGACACAAGGATTTATACTGGTTCGGGCCACCCAGAGATGTAAGACCCTACGTCCAGTTTGAGCTGGTGGTGTTGCTTCGCTAGAGTTTGCTGTAGGGGGTACAAACAGGCGAGAGAAGGAGCGCTTCCCAAGTCTTCGTGCATGTGGTGTGTGAAAAATGGAGCCGAAGCCTCTCGTCCCCTCCGCGAGGACCCCTGCCTACCCTTTTATAAGTCAAGGGGAGCAGGTTTACATGAGTGTGGTAAAAGAAAGAAGTAAAAAGAATTACATCAGAGAGAGTGAGATAGTAGGAAAAAGGGGGAGAAGCTTCAGTCAATGTCGCAGGCCCCACTGTCCTGGGTCTTTGTTGACGATTGCAGCTGCATCTGAAAAAGAGAGCGATTGACACAGCGTTTTGTACTGTATGTATAGTGTTGAACTGTTGAAGTTTGTGTTATTTTGTCACAGCAGTAGTGCGTCCCGACTTGAGGGGTTGGTTGAGGTAAGCAGCCGACCCCTACGCAGGGATCGGGCGAGGTAAGTAGTCGACCCCTACGCAGGGGTCGGACGAGGTAAGCAGTCGACCCCTATGCAGGGGTCGGGCGAGATGGACAAGGGGTCGGACGAAAGATCCAGCCCTCGAGCACAGAAGTCAAGCTTTATGCCAGATGCGGTCCCCACATCTCTCATGCGTGAGAGTAATTATGATGGGGAAATGAATGTGCATGGATGCATGTGAGAGGGTGGATGCATGTGCATACATGCAGGAGAGAGGGAGTGTATGCACAGATTACATCAATGAGAGAGAGAAAAGGCAAGAGAGGACATGAGAGAGAGGTCTCTTTTTTCTTTAACGTGGGGTGGTCTTAATGGACCTGTAGATGATGTCAGGAGCAAGTGGGCATGCTGGTCGCTGCTGTTCCTGTGGCGCTACAGGGAGCTGGAATAGTCCGTTGTACTTGTCGCGCTGTGCAAATTAAATGAGCGCGGAGTAGGAGCTCACTTGCCCCGACGCAGACCCCCAAAGACCTGGTTTTCGAGCCTGTCCGTAGGGGGTCGGGAGGAAAATGGCAGTGTCCTGCGCACTTGTTGGTCGTGCGAGGCGGGCGCGTCCCGACCCCGGTCGCTGGATGTCGGGCGAGGCGGAGACGTCCGAACCAGGTCGGACGGGGTCAGGCGAGGCGATACTTATCTTGTGACTCGTCATTCTCTCGGGAATAAATATTTTATGCAAAATATTAATCCCCGACAGACGGTGACGTCATCAGTGGCGGACGGTGATGTCATCCCATCCACCACCGTCACGGCCACATCAGTGGCGGACGGATTGACGTCACGCCGTTCGCCACTGCTGATGAAGCCTTCAGTGGCACTCCGGCTCAGTGGCGCTCCGGCTGACGTCATCATGACCGCCACTACTGCTTCAAACACCAGAGGTGGACTGTGTGACATCACAGCTATCGCCACAGGTAAGCACTGTCGATGGCGGACACTGTGACGCATACTGCCCGCCCCTGGTATTATGTATCAGATTCGAAAATCATGCTGAAATTAAAATACGCCCAAGATTTAAAATTCAAATATCCATCACAGATCATCATCACATACACCCAGGATTTAAGTCCAACTTTAGTCTCTCTACTATTCTCTCGGTCTAATTTTGGTCTCTCAACTAGTTAGATTTGGTCTAATTCACCATCAGTCCCTAAATGGTTTTTAGGATGGTTTTGTACATATGGCACTGCGGACTAAGATCCAACATGACATATATTCATCTCTCTCTCTCTCTCTCTCTCTCTCTCTCTCTCTCTCTCTCTCTCTCTCTCTCTCTCTCTCTCTCTCTCTCTCTCTCTCTCTCTCTCTCTCTCTCTCTCTCTCTCAAATCCCTAGCCGAAAAATTCCCATTCCCCCTCCCCTTCTCTACATCGCCGGTAACTTTTCCCTAAACTCGATCTCTGTCTCGACCTGTCCCTCCTCACCTGAGTCCCGACCTGCGGCTTTCGCTCCAAAATCCGGCTACCCCGTGCATGTGGCAACGTGGCAGGGAATGAAGATGGTATATTCTTTGAATTGCTCATCATCGAAACGCCTATACATGCGTCTAATGCTAGTCTGGAATCACAAGGTGAATCGAAGAAGAAATCCAGGAATACATTTATCACGCTAGTGTGCTTTGCATACGTAGGCGCACCCTCTTGCAACTCAGCTAATGGAGGCACAAGAAATTAAACTAATCAAGTTCCTGCATCTTTCACGTCGCCTGAATTGAAAGAAAACCCAATGCAAAGTTCAAAAGTTCAAAGCACGGTAACCTTTTCAAAATTGACGAACGTCACTCAGGCAGGTGACGTGAGTTGTAATCTTTCGCGGTGATTTTGATGTGTGGCGGCAGATGTAACTCAATTAGGGCTTTGAAGGAGATTAACAAGTGGTTAGAGAGATCCATCAAGAGGCCGGCAGATATGATTCTACTAAGTAAGGCCACACGTACAAAACCACCCCTAAAAACTATTTAGGGACTGATGGTGAATGGTATTGAAAGATGAGGGACCAAATCTAACTGATATAAGAGTTGATGGACCAAAATTAGACCAAAGGAATAGTTGAGGGACTAAAGTTGGACTCAATCCAAAAATAAAAGAAATAGGAAAGTCAAAAAAATAAAAGGAAAATATCCCGTTCTTAATCCCTCGTTACATTGTTATTTTAGGTTAATGTCTAGTCCCTAATCCATCACTCACACATCCTCATGGTCGCATAGCAACACATACAGGTTTCAACATTGTGTTCTCGTTCTCGGTCACATCATAATGTTTACCTGTTCCACGCCTTACACCAAGCTCTGAGCAAAACCAATATCAATCAGATCGATCGAGAGCCCATAGATCGCATGTCCAAGCCTTACATGATTTTTTTTTTGTAATTGTTAGTTCAAACGCCTTTATTATTTTAGTTTGGATGTCTGATAGGAAAAAGAAACACTAGAAATATACTAGTAAACAGCAACGAATTCTCGTATGTAAATAGATGTAGCGCGAATGCTTTGAATAACACCTAAACGTATATCTGGTGCAATAAACTCTTTTCGCTGCGAACAAATCTGCAGCATGTGGCATTTCCCATCCCAATCAACAACAATAACTTCTCACATTACAACAATATACGTCGCATAAAACCATTAATTCTTTGTAATAAAAAGCAGGCATATGTGTCCATCTATAATATTTATATGCTGCCTAAGGGCATACGGTTATTGTTAGACCAGAGGAATCAAAGATTTTTGTTCCTTTACTCTACTTATATCCCTTTCAGTGGTTATCCCGATTAGTCAAGCTGATAGGTGTGATCCGTCCATTTTTCATTCTTCAATATGCCTCAGATTGCGTGTTTTTTGCTTGTCATACTCGCATTCTGCTTGGAGAATGTGGCGACAAGTTGGCCATTGGAATGGGTGCCAACAATACTTAGTATGGATGTAAGATTCAGATTATCTTAGCTTTACTTTTCTTAAAAAATTTTAAATCTTCAATTCATTAGCCAGGTATTTAATCTACTGAAGATTAAAATTCGATGTTCTTCATTGTTGTTATTTCTGGGATTTACTACTATTCAATCAACTGAAGATTTGAGAAGATTCAATCGATAGTCAAACACGGTGCCGGCGAGCTTTAAGGTTGGGGGGTTTAGGCATTAGTGGAGGAGTTATGGGGAGATAGCGGTGGCGGCAGGCAAGATGGCGGACGGGTATAGGAGATTGTTGTTGGGCTAGGCTCGGGCGAGGGAGCTTGATGCCGACTAGTTTGCACGGCAGAACAAGAAGCTGCATACCCAATGGTGGGGGCGCGCCAGGGACGGCCAGAGGAAGGCTGTAGGCAAGGGAGCTGAATCTTGTTGTTTAGAGAGAGATGGCCTCCTGTTATATGGCAGTATGGCTATGGGCAAGTGGTTAGATCCAGACACCTACTTGTACCCTCTCTGCTTCAAAATATATGCAATTATGGCTTTGTACCAGGTTCATAGAAGATGCTATAAATCTAGACAAGTATATGTCCACATTCATAAAAGATGCTATGAATCTGGACACTCAGCATATATTTTGGAACGGATGGAGTAAAACACAGGTCCGTTGGATGGTTGGCCCTGCAATCATGCTCGAGCTGTAGAAGTGTCAAGAGATAAGAATCAGGAGAGAACACGGGCCGGAAAGTCAGAAATAGGATAGAGATTAGAGAGAGCTGGGCAAGTCTCAAATCTGTTTTTTTCTTCCAAAGGAAAGATGTCAAATCTTGTTGAGTTATCAATGATGGATTAACGCCCTTGACGCATGACAGTTCCGATTGTTTTCAAAGATCACTAGTAGATAGTCTTCTTTTGTTAGTAACATGGAAAATATGTAATTTTGTGAAAAAAAAGGTTGGTACATTTCTCGTTGTTGAAGTTTCAGGCCCAAATTATAATTGTTAAGTTTTGTTTATTTGTGTTTATGAGCGCTTGCTTAGTGTTTGTCTTTTAATTCTTAGAATTAGCTTCTTTTGGCCCGGCTTTAGCTCAGAGAAACTGTTTTCCTTCTCTTAAACTTCAGCGTAAGCTGGTAGCTATATGGAACCCTTATTTTGTTTCCAAAGCATAGCAGAATCGAATAGGCTTTCGGTCTAAGAAACCTTTTTCAATAAAGCGAACACCACTCTACCGGTATGCAGAGATGATTTAGTAGGTTCAAATGTGGCGCCCATTGCTGTGTATAACTCTGATACAACATCCACTTCTTACAGGGCACTGCAGCATACACATCATACCAAAACCCTATGCAAGGATATTATGGTACAATGGCTACATTTGACATTAACAATTTTTCAACTTTGAAGAAAGGCTTCCAGTCGGCCGCCAATATGGCTTTACACACCTCAAAAGAAGCTATACAAGCTGGATGGGAGGTAACAATTTTTTCTTATTCAATGGTTGACTGACTTACATGATCAGCTATATGTAATGTAACTATGAGTTAACAAATATATTTTTCATGCAGATAAATCCAACTTTGTACGGTGACAATAAAACTCACTTTTTCGTCTATTTTAATGTATGCTGGCATCTACTTTACTGACTATCTATTATATTTTATTTTGTTTAATGTAGATCTAACACGACTTACCTCAAATTTGGATACCAGGTAGATATAAAGTACGATCCTGGATGTTCCAACTTGGTCTGTGACGGATTCGTGCCAGTAAATGGGGCTCCTATTACTCCTGGAGATACTATAGAGCCAGGATTGGGGCAGTCTAAAATCTCTATAAAGATATTTAAGGTAGAATATAAACAATTCGGTTGAATTCTTTAAACAGTTCCCTATTGAAAATGTGTGCTGTTTGACAAAAATGTGCATTTCAACATCTCAGCTTATGGATTTGTGTTCTAATTAACCAATCGATGCCAGCAACAACAAAGCTATTTAGCGTTCCAAAATGATGTATTTCATACGGCAGCAGAAATCTAATAGTATATCATGATTCCAAGCCTTCTTTTCTGGATGCTATTTTCAGGAGGCCCCCCCGTCATCCCCCGCTCGGGAGACTCCGGTGGCGAACCCTAGCAGCCGCCGCAGCCACCCACACCTCCCCTCCTCCTACCCTCGCCGTCGCCGGGGGGGTCTGCCGGAAGCCCGCGTGGCCCCAAGGATGGCGGCGGCGGGACCTTTCGCCGTGCGGGCCATCTCCTCGGCACCGGATCTGAGCGGGCCGGCGCCCGGAGGCGATGGCGACTGCGCGCTGGGGCGGGGAGCTGCGTCGGCGGCGCCGAGTTGTTGCGGCTCGGTCGGCGACGGAGGCGGGCGCAGGAGTTGCGCCGATGGTTCGCGGCTTGCCGTCTCAGGCCCGGGCGGCGCGTGCCTCCTCCGGCAGCGGCCCGGCCATGGGTGGTGTGCCCCCCCCCCCCCCCCCCAGGCGGATCTTGGAGGATGGTGAGCTCCTACGGCCCTCGTGCATTGGCCGACGGCGGCGGGTCTGTTGGCGTATAAGGTCGAGGGAGAGCGAGGTATATCGACGGTGCGAAGTGAGGCGACAAGGCGGCGGTGCTGGCCCGATAGGGTTCCCTCGAATGCGGTCTTGTTTTGCCGGGCTGAGTGCGTGCTCGACAAGGTTGGAATGCTCCAGGCGAAAGCCTCTTGCCGGCATTCTTGCTGGTGGCCATGGCGGCGGCGCCCTTGGGCATCGCCCTCCCCGATGGGGGCGTCATGTTGGAGCCCAATTCCTGGTGCACGAGGTTCTCTGGGCGAAAGCCTCCTTCCAGCCTCTGAACAAGCGACGGCGGCGCCATTGGTGTCGTGCCCTCCTTGGAGGTGTCGTCTCTAGAGAACCAATTTGGCTTTGGCAATACATGACTTTGCTTGTCACAGGAGCGTGCAATCGGCGGCGGCGGCATGGTATAGGAGGCGAGCTTCACGGGGTTTGCAAGCTCACATGGTGGCGATCATTGTTGTGGTGGTGATCCGGTCGCCACATGCGGGTTGGCGGCTTGCAGTGGACTGCGGCGGCTGACGCTGCTTTTGGCGGCTGTCAGAGCAGTGTGGAACAATGTCGGAAGACGGCGCTTGCGGCAACGACATCGTGGGACGACTAGGCTTGCAGCGGACTGCGGCGGGTTGCCCATCTTTGCTCGGCGACTTCGGTGCTGTACATCATCGTAAGACGGCGCAAGCGACAATTGGTTTACTGGCATGGCGACGGTGGCTATCTGCGCGGGCGGTGCAACGAGACGATGTTTGCTCGGCGGGTTTGGTTTTGCTGCTCGACGGAGATCTTGGAAATGGGGCATCATTATTCATCATCCTGATGGCGACATAGTAAACGGATCCGCAACATGGAGTACTATGGCGGAAGTGGCAAGGCCCCCGCGTGTGGTGTTTCTACAAGGCGACGAGTGTGGAGTCCAAAGGCGGATGCGGAGAGGTCCCCGCGCGTTGTGTTCTCGCGGTGGCGACTGCGAGGCGGCCTGCGTGCGGTCTGGATTCGGTGGTTTCACCCTGGCGGATGGTGTGTGATGTTGCAGCAGCACTACGGCGGCGTGTTGACGGTCGTTAAATCATAAAATGACCGTCAACTTATCGGCGAATAAAAGGTATACACCAATTTTTCTTGCATTAAACTAATAAAGTTCCACAAGTTTTGGATGAGATCTTGTTTTGCAAGGTACATAGGAATATTGGTGTAATTATGCTTACAATCATGGAGAAATAGCAAATATCCAAACGCACATGTTAAAGCAAGACTATGCTCCGACATCTCGACAACATTCGACGCAAGAAATAAGGAATGACTTGGACATCAAGAAATAATTATTCAAATGAGAAATTTGATCCCTCCATGTCAAAGGCCTCGTCAAGATAGTCGAAATGGGCTTTTGGATCACCGAATTCGGAGTTCGGGAGCAGGAGTTATGCCTCGCGGAAGATTGCAGAAAATCCAGGAAAAAGTTGGCCGGCCGGCCCAAACACCTGGCCGGCCGGCCCGAGCCAAACTCCAACCGCCTCAATCTTCCTCCAGTCGGTTCCAGAGGCGGTCACAAGCCACTTGACGCACCGGCCAAGCCAAGGGGACGTCGGCAAGAAGGAATATTCCACGAAATGCTCCAAGACCTTCTCCACTCTCCCAAGGCAACTCCACTATAAATAGAGGGCCCCTCCCCTCACTCCAACTTGCACCTCCACACTTGAGAAGAGAAGATCCAAAGTAGGGTCACGCTCATCTCATGGAAGAACACTCCACTTGTGTAGAGTAGGATTAGTATTTTAGTTATGGGAGTTAGAGTAGAAGCGAGAGCTTCGCTCGGAGCTCCGGAGTTCTCTTCGGAGTTTGGGTAAAGTTCTCTTGTATCTTTTCTTAGATTTTATTTAATATAATTATTTTCTTATTTATTTATTTTCTTATTTATTTAATTTAGTTTTCCTTTTAGTTTATATTTATTTATTTAAGTAATTATTATAGAGAAATTCTTGTGTTGGATCCACGTCTGTGTATGGTAGATACGAATGAGTTGTTTGCTTGAGGACTGGCAGTAGGGATATAATTGCCTTATTGTCACGTGTCCCGCACAATTTATTTGGATTTATTGTTCATGGGTGGCTTGCTCTTTGGCCAAGAGTAAGTTACTAGGATAGTTGTAAGCAAGGTGCTTGGAATTGTTCTAGCGTGTTTTGCCCTCAACCCCACGGGATGATGTGGTAGCCGCGAGTGTAGGTGACAGCTACACCGGTCTCTGTAGTCCACCACGTTCGGGTTGAATGTGTAGGGGCCTAGACGCGGTCCGTTGACCGGATACGTTGAACCTAGTTCTCGGGTTGCGTGTCTTGGCGGCGGTCGTGCCCCTGATGCACTTGAATTATCTGTAATGAAAGCTTAAGTAAATAATGGTAGACTATCGTGAAACTAAATGCTAACCCCTAGGCTGACTGATACCTTCTTCTCGTTGTCCTCCCAAACTAAATGCTAATACTTTGTTATCTATATCGATGGATGTTCTTCTGAGTGCCACACATATCATATATGTATCCCTGCTTTGGTCTAGTTTGCAAGTTATAAATAATAGATGTTTCCTTGTTAATTCATGATATTCTTAGCCCTGCTTCCCTGTGGAAAAATATAAATACGATAACCTTGGAATACTCCCGGGTGAAATGCTACAATGGTGTTCCGTGCGCTTGCGGAAATTGAATTTAATCTTTTTGCGTAAGAAACGCCAACAAGCATTTCTGGCGCCGTTGCCGGGGAAGCAATGGTTTAAGATATCTGTGATTGACATTGATTATCTGTTATGATTAATTTGCTGCTAGCCTAAGCATCCACCTGCATTTCTTTTGAGCATACCGCCATCACATCTGCATTGTTTTTCTTTTCAATCCATCAGCATGCTTGTTTTCCCTCCATCCCACCCCGCTGCATTTAAAAGAAAAAAAACCCGAGTGCCCAATCATAGGCCTCGGGCTTTCAAAAAAAAAAAAAGAAGAGAACCCGAGCGCCCAATCATAGGCGTGGGGATTTTGAAATAAAAAAATAAAAAAATAAAATCCGAGTGCCCAATCATAGGCCCGGAATTTGTTTCAAAAAAATATATATATATATAGAAAGGTTGGATTTTTATGACAGGACGAAGGAAACATACGTGGCGGAACCAAAACGTTCAATGAAGAAATCTAAAAGCTTAGTCTTGCATTCGATTGCGAAGGCTAAGCTTGGGGAGGAACAGCCAGGTGAGCAACGTATTTATTTCTTGATTCCTTGTCATATACCTACTCCTTTCGAAAAAAATAAAATAAATAAAAATTTAATAAATAAAAAAAAATGCTGCCTGGATCGTTCCATGCTTTGTGAATGCAAAGTACATTGACTTGCTCTCTGACGAAAATAAGCTGCAAATCTTTTTGATCATACCCTTGCTCTTAAAGTTTCTTTTCATACATGGGTGTTGGTTGAGATGTTAGTCTTAAATCAATCGCCTGCTTCTCTTTCTGTTGCTTGGGTGCGGCACTTCTGTGTCTATGGTCTGTTTAGATTATGCCCGGTGTCCGTCTGAACAACAGAAAAACACATGCCTCTATGATGCTCTTATGACAGAAGAAGAGTATAATGTGCTCTGCTCTCCTCACACAATTGATCAAATTAGACATGGTGTCTAGGTTGATTAATGGACCTATAGAGATATGTGCAATGTAGACGAATGGTTTTGTACTAACCATTGCAAGGATCCTTTTGAGAGCAAACCAAGTACATCAGGCAACATGGAAGGCACATAATTCAAGAAGGAGATACCAACCAGGCGGACCTAGTACCTTCAAATGAAGATTTAATCGCTTAGCTTTGCACATGGTTGCAAGAGCTAAGCTTGGGGAGGGACCGCCAGACACAAGAAGAATGGAGGAAGCGGCCTATTCAAGCTTAAGTCTTGCAAAGACTCAAGCTTGGGGAGGACCCCCAGGCAAGTATCCCTATCGATCAATAAAATACTCCCTTTTTCCGAATAAAATGCTAGAACTTGGTGTTACCAAACTTTAAAGGAGATGATGAATGGTTGCTCTGTTAGTTCCTTGTGTGTGTCTTCTATGCAATCTCTACTCCTTATTTAATTTAAGTATGATGTAAATCGACATGATCATATTACTAGTATTGCTATATTTATGTGGGTAGCACCTGGTTCACCAAGTCTAGGCATTGATTCGTATGATATGGTTATTCTGGGTTAAGTTTGCAATTTCCTGCAGTAACATTCCAGAGATGTTTTTAATTTCTAAATTGCTGCAACAAAAACCCTTTAAGTTTTTGCACTTCCCTTGTGAGGACTTATTTACCTACCAGAGCCATATCATGACAAATTCGGAAATAGCTCCATTCATAGCAATCTTTTATATGTTGAGTTTGGTTAAATTTTGATCTTTAGGAACATTGCACTCCTCATGTCAGTCATTTATCTTTCATATGGGAATTTGAGAAATTCGTTACCACTCATTCACAAGATTCCTTGTCTTCATTCCAATGCTCAAGAAAAATTCCAAAAATATTGTCTAGGCCATTAAAAAAAATTGCCTTATGCACTATGGGAGTTAAAAAAAAAAGAAAAAAAAGAAAAAAAAACCTCCCATAATGTGCAGCAAAGATTTTTAAGAGGTTGATGGCCACTATCAAAATTTTTCTTGAGCAACGAAGACTGAAATTTTCATGAGTGATTTCTCTCCCCGCTGGCTATCATTCTTTCCATATGACTGACTTTGAGGAGTTGCTAAGTTTCTCTAGATCATCTTTTAACCCGACAAAATATGTATGAAAGATATGCATATCCCGACCAAGCTCCACCAGAACATCCCTCTTGTGTAGCAATAGGTCTTGAGTGACATCCTGTAGGGAATAGCCTCATCAAAAGAGAGACAAAAAGGGAAGTGCAAGCTTAAAGAAGTATTTATTTCTTATGCAGCAAACAAAAGCTCTGGACTTGTTACTTGCAGGAATTGTTTGACAAAAACCTAAGATGACCGTTCTGCTTTTCAATGTCATATGACAAAGTAACCTATAAGCCCCACTAAGTATATGCAGTACCTGGTAAATAGATTGTGCTGGTTTATAGATTACTTTGTTATCCTGGAGTATGTTGTTGCCTAGTTGATACCTACAGGGCACTAACATTGTAGCAACTACTGATCCGCCGATACTTAAGTTTTGAGTTTGCTCGGGACGAGCAAAGTTTAAGCTTGGGGAGGTGTTGACGGTCGTTAAATCATAAAATGACCGTCAACTTATCGGCGAATAAAAGGTATACACCAATTTTTCTTGCATTAAACTAATAAAGTTCCACAAGTTTTGGATGAGATCTTGTTTTGCAAGGTACATAGGAATATTGGTGTAATTGTGCTTACAATCATGGAGAAATAGCAAATATCCAAACGCACATGTTAAAGCAAGACTATGCTCCGACATCTCGACAACATTCGACGCAAGAAATAAGGAATGACTTGGACATCAAGAAATAATTATTCAAATGAGAAATTTGATCCCTCCATGTCAAAGGCCTCGTCAAGATAGTCGAAATGGGCTTTTGGATCACCGAATTCGGAGTTCGGGAGCAGGAGTTATGCCTCGCGGAAGATTGCAGAAAATCCAGGAAAAAGTTGGCCGGCCGGCCCAAACACCTGGCCGGCTGGCCCGAGCCAAACTCCAACCGCCTCAATCTTCCTCCAGTCGGTTCCAGAGGCGGTCACAAGCCACTTGACGCACCGGCCAAGCCAAGGGGACGTCGGCAAGAAGGAATATTCCACGAAATGCTCCAAGACCTTCTCCACTCTCCCAAGGCAACTCCACTATAAATAGAGGACCCCTCCCCTCACTCCAACCTGCACCTCCACACTTGAGAAGAGAAGATCCAAAGTAGGGTCACGCTCATCTCATGGAAGAACACTCCACTTGTGTAGAGTAGGATTAGTATTTTAGTTATGGGAGTTAGAGTAGAAGCGAGAGCTTCGCTCGGAGCTCCGGAGTTCTCTTCGGAGTTTGGGTAAAGTTCTCTTGTATCTTTTCTTAGATTTTATTTAATATAATTATTTTCTTATTTATTTATTTTCTTATTTATTTAATTTAGTTTTCCTTTTAGTTTATATTTATTTATTTAAGTAATTATTATAGAGAAATTCTTGTGTTGGATCCACGTCTGTGTATGGTAGATACGAATGAGTTGTTTGCTTGAGGACTGGCAGTAGGGATATAATTGCCTTATTGTCACGTGTCCCGCACAATTTATTTGGATTTATTGTTCATGGGTGGCTTGCTCTTTGGCCAAGAGTAAGTTACTAGGATAGTTGTAAGCAAGGTGCTTGGAATTGTTCTAGCGTGTTTTGCCCTCAACCCCACGGGATGATGTGGTAGCCGCGAGTGTAGGTGACAGCTACACCGGTCTCTGTAGTCCACCACGTTCGGGTTGAATGTGTAGGGGCCTAGACGCGGTCCGTTGACCGGATACGTTGAACCTAGTTCTCGGGTTGCGTGTCTTGGCGGCGGTCGTGCCCCTGATGCACTTGAATTATCTGTAATGAAAGCTTAAGTAAATAATGGTAGACTATCGTGAAACTAAATGCTAACCCCTAGGCTGACTGATACCTTCTTCTCGTTGTCCTCCCAAACTAAATGCTAATACTTTGTTATCTATATCGATGGATGTTCTTCTGAGTGCCACACATATCATATATGTATCCCTGCTTTGGTCTAGTTTGCAAGTTATAAATAATAGATGTTTCCTTGTTAATTCATGATATTCTTAGCCCTGCTTCCCTGTGGAAAAATATAAATACGATAACCTTGGAATACTCCCGGATGAAATGCTACAATGGTGTTCCGTGCGCTTGCGGAAATTGAATTTAATCTTTTTGCGTAAGAAACGCCAACACGGCGGGTCCTGCATAGCGGCGGCCTTCTCGGTGCGGTGCAGTCTGTTTCTCTAGTTCTTCGTATCGGCACGGGGCTGTGCCTTGAAGACGACTTCTTGGGTTGGAAAAGGTTGTCTAGGCTTCGTTTCCCTATGGAGTGTTTTGTCTGTGTCGATGTCCCAATCTGACCAGGATGAGTTGTCCATGGAGACAAGTTGTGTGGCTTGTGTCGGATGTCCCAATCCGACCAGCCTGAGCTGTGTTTTGAGTCGTGTTCAGCGCGTGTTGATGTCCCAATCCAACCCGCCGGTGGTGTTCTTGTGGCTTTGATTGTTGCGGTTTCGTTGTTTGTGTTTTTTGTTTTCCTGTATGTAGTCTACCAGGATATTTACTTGTATTTATTCCTCCTTTATAATGAAATTGGCACTGTCCTGTGCCGGTTTGTTTCAAAAAAGAAAGAAAGAAATCTAATAGTATTTCATTGTTGCCAATGTTTACATTCGCATTGCAGAACAAAGAAGATGGAGGTTGGTGGATCCACACCGGGCGTGACACCAAGAATCTTGCCCCAGTAGGTTACTGGCCTAAAAGTCTTTTTACTACTATGAAAGATAATGCTACATCATTGTTTTGGGGTGGAACAACTGTATCTCCAAGTAATGAACCTAGCCTTCCGATGGGCAATGGCCAGTGGCCAGGAGAATTATCAGCATTTGTTCGTGATATTCAGTATATAGACGCCAGTGGCCAAGGCAATGGTCCCCAAAGTTGGCTTCACACTATTCGTGCTGAAGTATCCAACACCAAATGCTATCAAGTTAGCTCACTCACTGAAAACATGTTCCATACGGTGGACCAGGTGGTTGCACCAGAAATTAGCATCCATTGAAATGTCAATAATATGTGTGCTGATGCTCAAACTAAATGAACTTTTCTTATCTCAGAGTAAACTTCTGTGCATTCTTAAATATTGTTTCTTCAATTTAAGCCCAGACTTAACATAATAAATATAACACGTTCGAACTATATGTGATGTATCAATTTACACTAATTTGTTCTTGTAACTAGGAATGAAATACATTTCATGAGACTTGCGCTGAAACTAAATAATTAATTGTAGTAGTGCAAATAGTTATTCTGCCACAAGCCGCCTTTGGAGTTTATGCTTCGCCTAACAAAATCCTGAAGTTTCCCGGATAGATCAGCGTGTACATCTCTTTATTATTTTTTTTTTTGTGAAAAGGGACTTTATTATTAATGTATAAAGTAGGCTGCCAAGTGAAAACATACAGCTGATGGCCAGTCACCACCAGCAAGGCGTCTTTTCACAAGATTTAGTTCCTCTTGATATTCATTGTAAACTTTGGTGAGAGAGGTAATAAAGAGGAGAAGATGTAAAACTTCCTTCGGATGATTCAGTTAATGACAAAAAAGTTTATACTTATTCTGCAAAGAAAGGAAGGTTTATACTTGCTCCCTTCCGTAACCTGTACTTTTATCGAGGAAGGAAGGCCTTCGGTCATGACTCATGCAGGTCTCAGATCCGATCAGGATCAAGAATGATTGAGGAAGAAGATGACGCGCAGCCTCCTGGTCCTGGAGGAATTCCATGTGGTTTTTCTTTTTCTCAAGGTGTTTGCTGTAATAGAAGGATGTGATATGGTTTCCCTCTCGCAAAAAGAAAAGAAAGAAAGAAAGAAACCTGTAGTTGCAATGGTGTATTCAAATTTCATAAAAAAAACTTAAATAAAGATGGTAGGGACATGCAAATTTAAAAGGAGGGATCCTTTTTTTCCATAGTATGTCAGATGATTCGAAATATGCCTTTCACTGCGGATAGTTCCTTCTCCAAAAAGATTCGTATACTTTGATCCGTTAAATAAGGGAACGGAGAAGTTCCTTCTCCAACGGGCCTCTACCCTTTCATCCCCGAATCTCTCCTACGCTCCTCGTTCAAAACCGTTTCCGCCGCCGCGGCCGCTTCTCACCGATCTCGTTCGTTCGATCCATGTCCCCCGCCACCACCTGTTCCCGGAAGAACACCCAGGAGCAGGAAGACTGGGGGATCGGATCAATGGCGTCGTCGTCGGATCAGACAGTGAAGGAGACGGTGTCGCGTTGCACGACGGAGAGGGTCACCGGCGCGCACACCTTCGAGATCGTCGGGTACAGCCTGAAGAAGGGCATCGGCGCCGGCAAAACCTACGAGTCCGGCACCTTCACCGTCGGCGGCTACACCTGGGTGCTCTGCGTCTGCCCCGACGGCCTCACCAAGCAGAACGGCAACGCGTGGCTGCACCTCCGCCTCGTGAGCGCGAACGCCGAGGTGCGCGCGTGGTACCAGGTGCGGCTGGTGAAGATGGCCTCCGGCGCCATGGGCTCCGGCTGGACCTCGCCGGAGGCGAGGACGTACAGCACCGTCCGTGGCAGCGGCTTCCCGGCGTCCGAGTCGTTCCAGATGAAGAGCGACCAGCAGCTGGAAGCCTCCGGGTACATCAAGGACGACTGCCTCGCCGTGCGGTGCGAGGTCACGGTGATCAAGGAGACGAGGCTCGAGGCCACCGCGCTGAAGGTCGCCGGCGGCGGGAGGATCGCGGTGCCGCCGCCGGACATGCCGGCGCACTACGGCAAGCTGATGGGGGAGGAGGAGATGGCCGACGTCACGTTCTGCGTCGGAGGGGAGAGCTTCCGGGCGCACAAGCTCGTGCTCGTCACGCGGTCGCCGGTGTTCAAGGGGCAGTTCTGCGGGCCGATGAGGGACAAGGGGACGGACATCGTGACGGTTGATGAAATGCAGCCGGAGGTGTTCAGAACCTTGCTGCACTTCATCTACACTGACTCGTTGCCCGACATGGGCGACCTTGAAGGGGACGATTACTGCGAGATGATACGGCACTTGCTCGTCGCAGCGGATTTATACGCGATGGAGAGGCTCAAGAAGATATGTCAAAGCATCCTCGCCAAGAAGCTTGACAACAAGACCGTGGCGACGACGCTGGGTTTCTCTGATCTGCACAACTGCGACGAGCTCAAGGAGGTCTGCATTGAGTATTTGAACTCTTCGGATGAGGATGACATGCAAGCGGTGATGGAGAGTAAAGGTTATGCAAATCTCAAAAGAAGTTGCCCTTCGGTCTTAGTTGAGGTCTACGAGAGAAGCAAACGTCGAAAAACTTAGATCATGTATGCTCATTGTAAGGCGAGTCATAGTACGTCCTTTAATTTTTCCCCAAAAGGCATATGAATAACTATCAGCATTTCATAGTTTAAGGTGTTAGTTTAGATTTGAGAACTTCAAATCTTTGGTGCTTACATGCGCCGTATTTTTTTCACTCTTACTGGATACACAAAAGAATGAAAAAAAGATGTGACGACTGATGTAGTTTCATCAGTGTACTGACAGAGCCTTCGGGGATAGCTGCTTGTAGCCTCATTAACGTGGTTGTGTCCAGGCCTGTCGAGTCTCCGTCTCGAGACTGTCACTCTGAAGCACTGTCCATTGTTGGAGTAATTGCTTCCTCATTTCCATTTAATCAGATGCTATATTCCTTCCCTGATTACAGATGGATTGGTTTCAGTTGTTGATTCGGTTCTGCCCTTCGTCACAACCAGATTTGGAGCATTGGTTCAAAACTTAGAATCAGAGAGCGACTACTGCAGCCAAACACTACTCTTCGAACCCCTTAATAGGCACATAGAAATGCTGACAAATCTAAACAAATAACTTTATTGCAGAACTTCTCAAGTGTTTTTACATGTAATGAAAGGGTTAAATAACACAACTATTCTTTATTTGACTAGCCAGAAGGCAGAGGTCTTATCTTACATATATCGTCTGAATCTTCCTCAGGGGTTGTTTTTAACAGCTCTCAATTTATTGGACATGAACATTTACTAGCTATTTGCCCGTGGCGTTGCTAGGAGGCGCAATGAATTGTCTTTTTTTTTAAGAAAAAATTAGTTCATTGACACTGAAAGTTCTATGTTTTAGAAATATACCATGTAAAGGTCTCCGTTAAGATTTGTATCACCGAAAGATTGGTTTGTTTAGAAAAATAGCACTCCGTTAAATTGCCCTTCTTAGATGACATTTATGCTCCTACTGCATATTCGCCTGGCTAGCTCCATCTTCTTCCTTGCGATAGAACTCGTGCTAGGCTGCCTCCAGAACTTGACAGCCTCACACCCGGCGATGGAGATGTAGGCCAGCAGGTAAGGTTGACGCTCTCCAAGAAAGGTGTGCACGTGATGAGCTTTCTCCATTCCGGCCGCTCAACGAACCTCTCGTTCTCGCTTCTCCACAATTGACCTCCACAAAGACCTGCACGGAGTCAGCTATGGAGCTCGCCAAGGCAAGCTCTGTAACATCGACAGTGGCACGATTTTGGAAGAAATTCGTGGATTAGCTCGAGCTTTCCGCTACATCGAAGCCCCTGTCGGCCTCAAGCTCATCCTGCCGCCCGCAAAGTCCCGCTGACTGCAACCTCGTCGCCCGGCGGAGAGCTCCCCGTGCGGACATGGTTCTCCTCGACCCCGAACTCGATGAAAATCAGGGGCGGACCTGGGTATCCTTTGCGGCTTCTCTATCCTTTATTATCCGATCTCATGGCCTCCCACGATCACAGCTCGTAGCTGAGACGATAACGGACATACAGCAATTCCTTTTTTCACAGAACCAGACACAAAACTCTCGCAGGACGAAAGACGAAATTAACGATGGCAGACCCAAAGGTGGGACTCAGTTAGGCAGACATGTCACCTCGGTCAGCCTTATTAAGTAGTAGAGATTCCTTCCATGAGGTGTTGCTTATTCTACAGCTAAATTCCTAGTGAACCTTGCCCACTTTACAATCACAAACACATAAATTTGGTCATAAAGCTTATCTACCCGTGAAAGAGGGCTTGTGCTTCTGGGTTTACAACATCTGCACAACTGCCACGAGCTTAAGGAGGTCTGCATTAAGTTTTTGAACTCTTCGGGTGAGGATGGGATGCAAGCGGTGTTGGAAACTAAAGGTTATGCAAATCTCAAAAGAAGTTGCCTGTCGGTCCTAGTTGAGGTCTTCGAGAGAAGCAAACGTCAAAAACTTAGATGATGTATGCTTAGTGTAAGGCGAGTCACAGTACCTCCTTTAAACAAAAGCTTATGATAATAGCAATCAACATTTAGCTTGAAGGTGTTACTATGGCGATATAGATGCACCGTATT
Source organism: Eragrostis nindensis (assembly GCA_012490785.1). NCBI lineage: Eukaryota > Viridiplantae > Streptophyta > Magnoliopsida > Poales > Poaceae > Eragrostis > Eragrostis nindensis. The sequence continues at coordinate 2,032,310 of JAAXCT010000011.1, read as the reverse complement.
TTGTCAGTCAATTACAGGATACATGCGTCAAAAATAAATTTATAGGTCTGATGTATTTTGTCTATTACAGGACACAGAGAGAACCTTCCGGTATACTGCTTGTATCTATCTAATCTAAACCCTTAAAGAACCAGTTGGGACAAAAATAGTTTTGACCTGCCAGAATCTACCCCACCTGTATATTAACCGTTGATCAAAACTAAAGTCTTTTGATCTACCATCAGATCCTACCATAATGGGACCGGGTCCGCGGAAGGGGGGACAAACCATGGGACATTGCATCACGCTCAGTTCAATTGCGATGACGATCGAAATATTTTTGTTACCCACGCAATCCCACCACCCGCGGCCTCCAACCCACCTCCCATTATTCCAGCAATAAATTTCTTTCCCTTCATATGTGAAATTTGAATACAATTCCATCCCAACGCAATAGACTAATTAGGAAGGTTTCTTCTAAACGGGAACTCTTCCAGTTCTTCTTCCCATCGTCGTCGTCGTCGGGCACGGTGGTCGTCTCGCGGCGTCGGTGCCAGAGCCGTTGTGGGGCACGTCGGAGTCGGGGACGTCACCGCGGCATCTTTGCGCACCCTCCCGGTCGTCAAGATCAGGTGACGTCTGTGCCCATCGCAGATCTCTAAACCCGACTTCTATCCAGCGAGATTGTTTGCTCTAAACCCGACTTCAGATATGGTTGCAGGTTTTGTGCGTACAGGTTCAGATGTGGTTCGAGAACCTGTTTCAATTTTTTTGCCGAACCATGCTTGTTTGCCTGCACCTCAAATTTTCCTATGCGCTACAGTAATGGATTCAGTTGATTTTATAGGCTGACTTCTTGTTTAAGATAGTTATGCCCGCAATGGTTGAGATGTGGTTCGAGAACCTGTTTCAATTTTCTTGCCTAACCATGCATGTTTGCCTGTGCCTCAATTTTTCGTATGCGCTACAGTAGTGGATTCAGTTGATTTTGTAGGCTGACTTCTCGTTTATATCTGTCTGCCGGCTCACCCCATTGATTGGTGCAAGGCCAGAGGCATTCTTTTATACAACTGCTGTTTATACAACTGCTGTTCTTGGAATATGATGATTGACTACGAATCCAGTCGACATTGTCCCTGCTGTTTTTGGTCCTACTACTTTCAGCGATTTGAAATACCATCTATTATATCAATCTAATTTTGTGGACATGGTTTCATTTCAGTCATTATGGCCAAGCGTAAACCCGGTGCTTTGGATGATGAATCCCCGCCACTACGAGACTTTAATAATATCGACAAAAGTGGTCACATGTGTAAACCTGCTATTGTGCTCTCTTCAAGTGTCCACCTACACATTTTGATTGACAATGGTGCCGGACACTGTCGATTGTTTTCAGGTGCTCATGGAGGTCAGCATGAAGTTCGTGTTTCTTCTTCTGGAAAATCTCCTAACAAACCAGCCAGGCGTCGACCTCTCGCTGATTGCACGAATGTCCTTTCGAATGGTTGGTAACTTCCTTTTTTCCCATCATGGCGGCATAATTTTTTTCCATTGTTACTGAATTTTGGTGGGTCCCATGCATGTGTTCCTTTTTTTTCAGACCCAAAAAGGGGCCAGGTTGGTGAACAGCTCGCTGCCAAACGTAAAAGAGAAGCTGAAAGGAAATGTCAATATCGCGCACAAAAAAGGGCCGAATTGGAGAATTCTTTGCCCATGTCAGTTCGTGAATCATCAATGACAAATGTAGCAGGTACCATTTGTTCCCCCTTATTTTAGAAAAGAAGGGGTTCATATGCATAGTTTTCTCCACGCAGATGTTAATTACTACTTGTCAAACTTAGGCGTCAATGCTGTCTCCGCAGGGTGTACCATTGAAGAAGCGGCATCGAGGAATCACCTAAATGCCACGCCATTCACTCTCCATAGAGGTTCATTGGGATCACTGTCATATATATTTTGGCCTTTTTTTCAGTTTGACGCATACTGTTTTTTAGTCACTGTCTCAATGTGGTTACACATTCTTATATGTATGTGAAAACAAACATTCAATTATGGTTAGGTCCTACTGCAGTGTCTGTTGTGACGAACCCAACATTCCTCTAAGCTGCGGTTCCAGGTGCGATGTGATTGATCACCGTTAATTTGCGGTACCCTATAAATTTATTGATAGTTGTATGCGATTTTACTTGATCTAACTGATCTTCTTTTTAAATAACGTAGCAATGGCGGATGACTGGGTGCAACAAGGGGACGAGATGGATGAACCTGTTGTGGTGGAACAAAACCATCCGTTAGTGCCTACCCTACATTTTATTTCGCTTAAATTTTATGGTTGCTGGGTCTAGCGGAAGATTGCACCAAGGACTGAATCTGAAAAATTTTATTTGGCTTAAATTTTATGTTTTTGCCTACATTTGCATGTTGATGAACCCTACACACCGGTGCTCACGTCCACGTGTTTCTCCTTTGCAGAATGATACTTTTCCATGATATTAACCTGGATCTCATCACTAGCAGATGTAATTTCAGTGCAAAGGTCTACTTTAAAGCAAATATAAGCTTGCACAAGGATGGAAATTACATAAGACTTATATTGGTTGATGAGGAGGTAATATCATCTCAATTTAGGTGCATTAGATATTTTATTGTACAATTATTTGCATCACCTCTTTCGATGCATAGAGGTTTAGTGGCGTCAAATATAATGTGGGATGGATTTTTTGGTGCAGGGAACTAGGATGGAGGCGTTGGCATTTGGCAGGACTTGTTTGGATCTGGCTTGAACAATCGTTGAAGGATATCCATAGGATTTCATTGATGTCGTTGTTGGATACAGATATGATTTAAACTTTCTCAATGTGTTTCATGTATATGGTGTCGAATTCTTTGCAAGCATTACTTCTGAAAGCAGAGTTTCTAACTCTAGAAGACCGATAGCATATCCTGTGTTCCCACGAATATTCAGCTCATTTCATCAAGTCAAGCATTTTAGGGCAGATAAAAAAACTGGTATGCTTGCCACCTTTGTTAGTTTATTGGTAATAAAACTAGGTATTGCTTCTCTAACATATGTCGTAACTCTTCCTACAGATGTTATTGGCGTGGTTGTCTATATTTCTGATGTCCATGACACAAAACGCACCTGGAGACGACCAAGCAGGCATGTCGCCATAATGAACACGTGGTACGTTGTGTATGCAATTGTTTAAAATACATGCACGCCTTTCTTGTTAAATATAATGTGATTATTTTATGCGCAGTATGCAGATTCTCGTCATCCATGTCCGCAGTCCACATATTTTGCGCCACGCTGGAGACTGGCGACCCGCGGCACAATATTTTAACACCATTGCTGCACTTCATGTGCAAATGAACACAAGAAGAGGTATCGAATCAACATATATTTTGAAATGAACACAATATTTTCTCACCATTGCCTGCTTACCTCTCATATCCTCAAATTATTTAAATACAGGTGTTCTTGTCACTACTCGATATAGCAAAATTATTTTTGAGCCCGACAGACCAGAAGCTAAGGCAATTAGAGGTAAATATAGCAACATTGTGTTCTGGTCCATTTCATTTTTTGTAACCTACAACTGAATTGGCGTTGATTTTTTTCTTCATTAAATTGTAAGATTTCAAACGCGTCTAACAAATGCGCCTCATCAAGCACGTCAGCTTGGCCGTGACCGCCTGAAAGATATGAATATGCTTTGAGGTTGCATTAAAATGAAGACTCTCAAATAAATATGGTCGCTATCGTTACCGACAATGAATAAGAACTATGCGCCACGTCATGTCTTTTATGTCTCAAATTCAATTAGCGTCTTTAAATTCAAACAATGTCGTTATTTTATCAGATTCTTGAGCTTGTCGTGTTAATGTCGTTATGGTACTTAAATGCAATGATGTGTCCGAAGTGTGTTCCGAATCATATTATTTTCATTTATGATGAAGTCCTGCCAAGTGATGTCATTTAGGCGGACACGTGCGTGGCGCACGTGCATTTGTACTAGTTTCAGGAAGAAGCCACATACAGCAATTTGCAGCTAAACTTAGGTTACGATGCAACATTTACTACAATGAAATACGCATTCTGCAACAATTTTCTTTGGTGATACGTCTAGTTTTGTTGCAACGAGATTTTTTTTTTTTTTTTTTTTTTTTTGCGGGAAGAGAGAAGTTCTGTTGAAAGCTAGCTGGGAGGTCGGGAGGGACTCGCCAGCAGCCAAGACGGGCACGTCGCCGTCAGGTAGGGTGCGGCGGCTGGCGAATCACGGTGGAGGGGGCCGAGAGTGTAGTAGAATGCAGACATGATGCTCATGCATCACACAAGAAATAATGGCTGTGCCACACTTTCTCTTGTTCAGTGTCGATTTCTGGCGCCGCTACAGAGTGGTGTGAGTCACTGGCAACCAAGCGTCCCCTATGTCCATATGATACAACAGGAGATCACTTGTGATATTATAATACAGATAATACATGCAACAACACAACTAGATTTTTCCTCTATCTAGCAACTGGACAAGGGGCTAAATGGCTTTGCAACCAAAAGTACCGCAAAATGTCCTTGGTGTAGGACAAGAACACATTTTCCAGCTGCACATGGTTACCAATACATATAACTGACAATAAACACCACCAACCAAAATTGGCAAAATCATTTCTCAATACTTTTCAACTACTATTCCCTTACGACAACAAATCAAATTCTTTCAGTTTTTAGGATCCCCATGAAAAGTATCAACGACGAGCAGTATTATATGGTCAATGAGATTAAACATGGTATTGACTCATGGTGACACAAGTGGTCAGTGGTGACAACAGACAGAAATGGCAATGGAAAGCTTCATCTTGCCCCTGTTTATCAATATAACGCTTAAGAAATACTTTATTAAATTCAGGCTTAACATGGATACTACCTCCATAAACTACAACATAGTTGAGAAGCTCTAAACATTAGACATTACTGTGTGAAAAACTTTCATTTGATAGAAACAATTAATGGGAGAAAACTAGTAATGTATCTGGAATAAATTTGGATTTTATTCAAATTTAAGAGCTAATTCAGTTACCAGATACACAAATTTCATGGCATTAAAGTACAAATTATTTATGATCATGATCAAAATGGTCATACCAAAAATTCAAACTACTGTAAGGGGTTGTGGTATGGTAAAACTTGGGATAGTAAAAACAATCAAACAATCAATGAAAAGGTACAGATGGAGTGCAACATACACGCCACCAAGAAATATGTGCCAGAATAGACACGCAGATGTGCTTTTCTTTTGCAAATCTAGTGAAATCAATACTAAGATATTATTGAAGTAACTGTTATGTTCCTTCAATAACATGCAGCTGTTTTGTATCTCACATTGTTTCAATATCTGCACCTCTGTTTTCCTAACAGAATTAAACGATGAACATCTAACGCTAGACGGGGACTCTCGTCTATGCCTAAACAGCCATCTAGCCCGATTAAACAGCCATTTAAACAGATTAAATGCTAAATGACAGTCGACCAACTGTATACCGTTTACCGTCTGCATTTTCACTCTCTGCACATCCAAAAGACTGAAAAAGGTGCAGCAAAATGTCAAGAACTATACTAACCACCTATAGGTCTCAATTAAGTATGGTATGCTCTAGGGAAACAAACAAGTTATTCTTATAGTAAGAACTAAACTACTCATAAACGCAGCTTACGATCAGGTGCTAATTCATATATTTTTGCAAAGCTTCTTGTCCTCTTCAACAGATCAACCAAAGTAGAAGGGTAATTTCATTTGACATTGGCATTACCTTGGCACCACAGCATCCATCTGTCGAGCTAGAAACTCAATGCAAACATTCTATAAATAGGCTCAAGCAGTTATTCTGATCAGCTAAGGCCAATATAGTTGTAACATTCTATACATTAAGATATACTCAAATGTGCGTAAGCAGAGACCAAATACCCAAATTTCATGAGTGATTTAGGCTCAAAGTATAAATAGGCTCTGAACATAATGAGCATGATCATCACCGAAACTCAAACTATCGTAGGGGGTTGTATTGGTAGATTAATTAAAACCACTCATCCAACAAAATATTGTATCTGTGTTGCACATTATAAAACTTTAGATCGTAAGAAATCAAACATTCAATGAGCAGACGTACAGATAGATTGCGACATAAAGGCCACCAAGAAATATGTACCAGATTAGAAATGGAGTTTTGACGATTTTCAGATGTGAAACTAGAGAAATTAATACTAAGATATACAGCATCAAAGTAACAGATATGTTCCTTCAACATCATGCTGCTGTTGCACATCTTACATTGTTCAATTAGGTGTGACCCTGAGAGCTGCACATGCTGATGCTCATCAGCCATCTGCGCCTCCAAAAGTTTGACAAAGGAGCAGCAAAAGGTCTAAGGAACTAAACTGATAGCTATCCATAGGTTAAACTAAGCATGATGCACTCTAGGAAAACAAATAAGTTATAATATAGTACAAGAGCTAAGGTACCTACTCACATACTCAGCTTACAATAAGGTGCTAATCCATTTATGTTTTGCGTTTCTTGCTTGACCTCTCCAACACATCAACCAAAATGGAAGGGCGATTTCTTTTGAGATCTGCATAACCTTGGGTTGCCACCACACTGTCCATCTGATCTGTAGAGGCCATGAACTCAATGCAAACATCTCGAAGGCTCGGGCAGTTATTCTGATCGGCTAAGGCCAACGTAGTTGCAACATTCTCCACAGAGAGAACCTCTTGAAGAATCTCTGCGCATAACAGCTTCAGCCTGTCCACGGCGTATCTGTCTGCAGCCACAAGCAGGTGCCTGGCAATCTCACGGTACTCACCGTCATCCAGGTCCTCCCATTCATATTCAGGCACCATATCAGTGTAGGCAAAATACAGCAGGGCCTTGAAGACATCCGGCTTCATATCCTCCACAGTAATGCACTGTTCAGTTCTCTCCTTCATCTGCCCATGGAACTCTGCCTTGAAGACAGGGGAGCGAGCGGCGAGAACAAGCTTGTGTGCAGGAAAAGCCTCTCCTTCCACAATGAAAACGACATCAGTTGTCGCCTCATCCAACCAAAGCTTACCGAAATGCTTCCCCAAGTTCGAAGGCGGCACCTGGATCTCACCGCCCCCTTTGGTTTTCTGCACCTTCGTATCTATCGCGACGGTGAGATTATACTCAATGGTGAGGCAATCGTCCTGAATGAACCCGGCCGATTCGTTCTCCAGCTTGCTTCTTTCTACTAAGACAGGGGCGGTCCAGGAGCTAGCAGAAGCATTAAACACCATTGGGGCGGTGGCAGAGAATATCAACTCTTTCGACCTTGGCGTTCACGCTCATGAGCTCGAGGTTGATGGCGACACAGTCCTTGAAGGACCCTGTGACGAACCCCTCGAAGTCGTCAGGGTAGAAGCGGATGGCCCAGTCGCAGCCGCCGAGGTGAAGGTGCCGGATCGGACGAAATTGCCGACGCCGATGCCCTTCTGGAGGGTGTAGCCGATGATCTCGAACGCGTGCGTGCCCCGCGCCGTCTTGGTGGTGAAACTAGACACCGTGGTCTCCGGATCCGGCGGCATCTTGGCACCTGCAGAATTAAAAAAGATACAAGAATTCTGAAAGGGGATCTTTCTTGAACTGGGCTAGAGGAAGTTTCTGAATGGGGATCTTTCTTGCACCGGGCTAGAGGAAGTGCGAGCGAACCTGGGAAGGGAACGGGAGGTAGCTGAATGCAAGAGGGGCGGCGCCGAGCCGGCGACGGAGATGCTTTGAGATGGAACGCTTCTTGGGAAACAGGGGAAGTGAGGTGTCAGCTGCAGGAGTAAATGGGGACAGCTGGTGCTCGGGGGCGGTGGTTGTAAAACGTGTGAGCAGCGACCTTTTTTTTTTCATTTTCTAACAGTTTTATAAAAAAGATATCTGCCAATTGCAAAACAAAAAAGAAACTACACCGACTATACATCTTTTTTTTTTCCTGACATATGCATTGTGGCTCTCATAAAAGGATTGAAATACCGAAGGAGCAGTTTCGAATAAAAACTGAGGAACAATTAATTTTCCAATGGGAAAAGCTAAAATGTACTCGGATGATTTAGGAGAGGCTGTCAGCTGAATTTTTGTGCACAGCTCTCCGGCAGAACTCCGACGAAGTTAACGAGCGGGAGGGGCGAGGTTAATGTTCCGTGTTGAGGGGTTGGCTCACTGGAAAGCACCGGACCTAGAAGGAGGTTCGGAAAGGAAGGCCGCAGGGATGGCGGTTGGGCAGGGTTGAGGTGGGGGCGAGGATGATGACGCGTCGGGGGAGGTGGCGGCGGAGTCGGGGTATGAAGGGGGCGGCCCCGGCGAGCTAGGATCTCACTGGAGCTCCACGCCGGCGACCCTAGACCGCTAAGGCCCGGTGGTGGCACGTGGGGGCGGCGGCAAGAGCTGCTGCGAGATCACAGGTACTGGTTTCGGAAAGCCGACACCAAAACCTGAAAACCGGCAACAAAGCCGCCCCTGACGCCGTCCTCCACAGCGAGTCCCTACGCACTCTTTCCGCCATCTCCCCATCGACCACGACATGGCCGTGTTTTACAGGAACGTTGGCGGTGACGCCTCTTCCTCGTCGCCGAGCACTTCCTCATCCTCGCTATCCAAGAAGCACAAGCCCTCTTTCACCAGCAACAAGGACTACCGCCTGTCAACAAGGTTGCTGCAGTCGTGCAAGCTACTCCTCTGCGGCCGGCGAGCACGCAGCAGTGGCAGCTCCTCGGCTAGCCAGGCTTCATCCTCGATTTTCGGGCGTGGCGGCGTGCGAATGTGGCAGATGGTTTTGGGGCAGATGGGGATGGGGGAAGTGGATAAGGTTGGGTTTCTTTCCATGTTATCCTTCCTAAATTTTGGCCGACCATTTTCAGCAACTTATTGCACTATTCAGCTTCAAATGTCATTAAGTTTTTTAGTTTACTTTTGTTGCAAATTTTCATATTCTTCAAAATTTGAATTCAACCGGTTAACTGTTCGAGCCGGACCGGATCAGTTTTGCCCGTATCAACGAAAACCGGTCTGGTTTTGATTGCCTTTGCAAACCTTGCTCGCGTAAAACCAAATAAAATGGCATAGTTTCATATGTTACCAATTACACAAGTAACTTATCTTTATAAAATAAATTACAAAATTATGCTTTTCTGCGAATAAAAGGAGATTATATTAAGATATGAAGAAGTACATGCCTCTTACCTCAAGACTATGAAAAAATAAATAAAACACAAAGAAAATATCTAAGTATTTTATTCATCCAACATCACATGATTCAATTATACATCTGGCTGTAGATATATAGACTTACCCTATTTTAGCACTAAATCATCGTCATCCCAGGCTTCCAGTCATGTTGTGCGCTAGGGGCCACGCGCAAGAGCGGCATGATTCTGCGTTGGAATGCAGTGCTATAAAGAGTTATCCTTGATCATCACAACGGTAACCATGCGCGTCGCTCTGGTGACACTGGTCGTGCCAACACGTTATTTCCCATGAAGTTTAAGGAGGGGAATAATGGAGCAGGTAAACAATTGCAATGTTGTCGCAGAGGATATGCTGGTGGCCGGTAGGAAGAGCAAACGATTTGTCTCAATTTAAATAAAAGTAAGATACACAACTGTTTCTTCTAGAAACTTAACAATAGTTTAGTTAGATTACAGGAAACTAGTTAAAATATTGATATTCGCGTTAAGTTTTGTTTTAGATGTTACACTTTTAGGATATGTTTAGTTGCTAGCCACACTTCATCACACTTAACTTTAGACAAGTGTGGCAAGAAAAATTGAAGCCACATTTTGCCATGCCAAAAAATTTTTTCCCACATTTTTCAACTCTATGACATATAGAGCTCAAAAGAATCTTGCTTAATGTTTGTTGCCAACCAAACATTTGCTAATTTGGTCAAACTTACCTAAAGTTAGGTGTGACAAAGTGTGGCTAGCAACTAAACTTATGAGGTAGTTAAATTTTTAACATATGAGGTAGCAAAAACAAATGTAGGTATTTGCAATGCAACGGTTGCGCTTCTTGGAGAGCTGAAAGTTCCACTCTCGCACTCCGTTCATCATCTATTTTAACAATGTGTCACTTTAGTTTTTCCTTTAACCGTCAGCCATTTGCTGACAACTCTGAGCAATAGCTATAAATCCTGTAGTGACAGTGACAGTCCACATGCTGATGCCCAACTATCTACACATCCAAAAGATTGACAAAAGTGCAGCAACATGTCAATGTACTCCTATACTAATCTTTTTGTGGTATTTGCTTGTCCTCTCCAACACATCAACCAAAATAGAAAGTTTTCTTTTGAGATCCACATACCATGGGCTGCCACCACAGCGTCCATCTCATGTGCAGAGGCCAAAAACTCAATGTAAATATTCTGATTAGCCAAGGCCCAATGTAGTTGCAACATTCTCCACATCAATTCAATTATATACTAGAATTCCAGTGTCTAAGCAGTGACCAGATACCAAAACTTCTGAGTCATTTAGGCTCAAAGTAGAAGTAGCCTATGAATGTAATTAGAAATGATCATCACAGAAGCTCAAACTAGTGTAAGGGGGTTGTAGTGATAAACACAGGGATTTGTTTTTCATTGGTGAAACTATTAAAATTAATACTACGATATATATAGCACCAAAGTAACTGTTATATTCCTAACAACATGCTGCTATTACATATGTTACATTGTTTCATTACAATAGGTGTGAGAGCTCCACGTGCTAATGCTGACCAACCATCTCCGCCACAAATAGTACGACAAAAGTGCGGCAAATGGTCTAAGGAACTACACTAATACTACCAGTAGGTTCAACTAATAAGCATGATGCACTCTAGGAAAACAAACAAGTTATATTCATACAGTACATGGAAGAGCTAAACCAGCTACTCAGCTCATGTTAAGGTGCTAATCGCTATAAGTTTTGCGAAACTTGCTTGTCCTCTCCAAAACATCAACCAAAATGGAAGGGCGCTCATGAACTCGAGGTAGAAGGTGACGAACTCCTGATCGATGACTCCATCGGGGTAGAATCGGATGGCCCAGTAGCCGCCGACGGTGAAGGTGCCGGACCGGACAAAGTTGCCCACGCCGATGCCTTTCTGGAGCGTGTAGCCGATGATCTCGAAAGAGTGCGTGCCCTGCGCCGTCTTGGTGGTGCACCTCGACACCGTGTTCTCCTCGTTCGACGGCATCCTCCCTCCCTGCATGATTTCAAGAACTCGTCAGAACAGCTAAGATTTTCTTGCGCGCCGGGTCCGCCGGCCAGAGGAGGCGGCGCGAGCGTACCTCGGTAGTGAACGGGAGTTGACGGCTTGTGCAAGAAGTGAAGGCGGGAGGGGTGGCGGCGCAGTGACGGCTTGCTGGGCGGCGACGACGGAGGTTGCAATGAGATGGAAGCCTTCTCAGGGAAGGAAAGCGAGCAGAGGAGAGGAGACAGGGGAGGTGAGGTGGCGACAGCAGGGGAGGTAACCAGGACAGCTGGTGCCCCATGGGCCCTGGCGCCGGTGGTGACGTGGTGTAGAGATTTTCTTTTTTTTTCCCATTTAGTAACTATCAGTCTATTTCCAGTTCCAAAAAAAAGAACTATCAGTCTATTTCAAAAACATATTTCCTACTCCATCTGTTTTTCAAAATCTATGCAATTTTGGCTATGTTTTTAGTGTCTAGATTTATAGCATCTTCTATAAATCAAAATATGCTTGTCTCTAGATTTATAGCATCTTCTATAAATCAAAATATGCTTGTCTAAAGAATGTTCAATGAACCTGGTACAAAACTAGAACTGCTTATATTTTGAAACGAATCGAGTACAAGAAAAGGAGGCGCAGCCTGCCCCGGCCGTCTCATCTATTTTATGAGATCTGGTGATAATTAAAGTAGAATAGTGTGTAAAATCAGTTTGAATTCAATTTCATCAATATGTATTTGGATTAGAAGTAATCAGCACAACAAATGTAGAATTTTGACATCAACATGGTGTTTTATTTCCTTCAATTAGTGAAGCTATTTTTGTATGGATTACAACATTATTCTCACTACTAAGATGATACTTTAGGTGTCTATTTACCATATCAACCTGCACCATTCTAAAGAAATTGAAGTAATTGAGCAAAGGATACTCATAACAAATTTATTATTAACACCCAATGCCCGTGCGCCACGCATATGTCTAAAAATAAAACTACTTGGCAGGACCATAAAATTTATGAGTAACTTGACTAAAAAAATGTTCTTTTTTTGTGATTTAGAATTTAATTATTTTAAAGAGAATAACGCATGACCAGTCTTATGATCCAGGATTGCACAAAACCACTATTCATATCAAATATAAATAAACTTTACCTAGATCCATTTTTTTGTAATTCAAAACGTTGTAGGAGTACTGTTCTAACCATTTTCATTTGGCTGAAGGCACAACAAATAAAATTATTCACAATAAAGATCCCTTATCCAGATGGATCATCGATGCATCAGACCGGACAGGCGCCGCTAGAGTGGTGGGAGTCCCTGGCAACCAAGCGTCCCCTATGTCCATAAGACACAACAGGAGATCACTTGTGATATTATAATACAGATAATACATGCAACAACACAACTAGATTTTTCCTCTATCTAGCAACAGGACATGGGGCTAAATGGCTTTGCAACCAAAAGTACCGCAAAATGTCGTTCAGGGTGTAGGACAAGAACACATTTCCAGCTGCATATCGTCATCAATATATACATGTACCGATACATATAATGGACAATAAACACCACCGGCCAAAATTAACAAAATCATTTCTCAATACTTTTCAACTACTATTCCCTTGAGACAACAAATCAAATTCTCACACCTTTTGTGATCCCCATTAAAATATCAACGATGATTAGTATTATATGGTAAATGAGATTAAACAAGGTATTGAGTATTGACTCATGGGAACACAAGTGGTCAGTGGTGACAACAGACAGAAATGGCAATGGAAAGCTTCATCTTCCCCAGTTTATCAATCTAACACTTAAAACATACTTTATTAAATTCAGGCTTAACATGGATACAACCTCCATAAACTACATAGCTGAGAAGCTCTAAACATTAGACATTACTGTGTGATTGCTAATACAGTATGACAATTGCCTTGCTAAATAATAATCCATATCATCCAAATATAACAAGGAAAAACTTTCATTTGATAGAAACAATAAATGACAGAAAACAAGTAATGTGTCTGGACTAATTTGGATTTCATTCAAATTTAAGAGCTAATCCAGTTACCAGATACACAAATGTCATGGCATTAAAGTACAAATTATTTATGATCATGATCAAGATGGTCATACCAAAAATTCAAACTACTGAAAGGGGCTGTGGTATATCGTATCCGTACATTATAAAACTTGGGATAGTAAAAACAATCAAACATTCAATGAGAAGGTACAGATGGAGTGCAACATACACGCCACCAAGAAATATGTACCAGAATAGACATGCAGATGTGCTTTTCAGTTGCAAATCTGGTGAAATCAATACTAAGATATTAATAATATTATTGAAGTAACTGTTATGTTCCTTCAACAACATGCAGCTGTTTTGTATCTCACGTTGTTTCATTATCTGCACCTCTGTTTTCCTAACAGAATTAAACAATGAACATCTAAATGCTAGACGGGCACTCTCGTCTATGCCTAAACAGCCATCTAGCCCGATTAAATGGCCATTTAAACAGATTAAATGCTAAATGAGGGTCGACCAACTGTATACCGTTTACCGTCTGCATTTTCACTCTCTGCGCATCCAAAAGACTGAAAAAGGTGCAGCAAAATGTCCAGAACTATACTAACCACCTATAGTTCTCAACTAAGTATGGTATTCTCTAGGGAAACAAGTTATCATATAGTAAGAACTAAACTACTCATAAGCTCAGCTTACGATCAGGTGCTAATTCATATATTTTTACAAAACTTCTTGTCCTCTTCAACAGATCAACCAAAGTAGAAGGGTAATTTCATTGGACATTGGCATTACCTTGGCACCACAGCATCCATCTGTCAAGCTAGAAACTCAATGCAAACATCTCAAACGCTCAACCAGTTATTCTGATCAGCTAAGGCCAATACAGTTGTGACATGCTATACATCAAGATATACTCAAGTCGCGTAAGCAGAGACCAAATACCCAAATTTCAGATTAAGGCTCAAAGTATAAATAGGCTATGAACATAATGAGCATGATCATCACCGAAACTCAAACTATTGTAGGGGGTTGTAGTGGTTTTTTTTTTTTTTTTGGCATGGGTGGTAGATTAATTAAAACCACTCATCCAACAAAATATTGTATCTGTGTTGTACATTATAAAACTTTAGATCGTAAGAAATCAAACATTCAATGAGCAGATGTACAGATAGGTTGCGACATAAAGGCCACCTAGAAATATGTACCAGATTAAAAATGGAGTTTTGACGATTTTTAGATGTGAAACTAGATAAAAATTAATACTAAGAAATATAGCATCAAAGTAACAGATATGTTCCTTCAACATCATGCTGCTGTTGCACATCTTACATTGTTTCATTAGGTGTGACCCAGAGAGCTGCACGTGCTGAGCACTCATCAGCCATCGGCGCCTCCAAAAGTTTGACAAAGGTGCAGCAAAAGGTCTAAGGAACTAAACTAATAATTATCCATAGGTTAAACTAAGCATGATGCACTCTAGGAAAACAAATAAGTTATAATATAGGACAAGAGCTAAGGTACCTACTCACATACTCAGCTTACAATAAGGTGCTAATCCATTTATGTTTTGCGTTTCTTGCTTGACCTCTCCAACACATCAACCAAAATGGAAGGGCGATTTCTTTTGAGATCTGCATAACCTTGGGTTGCCACCACACTGTCCATCTGATCTGTAGAGGCCATGAACTCAATGCAAACATCTCGAAGGCTCGGGCAGTTATTGATCGGCTAAGGCCAACGTAGTTGCAACATTCTCCACAGAGAGAACCTCTTGAAGAATCTCTGCGCATAACAGCTTCAGCCTGTCCATGGCGTATCTGTCTGCAGCCACAAGCAGGTGCCTGGCAATCTCACGGTACTCACCTTCATCCAGGTCCTCCCATTCATATTCAGGCACCATATCAGTGTAGGCGAAATACAGCAGGGCCTTGAAGACATCCGGCTTCATATCCTCCACAGTAATGCACCGTTCAGTTCTCTCCTTCATCTGCCCATGGAACTCTGCCTTGAAGACAGGGGAGCGAGCGGCGAGCACAAGCTTGTGTGCAGGAAAAGCCTCTCCTTCCACAATGAAAACGACATCACTTGTCGCCTCATCCAACCAAAGCTTACCAAAATGCTTCCCCATGTTCGAAGGCGGCACCTGGATCTCACCGCCCCCTTTGGTTTTCTGCACCTTCTTATCTATTGCGACGGTGAGATTACACTCAATGGTGAGGCAATCGTCCTGAATGAACCCGGCCGATTCGTTCTCCAGCTTGCTTCTTTCTACTAAGACAGGGGCGGTCCAGGAGCTAGCAGAAGCACTAAACACCATTGGGCCGGTGGCAGAGAATATCAACTCTTTCGACCCTGAAGCCTTGTTAACCAAATACAGATCGTATAACGCCCGGACCTTGGCTTTCACGCTCATGAGCTCGAGGTTGATGGCGACACAGTCCTTGAAGGCCCCTGTGAAGAACCCCTCGAAGTCGTCAGGGTAGAAGCGGATGGCCCAGTCGTAGCCGCCGACGGTGAAGGTGCCGGATCGGACGAAGTTGCCGACGCCGATGCCCTTCTGGAGCGTGTAGCCGATGATCTCGAACGCGTGCGTGCCCCTCGCCGTCTTGGTGGTGAAAGTAGACGCCGTGGTCTCCGGATCCGACGGCATCCTTGCTCCCTGCAGAATTAAAAAAGATTTAAGAACTCTGAAAGGGGATCTTTCTTGCGCTGGCCTAGACGAAGTTTTTGAAAGGGGATCTTTCTTGCACTGGGCTAGAGGAAGTGCGAGCGAACCTCGGAAGGGAACAGGAGGTATTGGCCGGCGGAAGAAGCGGCGACGGCTTGCGGGGCGGCGGCGGGAGGAGCTGCGACGGAGATGCAGTGAGATGGAAGGTTTCTCGGAGAAGGGAAGCGAAATGAGGAGACGGGAGAAGCGAGGTGGCAGGGAGGAGTAGCTGGGACAGCTGGCGCTCGGGGGCGTGGTGGTAGAACGTGTGAGCAGCGACCCTTTTTTTCATTTTCTAACTTTTTTAAAAAAATATCTTTTTTGCGATTAAAAAAATAATTTGCCGATTGCAAAACTAAAAACTAAAACTACAGCTATTTATACCGACTGTACATTTTTTTCCTGACATACCCGTAATTACGGCTATGCATTATGGCTCTCATGTACAAAGACTGAAATACCGATGGACCTGTCTCGAACCGGAAAGAGAAACAATAGTTCGTCGAATTTGAATGGTGCGGACCGGTAAACCGATACCGGATTTACCAGAAAGCCGACAACAAACCTTAACAACCGACAAGAAAGGCCGACGTCGTCCTCCACGGCGAGACCCACCGCTCTCTCTCCACCATTCTCGCCACTTTCACCGACCACAACATGGACGGGTTCTACGGGAACGTCGATGGCGACGCCTCTTCCTCCTCGCCCGAGCACTCCTCATTGACACTATCCAAGAAGCACAAGCCCTCCTTCGCCGGCATCATGGACGGCCTGCCAGTACAGCTGCTACAATCGTGCGAGCTACTCCTTTACCTCGCACCGGCATTGCCTCAGGCGAGAGGCCGACAGGGATGTAGCAGCGGAGGCACCTCGGCCAGCCCGGCTCGCCGCGCCAAGCTACCGCAGAAGCCGCTCGGCTAGCCGGGCCGTCAGATGTGAAATGGGGTGGAAAGTGGATTAGGTTTTTTTTTTTTCATGTTATCCCTCCTATATTTTTTTTGACCAACCAAACAAATGTTTTTGAAGGATGCATGGGAGGGGCTCTGCCTTTTCGTTAAGAAGGTAGAAATAAGTCTAAAGCAGCCTAGGCTGCACGGACCAACAAATAAACGTGTTTTCAACAACTTATTGCACCATTCGACCTCAAATGTCATCTAGTTTTTTTTACACGTTGTTACAAATTCTCAAATTCGTTCAAAATTTTGAATTCTAAAACTGGTTAACTGTCCGAGCCGGACCAAACCGGTTTTTCCTATTTCAGTGAAGACCGGTCTGGTGTTAATTGGCTTTGCAAACCTTGCTCACCAAAAACCAGATAAAACGTCAGAGTTTCATAAGCATGCATGGTACTGGTTCATTCATTGAGGCATCAGAGACAACAGACAAGAACGACAATGGAAGACAGATTCATCTTGCCCCTGTTTATCAATATAAAGCTTAAGAAATTATTTGTTCAGGCTCAATATGTACACTACCTTCATAAACTCCAGCGTGGTTGTTGATAAGCTCAACATTAGACATTAAGAGAGTGTTACTCGCTTTGCAGTTATTTTTTAGCTAATGGGAAAAAAAAGCATCTCGGCCTTTGCCTCGCTAGGAGGTTACAGCCGTCTTATTACAAATCAGCAGCACTTCCGTCTGCCCGAATCGAAATGGTAAAACGCACACAGCAAAGAACATAGAGTCTGGATATCTGGAATTATTAATAACAAAGTCTATTACTAAAACTCTATCCATAGTGTGCGTAGATTTCCATGGCCAACACCTCCAAGCGTCGGCAAGCATCTCTCATGACCTCTACATCTTCATCATTTTGTTGCAGCTGTGACCAGAACCGCAACCAGTGAGTCCCCCTTAATAGTACCTGCATATAAGTTTTCATAGGTGTCTTGTCAAAAACAATATCATTTCTACTTAGCCAGATAGCCCAGCATAAAACTGCAACACCCACAAGTAGTTGTTTCTTGAGTTTAGCTCCTATACCATTTAGCCAACCCCCAAACATATGTGAAATGCTATGAGGCGGTTGTAAATCAAAACAAAAAAAAAAACTAGTCTCCAAATAAATCTAGCATAGTGGCATTCAATAAATAAGTGTTGAATAGTTTCATTCGTTGAACAAAAACAACATTTCTTATTACCATGCCAATTACGTCTAGCTAGATTATCCTTGGTTAAGACTACACCTTTCTGTAGATACCACATGAAAATCTTAATCTTGAGAGGTGCTTTCATCTTCCAAATATTTCTATTATGAATTACATTACTATTGTTCAAAAGTGCCTTATACATAGATTGCACATTAAAAAGGCCTGTTGGTGTGAGATTCCACCTGAACACATCTTTATTATCAACAAGCTGAACATGTGCAATTCTAGCAACCAAGTTATGCCAAAGGATTAAGTTCTGACCAATCAAGACTCTTTATTGAGGGGACAAGTACTAAACACAGAAGCAACAGTCGCATGTTTCTTTCGAACAATGTTAAATAGAGACGGTATTGTTCACGCAAGGTAAAATTTCCTATCCACTTATCCTCCCAAAATCTAATTTGTTGGCCATTGTTTAAAACAAAGCTACCTAGATTTAAGAAGGTATTTTTCACTTTCATCAAGCCCGCCCAGAAGTGTGAATCTCCAGGTTTCCTCTCAACCTGTGTTAAAGTTTGGTTCTGTAGGTATTTTTTTCCTAAGCATGTCTTGCCATACTCCATCCTCATTAATAAGTTTGAAGAGCCATTTGCTCAGTAAACATTGATTCTGTACATCAATGTTCTGGATTCCTAACCCCCCTAATTTTTTAGGTTGGCATAGAATACTCCATCTAGCAAGTCTATATTTTTTCTTATGCCCTTCACCTTGCCAAAAAAACCTCGATCTATAGTAATCCAACTTTTCAAGAACTCCCCTAGGGACTTCAAAAAATGATAACATAAACATAGCAAGGCTAGTTAATACCGAATTAATTAGAACCAAACGGCCACCAACCGACATTAGCTTTCCTTTCCATCTACTTAGTTTATTCTCAAATTTTTCCTCAATAATTCCAATCACTGTTACTTAATTTCTTAAAGTGCATTGGAATCCCCAAATATCTAAATGGATAAGTTCCCATCTGACATCCAAAAAGTTGAGAGTATCGTGCTTCATGGTCCCTGGCCTGACCAAAGCAAAACACCTCGCTTTTGTGGAAATTTATTTTAAGACCTGACAATTGTTCAAAAGCACACAAAAGTAGTTTCATATTTGTGGCTTTTTCAATATCATGGTCCATAAATATGATTGTGTCATCAGCATATTGTAGTATAGATAGGCGCCATCTACCAAGTGAGGAACAAGGCCCTCGACCTGTCCATCCTCCTTTGCTCTATTAATGAGGATGGCCAACATATCTACTACAATATTGACCAAAATAGGAGATAGGGGATCCCCTTGTCGTAGACCTTTAAATGTTCAAAAATTATTTCCAACTTGATCGTTTATTTTTATACCCACATGCCCTCCCTGAATAAAAGCATTAATCCAGTCAATCCACTTGCTAGAAAATCCATTCATTCTCAGAGTTTGCTGCACAAATGACCGTTTAACTTTGTCATATGCTTTTTCAAAATCAATTTTGAATATTACACCACTTTGTTTCTTCCTATGCAGTTCATGAATTGTTTCATGTAAAACAATCACTCCCTCTATGATATTTCTTCCTGGAATAAACGCAGTTTGTGTAGGACTAATCACTTTTTGAGCTACCATAGTAATTCTATTCGTAGCCACTTTTGTGAATATTTTAAAGCTCACATTCAACAGGCATATAGGTCTGTATTGTTGGATCTTCTCTGCCCCAACACATTTTGGCAGGATGATGGTCCCAAAATTTAGACTGTACAGTGGCAGTGTGCCATTATGGAATTCATTAAATAAAGCCATGAGGTCCATCTTAATGGTGTCCCAAAAGACCTGATAGAATTCAGCGGGGAAACCATCTGGCCCGGGTGCTTTATTATGCTCCATCTGGAAAATTGCTGTTCTGACCTCCTCTTCAGTGAACACACTTGTTAACGCTTCATTTTCCAAGTTAGTTACTTGCGGAATATCATCTATACGAGACTCATCCAGACTGAAGCTATTGTTATCGGGAGGACCAAAGAGGCCCTTATAATAGGAAGTAATGTACTTTTTCAGTTCATTATCACCATTTATAATTTGATCTCCATCCCGTAACTGGAATATTCTAGTCTTTCTATGTTTTCCATTCGCCACGAGCTGAAACTTCTTGGTGTTTGAGTCACCTTCCAGTAACTCCTTAACCTTAGCTCGTTGGTACCATTTAACTTCCTCCTCTCTCAACATATGAGCTAATCTGTTTTGAAGATACCGCTTTATATCTAGCTCTTGTTGTGTTGGCAATGTTGTTTCTGCCTTCTTGTCCAGCACATTCAATTTGTCTAGAATGTCTTTTTTTTCTTTCTTATATATCCCACTGATATTTTTAGCCCATTCCCTAAGATATTGGCGTAGACAGCGTATTTTGGCCTGCCATCTTTCCATAGGAGTATTGCCATTTTGTTCTTTTGTCCATAACTCCTTCACCATTCCGGTGAAACCATCACGTAATAACCATCCCAATTCGAACTTGAATAGTGATTGTTGGTTATACATAGAGGCATCTCCCGAATTTAATAATAAAGGAGTATGATTAGAAATATCTCTAGACAAAGCCGTGACAGTCGATAGCGGGTACTTTTGCTCCCATTCCGTACTGACCAGAATTCTGTCTAGTTTTTCATAGGTGGGATCTTGTAAGGAGTTTGCCCATGTGAATTGTCTCCCTGACAATTCTATTTCTTTTAAATTTAAGCCATCGATTACAGCGTTAAAAAGAAACGGCCATCGATGGTCAAAATTGTCTTTATTCTTTTCTTTTGGGCTTCTCATAATATTGTAGTCACCACCAATTAGAATTGGAAGGTTTTCATGGCTACACATGTGAACCAATTCCGCCAAGAATTGTCCCTTTAAGTCTTGTTGTGCAGGTCCGTAGACCACCACAAGTGCCCATTTGAAGTCGTCATTTTTATTACATAAATGGAATTTCACATAAAAGTCTCCTTCATCGATAGCTCCAATAGCATATACATCAAGGTTTACACCCAAGAGGATCCCGCCAGAGCGACCTCTAGGCTCCTTGCAGTGCCAAATAAAGTTACGACCCCCACGTAAGTTTTTAAGAAAGGGATCAGTAAAATTTCTTCGGATAGTTTCTGAAATCGCAATGAAGTTCAGGTTATGCTCCTTTGTTAAATCGGAGACAAACCTGTGTTTTTTGGGTCTTTAAACCCATCACTATTCCAAAATATTCCTTTCATTTTTACCGTTTGATTTTCTAGTCTTCTGTTTTCCTTTTCCTTTCCTTAGTACTGTTATGAGACGAGGTAGTATGAGACATAACAATATGCTCACTACCCGTATCCATAACCTTATCCATGATATCAGTACACAGATGATTAAGGATAAATCTATCCATTTCCTCTTCGTCAGCGAACTCTTTTTCCTCTTTATCAAGTATCAAGGTTTTTACATCTGTTATTTCCCCCGCACTAATTCTATTCCTTTCTATCATTTTTATATGACTAATAGCATCACTAGCAGTACGACTATCACATCCTAGTGAAATACCAATAGAACTGAAGCTAGCCGAAATTAAATCATTCGAAAATTCTAGAAAGGAGGGTGGGGTTGTACCTTTGGCAAATTCGCCATCCAGGTTACGCGCAGCTTTGAGTACTCCAGCCCTGTCCATAGAGACATCGTCCGCCGATGCCGCACGGCGTTTACTTCTACGCAGCGAGTCCCCCATCAAAGCTTCTGGAATATCCCCCAGCGCTGGACCCGATGGCTTGCCAAGGACCTGCTCTTCGAACTCCGCCAGCTCCGCCTTTGTTTTTGGTGTCAACATGGCATCGTAGTCGGGGCTGTCGGGCTCGTTGTCGCCCATGTTCAGCTCAGTCTGCATGTTGGCCGGGACAGTCATCTCAGCGAATGTCTCGGTCACCAAGGAGAAAGCTCCGTCCAGCATCATGTCACCTGTGCACGCAACAAAGTCCGTCGGCACAGCAGCAAGTGGCACAGCGAGGTGCACCACTGGCGCGGCAGGCCGAGGTCCTTGTGCACACACCTGCATCTCTGACTCCATGCCGAACAGCGGAACAGCAGACAATGACAAGAGCGGGGGTTCTGGTGCAGCAGCCTGCATATCAGATTGAGCAACCATACATGTATCGCTAGTATTAGCTACAGGTGTATTAAGTGCAGGAACATCACCAAAATTTGGTTCGCATGGGTAAATTACCTTACGCACTGTATCCTGCCCGCCAACTTGTTTGTTTGCCTTGTCCAAGTTGCCCGGTTTGCCACCTGATTTTGGCTCTTTACTAGCCTTACCACCATTCTTCTCATCCCGATCTTCTTTAGCCCCATCATGTTGTTCGTCATGGTCGTGATGATCCATGTCCATCGGCTCTGGGTTATCCTCGTCCATGTTCTCCTCCACACGGAATTCTAGCCCGTGGAGTTCTTCCCCGATAACGACATCCACAAATTGCGGAATAAGGTTCGGGTCAAGAACAAGAACTTCTATACGACAAATGTCGTATCGCCTGACGAATCTCATATCTGCCCATTTAGTAATTCCGAGGATAGAGCCCACTGCTCATATGACCTCGAATTCTTGTAGCTCCTTTGGAAGGCCAGTGAACTGGACCCAAACTCTAGGCAGATTAGATTTAGCCTCTCCTCCAGCGACACGTTCAATGCATATCGGCATTGTACTTGGTGTGAACCACACCCCACTCTACCATACGTTGAAGTTCGGCCTTGCAGTTATAGGGAGGGAAACAAGTATTGCTTCTAGAACAAATTTGGATTTTATTTAATAAAATCTTTTGCAGTGACCAGAGACTAGGGATGAAAGCGGTCGGGAAACGGTCGGAAGAAGGATATATCGTTTTCAATTTCATATTTTTTCTCGGTAGCGAAACCGGTAGCGATACTGGCGGAAACAAATACGGCGTCGGTATTACGGGAATATCGAAAATGGAATTATCACGACAGAAATATGCGGTATCGATCGGGAATCGATATTAATTATCGGTAACACAAATCACAGTCGTGTATTAGCTGTACCACATCATGTATAAAAATATTAACTATTAATAAATTATTAGTACTTGAACTAGCTATAAATGTATCATAAAAGACGCAAGACATTTGAAAGGAGATGTTCAAATTAAACTGTAAAAAATATAAGTAGCGACATCATCGTTTATTGCATATTTGAAATATAATAAATATATTTAGTTGGCTAGACTAACATAAAACGGTAAAATATTTACGGTAATTTCCGGTCTAAAACGGAAATTGTCGAAAACGATCGGTAAAGTCTAAAATCGTTTTCGTTTTTGTTTCCATCAAATACTTCCACTTTTGTTTTCAATTTTTCGGTATTTTATTTCCAACTACTACGGTCGGAAGAAGTCAAAAACGAGCCTCGATTATCCGATAAATGCCGTTTTTGCTTTCATCACTACCAGAGACATGGCGATGCACACATGATGAAGATGAGCATAAAAAATATACTGCGCGCGAAGGGTTGTGGTGAGTTAACAAAGTAACTCATCCCAGACCCACATTGTTCATCATGAAAGTCGGGATGGAAAGAAGTCGAATGATCACATAGAGATGGATTGCATCATACAACTTCCCTTGAGTACCTGCCAGATTGAACATGAACATTTGTTTTCAAGTTTTTAACATTGTGAAATTAATACAAAATAGCATCGAAGTAACTTATTCATGTTCCGTCACACAACATGCTGAGATTATATTTATATCTTACATTTCAACAGGTGTGACAACGACGGCTCCACATGCTGATGCCAAACTATATGCATATCCAAAAGATTGACAAGAAGCAAAATGTCAAGAAGGTACTAAACTAACAACTCATGGGTTCAGGCAATTCATATCTAGTTTAAGTCATGGGTTCAGTTAATTCATATCTAGTTTAAGAGATAAACTACCTACTTATCTACCAACCTTACGTGCTAATCCCCATTTCTTTTGCAAAACTTGCTTGTCCAACACATCAATAGAAGGGTAATTTCTTTGCGATCCGCATAACCTTAGGTTGCCGTAAACTCAATGCAAATATATCTAAATACCAGGCAACTATTCCGATCAGCTAAGAACAATGTAGTTGCATCATTTCTCCACATCAAGATGTACTCAAATTCCAGTACCTAAGCATTGACCAGATCCCAAATTTCGTGACTGATTTAAGATTTACAACAACAACAACATAGCCTTTTGTCCCAAGCAAGTTGGGGTAGGCTAGAGATGAAACCCACAAGAAGCAAAGCTAAGACAAGCACAAAAGAGGCACAAGGCAAAAGGTGGAAAAGGAGATGAAAAGGAGAAGAAAAAGAAAGAGATCATGGTTCAGGCACGTTGATTGCGAATCTCCAAGCGCTCCTATCCATAGCTAACTCCTTGGAGATATTCCACTCCTTCAAGTCTCTCTTAACCGACTCGTCCCAAGTCAGGGTAGGTCTACCTCTACCTCTCTTTATATTATTGGCTCGCTTTAGAACCCCCATACGCACCGCCGCCTCGGGGGGCCTCCGCTGGACGTGTCCAAACCATCTTAGCCGATGTTGCACCAATTTTTCCTCAATTGGTGCCACCCCTACTTTGTCCCGGATATCTTCATTCCGGACACGATCCCTTCGTGTATGCCCGCAGAACCAACGCAACATACGCATCTCTGCTACACTTAACTGCTGGACATGCCGCCTTTTTGTAGGCCAACATTCAGCACCGTATAGCATCGCCGGACGAATCGCCGTCCAACATTCAGCACTGATTTAAGATTTGAACATGGAAATTTATTTTTCATTTGTGAAAGTAGTGAAGTTAATACTAAGATATATATAGCATCAAAGTAACAGCTACGTTCCCAACAATATGCTGCTGTTACATATCTTACATTAGGTGTGATCATAAGAGCAACACGCCCTATTGTTCACCAACCATTTGCACCTCCAAAAGTTTGATAAAAGTGCAACAAAAGGTCTAAGCAACTAAAGTAATAACTACCACTACCAGTAGGTTCGACTAAGCTATTCATATACTACAAGAGCTATAATACCAACTCACATACTCAGCTTACCATACGATGCTAAATTGCTAATAGACATAAGTTTTGCGAAACTTGCTTGTCCTCTCCAATACATCAACCAAAATGGAAGGGTGATTTCTTTTGAGATCTGCATAGCCTTGGGTTGCCACCACAGTGTCCATCTGATCAGTCAATGCCATGAACTCAATGCAAGCATCTCTAAGGCTGGGACAGTTGCTCTGATCAGCTAAGGCCAATGTGGTTGCAACATTCTGTGCATCAAGATAGTCGAGAAGAATGCTTGCACATACCAGCTTCAGCCTGTCCATGGCGTATCTATCTGCAGCCACAAGCAGATGCCTGACAATCTCATGGTACTCCTCATCATCCTGGTGAGCCCATTCAGGAACCAAATCAGTGTAGACGAAATACAGCAGGGCCTTGAACACATCCGGCTTCACATCCTCCACGGTAACGCGCTGTTCCGTCCTCTCCTTCATCTGCCCATGGAACTCTGCCTTGAAGACAGGGGCGCGTGCTGCGAGCACAAGCTTGTGTGCAGGGAAAGTCTCCCCTTCCACAACGAAAACGACATCAGCCGTCTCCTCGTCCAGCCAAAGCTTGCCGAAATTCTCCGATAACTCTGCAGGTGGCACCTCGATCAACAATCCTCTATTGGTTTTCGACGCCTTTGCACCAACAACAGTGAGATGGCATTCAATGGTGAGGCAATCGTCCACAATGTACCCAGCCGATTCCAGCTCCAGGTTGCTCCTTTCTATTAACGCCGGGACGCTTGCGTTGCGGCCGTTGAAAGAACTTAGTACAGCTGGAACGGTTTCAGAGTATATCGACTCTTTGGTCCCTGAAACCTGGTTAACCAATCGCAGATCGTACAACGCCCGGACCTCGGCGTCCGCGTTCATGAGCTCGAGGAAGAAGGCGGCAGACCCCTTGGTGTCATCGGTGAGCCCGTCGGGGTAGAAGCGGATGGACCAGTCGTAGCCGCCGACGGTGAAGGTGCCGGACCGGACGAAATTGCTGACACCGATGCCCTTCTGGAGCGTGTAGCCGACGATTTCGAAAGAGTGCGTGCCCTGCGCCGTCTTGATGGTGCACCTCGACGCCGTGTTCTCCTGGTCCGATGGCATCCTTGCTCCCTGCACCAAGATTTCAAGAACTCGTCAGATCAGATCAAGATTTTCTGGCGCCGGATCAGCAGGCCAGAGGAGCCGCGGGCGAACCTTGGTAGGGAACGGGAGTTGACGGCTTGTGGAAGAAGTGAAGGCGGGAGGGGCGGCAGCACAGTGACGGCAGGTTGCGCAGCGGCGACGGAGGTAGCAATGAGATGCAAGCCTTCTCGGTGAAGGAAACTGAGCAGAGGAGAGAAGACGGGAGGTGAGACTGTCCGCACTCTATTTCCATCCTATAAAAGAAATATTTTAATTTAGTCATCTAGATTTTTTCTTCTATATCTAGTTTTTCCGCATCCATCATCCTCTATATCTCATACTCTATATTAACTACCCTATATTTTATTCAACCACCTCCAACTACTATCTCATCTTTCCTTATTAATTTTATCTATTTTCTTCTCTCTCTCCACGTGGCGTGCAGCTGCTGCTTCTACCGCGTTTAGCGGACGTCCGCGGCGTACGCTGGATTTGGCGCTCGGCGGGCTGTCTGCTTCGGTTGCGTCCCAGATAGCGTCGCCCGGTGCAGCTGATTTTTACGCTATCGCGTACTGCAGCGCGCGATGGTGTACGCCGGTGCGGTCAGTCTGAGGTGGCGGCAGCAGGGGTGGTAGCTGGGACAGCTGGTGCCCCATGGGCCCGGCGCCGGTGGTGACGTGGTGTAAATGTGTGAGCAGAGATTTTTTTTTTCCCGCCATTTGGTACTATCTGTATATTTCAGAAAGATGTTTATACAAGAAAAAAATGCGCAGCCTGACCCCGGCCCGACTATCTATTTATGAGATCTGGTGATAATTAAAGTAGAATAAAATTAATTTTAATTCAATTCCATCAATATGTACTCCCTCCAGTGTCAAAATTCTTGTCGTTTAGGATATTGACACGGTCTCCAAAACACAACTTTAACTAATACTTTTTGCTGTTAATATTTATAAAATATAGCTAAAGTGTATTTTTATGAAATCATATTTCAATACGAATCCACTCATATCATTTTCACATTTCTAAACTTAATGCATAAAAAATATTTGTAGTCAAAGTTTTAAAAGTTTGACTTAGGACAACCTCAAGACGACAAGTATTTTGAAACTGGAGGAGTATTCGGTTTAGAAATAATCAGCACGACAAACGTGGAATTTGGACATCAACATGGTGTTTTACACTTTTACTTCCTTCAATTAGCGAAGCTATTTTTGTTTGAATTACAATATTATTGTCATTACCAAGATGATACTTTAAGTGTCTATATCTTACCATGTCAACCTGGGCCACTCTAAAGAAACTGAAGTAACTGAGGCGAAGGATACTCCTAACAGATTTATATTCGTTTGGAAAAAAAAACATGTTATATGATTCTTAACCACCAATGAATCAATTAAAACAAACAATAGAGTAACAAAAAGTGTGAGAGGTGTGCATAAGTGAAGTGTTGAGTCTATCTAGGTCTCGTGTCACCTGCATAAAGTGGTTCTAAAAAAATCAACTTCCCATTGAGGTTTTTGTAAACATAATTATTTTTTTGGTTCTAAATCTTCATATTTATCATGATTCATTATCTAAAAGGAATCAATAATCATTATATCATAATGCGGCAATAATTTCTTTTACTCTGAAAATGAGCATAAAGCTCAATATATCGTATCACAACACTGATAAAAAGAAGATGAGAAATAAAAGGGAAGGGTATATAGCAGTGGCTTGCCACGCTAGTGGCTCCTAGTGTCATGATCCTCTGCAAATTGATTTTTAAGTTACGTTTTCAATTGGCTCTGAGAGGGGAGGCATGAGACGCTTGGGTACTCAAAAAAATTGTATAACTTATATATGTTTATCAAGTGTCATTTTTCTCTTATATAAGTGGAGCCAGTAAACCGTCTAAAAACTGTGTGGCCTATTAGGCCCATCATGCTAGGACCCAAATTACAACAACCAACCTCAGTCATCTCTCTCTGAACAAT
This sequence comes from Eragrostis nindensis, assembly GCA_012490785.1. Lineage (NCBI taxonomy): Eukaryota > Viridiplantae > Streptophyta > Magnoliopsida > Poales > Poaceae > Eragrostis > Eragrostis nindensis. The sequence goes on along the minus strand of JAAXCT010000011.1, from coordinate 2,004,035 downwards.
CTAGCAAATCAATTTAAATTGACCCTTAATTATAAATTGATTTAATTTATTGCAATATCTCTCCTTTTTCTTGCCATTTTTTGAAGTACACCATTCCATCACTATTTTTGTTACTTTTCAGTTTTCAATGGATGTTACTGACGCTTTTGTGTTTCATCAATAATAAGTCGATTTGGTGACGAAAACCCGTATAATGCTTTGATTAAGTGATGGAAATTATATAAAGTTTCGTTGGAACCCGCCAGGTGGGTATTTTGAAGGACTGATTCGTCACTAAAACTTTTGTTACAAAGACGACGTCCTAATCACCATGTTGCGAGACCACATGTAACGACGTATTATGTCTATGTAGCATCCTAGTCAGCCATATCGGACCCACATATTGGGTATTCTAACGCGAATAATACCACATGGCGTTCTAGTAATAAGCACATTGTGAGCCCACACATCAGAACATTTTTTTTCCACTAAACTGACCATGCTGGTAAATTTGCCCACGTGGCGTCCTAGTCTGCTACGTGGGACCTTGATGTCAGGATAATAGAAAAGAAAAGGTTTCCTCACAGATTTGTGTAACAAAAAATATTTCTTGTAAAATAATACTTACCTCCGTTTTTGAATACTTGTCAGCGTTGACTTTTACTGTTCCAACTTTGACCATTACTTTTTTGTTAATGCATAATTAGACACTCATAAATATATCATATCACTAAAGTGCTATCTACACCACATCTATCTATCATATGTTTATCTTATGTAACTAAGTATTTTAGAAGTTATTAAGCGGTCAAATTGTGAATAGTAAAGTCAACGCTGTCAATTATTTGAAAACGGAGGGAAGTATATATTAATGTTGAAAAAATATAAAAAATGAAATTTTACTTATGAAAATATCATTTAAAGATTCTTAATGTATTCTTGTGCAGACAATTTTTTAATATACTTAAATACTCGAGTTCTGTGTGGAATATGTTTTAACAAATATTTCAAATATAAATTCCATTATGTGGGGCCCACATAAACGATAATTGGTCACAAGTTACGCCTATTTGACATGTCAGTTTTCTAATTGATTTTTCTATTTTATTTTAAATACAATTTCATGGGAATATTCTTTTTTGTTTCATATTAAATAAAAACATGAAATAAAAATAAAATTCCAAGCCCAATCTTCTCTATGATATGGCCCATCTCAACTCTTCCTCCACTTTCTTTTTGAAAAAAGTCCATTTTGCCTCCATCAACTCTTCCTGAAATCAGATTTTTTTTCTCTTCAACAAAACCAAGTTGACTCCCCCATCTCGTGAAACAATTTGTATTTTGGCATGACAACAAGGAGCTTCACCTCAAGAAAAAATCATAGCATTCTGATGAAAAGTCGCCGAAAGCCCATCGAAATCGCCCACTTGGGACTTCGTCATATGTTCGCTCCAAATTGTACTCGTAGGTAGGAGAGGTAAGCTAAGATATTTTCCGTGTTGAAACCAAATGTTACTATGGGGTAATTCTTCATTCTTCTCTCGGTTTGTGAGGATTTTACCATGTGCACCGCAACGATTAATTGAATACATTTAGTGATCTTTCTTGATTTATTACAACTTGATTATAATTTCTCTTTGTTGATTATACATTTCCAACAGAGACCGTGTATCACGTTAAACCATGACAGCAGTTGAAAAGAGGCAGTTCTACAAACACATATAAAAAAGAAACTTTTTATAAGCGTTCCAAAGAGCTATCTAAGTTTTGTTAGATTGTGTTATACTTATTTTTTTAACAACAATAAGTATACTTAATTAAAAGCAGAAATATTTTTTTTGACCCAAGTCAGTAGGGAAAACCCCAACTTATTTTTTAATTTTTTTTATTCCAGCCTGGTATTCGCTCCCACGAGATGTGGAACCCAGGTCTGCTAGATGCTACTCAAGTGCTCTAATCACTAGGCTAGAGGCCCTTTCGCTGAAAGCAGAAATATAAATAATATCGGTGTTTATAATGCACATGTACTGTTACCTACTTATTTGGACTTTCCAATCTTTTCGATAGCAAAAAAAAAGTCTGTAGCCTAGTGGTTATAAGAGTTCAATAGCACCTCAGGTCGTGAGTTTGACTCGTCGTTTGAGCGAATTTTCTAAAAATTAACGGCATTGTGCTTTCAGCGGTAGTTGATGTGGTCGTAGACGCAGAAGATGCTCGTAGTAGTGTGCAATCGAAAAAAAAAGTTTCCGTCTATGTTTTTTGAAATGTAAGGGTCACTTTAAATTTCGTTTTATAGTACACCAATTGGGTTCCCTGTTTGGAGTACTTTATATTTTCACTGTTGAAGATTAATCAAACGAGGTTATAAATGTTTCGAAGCTATTTTGTCCGAAAGAAAAACGTCTACGCGTGGCACCGTTATTATTGCTCACCGGTCCCAGTGTCCCACCTTTTGGAGGCGTTTGGCGCACCTCCTCTAAACTTTAACATCCGTCAGATCAAAGAGAATCTTACTATTTAAACATATTTTTATTAATTTAATGACAAAACCTATGTCACGACCCCCTCTAAATCACGGGACGAATCTAATGAGCCTAATTAATCTATGTTTTGCTACAGTGATGCTACAGTAACCATCGTCTAATCACGCCTTAATTACTCTTATTAGATTCGTCTCTCGATTTCGAACGGAGTCCTAAAATTAGTTTTGTAATTAAACTTTATTTGTAATCACAATATTCGTTGAAAAAACCCGCTAAAGTTTAGACCCCGTGCGCGGAACACCCGTTTCTCCCGATTTTCCTTCTCTAGAAGGCTCTTCGCTTGGTCTTCCACAATCAGTCACTTGTGAGTCCTGAGTCTTTGACCTAGCCGCCGCCGCCGCCGCCATCGAGCTCGTCCGCTGCTCCTTATCCCGCTTCTCCAGCCTTCCTCTTCCAAGGTTTGCATCCGCTTCTTTCTTCTGCTGAAGAAATGTACCTCTTTTTTAAGAAACATTTTCCGACGATTTCATGGAGTCTTGAAATCTGCAGGGAGGACCGGATCGAGAAGGATGGGGTCTGAAGTCAAGAAAACAGCGTCGAGGCACACCACGGAGGCGGAGACGGGCACGCACGCGTTCGAGATCGTCGGCTACACGCTCCAGAAGGGAGTTGGCGTCGGCAAATTCATCCGGTCAGCCACATTCACCGTCGGCGGCAGCGACTGGTCCATCCGCTTCTACCCTGACGGATTTTCTGAGACAATTAGTGAGTTCTCCACCATCTTCCTGGAGCTCATGAGCAAGACCACTGTGCGGGCATCCTACCGGCTGAGCTTGATTAACCTGACAACATGGTTGCCGGAGGACCTGCACTCTCTTACCACTGCAAAAGTGTTCAATTCTTCCAACTGCTTCAGCACTGGTACCCTCATAAGAAGAAGTAAACTGGAGTCGAAACCAGCTGGCTACATTGTGGACGATTACCTCAGGATTGAGTGTAGTGTCACTGTCATCAAAGAATCCCGTGTATCAGAGACTACGGGGGACCTTGAGATTGAGGTGCCGCCCTCGGACTTATCGGAGCATTTTGGCAATTTGTTGTTGGACGAGAAGACAGCTGATGTCACATTTAGTGTGGGAGGGGAGAATTTCCCTGCACACAAGATTGTGCTCGCCACGAGGTCCCCTGTCTTCAAGGCAGAGTTTTATGGACCGATGAGGGAGGGGAGGGCACAGCTTATAACTGTGGAAGACATGCAGCCTGATGTTTTCAAGGCCCTGCTGCAATTTATCTATACTGATGGGCTGCCCGACTGGGAGGATCTCGGTGTTGATGAATACTGTGAGATCGTCAGGCATTTGCTTGTGGCCGCAGATAGATATGCCATGGACAGGCTGAAGCTGTTGTGTGCAAGTCTTCTTGTCGAGCATCTTGATACAGAGAATGTGGCGACTGCATTGGCCTTAGCTGATCAGCATAGTTGCGATAGTCTAAAGATGTTTGCATTGAGTTTATGGCCTCTTCAGGTGAGATGGCAGCTGTGGTGGCAACTCAAGGTTATGCTAATCTCAAAAGAACATGCCCTTCTATCCTCTTAGATGTCCTGGAGAAGACAAGCAGGTACCGCAAGGCATAGATTGGTATTCGATTCTAAGCTGAGTCTGTTATTGAGTACTTTAATTCCTAATTATATGGATTTGTCATGGTTTTAGATAGAGAAAACCATGCTTAACAACCCATGGCTGTACTAATCTAGGTTATTAAATTGATCTACCCTTTTGTAAAACTGTTGGCTGAACGAATATTCTAGGATCAAGGTCGGGACCTGTGTGGTCACTTCTTTTCTAATGAAACAACACCATAACGTGTGTTGAAGGAACACCATAATTTTTTGATCCTATAATAGACTCAATTGCATTATCTTCAAGGCTCGAAGATGAATTTTTATGTACGATTTGATCTGATAGATAGTTTGGGCTTGTATGCTACAACCTTGCCTTATTATTCAACTTTTTTAATTCTGTATTTATGAATCCAAGATTATGTCATAGACCACAGGTACATTTTGATTATCAATTTTGATGAATAAATGATTTGGAGGCCGACAGTTAGAAACTATGACACTTTTGGGATAATCCTTTCATACCCAATTTGTTCCGAGTCCGAAAGGTCAATTGAAAGTTGGGTGTTTGTTGCTTGATAGAGAGTTAAATTTCAGTTACTTTCAATGGCTAAACTTGGCTTTTAGTCCCTTCATATTGTTACTGAACGCCAAGTATGTTGTTCTGCAATTTTCTTACTGTTGTTTTTTGTTATAATCGACATAATTATGGAATTCTCTGCTATTACATCATCACTGGTGGGATTAATCCTAAATAGAAGCTAATATTCAGTAGCTTTTGCACTGCTGAGCACTCTATAGTTACTCTCGACTCCGTTCATGGTGGTGGTTCAAATGGAACCCTGAATGATATTATGCATCGAATTATATAGCTAAACAGGGAGCGGCAAGATGGATAATTTGTCGCCATTGTTTCATTTCCTTAATGTGCACCATTTCACCAGTAATTCTGTCAGTCAGGAGTCAATACCATGTGTAACCTTATTTACCATATACTGCTGTTTCTTCATCAGCTGAGAAATTAAATTTTCAGTTTTGGAACAGTACGTTTTAACCTGAACAAAGTGAATGCGTTCAAACACAACTTGATAATCCTGAAATTTCAGTTTTATGAATTCACACATGCTTAATCTGTCCAATGTAACTTGATGAAAGTATTGCATCAGCAAATAACTTAAAATGAAGACATTCAATTTGGTTTGATATATAATATAGGACTGATAAAAGACTTAAAATCTTAAACAACAGTTTGTCAGCTTAGGCTGGCCGTGTACATTTCACATTTGAAATACCACAATTCCTGTCCAGAGCGCTGCATCATTTGTATTTCCTGTGCTTAATGCAGAACTTGTGCAGTTGGTAGCTTGATTAGCAATAAGCAGGTTCCTCAGCCACCACTCCCAGCTGGCAATTTCTGAGCTATTTTTGCTTGCAAAGATCATCTTAGCTAAGGAAACATAGATCCCTCTTTGATGTTCATTTATAATTTCATTGATTTGTTCTTGCTTTACTGTGGATGATGTCTCTCTGAATCATTAGTCAAATGTAATTGCTTATTGTTAATGTTGTTTGTTGAGGTACACGTACACCTATCTTGGTTGTGGACACAGAATTTAACCTTGTGTTATAAGCAAACAATTTCATTTATACTATTGTATACCTTAACTATGTTTTGTATGGATTTATCCATGGTTTCATTTTTTTTCAAAAACATACTAATAATCTGTTGAGCATGTGAACAATGGGAATAATGTTATTTTTCTTGTAATACACAGTTTTTGTATCATTAAATGGTAATGGATTTGGGAAATGAAGTTCCTCAAAGTGGCAAAAGGAATGTCAATGGGAAGGTTCATGAACCTGTTGTAGATCAAGTATCAAAGGATTTGCTAAGATGATTAGGGAGTAGATATGTGTGTTATGAATTTCGGCCCTGGGTTTATTAGCCTTGCTTGGTTTGTGTTCTAGATTTACTTTTTGCACTTCATACCAGATATGCTTGCAGGTTTAAATTTTAGGGTGCAAAACTTTGCTGGGCAAGAGTAATAGATAAAATTGCCTAAGTTTAAACTATTGTCTGAATTGTTTCTTTTCACCGAATGGATTTTAGAAAGTCCTAGTTCAAGTACCTGGGACTGGGAGCTGGGACATCTCGGGTTTTTTTTTCTCTACCGCCACTTCAGCTCAGCCCAGGTCTCCGCCGTCTTGGAGCACCACTAAGAAAGTTCTACTGGTTAATGAACTGCTGGAGCAAAGAGAGAACCGAGAAGAAAATAGACATGGGTAAAAGTCATCCAAAGTACTTACAAAACAAGCAAATTGTTAACATTTTTAGTTTAATCGAGCTTCTGAGTCAAAAATCAAAAAGCTCGATGAAATGCATGTGAGGTGTCCCATATACTTTGAAGCATGCATGTTGGATAGAACGTCAGGGTAATGGAAAATATACATATGATTTTGACTAGCGGTAAGATAAGTTAAAGTGACTTTGATGATATAATTTACAACAAACTTTCAGAGAATCTCTTCTTACATCATGGATGATCGCCTCATAATTACACCAAATGGGGCCTTGAAACTGAAGTGCCTCCTTGGACATATCGAAGCATTAAGGAAAGTTCTTGTCTCGGAGACGCATTCCCCGCACATATGATGGTTCTTGCTGCACTGTCCACTGTGTTCAAAGCAGAGTTGTATGGACTGATGATATAGAGGAAAACGCTCCGCGTGGCCATGCATGACATGCAGCCTGATGTTTTCAAGGCTCTTCTGCATTTCATCTAGGCTGCTAGACGGCTTGGATGGTCTCATTATAAAGGATTACACTGAACTGATCAGGCATCTGCTTTCTGCTGCAGATAGATATGCCTGGACAGGCTGAAGCTCATGTGCAAGCATTCTTTTCATTGTTCCAGCTTTTATAACAAAGCAACACCAACTTTAGAAACAGTAACATGTCAGTAAAGTTAACTCAGATTGTGATTTTTGGCGTAGCATGCCAGTGAAGGTAGGGCATGTGAATTTTGGTGTTGCCAAGCCAAGGGCCCAAGGTATCATTTGTATGAACTGAGAAGTCAAGTCTTTCATTTACAATCAGCTAGACAATTCCTAGAGACTGTATCTGCTGCAAGCATGTCTACTTATAATCTAGTAGTAAATAGCGAACTGCCCTTTGGCTTCTCTTCCTATCCTTTTTCTTCCTTTGACCCCCTGACCCCTGTCCGCCCAGTTCGGAACCCCAATGATCATTCCCTGCCATGCATGCAGTTTGCCTTGACACCATGGCTGCCACTTCAATAGAACCTTCTTCGGCACAACCCACATCATTGCTGTTTGGAACAATTACATGTCCAGCTTCGAGGATGTTCTCAAGGCCTATGGGCAGCGCGTGGCATGGTGACATACCCTTCCTCTCTATAAAGGAAGAAGATGAACAAATAAAACATGTGCTCCAAGTTTTCTCAAATGTTCCATCTGTTTTCTTACAAAAAGGTTGGTTTGGTTTGAGTTAGTATGCAAGAAAAAGTTGCCATTAAAGCTCAGTGTGGGATGTTGCAAGCACAGATGACAAAATGGCAATAAACAGAATGGTGACAAAATGGCAATAAACAGAATGGAAGAGATATACTGCAGCCTAGCTTGTGATTTTGGGAATTTTTCTGCCGTTCTTAGAGCAGCATGGGGTCCGTTTGAGCCAGCATGGGATGCTGTTTAGGCTCTCCGCACTGGGATACGCCAAAGCTCCCTTGAGGAGCATTTAGCGTAACGAAACGCTGCACCGGTCTCCTGGGAAGCTTACGCTACGAAGCGGAAAGGCTCGGTTCCGCTATTCGTAGCATGCTCCCAGGACGTCCGCCATCGAGCGAGGGGCCCGCATGCCTCAACTGCTTCGCCTGCGCGCCTGGAGAGGAAAAACAGGACGGCTACGCGCGGAGGGAGGACGGCGCCACGGCGGAGCGGCACCGTGGGTCGCCGGCGGAGGGAGGATGGCGCCACCGCGGCGGAGGGCTCCTTGAACGGCGCCACCGCGGCGGGGCGCTGCTGCTGCACAGAATCGCGGCCGGCGGCGGCGGCGGCGGAAGGGGGAGCGTGGCCAGAGGCGGGACCGCCCCGTCCGGGTCGATGGGGGAGATGAGGCCGGCGAGCCTGGACGAGCTCGGCGAGCCGACGAAGGACGGCGCGGACGGCGACTTGGGCGGAAGCTTCCTGCCCCCGCCACGCCACTCTTCCGTCGCGAGATCTGGATGTGGCCGCCGCCCCTCCTCCTTCCCCGCCCGCCGCCTCTCCTCCTCGATGCATCCGCCGCTCCTCCGCCGTGAAGGCGTCGGCCTCGTCGACGTCGCCCAGCGCAGACACATCGAGCGGCGGGAACGGTCGCCCCGCGCCGTCTCCGGCGGAGGAGGGGCCACTGCGGCGATTTGGGCTGATTTGTGGCGCGGAGGAGATGGATTTGGGGGGAGGAGGAGATGGATTCGGCGGCGAAGGCGCCGACGGCCGGTGGAGATTCGTGGCGCGGAGGACGACCACCACCGGCGCCGCTCCTTCCTCTGCGCCACCCAGGTGCGGCTTGGCGGCGTCGACGGCGGCGAAGGAGTCGGCGGCGGAAGAAGATTGTAGAAGCGGCGACCGGTGGAGATGGGGATTGGGGAATAAAATTAGTATAGTAATTTTGCAAATCAGCCCTTGTATTATCTTGTATTTGTTTTTGATTTTTCTGTGTCTTAAATATTTATAAAGGACCCCTATAATGTTTTTGGTATTTAGAATAACTATTATAAATGATTGTGTTATGAAGAAATGTGTTTGTTAAAATGAGATGGTAGTTGGAGAGATTGAATAAAATATGTGGTAGTTGTGATAGAGGAAGAATATAGAGGAACGATGGGTGCGGGAGAAATTGATATAGAGAAAAGAATCTTTATGACCAGGACAGAATATTCTTTTTAGAGGAAACAGATAGAGGAACACGAGTGCGGAGAGCCTTAGTCGTCTTGGAGTTGGGTGATTTAGCCTTGAGCTGCGCAGTCATGAAAGGTTGAATTCGGCTCCAGGGAATCCATTGCGAGAGGCTGGCACTTGCATGGGAATTCCCTCAGGCGCTGCAAAAACTAATGTACTGTAACTGTAGATTTATCTTCGAGATTTGAATAGAGAAGAAAAAATATTGCATCATGTAATTTTCATAGCATTGAAGTCATTGAATATCTATGCTCACAATGTTCACATACTGATTTTACTCCCAGAGCATCTAATAGTTTGAGAAAAGGAACAATAAAAAGCAACATGTTCTTCATCCAGGAACTTAACCATGTAGCAAAACCAAAAGGCATCCACAATTCCACATAACTTCAGGAGTAAACAAAGCTATTCCTGTAACAACAAAATAACAGCTAAAAAGTTGGGCATAAGCTTCTCATCTAAGTCTTGCGAAGTTTGTTGCTTGATTTCTCAAATAATTCCACAAAGGCAGAAGGGCAAGTTCTTTTGAGACTCGCATAACCTCGAGTTGCCATCACAGCGTCCATGCCAGGACGGTGGCGGCGTGGCTCTCCCCGCCGCGGCTCGCTCTCGAGAAGTTGGCGGGTCGTGGTGTCTTGGCGGCGGGCCGGCGCGTCCGTGGCCGGTTCCAAGGGGCAGCAACCGGATCCGGCTTCGCCAGGTCCGGATCCGGTGACGGCGAAGGTGGCTCGGTGGTCGTGCTTGCTGTGGGCGACTTCGCCGTAGGCGGCACGGTGGGCGGCGGGGGTGCTTCTTCCTCCTTCTTCCTATCGCTCCCTCTCGTGGTCGTGTGGTCGGATCCGCGCAGGGGCTTGTTACCCGCCGGATCCGCGAGCGGGAGCTTGGTCGCGACCATGCGGGACGGCAGAGGTCGGTGCGGCGGCCCGGCATGCCGCTCTTCTCACGAGACTCGGCAGGTTTCGTCCGTTCGTCGGCCTTCCCCACCACCGCCGACGGATCTCGCGCCCACCCCTTCCCTCGTCTCCTCGGCCTCCCCTTGCGCTCCCGTTTGGGTTTTGCCTTGGTCGTCCGCCGCTACCAAGATCCGGTCGTCTTCTCCGTCGTCCGCCGCTCCCAAGATCCGGTCTTCTTCGTCGGCGTCGAGCGAGTTCTAGTCGTCGTTTGCCGGTGCGTCTGGGGCTGTGAGCCTGCATCCGTGACGCTCGCCTCTCCCCTCACTGTGGTCGCTTCGGCACGGCCACCCTCTCTCCCTGTGGCCGCGTCGACGTGAGGTGGAGGGGCTCGATGCGGGCGATGGGCAGGATATACTCCGGCGACTCGTTGACGCGGTGATGTGCTCGCGGCCGCTTCCCTCTCTCTCTGGTCGCGTTGTGGGTTTGATTGGATGGCGGTGGCCGGATGTGGTGGAGCGGCACACTAGCTACTCAATTACTTGTCGCGCTGTGGTGGCGGGTAGGAGGTCGTCCGCCGGAGCAAGGGCAGGGGTGTGATCTCCAGGTCGAAGACGCATCTGTAGAGGACGGAGTTCTCATGGCATACTGATCCTTGTGTGGGCGGCTTTTCGTGGCTCATCGTCGCCGGTGTTGTGTCATTCAGGTCGCAGTTCTTTCTTCCAAGGTCGTGTCAGTGGTGTCCCTTGTGTTCGGGAGCTTCTAGCCTAGCAGGGAGAACATCAATGCAAACTTGATAGTCATCGGTCGCAGGTCGCTTAGGTTGGTTTCGGTCGTGCATTTCCAGGTGGTGAAACTTGACAGTCATCGGTCGCTCAGGTTGGTTTCGGTCGTGCGTTCCAGGTGGTGCTCTAGGTCGTCCTCGTGTGCTTGTTTGCCACGTGGCAGAGTACACTCAAGGCCTTGGTCGTGGTTCGGCGTGCTCTCGTGTTGGTGGTTTGGTCGTGTGCCTCTGTGATGGGTCGTTACAGGTCGCTAGTTTCTATCTTGGTCGCGCTGCTTGTTTCTAAAGTTGTGTGCTTGGTCGTCTGGAGGCTTCGGAAGGGACGGAACAAGAAGTGTTCCACTCCAAGCTCTCTATTTGGTCGCTTTCCCCAAGGAGTTCATAGTCGAAGCTCATCATGCGAAGCTGCGGAAGATCTTTTTATCAAGGATGTCGAGCTAGTTTAGGCCCTGTTACTAGCATAGGTCGTGTTGCTAGTGTTTGGCAGCTAGCCATTTGTTTTCCTTCTGTGTTGTTTCCTTTCTCTTTGCTAGGCCTTCGGGTCTCATGTAATAGTTTGTAATTCTTCTTCTTCTTAATGAAATACGTGCTCCGCACGTTCTCAAAAAAAAAAAAAAAACATTCTTTGGAGAGGCCATAAACTCAATGCACGCAGCTTTGAGCCTGTCACAGTGATGCTGATCAGCTAAAGCCAAAGTGGTTGCCACATTCTCCACATCAAGATTCTTGTGAATGATGCTTTCACATATCACCTTCAGCCTCTCCATGGCATACCTGTCAGCAGCCACGAGCAAGTGTCGCACCATTTCACCGTAATCGCTTCCCTCAAGATCACTCATGTCAGGCAAAGAATCATTGTAGATGAAATGCAGCAGCACCCTGAACACAGCCGGCTGCATGTCTTCGACGGTGACACAGTGTGTCCCCAACTCCCTCAGTTGCCCGTAAAACTGCGCCTTGAAGACAGGCGACCTTGCTGCCAGCACAATCTTGTGCGCCTCGAAAGTGTCCCCTGCAACACTGAATGTGACATCTGCTCCCTCCTTTTGAATCAACAGCTTGCCAAAATGCTCCATGATGTCGTACGGTGGCACTTCAATTTCAGGTTCCACATTGTTCCCCAACAACTGCGAATCCCTGATGACGGTAACATCACATTCAATCGATAGCCGGTCATTACGGATGTAAGAGACGCCAAACATCATCCTTTGCTCCAGCTGAGACCTCAGCATGTGTGCGGAGCTCTGCGAGCCGAACCGGCTGTTATCCAAAGACTTGAACAGCCTTGGCCCTGCCGGGACACGCCCCATTGTTCCCATCATCTGGTTCCTCATCATCTGCATCTGCAGGGGAGGCGGACCCACCGGCGCCACCGGCGCCACCGGCGCCACCATCTGCACGGAAGGCTGGCCGACGAACCTGATGTTGTAGCGGGCCCGCACCTCGACGTTCCTGCTCACCAGCTCCAGGAACGCGGTGACGTAGTCCTTGGAGGCCTCGGTGCTGCCGTCGGGGTAGAAGCGGATGGCCCAGTCGTAGCCGCCGACAGAGAAGGTGGCCGACCGGATGGACCTGCCGACGCCGACGCCCTTCTTGAGGCTGCACCCGACGATCTCGAAGGTGTGGCTGCCCGTCTCCGTCTCCGTGGTGCATCGTGACACCGTCTTGTTGGATTCCGTCGACATGCTGCTCCCTGCGGCCTGGGTTCCAAGAACTGACGAGCGATCAGATTAAACAAGGGGAAAAGACACGGCAGCCTTCAGAGGGGGCGGAGGAGGAAGATTCAGGGACGGTTGGGGCGAACCTGTAAAGAGGACGGCGGAGGAAACGATCGGCGGCGGCGGAGGGGAAAGAGCGAGGAAGTCGATGAGACTGCAGGAGGCTTCTTCGCTCGTAAGTTTCGCTCGACGTTCCTTCCTTATGTTTTTGCGTTTCTTTACTTATTATTTTTTTGAGAGGATTTCCGGTTTCTTTTTCAATACTATTGGCTTAGGACGCGGTTTTTCCGCGTCCTGACCGGTCCCCTCCCCACGGCAACCACGTGTTCGACAGCCGCTTCCAGCTTTCGTCTTTGTTGTCTCCGCCCCTGCCCCGATGTGCCCCGCTCCCACGGCCTCCATCGTCATCCCTGACGTCACGTCAGCCGCACGAACCTCACCCTCGTCCGCCACCACCCCAGGCGGCGCCGCGCCGTCTAGCACGTCGCCACCATTGCTAACTTGTCGAGATGTCACGCCTCCGCCGCCTACTCCACCCACCGCCACCGTCGCCTGGCCGCACCACCGCTCATCGCCATGTCGTGGTTGCCACTCCTGAAGCTCTCCTCTGTGGCCGTCGGATTTTGGAGCTCTCAATGCGACAACCTGGAAACCCTAACTCCGCCGCCCTCTCCAGCGACGCGGCTGCGTCGATAATGTTGTTATTGGGCCAAGCCCGTGCGTGCGCAAGGCAGGCCGGGCCATGCTCGCCCTCGAGCGCAACGTGTCGCGTGTTAGACTTAATGATTAGTTTAGCTGTTAAGTTTCCTTTTTCCTTTTTTGCTGCGAAAGAACGTAAGACACAAAAATCTTCAGACATTGGTAGACAGACCCCCCCCCCCCCCCCGTCGTCTCTCTCTGAGGTGACTCGGGGGCGACCCGACCTCACCGGAGAAACAGCTCCCCGCCGCCTCCAGATCGACGGCCGCCGCCGGCGGCGGCGCTCAACAAGGCTGCCCTTCGCGTGCCCTTCGTCCCACCTTTTGTTTCCCCTTTTTTCTCCCATCTCCACTCTCCCTCCCTCCCCTCGTTCTTCGCTGAAATTGATGCCCGTCCAGCTCCATGCGCCTCCATGACTGGATCCGGCCTTCCATGGCATGGATTTAGTCTCTTTTGCTGCTCGGCCGGATCCTTCTCGTGGGAAGCGGCCAGCAGTGGTGCCCCCCTTTTTTCTTCGTCCCATAGCCCAGTTGCTTGATCTTGGTGTTGGATGCCCCCCTCCTTGCTTGGGCTGGTCGGCCATGGCTAGATCCAGCGTCTTGACGCCCGGATCTAGTTGATCCTTGTGCTGGGCATGGTCTATCTCCAAGCCGGGCGAGGTCCGACTGTCCTGCAAGATCTTCTCGTCGTGGCTGCACTGATCTACACGAGCTCGGCGTGGTGGTCACGTTGAGCAACCTGCTCCCCGCCGGGAAGACCGTTGCGCGCTCATGGTGGCCGTGCTTCGTGTTGCTCTCGTCGGTAAGCAGTGCTTGTGTCAATTTTGTGCAGATTCTTCTACCGGTGCATTGTGGCATGGCTCTCGTCCTCTTGCGCGAGCTATTTGAGCTCAGGGATGGGATTGCCTCTACCCTGTCGTGGTCACGGGGCATGAGCTCAACGATCGGCACGGTGGCCATGGTGGTCTGTGGACAATGTCAGGCAGTTGGTGTGCGGGGACAACATGAGCAGTGGGGAGGCATAGGCTCCAGGTGAAAACCTTGCTCTATGCTGGCTACGAGGATGCCATGAGTGTCATTTTCCTTCTTGAAGGCGCCGCCAAGGTGTCCTATTTGCCGTCCCTAATCTTCTCCAGGTGAAAACCGTGGTCTAGCAAGGTGATGCTGGACTGGCAACGGAGGCATCTTCGATGTCTAATCCTTCTTGAAGGCGTTGCTTTGGAGCTCATGCGAGAGTTGTTGTCCATTACATTGTGGTTGAGCTGGGCCTGGTGCTGATGTGAATGGTGTTGGTGTGTGGGTGTGAGTGTCCTCCTCTCGGTGTTTGTTGCGTGCAAAATTGTTCATTTTGTTGTGTTGCGTTGCTTCTCTGTAATATGTGGTCTGCCACAACCTTAGTAACCATTGATGGACGGGCTCCGGCCCGACCTTTATTATCAATGAATTCAGGTGGGATGCTCTCCCCCGGTGACCAGTCAAAAAAAAGGTGTTTATGAGACCAAGAAAACTGATTTGGTCATGGGCGGCAGACTAATTGAACCAAATCCATTGGAAAAAATACAATACGTAATATATTAGTACCAACAAATCAATCACTTTTTGCTCAAAAAAAAAAGAACAAATCAATCACTTTAATACTTGTGTACAACTATTTTCTCTGCTATCGTCTCATCCTCCCAATTAACCTTCGTCTGCTCAAATTTAAGCTAAATACGCTAGGAAAAAAAATCACGCAGGGAGTATTTTAGAGACAAAAAAGCAATTACAAATGGAAGCTGCAATGCGTCTGTAATATGGCCCACGACCAGAATGTGCTGTGATGCCCATCACGCAAGGGACTTGCCAAGTTGTGACTGAAGCATGGATGTAGTCCCAGCAGAATGTGATAAAGGAATCAACATTACCTGTTATTATACAGGATCTAATATTCAATTTGGTATAGCACACAATGTATCAGCGAATAACATACTCTATCCTATATTTATATCACGTTACAACCTGCGACGCCGTTACTAAGGTTACATCAATGTGAATGGAGGGACTAGTTACTAGGATGACTGAATCGCTGAATAATGCACACTTACATGATTTACGCCATGTGTAAATTCGGTTATACAACTATAGAAGAGAGCGGGAATGACTTATGCTGAGCACTCTGATTATTAGCACGGTCAAGCAACGAAGTAAAGACTTGTTGAGTTACGATCTACAGATCAGAGTTATGCCAAATATGCTGCCTTTTCGCATTCTATATTGTTCCATTGTTCAAATTTATTGTGACGATAATATTGTAAGAATTGGTTGCACAACAGCTCATAACGACAGAAATAGGATCTGGTTGTAACATCACGTATTTGAGACAAATACAGAAACGAGCCGTACATTAGCTCCATGGAGCAGTGCCGAATGAAACTTGATCCAGTTTCGCACATAATTTAACCCTTCAGTTTTCATTTCTATCCTAAAAAAAAGATGCCGGTCCTTATACTGACTTGGCTTGTATTTCTTTGGGCAGCCTAAAATATGCCTAATATTAGCTGTTACCACAGTTAATCTGAACATATATGATGCACTGAGCTATATGAACAAAAGCCTCAAACCATAAACAGAGAAAGATAAGCCTGGTGCTATTGCAAAATGGACCAAAAAAAAAAAAAAACACTACTTGGAAGAAGACTAGTGTACTCTGTTGCTCGTCAACTATTATATAAGAAAAGCAACCTAAAGTCGGGCAAAAATGAATTTGGATCACTCGCCTGCTTCATTCCTTCCGTATATTATGGATTAACAACAGTTAAAAGTGTCAGATAGTCTCTTGGCGCAGCTTTCAATCAGACTTCTTTTCAGGCGTTAAATGCAAATAGGATTCATTTGTGAGAAAAGTCTACAAATGGGTTATCAGAACAGAAAACAGATATTTATCTGAATGCTCTATATGCAATTATGCACTATCCACAACAGGAAATGTTTCATCCAATATTGCAACCTTAATTTCATAAGAAAGTTGGAAGTTGAGAATACAAAACACTCGTTGGTCAAAATGATGCGTTCATATTTTCATTACATATCTTCCTATGTACAAATGATCCAGCGTAAGCTAAGAATTAGCTTTGCAGAAGTGTTGTCATAAGGATCTGGATGTCGTATGTCACGTGTTAATCTTGACAACGGTATACTTAACAGTATGCCAATCCTCCTATATATAATGACAAAACAGTAAACAAGCTCAGTTACAGTCTTTTAGGGGCAAGTTTCGATCAAAATATTTTTCATGCTTGAAGGGCAAATATGATTTTTTTTTTGTAGAAAACTCTACAAATGGGTTATGAAAACAGAAAGGACATTATCTGAAGGTTAATATACACTGCCGTAAAAGGATACCTTCTTTTCGTAATGAGGTTTACCCACCCCCACCCGTAGGCGGGGGTCCAAAGTATGGTTACAACAAGAAGGTCACGAAAAAGAAACAAAAGACATTTACCACCCCCAGTTTGTTGCCAGCTCTCTAGAAACAACAAACTGGGGAGAGGTAAAGCCAGCAAAAGGTCGCACTCGACCTGAACCTCCAACTATCCAAGCATTACAAAGCCAACAGGCTGCTACATTACTCCTAACACATAGTTGAGAACGATCTATGCGTCGCCGGTATCGCCTTCAGATTCTTCAGCTGGAACGTCTTGAATTGTTCGAATGTGTCTTCCAGACATGTATCGCCCTTGCCGTCTCAGTATGTTGATCGCCGTCTTCATCATGGTAGTAGCTCCCGCCTTGACGACCTCGCTCATCTGCGACGAGTATAAACCTGCCCAAAAGCGTAACAAAGCACATGCATGTAAAACAATATCACAGGGATGTTTGAGTCGGATTTTATCAAAATAATCCTTATTCCTGGCTTTCCATATGGCCCAGCAGATAGCTGCCAGTCCCTCTGTATGGACATGTTCCCCACCAGGCAGGACCATTTTGATCCACTGCCAGTACTGAGCCATACTATTAGGTCTTGTGTTCACTTGGAGACATATAGCCACGATCCCCCAAATCACCTTGGCCACATTACAGCCAAAGAACAGATGGTCTATCGACTCATCTTGTGCACAGAATTGACAGGATGGGTCCCCCTGCCACTTCCTTCTTACCATATTATCTCTAGTAAGAATTGCATTATTTTCCATCAACCATATAAAAATTTGGATCTTTAGGGGTACTTTAGCCTTCCAGATGTGTTTAAAGGATTGACCTGTATCATGACGAGTCAGGTGATCGTATACAGATCGTACAGAGAATTTCCCATTAGCATTCCATAACCACTTCACGCTATCCTTGTTGTCACTCAACATTTGAACATTTAGTTTACTTGCCAGGGAATACCACTGCTCATGGAGGACTGCAGGCAGGTTATACTGGAAAATTATTACCCAGTTCGCAGCAGCACACTCTGCGACTGAAATGTCCTTGTTGGCACTCAAAGTATAGAGGACAGGGTATGTGATGCATAGGGGTTCATCTCCCAGCCATGTGTCAGTCCAGAATCTGATTCTTTGGCCATTACCCAGAATCATTTTCCTCCCTTTCGTATATATATCCCTGACCTTCAGTAAATCAGTCCAAATAGGGGAATCATTAAGTCTGTGTTTCACAGACCCAATAGGCCTATTGTGTACATATTTCATATTTATCATATCTTGCCAAAGCCCTTCTTCCATTTCAAACTTCCACCACCATTTGCAGAGGAGACTTATATTCATTTTCCTTATGTCTTTTATGCCCAAACCTCCTTTTCTTTTTGATTTACACACCTTGGCCCACTTAACTAAATGATATTTTTTCTTTGTGCTTCCACCTTGCCAGAAAAATTTTCTCATGGCATTTTCCATTCTTTTTATTACTGTTTTTGGGAGGAGATACATCGACATATGGTAAATAGATGTATTGGTCAAGCTAGATTTGATCAGTGTGGTCCTGCCACCACTAGATGTTGTGTTAGCCTGCCAAATATCCAACTTCTTATATGATTTCTCCTCCATATTCATCCAGTCAGCTACATGCAATCTGCTGGCTGAAACTGGTACTCCTAAGTATTTGAGGGGGAAAGTGCCAATCTGACAGTTAAACAGTGCAGCATAGATGAGTGCAGTTTCAAGATCACCACCAATCAGTAGGATTTCACTTTTTTCGAAATTAATCTTAAGCCCTGACATTTGTTCGTACATATAAAGGATGAGTTTGACATTTCTGGCCACTATGTCATTTTTCAAGCAAAGTATTGTGTCATCTGCATACTGCAGAATGGCCACACCATTAGGAACCAGATTATCAGCCAAACCCTTTATTTGGTTGTTCCTTTGAGTAAAGTGGAACATTCTTGTCAAGGAATCAGCTACTAGATTAAACAGAAGGGGGGATAGGGGATCCCCTTGTCTAACCCCTTTGTAGCATTGAAAGTAAGGGCCCAAGAGGTTATTTAGTTTGACACAAACTGTGCCTTCCCTTACAACTTGCTTGATCCAATTGCACCAGCTCTCACTGAATCCTCTTTTCAACATACAAGAGAACAGGAAATCCCAATTAACCTTGTCATAGGCTTTTTCAAAATCTAATTTTAAAACAATCCCAATTTCTCCTTTCCTCTTAGTCTCATGAAAGACTTCATGCAGTGATAAAACTCCAGACATGATATTCCTATTTTTGATAAAGGCTGTTTGTGCTCTATGTATAATCTTATCTGCCACTGGTTCAAGTCTCAGGGTAAGAACCTTAGTAAACCACTTGTATATGCAATTCAACAGCACAATTGGTCTGAATTGTTGTATTCTTTCCACATCAGCCACCTTAGGAAGCAAAGTAATAATCCCATAATTCAATCTCTTAATATCAAGGGAGTTATTATAGAAATCGTTAAACATTTGGATGATGTCTTCTTTTATTATGTCCCAACATGCCTGATAAAATTCAATAGGAATTTTATCAGGGCCAGCTGCTTTGTTTTTTTCCATTTGATCAAGTGCATATTTAATTTCTTCTTCCTCAAAGGGATTGGTAAGGTTACTGTTATCTTCATCAGACACCATGTCATTTTCGTTCCATATATTAGGATTTAGATCAAAAGCATTCCCAGGAGCTTTGCCAAACAAATCTTTGTAGTATAAGGTGGCGTGCTTGAGCAATGCTTCATTGCCCTGAATTTGATTGTTCCCATCATGCAGAGGAAAAATGGTGTTTTTACGTTTTCTGCCATTAGCTACACGATGAAAGAAGTCGGTTTTATTATCCTCTTTTAGTAGCCATGTTTCATGAGATCTTTTGAACCAATATAGTTCTTCATTTTCAAGGATGTTCATGAATTCCACATGTAAATTCACTTTTGTATTGTATTGTAAGCTGGTTAGGGTACCCTGCTCTTCCAATTGTTCCAGCGTGGCTAGTTCATCCATAATTTCTCTTTTCCTTTTTTTTTCTTTGCCAGCTTGGTCAAAACCCCACCCTTTAAAATAGGATTTGAACTTCTTTAATTTGAACTGTACTCTATCAAGGGAACAGGAGTCTCTGGTTGGTTCTTGCCAAATCTTTTTTACTAATTGTCAAGTATTAATTGGGACTCTGATTATATAAGAAGGTTTCTTAGTTGAAAATCAGAAACAGTTATTCCTCAAAGTATTGTGTTCAAAATTTCAATACTTATCTTCCTATACATGTTTCTTGAGGAAACTAACAATTAGATTGGCTGCTGTGCTCACATACAGCTCTGGATAATCATACATGTCAGGTAGTTTGTCCGGCGAAAGTCATGGCAACAACATAGCAATATGTTAGCCACAAATCATATTCATGGCTGTTTCAAGTTTTTTTTTCAAATATTAATCCTTTATAAAAAAAGGTTTAGTATGCGTATATGTTCACCGTCAACAGCATCCTGACATTGTGCTCGACATTATGATGGAAAAAATATTATTGTACATGTACAATAATCGTTTGACAAACATAATACTTAGCATTAAAATAGCATCACAGACACAGTAGCTAGTTCCAACAACACATCATAATTTTTCGTCTTTGGTCTTACTGTTACATAGACTATGCCATGAAATTGCTCCACATACTGATATTACAATTAGTTCATACCCAAGCTGGGTTCAGCACGATGTTCACAATAAAACCAAAATGGGTTCAAGTTCGGGATCCACTAGAGGAAAGCTATCCAGATAACTTTAGCACTAAACTGAACTACTCGAATAACTAATTTAGTAATTAACTAACATGGCAAGATTAGGATAAACAGCCCATCTAAAATTTGCGACGCTTACTTGTCTTCTCCAGTCCATCAACTATCATAGCATGGAGAGTTCTTTCGAGCTTTCTGTAATCTAGGCTTGCTACCACATCCTTCATCTGATTTGACGAGATAATAAAGTCAATACAAGCCTCTTTAAGCTTATTGCAGTTGTGCTGATCAGCTAAAGCAAATGTAGTCGCTACGTTGTCCACATGAAGATCCTTGCTCAGGAAGCTTTCACACATCAACTTCAGCTTGTCTACGGCATACCTATCAGCAGCGGCAAGTAAATGGCAGATCATATTGTTGTATTCATCTCTATCAAGATGATCCATGGCTAGCACAGAACCAGTATAGATGAAGTGGAGGAGGGCTTCAAAAACTGCAGGCTGCATGTCTTTTATGGTTACATGTCGCATCCTTGTTTCCTTCATTTGCCCGTAAAACTCGGCCTTGAAAACTGGTGACCGTGCTGCGAGCACAAGCTTGTGTGCTGCAAAGGTTTCCCTTCCAACACAGAATGTCACATCTGAGCCATCCTTTTCCTGCAATAACCTGCCCAAATTCTGTGAGATGTCGCACGGCGGCACTTTGATTTCAGATTTCACCCTTATGTCAGACAACTGAGACTCATTGACAACAGTTAGGTCACATTCTATCGTGAGGCAATCGTTACGAATGTAACCTTGCTGCTCCAGCTCACTTCTTAAACAGAACCTCGAAGTATTGGAGAACCGAGTTGTATCCTGAGATCTGAACCATCTTGGCTTATGATTACCCCGCATGAAATCCGAAATCCCGTGAACCTTCCCAAGCAATCTGAGCTCATAGCGAGCCCGCACCTCGGCATTATTGCTGGTTAGCTCTAGATAAACGCAGACGTACTCTTTGGAAGATTTAAGCCCGTCGGGGTAGAAGCGGATTGCCCAGTGGTAGCCGCCGACGGTGAAGGTGCGCGACTGCACGTACTTGTCCACTCCCATGCCCCTCTTGAGGCTGTACCCCACGATCTCGAACACATGCGTGCCCTGCGCCGCCTTCGTCGTGCACCTCGACGCCGTCTTCTTCAATGCGGACGCCATCCTTCCTACAGCCAAGATTCGAAGCCTATCTGAATAATTTTTTAAGAAGAGACAACACTTCTTTTGGGAGAGGAGGAGGACGCGACAGCGACGGCAAACCTTGATAGTGATGGCACGTGCTCAGCTGCGGCGGCGGCAGAGAGGAAAATGGTTTAGTTCGATGAGGAGAGCGGCGGGGCGTACCCTACATGGGAGGGGCGGATGGCGGCGGCAGAGGGTGTGGGGAGAGGAAGGGCTCGCCATTTTTTTTTTCTATAGGCGCATGACACTAGGATCACCGTCCAGTCGTCAACTCTGCCGGATCTGCCGTTGGTTTGCACAACGCTCCAGAATCACAACAAACGTGAGAAGCCATTCATACCAAAACGCCATTCATTTTTCTCTTTTACATCAAAATGCCATTCATTGGTAGCGCAACAAACGCCCTCTTTGTTTTTTTAGGATGCTATGTAAAAATATGATACCAAAACCGATATTACTAACTATATTTGTTTAATTCTAATTTATTTTTTCTTAATTTTCTTATTATATTAATATTAATTCACATAAAAATAGAGATGAAAGACGTAACAAATGCCTCTTCACCTATTCATACGAATCAAGAGAAGCTTTTTTAGACACAACCATAGCCAACACATATGTTCTCGAGAAGCCAGAACCATAGTCGGAGCCCTACCAAACGAGGCCTAAAATTCTACTTTCATTTGTCAATAAAAAAATATCAACAGCACTAGTTTCACACTAATTACATGTTTCATCTGGCTTTATTCTTTAAGACCAGACAAGGTTTCAAATCAATAGCTGCTAGAAAGGACCACCGCTAAATCATTTTAGTGCTAAATCCCGCCAATAGCCCGCTATGTGACGCTATAGCTTTTTTTAGTGAAATGCACCAGAGTCCTTGGATTTGTCCCAGATTCTCATCTAGTCCCGGTACTCTTAAATGTTGATTTATGGGTCCTCCAATTTGTCTCGAATTCTCATCTGGATCCCAGTACTCTCATTATTTTCTTCTCTAGTCAGCTCCCCGTAGCCGCTCTCTCCTGCATTTGGAATTTTTGACCGTGCGATTTCCATCGCGGGCGGGTCCTTCGCTTGGGTGCAGGTGAATCGGTGCCGAAACAATTACCGTACGGCCGGCCTCGCGTGCGCTTCTTCGTTGCATCTGGTCGTGGCCCGCGTGTAGTCGCCCCATTGCGCGCCCCGTGCTCCGATTTTATTGCGGTGGTTGGCCCTCTTCGTATTTACTATGCTTGCCGGCTCGCTCGCTACCTCCTCCCGTTCGCAGCAATCCGTGTTTCCCTTGTTCTCTTCGTTGCTTTCCTTGCCTGCTCGTCGCCGGTTGGATCGAAACAACGGTGAGTGGTTCTGGTGCCTTTTCCCTTTCCGATTTCGTGCTTCTTTGGGTTCTGTTGCCTGCCAAGGGTTTTGCGTTCTCTGGGGTTTTATTTGTTCTTGTTCGGTTTCGATCTTTCCTCTTCGTTTTCCCCGTCTGCTGCGCTCAGCTAGATCTCGCCCGCCGATGCGTCGCCGCCGTGATTTTTTTTTTATTGGTTTTCTGCTCTTCGGGGTTGGTGGTGGTGCGCCGTCTCGCGCTGCTTAGGGTTCCTGCGTCATCCGTCGGGTTCGATGGAAGATTTTGGTTTTCCCCGTTTTCCGTTTGGGTTTCGTGCTTGCATGATCTGTCGGGCTCGATGGAAAGATTTTGGATTTCCCTGTTTTCCGTTTGGGTTTCTTGTTCTTGTCTGCGGCGTGGTTCTTCTTTTGTGTTTCACCGGTTCTTTTCCTTGTTCTCGCTTGTCCTGATTCGATTTTCCTTCTTCCCATTTTTTGTTCTTTGTCCAGATTGTAGATTGTGGTGCTCCATCGTTCGTCTGCCCGTCAATCTATCGGTTGGTTCGTTCTTTGGTGGAGATCCTCGGGTTGCCGCCGGCACTACGGAAACCCCTAATTTGCCGAGTGTTTTAGAGTTTGCCGAGAGCATTATTTCGAGCATTCGGCAAACAGGATCTTTGCCGAGTGTTTAACCTGGCACTCGGCAAAGTGACCAGGGTTTGCCAAGTGCCTGGGCCCACGGCACTCGGCAAACAATTAATCTTTGCCGAGTGCCTGGGCCCACAGCACTCGGTAAAGGTTGGGTTGATGGCTGCCGGCCGTCAACACCTTTTTTTTGCCGAGTGCCACATGGGGCACTCGGCAAACTCTTTGCTGAGCGCCCGATAAAAGGCACTCGGCAAAGTCCTGTTTGCCAGCACCTGTTTGCCGTGTGCTCTTTGCCGAGTGCAACACTCGGCAAAGGCTTTGCCGAGTGCATCTAGCCCTTTGCAGTGTGCCCTAGGCACACGGCAAAGGGGGGGGGGGGGGGGGGGTCTCCCGTAGTGCGGCATGGCGGGATTTGGGTGAGGTACCGCTCTTTTTTTCCCCTTCGTCACGGCGCGTCCACGGCGGCACAGCAACGGGGCGTCCACGACTGCACGGCAACGACGTGTCGACGACGGCACAGCGAAGGCGCGTCCACGGCAGGGCAGCTCATGACGGCGAGGAGCTTTGGATGAATTGATGCCCGTCGAGGGCCGGCTGGCCGGCGACAAGGTGAGGGTTGTGCCATGGTGCCTTTTTCCCTTCTTGTTCTTTGTAATTTTTTAATCCGTTTTCTAGGTCCTGTTATGCCTTGCTCGTGTGCAGATTTCCAACAGATTTTGATTTGCGGATTGAGTGTTTCTTTTGTTTTGGTTTTCAGAGTTGATATTTTTTACCCGTTTCTTGATGATTAGGGTCTGGGAAGCCCGTGGATGAGATGCTATGCAGGCAAAGATTGAAAGGTTCCTTTTCACCTTAACCAGTAGAAATCAGGTTAATTGGCATGGGAGGGGGACTGGGTGGTTGTGCTCATGCCTGTTCCTTGCAAATTGCAACTGAAAATTTCGTGGCTGCTCCCATTAACCAACGGATCCTTGCTGCTGTGACAGCTAGCGCCTCTTCAGGTTCAGGCCAGGTACCATCTCTCTATCCTCTCCAAATTTTACTGGAATTAATGGCCTACCAAACTTGATCAGATATGTGTTTAGTTGATGATATCATACTGAAATTGATGGTCACATATGTGTTTAAAGGGCAACTATGCAATTAGGTATGGCATATATTTCTAATAAATTTGCTCCTATGGAGTTCAGTGATCTGGAACATCTTTTTCTACTTTGTAATTTGATAGTTAACATGACAGTCAAAATACTTTTTTGGCAACATATATTTGTTGGAATACAGGCCTGGTGCTTCATATGGCTGGTCTGCCTTTTAACTTTGATTGTTGCCAAATAACCTTGCCATGATTTCTTCTTGCCATTTGCGCAAGCAGTTCAGTCCTTTGCCTTCTTTTGCCGATTCAGATGCTCTTGTATGTGCTTAGTTTAATATCCAACTCATATCATACTTGCAGCTTCCCCTAATTACTTAAGTTTTCTTACTGTTGTTTGCATGTATATAAAGATTGGAAATAAATACTCACTAGCATTGATGTTGTGTACCCTCTGCAAGGACTTCAGAACTGATCTGCCCATTCTTATTGTGAAGCATTTGATGCTATGTGTGCAAGGGCAGATATTCTCGAAATTTTCATAATGGCCACCTATTTGCTCAAAGCAGAAAATAATTATCATGGAATTGATACAGTGTTAGTATAGGATATGATGATCTCCTTGTTTTTTAATGTTTGAACATCGGATGCAATTGAGCTCCAGATTCCGAACTTCTATCTGTTCATTATTACTCAGTACTTTCTTATGCTTTGTTAATATAATTGAGCTCCAGATCTTCGTTTTAATTATTTAAAGTTTGTTGCGTCTGTGGAGCATACCTGCGAAATTTAAGACGTCTTTATATGGTTTAGTTATTCATGCTTTGGGACTCTATCAGCAAAATTTAGTACATTATGAAGTCATGAACATATAATTTGTTAGCTTCGGTAAAGAAAATTTTAAATTCAACTTTAAAAAATTATTTTGTCTGTTGTATTAGAGGCCAGATTTTAGGAAATGGTGGGCATGCTGCATTAGAAAAAAGCCCGAACAGTTCCTTTAAAAAATTCCGAACCGCTACTGCCGAAATAATGAAGTATCCAGCTCAAGATTACCTAATGTTGCCTTCCTCTCTAATTGTTCGCAGGATGTTCGTGTGCTTCTTGTCGGTTTGAGGTTCAGTTAGACTTGGGCGAATGGAAACTTTTGGGTCAGGTGAGCGTTTCGGCTCCATCTTTATCTTTTAACCTTTTGTTTCCTTCTTTTGCCAAAACGTGGTTTCCTTCTATGTTGTTTTGCCAACCTGTGTGCTTCTTGCGTGTTTGGTGTGGGCTGCTGTGCCAGGGCTATGTCCTGGGTAGGTCTTTTTGGTGTATGATCTTGGCAGCCTTTTTATAAGATTTTGTTCTTCATAGGTTGTAAACAATGATTTGATTTCTTTGTCTTGATTGATTGGATCAGTAAATATGAGTTTCTTGAGTTACAACAGCCTGCAGATTGAGAGGGAAAGTGACTTCCAATTGACTGAAGATGTCTTACGTCCTTCCCGAATGTGCTTCCAGTTACATACTACAATATCTACAATATAGGTGATCTTCTCTGGTGGGTTCCTTGATGACTCCCAAAGAAAGGATTTAGCTCTAATTGATTCATGATTTGATACAACAATAAAAGGATGTTTTACTGTGAAATAATTTACAGCTTCAGAATTGCAAGTTATTACCTGTTTATTATGCTAGATTTGGGAGAATCCAATGCACATTGAAGAAGCAGCCATTTTTATGATTGTGTTGTAATTTCTTCTTTTTTGTGGATGACAATTTCAGGAATTTCCACAAGATTTATTGTCTGAAAACGGTGCGTGCTCTTCAGGTGAGTTCATGACAGATGTGTGATTGTCTTGTATCTACCGCATATGAGGTTTTGAGGAACCATATCCTAGAACCATGGAAGTATTGCTCCATTGTCATATGTGAGTATTGTGTCGCTGGCTACTTTCATTGTTGTTTGTGGTGATTTACAGTTGCTCTGTTTGTCTTGTTGGCATATACGAGTATTGTAGTCTGTTGCTGGTTATCCTGAAAAAAAAAAACTCTTACCATTCAGATGTGTGGGTCTGATTTTTCAGGACGTGAAATGCAAAACAATTTTTCAGCTTGTGATCTGCTCCTTTAGTGACCATGGCTGTTATTTTGATGAAAGAGGTTGCTTTATTTTGTTTCGCTTAGGATCCGTATAAAACTTGTATAAAAGAAAGTGATTTTCTTGCTTTTCATAGTAAGTGCATAGCTTTGGTTATTGAGTGTCAGGAATAAATAGTATATATTGGTTAGGTTTTTCATTTACAATAATGCTGATTTGGCCTAATTATGGCATGCTTACAGAGCTTAGTGGTCAAGGGATGATCAAGCTTGGGGATGATTGCTATCTCCGTTTTATGATAATGGACAAACCCATAGTGACGTCAAGCATTATCCACAATGAGAAGCTATTGTATAAAAATCAAGGCGTTAATACTAAATAGCCAATAATTTAGTTCCTATCTTCCTTTTACCTTGCCAAACCTATTAATCCAACTAAAATAAGCATGTCTATTTTGTCTGGCCAATCTAATATGTTATGTTTTTTAAATAAAAACCATGTCCTGTTTGCTCAGCTGACCTAAGTTTGAACTTTTCTTTATTATGCAGTGAAATTCCAGTGTCCTTTATTCGCACTTTATGGTTGCACTTAGGAATTGGGGCATCCACCAACCACCAACGCATGAGATTAGCTTATGGGGATTACCTGTTATTGCTCACCGTTTTATTTGTCCACTTAATTTTGCCCCTTGGTTGCATGTAACCACTGATCAAGTTCCTTTCTCGATCGGAAGCAGTGTTGTGCTCCTTGAATGCACATAATGTTTTTGCATTAATAAGGTATGGTAGCCTACAACCCCTTCTGTATGGATTGTGGTATGTCAATCTTTTCAAATATCCTTCAATTTTAATCCATTATCAACTCCAAAGAATACAGGAAACAACTTACCCTGGGGAGAAATATCAAATTTTATTCTAGGATGACTGAAAGATGATGCTAATGTCTGTTTGTGAACAAACTTTATAAACTGAAATGAACTGATCATGTAACGTGAGAGATTGCAAAATTTAAGATGGATAAGGAAAACATCAGGTATATTAAAATTTTAGGCTAAGTATTTTTCAACCTTTGCCTTGTACTTGATACATTCTTAGTAATTTATCTTATTTACCTCCATGCTTTACTGCCTCATTAGTGTTTTTGGTTGTACAATTAATGTGTTGTTCCTATCTTGATTCAATGATCAGTTCGTTTCAGAGTATACATGCTCGTGCATAATGTTTTCTTCCCTACCTTTCGGTCTCATAATGTTTCTACTTTATTCCCTTCATATGTGCACAGATAGTTTGCCAGCCAAGAAAATAAAGGAAAGGCTATGTCACTCAGACCTTTATCGTGTGTAACTGTATATTTTGGTTAGAATTATACCGAGTTTAGGGTTATCACTATAATGTGACACGAGTTCGTAATCTTATATAAAAGCACATGCTTAGGATTTTTGCGGCTGTTTGAATTCGGTTTTAATCCCCCCTCCCCTCTCCCCCCCCCCCCCCCCCACCCCACCCTGTTTTGTTCATTTTCACTTATAGGTAAATATTGCTCTGTAGACGGATCAATACCTCGCTAATCAGGACAGTGTGTTTATCTGCTAGGTATTGACCCAGATTCATCTGTTTTATTGAATGTGACCAGCATGCAGTTCATTACGTTTTGTTTTGAGCATATACACCTTTTTTTTGTGACAACTGCTTTTTTCCCCAATTTTGCAGCCACTTCTAATCGGTTTGTTCATATCCACATGTTAGTTGCATGTAGGTCGCTATTTGAATTTGGAATACTGAGAGAATTAAATTTATAAAGCAAATGTGTGTTGTGTATCAGTATGTCCTGCCTATACATGTGTTAATTTCTTTATTGGTGGCAGAAAATGGAGCCACGGAAGCAACTGCACAATGACAAGAACGAACATTTGATCATGATCTTGCATTATACATTGTAAGTTCTCAAGAAGTTTCTTTGATCAGTCTTTTACCAGTTTCAATATGGATGTCATTGTGGTTAGGCCTCTTATTCTGATGGTTGCTCTCTATCAAATGTTGGGTCGGATTGCAAAATCATGAGCAATAACAGATGCTTTCTTATGGACCAGATCTGTGCTGGACAACAGGTGGACAACAAGCTGGTCACGCTACAGTTGGGGTAACAGGAACCTGATAG
Source organism: Eragrostis nindensis (assembly GCA_012490785.1). Taxonomy (NCBI): domain Eukaryota; kingdom Viridiplantae; phylum Streptophyta; class Magnoliopsida; order Poales; family Poaceae; genus Eragrostis; species Eragrostis nindensis. The sequence continues at coordinate 1,975,238 of JAAXCT010000011.1, read as the reverse complement.
GGTTGTGTCCTATTCCACTACCATGTCAAAGAATGTGCCATTGACAGAAACAAAGCACTGATCAAGCAGGCAACCTAGCTGAAATACACTGTGAAAGCAAGTCAACGTGACTTGGCATATATTATGGAGGAGATAAAGGATCCGGTAAAACTTGATCATCAGCACTGCACTTCCCAGCATGTTTCAGCACCCAGGCGCAAATGGGTCAGATCCCGTGATCAACTCCACGATGAACGTCGCACAACAAATAGACCTGTTACTACAAAAATCAGTCGATGTTCTCCAGTCTTGTGTGTGTGTTACTATCAGTCTCTTTTATGATACGACTTTTATGAACTTCATGAATTTTTTAAGTGTGACAATAGACAAGCGCGCTTCGCGCGCCGGATCATACTAGTTGATTTCTGGGTACTTGAACTTGTCATGTGTTCTCGTCTAGGTTCTAGAACTTGCTAAAAAGTCTCATCTAGATCTAAATTATACCACCCAAATAGAAAAAAACATATTTTCAAAATACAAAATTTGCAAAATCATAATTTCAAAGAACAACAAACATTGTTTACTATTCAAATACGTTTTTCTCTCATGATGCCATGCATTTTTCGTATTTAAATATATGAGGAACGTATTTTTTATATCTCCATAATACATAAATGACATAAACGTATTTTTAACATTCAAAAACGTTTTTTGTTCTTTGAAATTTTGATGTTGCAAATTTATATATATATATTTTAGAAATAAGAAAAATATTTTTCCTATCTAGATGGTGATTAAACCTAAATGAGACTTCTTAGCAAGTTATAGGACTTACATTAGATCCCAGAATAAGTTCAAGTATCCAGAAACCAACATTTGAATGTAGCGGGACCTAGATGAGAACCCAAGACAATTTCGAGAACCCAAAAATCAACATTTGAATGTACCAGGACCTATATGAGAACCCGGGACAAGTTCACGGACTCCCGGTGTGTTTCATTTTTTTAAAGGCTGTCGCTAAATGGCTTAGCCAGAGATTTTAAACAATGAGACCCGGAGAAATTTATTTAATATGGCACAATGTCTTTTTGTTTAAAAATAAAGTTATGAGTTTTATATAACTTTTCCAAGAGCAGGAGAACATCATATGATAATTTTTTGTTCTCGTTTTTCTAACGATTGACATGATAATTTTAGGGCCTCCATAGGGAACATGGATTCATATGCTTGGGTTGCCACCATAGCATATCCCTCATATGCTGTTGACCTAAGTGTAGTTTGTAGTCGCCACAAGCTTGAACCTATGGAAGCATGTTGCTGAGTTTGTACTCTGCTTTTCATTCGTCTCAAGCGACGGACTTTGTAAACATCATAATTTCATTCAATTGAAAATGAGTGAATTCAGGTGGGCTACCCACCGTAGTTTCGCTCAATAAAAAATGTTGTTGAGTTTGAGCTAAACCTGGTGTGTAGTCTCCACATTAAGCTGTTTTGCTTGGATGCTTTGGCATATCAACTTCAGTCTGTCCATCTGATATCAACCTGCTGCGTGTGCCAAATGTGATTTCCGCATCATCTCCGTGTAATCATCTCCCTTTGGATCCAATATAGTAGCAGGCAATGCGTCAGCATATAGATGAAATGCTACAAGACCCTGAAAACCACAGAATGCATGCCTTCCATATTTATGCCCCCAGTAAATAAGCTGTACTCATGTATCACTTTTTTGGGACCATAATTTTAATGCAATATCTCATTTTTTAGGCCTTAACTGCAATGCAAACATCAATATAAGCATGTCCCCAATCTGTAAATATCGTCTTCCACATTTATGCCCCCACCCCCTGTCATCCTATCGTTCGGTAAATAAGCTGTACTCATGTATCACTTTTTTGGACCATAATTTTAACGCAAATATCTCATTTTAGGCCTTAACTGCAATGCAAACATCAATATAAGCATGTCCCAAATCTGTAAATATCGTACTCTGCCGGGAATTGAAGTGGTTTCATTCTCATATTAAATAAAACTTATTTGAATTAGTGTGTATACCACTAGCCGCTCACATACACATAAGAAACTGGCATAGGCACAAGTATTGGTGGAGTGTGCTTGCATATACACAAAATTTGTATATATGCCCGTCCCTCTAAGTAAACACAGTTTTGTCATTCTAGCAGCCATCTTCATCTAACTTGACCGAGTACATGTCTGTCCCTCCATTTCCATTGGAGAACTTGGGCGCGTTCTCCTAGGCTGCAGTGCTCTCCCTTATTTCGTTCCTGCAGAAATACCTGATTTTTTGCAATAAATATTTGGATCTCATTGGTTCCAAAATTGCAATCTAAAACACACTTGGTCTTAAAAATTACATCAGGTCCCTAGTATAATTAGAAATTAATTAACAATTTAATCCACTGTTGTGTTCTCCTAATATAGCCGCTGGCAATCAAGTGCCGGATTCTCCCTTTATCTCTCAATTTTGATGACAATATAGTTAACACTATGCTAGCATTAGTTCGCAAAAGAAAAAAACACTATGCTAGCATTAAAATATAACTTTTTTCGAAGCACTTGCACTAAAATATAATATCATTGACACTGTTATATGTTTTGCCAAATACGAATTGTAACAAGTAAAGTTAAATATGTGTGTATATTCACATCAGACAAGCAGTGGCGGAGCTAATATTGCTCAGCTGGGCATTCATTTTTGACTCTGCATTCATTTTTAGCTCAAATTCCTGTATTTTTCAGGAATTTAAAGTTACATTTAGCCTATTTTTAGAATTTTTGTGCATTCATATGAAGGCCAGCTCCTCCTGTGCAGACAAGCACACACGAATACTGTCTTTTATAGTTGATGCAACACAATTTATTGTGCTAGCGGATTTACCTTGCGCCAAAGATGACACAAATACTGCTTCACTACGATAGCTTCAATCGAACATTAATATTTTCATGATGGTATTTACGTAGAGTTTACAACCGTACGATTTTTCTTCTTCATGGTTCCTCGATGCATAGACGCGTTGAATCCAACAGATTAATAAAGGAAAATGTGAAAAGCACGATATTGACAGTATAGGAACTGAAGTAAGTACATGGCCATGGTGGTAATGCATCCATATAATTCATGGACTGAACTAAGCCATTCATATAACCTAATATGTTATCAAACTCAGTTTTGTGCCGGCAGCTAGTCTATGTTTTGCGAAGCTTACTTGCTTTTTTTCCTTTTTCCAAACAAATCTAAACAGACGACAGTGGGGTAGGTTCTTTTGAGGTTCAGATAACCTTGGGTTTCCACCACAGCGTCCAATTGATTTGAAGAGGCAACAAACTCGACGCAAGCGTTTTTCAGCCTGCCACAATGATGCTGGTCAGCTAAAGCCATTGTAGTTGCCACGGTCTTCACCCCAAGGCCCTTGCGAATGATGCTTTGACATATCAACTTCAGCCTTTCCATGCCATACCTATCAGCAGCAGCTAACCTGGTTCGGCCTTGTTAGATCGGAGGAGTTGAACAGCCTTGGCCTGGGCCATGACCACGAGACGCCTGACGTTTCCTTTCCTTGGCATGGCTCACCAGCCTGAGGACATAGCTGGCGCGCGCCACGGCGTCCCTGGTCAGGAGCTCGAGGTAGACCGCGTGCTTGAATGTGAATGTCATTTGAACTTGTGTGGATGCATTCCATTAGCTACTGTCATAGACACAAGCAAGTCGCATAGGCACAAAAGATATCTAGACTGTGCTTGTATATTGTACACAAATCCCAGTGGCCTACACATACTTTGGTCATTCTAGCTCGTCGTAGTCATTGACTCATTGATCTTGAATGACTGCATCCCTCCGCCTCTTGCTCCTTGCCTGCATAGCGGTATCCCTCCACCTCAATCAGTGAACTTTGATGCTCAACGCATGTTGCACGTAGTGTAGTATCGGAGTATCACTTGCCAGTCCAGTAATTAAGGACAAAAAGCATCAGACTGATGGAAATGAAATGTGATGAACATGTATGCGTGCTATATCTTTCTCTCTTTGAGAAGAAATGATGGTATATCTCTTCTTCGAAAACAAATCATATGGAAATATGTGCTCTACTGTAGGGAAATAGTTAAGTTTAGAAACTATTTGAACAAACAACACCAGCAAAACTTCTCAACCCTAATAAAGGTGCTTCGACCGCCTGCACAACTCTCTTACACTAATCATCCCTGCATTCACGGGGTTATGCACCTTGAGTTGAAGGAGAAAAGATGATCATCCAAGATTCGTCCACCTAGCTAAAAGATAACATGATGTGGATCCCGGATTTCCAATGTCTCCTACTCCTAGTGCTACAAATTGAAATATACCTTTCTACATGCATGTCTAAAGCTCAAGTCATTTCTCATGGATATCATGTAGTATGTTATAAATAGCAGGATTCCTTTGTTCCTTGCCTTTTCCAAATTATTATTTATTTATTCATTCATGTGGCTAGGTTATATATTACACAGTGCATTATATCATCATATTGCACTTACTGACACACCCAGTTTTGAGGTCCATGTAGCACTAGGAGTTGGAGGCACCGGGAATGTGACATATTAATGAGGCATGTGTGGAGTCCTAGAAAATAGCATCCCAGGAGCTATCAGCTGCGCATCACGCACATGAAAGCTGCACGGGAGAGGTGTTGAGAGTGCCGCATGGCTTCCTGCGCAACCACTTGATGTTACTCTGAGTGTCTGTTTCCAGACTACCAAAGCACGGGCCAGCGGTGTGTCGAATTGCTGGACAAGCTGATTGTTTCTACCGGGTACTCAATGCTTTCAAACGCCGCCTCTGATTCCTGGTGCCTCCGAATTCCATAGTGCATCTGTATGCATGTTGTCTCCCCGTCCATGAAAGGAGGTAGAAGCTTTGTCCGAACTCTGAGTTAAAAGATCTCAGCTTGTTGGTGTGTGGTTACCAACAAACTTAGGATACATATTTAAGGTCCGTGTCGGGTATGCAACATTCTCACACGTGCATGACCTGATGAGAACCAGAATGACCACAGTTGTGAGTGATTTATCAACAGTACCCCTAGTTTACTTTAAATATGTATCAGTTCATGTCTGCTAATTGGATATCAAATCTTGCAGGTAACAAAAAGAATAACGTTAATATCATACCACTTTCTCAATAAGTTGGGGTAAGAGAAGGATCCAATTATGATCGAGGCATCTTCATAAAAAAACGGTATAAAAAGATTATGCAGCATTTTCTATGTCTGATCAGGCAACGTACACTATAGGGTCATTAGCGGTGTCCCATGGAGACGCGACGTGCAATCCGCAGTGGCTCGCGCCTCGGCACCTCCTGGGGTAACTATTGTGACTGGCTATGGGAAACTGGTCTGGCCACTTTTGGGAGACCAAACCAGTCTGACTGCTTTAGAAACCGGTCTAACTGCCTTTCACACGGGTCACCCCAACAGATGGTTACTATGATGCTTTCATGGTAATGGATGACTAGTTTATAAGCAAACCAGCACAGGATCACTCTTGATTTGGGTGATCAAAACCTGTTAGGTCAGATCGCTAAAACCGGCCCACATGGATCACCAAACCCAGTCAGGTCGGTTTTGGGATTGATCAGACCATCTTGCACCCGCAGACATCACTACAGAAAACCCTCCGTTTGCCGAGTGCCCCACGCTTTGCCGAGAGCATTTCATCAGGCACTCGACAAAGAGGGGGTTTAGCTCTCGGTAAAGAGCTCTTTGCTGAGTGTCCGACATTTAGCTCTTTGCCGGCCAAGGTCCGGTAGTGAGCTCTTTGCCTAGTGCTACACTCAGCAAAGCCGTTGCTGAGTGCCCAGGCACTGGGCAAAGGAGGGGCCTTCAGTAGTGCATCTTCTAGTGGCCATAACTATCGAATCCGGATTCCAAATTAGGTGATCCATATATCCTAGGAGCTTTGTCATTGTTTGCTTCTTTATATCATCAACAAAGTAAAGCTGAAATGTCCAAATTTGACCTTATCATCGTGTGTGACCTGCAGAAGCACCACGGCAACTTGAAAATAATGAGTATTAGTATATATGATATTCAGATACTAATCTTGTATATCTTAATTAGAATCTGCCAATTTTGGTTGTCAATTACGTTATTTCAATTCAAACATGGAAATGTTGCATGCACCAACGTTATGGTGCAATAGATTGCCAGTTTGCAACAATGTAACCAAGTTACATTCTTTGTACACTGCATTTTAATCGCATGAGCAATAGTCAGGATAAGAAGTCATGTGTATGGCCGGTCAAGCATCCTGGTCAAGCTAGTAACTGATCTCGACAAGAACATGACTGTTTGCACACCTATACTGCACAGCTTGAGTGCGTGGGACCATCATTCCACTGGAACAATCGACAAGCGTTGGCAGCATCCAAGTTAGAGTCTACTGTTTGACTACTTTATTCACTGCTTGTGAGACCAAGCAAGATGCAGTTGGCCAATCTCATCTAAAACCTAGAACGCATGCACCACAAAAACAACCTCCGGCATTGGAGGTGCCTGGGAGGAGTCTCCAGGCAGTCCTAGCAGCCAATAATGCTTTCCAAGAACCAAGACCATGTAACGCCTAATGCACACTCCCCGTGCCTCCCACACCCAAGGATGCGAGTAAATTCTGCTGCCTTGTTCATATTCACCAAAACTAATGCTATCTGGAGACGGAGGAATGGAGTAATTGTTAGTTTAACCTCTATAGACGGTTGCAGATAAGTTGGGTATGGCCAGAGTCAAGTCGCGTGTGTTAGCTAATAGGGCATCGAGGTGCTCATGACTCTATTTATAGATCAATATGAGGACTTGTTTTGAAACACATCTAAGTGTCTGATCCTATGAACGATTCAACAACCTGGCTACGTACAATTACATGTTCATTGCATATCAGGTCTACTCTCAACATTAACTGTCGTAGCAAGAACTTGCAAAATAAATAGTGGAAGGTACGGTGCAATGGTTAAGGGCAAAAGAAAAATCAGGTTGTACTACAAGATGAGACACATTTGGCGACATGGAAACGTAGGGAAAGGAGTTTTATCCTTGTCTAATTATATGTGGGGATTGAGCCCACAGGAATATTCTACCAGGGTAGAAACTCAAAAGGAACGACCCGGCCCCACGTTGCCGCAACTGGCAAATCTGTGAGTTGCACTCATTGAGTCGTTGCCGTGTGCTCTTCAATGAACTTACTACATTTTTTTTACATAATGGAAAAGAGTACCTAACCTTGACCTCAAGCGAGGCTACAACCGTTCATTACAAATATTGCAGCACCTCCGTATGCACTTACATAAATCGAGTAAAGCAATCTAGACGACATAACTAACATAGTTTGATGGAGAAATTTATTAAAGACCAATCCTATTGGTAAACCTCTATCCATGATTGGTGAAGACCTGCATGACCAACACCTCCAGCGCTAGGCATGCACTCTTCATTGTCTCCTTGTCTTCATTACGCCGTTGCAACTGTGCCCAAAACTTTAGCCAGTGAGTGGCCCGGTACAGTACCTGCATATAAGTTTTAATTGGAGCCTTGTCAAAAACCACATCATTCCTACTAAGCGAAATGGCCCAACAAAATGCCGAAGCTTCCACTAAGAGTTGCCTTTTCATTTTTGTACCAACCTCTCGTAGCCAATTACCGAATAAATGAGTAATACTTCTAGGCGATTATAAATTAAAAGCAAACTGAACAGCTCTCCATAGGAATTTTGTGAAATGACAATCAATAAAAAGATGTTGGATCGTTTCATCACAAGAACAAAAACAGCACCACTTACTCCCATTCCAATTTCTTCAAGCTAGGTTGTCCTTAGTGAGCACAACATCCCTTTTTAAGTACCACATAAAAATCTTAATTTTGAGCGGCATTTTAAGTTTCCACAAATGTTTGTCAAACTAAACATTTCCATTACTAATAAGGGTATTAGACATTGACGCAACAATGAAGATACCTGATTAGTTTAAGCTCCATCTAAAGATATGACAACTATTGTTCAACTGTATATGACTTATACTAGCAACAAGATTATGCCAATGAACAAGAGTGCTTCCTATCAACGTCCTTCTAAAGGACACATTGAGAGGAACACTACTAAAATCCGATGCTACCGTTGAATGTTTGTTTCGTGCAATATTGAAAAGGGACGGATATCTTTCGCTAAGTGTGAAATTTCCTAACCATTTGTCCTGCCAAAACCTTATTTGTTTCCCGTCATTCAATTGATAAGACCCAAGGTTTAGAAATTTTGATTTCACTTTCATAAGACCGGCCCAAAAATGTGAGTCCCCAACCTTTTTCTCCACCTGCGAAATTGTTTGGTTCTTTAAATATTTATTCCTAAGTATAGTCTGCCAAATGCCGTCTTCATTTATAAGCTTCAAAAGCCATTTGCTTAACAAACATTGGTTCTGGATATCAAGATTTTTGATTCCTAAACCACCTATCTCTTGTGGTTGGCAAAGAATATTCCTAAACCACATATTTTTGAACTTACTACATATGCTGCACCTTCCTCACATTGGATGTCCAAGGGAAAAAGAAAACATTGCAACTACTATTACAGACTTGAGGTGGTGTTTCAAATGGAGCTCGCAGAAGCTCATGCGGAACTCGTTCTTATCCGGCAACACATTTGAGCCTTCTCGCCTCTCAAAGGAACATGCATGTTGCACATAGGGGCGGCTGAAAACCATGATCAGCTCGATCGGTCGCCGGGAGAACACGGGATCTAGGAACTTCAGACAACCTCGAGGCCCTGGTCAGCTTCTTCGCATAGTGGCTCCTTGGATGCCGACGTGTTCCAGCTTTCCCTGGTTTTTGGCCCCTTCCTCCAGGTGGAACTCATCCCTCGAGATATGTCATCTGATCGAGCTGGATTTCCAGCTGCATGACTCCTTCCTCCTGGAACTCTAGCAACATGGAGATATATCGCTTCAGCATGAATTCCAGCTGCATCCCATGCCAAGCTTTCTCGTTAACAAGATCCCTCAAAAGCAATAGGAGTCATCTGCTTACATACCGACAGGTTGGTTGTATTTTGTACTGAATTCTTTCTACATGTGAGATTGGAAATAGATGCTGGGTCAACACAGCACCAGCTGATGGTTTTATATATCAATATGGCCGAGATGGGTCGCCAAAGGATCTTGGCTTTGGCATGAATGTTTTGCCAACCAAGCAAGACCACCATACAGGATGAGAGAGAGAGACAGAGGCATGGACAACTCTATCCATGCTTTTCTTTTTGTATTCAAGAATATATATTCTTACTGCGTTTTCTACTAGGCTCAAAATCATAAAAAGCCACCATTTGAACCTTTAGTACAAAGGTATTACTCTGTTTATTTCTTCCAATCATCTTTACATAAGGTATATTTTTAATTACAATATCAGAGCATTAAAGAATCTTTAGGGGCAATTTAGTATTTTTTTCATGGCATTTGTTTAATATGCAACAAAATTTACAAAAGTATATGTGTATTTTAGTATTTTTTAAGAGTGAAATGGATGGCCAGATCTGCAAAACTCATCCCCACGTGTCACATGGGTCCATGAACTCGCTAACTTGTCCAGCTATTCACCTAGGTCTCTTCTCTCATAATGCAGAATAAGCATATCAAAACTTCTGCTGTTGTGTCAGTTTGATCAAATTGTTTGTGTCAAAAAACATGCCAACTGAAATCTGACGTTTGTAAAGAAATATTAGGTGCCGATGTATTTTTATACGTCCCATGACATCAAAATCAATTTTTATTTAATTTTGTGAAGAAAAAAATGAGTTACATTTATCAATGAAATATTTCTAGATTTCTTACCCAGAATGATCATATGCTATCATAAAAATATTGTTTCTTCTATGGTAGATCAATTTCATGTCGGCTGAAGTTGGTTGAAATAATTTGTGTGATATGTATTGTTTGGTAGCCTGATGCTTCACAGAAAATTTCGTGGAAATATAACTGACAATTAAGATCCTAGTAAAAGCTATTTCTATGTGATTTTTTTATAGGTTTCTATACATAATCACATCCTGAGCACCGCTACTCTTGCATGATCGGTCATCCGTCATCACAGCCTCCTTTGTTTTTTCCTTTACACGATAACATAACAAATCTAGGCATGATTAAACGAGAATTATGTTAGCGGGAAGCATACAGTGTTGTGAACTGACGCCAATCAAAGAGAGTGTTTCGCAAATGTGGATATCATTCTGTTTCTTATCTGGTTATACCTGTAAGAGCGTTGTGCTCTGGCATGCACCCTCCTCAATAAATAACCTCTGAACCAAGATTACAGGCAACAGGACCTAGTTCCCAATTCTGAATGCCCAAGCTTTCCTACCTTTATTAGTGAATGAGAGAGAGAGAGAACTTACTACTTGAAATACTGCAACTTCTTCTTTACCTGGTTACGCTTCTCTTCATGTTTCATTTTTTTTTCGATTACATAGTACAACTCAGACACTCACAACGCACGCACACTCACTCCTATAAACGCACATATGCAAACCCTACCCTATGAGCATCTTCATGTTTCCAGTTCTTGACTTATCTTCATTCCCGAGTTTTCAGTAAACTTAATACGGGTAAAGCTGACACAGAGCTACTCATGACTCGAGCGTGAAAGGTCTATAGTGTAAGAATTGGTACCTACAAGTCCAGATATGAAGTAACGATGTACACTGATGATGAAGACGAATTATTTTTGTTAATCATTCAGAGCTGTGGCCATGCTGGTTTTCATTTGGTCAGGAACTTTATGAGAGTGGTACAGACTACAGACCCCATACGCGCCTTCCTCAACCAATAGCTTCCATGACAAGCCTATTGGCAACCACGGAGAAGTTTCACGGTGTAACTCTCAAGGCCTAAGGTTTCGCTAATTTGTTGTGTACAATGAGAAAATAGACACACACTCGGTACTGGATTTAGAGACAGCGGTAGAAAGGGTTGAGCATGCCTGGTGCGGAATATTGGCTGCAGGCCATCACCACGAGTATAGAAACACAGACACTTGGGTGTACACCACATCCAACATATGAAGTCGTGCTTCACGCTCGACACCTATGAAATAACCTTGTTCAAAAAGGGCCCATGCTTGGCTGCCTCGGTCATATTAATTTAATTACCCCACTAATTAATATAATATAGGCCAATTTTACCTAGTAACAACTGGAACCATTTAATATTTTAAAACTTCTTCATTCAGAAGTGAACTGTACTACTGCCTTATATTATATACTATACAGGTACGTCTTATTCTGTATTCCTCGAAGAGATGTTTGAATCACTCAGTAAATAAGATTGCTGCGTCAGGGGGAAGAAAATAAACTATATCTAGTTCCAGGTCGTGGACTCTGTTAACGATGTTATTTTAGGTCCTACATGTTGCAAATTTTATTTATTGTTACTAGAACGATGCTTTTTTACCATATTAGTACTCCATTAAGATCATAGAAAAAGGTCGGTTATTTGACTGCTTTCATGCTGGTGCATTCCTCGTTCCTGTTTGCATCCTTGCATTTTTTTGTTCTTTATTACTGGTGCTTTCTCACGATTGATGAATGGTGACATCTTTATTTTTCAATATAGATACTAATCACTGCAGGTACCTGAAATGGGTGTTTAATTTTAATGGTCTCTAAAATCATTTGGAGAGTTGGATTGAAGTGCAGATCGAAATATTTATTGGCTTCATTTTTATTCTCCCTCCAAAACAGAAAAACATCATATTTCCATCCATTCAAGACGCATCTATAGTAAGAATAATGCAAATAATACAGGATATTGATCATGCTGTCGCTTGATTGCTGGAGCAGGTGCTTGGTGAAATATCATTTCCCACTGTTTAGACTTCTCGAAAATATCACTATGCATGCACACACCAGACGAGGCTGTTTGTGACATGCATGCTCTCATTTTTATTCTCAATTGTTTGGAAATAGATGATCAATACCACTTGGATTAATTGGCACGGTTAGTGTCGGCAAGGTTTTTGGAGACCACTGTTTGGACCGACATGATGACATGATCAATACCAGGTAATGGCTATATATAAGCTCTGAGAAAAATAGTGTGGGTATGGTTTTCAATGCACACAGGGCCTCTGTATGGATGGGCATGTGTAGCGTTACCGCTTTTCACAGGATCGAGTCGGAAGTGCCGGTGAACGGACACGGATAGTACATCACATAAATAGCACAATTAAGTCTTTAAGTTATTACATTAAGTCCGAATTAAAACATTAAATCGCACAGTGGAAGTCTAAACAACGGTACAAGATACAAGTCCGGCACACGATAAGGAAAGCAGCGACGCGCTCACGATACACGAATCCGCATCACAATCTCGATGGTGCGAACTCGACAACAGCTCACTTCTCAACCTCCCAGTGGACGGTCCAGCCTTCAGGAGGCTGTCCAGCCCACTGGCCACCTCCACCAGCGGAGTCAGGGATGAAGACGCTACCTGCATAAAACATTAAAGAGCCAAACCCTGAGCAACTAATACTCAATAAGACTTACACGTCGACATAGCCAACTACAGCCGACTCCTAGCATGCAAAGGCTAAAAGGGCAGGCTGACTCATGTTACGAAAACAGCACTAATTACTGAGTCTTTACTTTCAAGTTTTAGCTTAAATTAAGTAATTAGCCAAGTATCATGTTTTGCAGCTAACAGCTAGAACAGTCAAGTAAAACATACAAGTATACTGTAAATAAATAAAGCAGTAGAGCATATATCATCATATCATATAAACTTCATCCATAACCACACTACAAGGTGACTCAGTGAACAAAGGGGTGCTCATATCCGAGAGCGGCCCTGCAGGAGAGAAACCTGACCACACGACATATACGCCCGCGAACAGATCACATATGGTAACATTTCACCTGTGCACCGCCAGAGTAAAGCCGAATCCTACTCCTCCCGAGAAAGGGTCCTCCCGCAACGGTCCCTGTCCCAGACGTACGCCCCGTTCGGGAGGTGATCCGTTCTCTCCCAACAGTACCATGATAGAAAGAGATAGGTATCCACCAGACATCCAGGGCAACACAGGCTATGTCGGTTTACTAGGCCCATAAACACCAGCATGTGAATCAGTACGTTCGAACTTGCTCAACAGGGCCAACAACGAACGGTCCTTAATCGACACAGACGGGGCTACCACCGTGAAGGCCCAGCCTTCTCAAACCATCCTATACAAACAATCCCCGTCCGGTCTCCAACAACCTATAATTCTTCTAGTACAACCCAGGGTATTATGATCCTATCTCGCGAGTGGGACCTACCACTCGACTTCTACCGATCCCTAGCAGCTAAGCATAGCAGCGCTAACGATCGGCAAAAGACCCACATACTACTAACAGGGAAATAGAGGGTAATCAGGAAGGGTAAACCTAATGCAGTTTTAGGGTTCCAATTAACTCCTATAAACCTAATGCACAAACAAATTAGACTCCATACATAGTGATAAAAGAATACCAAAAACATAGGACAGAATGCACCGGAGCTTGCCTGGCTCAGGAACGATACTAGCGGTGGTGTTAGTCTGCTGCTCCTCCTGCACCTGCTCCGGCAGCTGGAAGTCAAGGGGCTCCGGAGTCTCCTCGGTCACTATACGTCATGACAAGGAAATAATGCATGTTAGATGCAATAACATGATGCATTTAAATTAAAGTTGATTATTTAAATTAACAAAATTTAGAAATATATTTTATGTCCAGTGGCATTTTTCTGGAGTCAAGTACCACTGGAAGTAATTTACAGTGAAGTTTCATGATTTATTGTATTAAGAATTATTTTTGACAATTTAATCAAGACAGCGGATTAAATAAATCATAAAAAAATAATTAAGCATTAACTGACAGTGGAAAAATTATCTGTAAGTGTGTAATCATATTCTTTACAATCATGCAGGATTTTGTGATTTATTGATTTACAGAGAATTTATTATGATTTAAACATTACTTAACAACTTATGTACTTTTCAAGAAAACAGATAAATGAGTTTGTTCAGTTTGACAATTTTGTTGGATAGATCTGAGCACAAGGAGTCCAACAAAATTAGATTTGCATTTTTCTGATGTGTATACGATTTTAGAAACATTTTACAAATTTCGGAGGATTTAGAGGAAGTTCCAGAAATTGGAAAAGAGCTCAACCACTCAGATTGGAGCCACACGATGGCCCACACAGCGTCCAGCACACAGGATCCGCACCTGGTCTCACGGAAGATCGACCATGGCGGCCGAAGCTCGCCGGAATCGGCGGCGACTCGCCGGAACCGGGCCAAACGGCCTCGAAAAATACTGATAAAAATACCAGAACGAAGCACATCGCGTTTCCCACCTTTGAGGGGCTTGGAGTCGACGGGAACCACCAGAAAATGGCCGGCGGCGAGCACAGCGGCTCAGCCAACTGCGGCAGCGACGTGCGCATGAACGAGAGCACGAACTCATGTGGAAATAAGGTTGGGGCGCTTCACCTTGATGAGACCTATCTCGGCAAAGAGCTTGTCATCGAGGGAGAAGTCCGGACGGTGCAGCTCGTCGGAGGGGTGGCGGAGTAGAGTTGACCGGCGGCGAGGAAACGTCGAAATCCATCGAGACGAGCTGCGGGATTGGAGAGACGTGAGGTAAGGGACGTGCGCGACCACATTGGCTACCCCCGCGTGCAAGAAATTGAAGAAACACTCACCGGGGGATGGGGAAATCGATGGTGGCACGACGGGTGCCCGGTTGGCCGGACTTGGAGGAGACGCACCCAAACTCCAAGCTCAAGGCGGGAGAGAGAGGGCCGAGGTGATGGCGGGTTTCGCCACCTGCCGGGGAAGGTCTCACAGCGTCGGCTCGCTCGAGGAGTGGTCGTCGACGGCGAGCGAGCGCCGTTAGCCGATGGCAACTGCGAGCAGAGCGAAATGGCAGTGCGAGATGAGTAAAAAGAGGCTAGGGTTTGAGGGTGGTTGAGGAAACGGGGAGGCGAGCTTCACTCAGACAATGGCGACGTCCGGGCAGACATATAGGGAGGAGGAGCGCGGGAGGAACCGCCCATATTGCCCAATCGAGAGGAAGGAGATGACCTGCAGTGCCCATGACAGGTGGGCCCGACGGCATCTTTTTATTTTCCCGGAATTTCCCAGTCAAAGGTTTTCCTCAAACTTGTGCACACTAATTAAATTAGTAAACGTGCACCAAAAATTCTGAAATTTGGCAGAGTGATAGATCAAGAGATGGACAATCCAGTGGTATAACATGCACATCTGGATTTTGAATATAATTCAAACTGGAGCTGGTCAAATCGGACACTTTTGAAAGTTTGGGCATTTATTAAAATACCTAAACAGTGCCCAAAAATCCTGAAACAAATTTTAAAAATCACTAATTGATCTCTAGCTTGCTCAGGATTTTTGAAAATGGGGCATTTGCATTGCAAAACTTGGAGCTACTTCACAAGGATCAAATTTGACCCAAATTTGAAGAAACTTGAATTTCATGCTGCCGGATTTGCCGAATTAAAAGAGGAACTTTCAGACACCCAAAAATTGCAAGAAATTCTAGAAACATAGGATAAATATCCAGCTCCAACTTCTCTTTTGGGGCCAGGTAGGTTTGAGCAACAGAATTTGAATGAAAATTTGAGGAACAGCAGGATTTGCACAAACTTGAAGTTTTAGAGGACCTTCCAGAATTTCAAAAATCATGAACACTTCTCAAAATTCTCATTTCAGATGTGCTTGCTGCAGAAATTATTAGTTGGATAAGTTGTTATTGAAGTTTTTGACTTGCTTCACAAGTATTGTTTGACATTTATATGAACAAAAGATTTCGAATTTGAACTTTGAAAAGGATTTGGGTTCAGTTCAGTTTGCGTGTTTGCATAACTTCATTGATAGTGACACGGGGTGTCACGGCATGGTTCTATAATTCTATTCCATATATAACAGGAACAAATGATATCCTCATATAAGACATTCTCCCTCCCTTCTCAAATTGATGACGTTTAGAATAAATCTTTTTAATTCATGTGCCCTAACGTCATCAATTCAAGGATAGATGGGAGTATTGGAGAACAGGTTTATGCCTGCCCCCATTGGGGTCCCTCTTGACGGCCTACGATCAAAGGCATGAGGCAGAGGTGACGTGGTGCTCAAGGAGGTGAGCAAAGACTCGCTGTTGAAAGCATGGCGTCGACTCAACTACCGGTTTTGTTGGTTGTCGCGAGAAGCCGCAGCAACAGCAACTGGCTGCGAGCAGGGCCAGGAACAGGTAGCGGGTTAAGGAATTCGATGCGTTGTTGGGAACAGCTGATGGTCCATGAGCCCCGACACTGATCCTTCCCCTCGGTATGGCAGTTGAGCTGCAATTCCAGTTGCTTCCCATGCCAAGAATTTCTTGCTAACAAAATATCTCTAAAGTAATAGCATGCATATGCATACACGTGGGGAGGTTGAATGTGTTTTGGACTCGAACGATACTTTCTACTTCATTGCACTGTGCTAGGAAACTGTTGCAGGATGACAAGGCACCAGATGATGTTCATATATAGGAGTATCAATCTGGACCTGGGGCGCAACGGAAGGAACATGGCTCTAACAATAATGTTTCACCAACCAAGCAATAAACACAACACTTGAATACAAAGAGATAGGAAAGGGACATGCGCATGGACACAATTTTTGAAGTGTTCCTTTATTAAACACTTTTACAGGTCTTTGTGCTTTACCTAAATCGTAAATGAAATAGGTATCATTTGAACCCGCCAGTATATAAATCTCTTTTCTTTATTCATTTCTTCCAATTGTAGCATGCATGAAAACTATAGTGAGGTGTCATTTACAACCAGATATAGGGGTAATTTGAAATAGTGGATAGCAAATACTCCATCCGTTTTTAATTATATGACGTCGTTGACTTTTTTGTTGAACTTTAACCAATAATATAGATTTAAATAATTACTTTTCAAATGTGAAATGAATATCATTGGATTCATCATCAGAAGCACTTCAAAGCTAACTTGTACACTTAGCTATTTACACAAATATTTTGAATAAGACGAATGGTCAAACGTAACGAAAAAAGTCAACGGCGTCATATATTAAAAAACGGAGGGAGTAGGAATTTGGCTCTGGTTGGTTTGTGATCCCACGTTCGGGTGGGTCGTTTACAACAGCAGAAAGAATGGCGCCTATTTGGTGTGCTTGGTCAAAACTGCAGCGGCAAATCTCGACGGCTCCTGGAGTACTCCTCAAGGACGTGGGGTGTCTCTCCAATGCACCTCGGTCTCATGCGCATGCCACATAGGTTAGCAAGTGTGGAGCAGCACAGGGTCGACACGCGAGGAACGCATGGCGCCTCAATCAAGATCGCAGCTGATAGATTCACGGTTGCAAATTTTTTTTGCTTGTCATGTATATTGCTCTATGATTTTTTCACAAAAAATTTTGAATAACAAACTATGCAGGTACATCTCCTTTTACACTAGAAGTGATGTTTTGCGGGTAGGACAAAAGAAAATTAAGAAAAAGACACAGATCAGATTCAAGATTATTCCTGCTTCTGTATTGCTCCTGGTTCGAGGTAACATATATGTTACTATGTCAAAGTATATGCTCTGAATCTCTTCCCTTCAAGTTTTCAGTTCTTGACTGCTAGAAACAAAAACTCATTCCAGATTTTTCTGAATCATGTTATTATACATGCCCAAAAAGAGTTAGCTAACTTTAGTGTTTCTATTGTCATCACTAGTTCCTTTACGAGTATCTTTTATACAAATTAACGTTCATACAACTAAAGTAACATTTTATATGAGTGACAATTAAAATCTCCATGCAGTAAACATGAAATGCAACTTGGTTGTAAATTGTTCAGCAATGGCAGTCACTTATGACATACTGCCACATCCGTCGGTGATAAATACCGAGTCATTAAGCACTGACGGGATGAAGGGGGTGAATAAGTAGAAGAACAAAGGGTTAGGTAAAGAAAAGGGGAGAAAATTAAGGTTTCAACACGTGGGTAGCTTTCTTCCACACTCTCCTATCCATGGCCAACTTTTCCGCAATATTTCGATCCTTCAAGTCACACTTCACAGACTCCGTCCATGTCAAAGTTGATCGACCTCTGTCTATGTAACACTGTTATCCAATCTATATAATATATGCAAGCCACTCCAGGCATATAACATATAGAAAAAGATTTTAGCTGCTGAAGCTTTTTTGCGCCGATTCGGCCTGCAATCCACAGGAGCACGTGTCGCCACACCTCCCTCTGAAACCGTTCTGATCGGTTCTGCGAAACCAGTTTGACCATCTTTACATTGGAATCACCCGGGCAAGGGTTACTATATTATGCTTTCATGGTGATCGATGACTAGTTTACGAGGGAACCAACAAGCCATTATTATCATGCTTACATAACAAGAAAAGACTAGTTTCTGAGCAAACTAACAAATTATTAGAAGGGCAGATATCCCGTCTGGGAAGAGCATCGCCGGTTTGCCCTAGGTTGGCTTAGCAAGCCATGGACACCACCCTAACTCTGGACATCGGGACATGGATAGCAGATCGGGGTTGGAAGAGTACAACAAAGGGTAAAACCTGATAAAAGTAAAAGTAGATTGATTTTATTAGATTATTGTCTCAACTGCGGTTCTGGGTGGATATCTGGCACTAGTACAATTTAACCCTGCAATGACGCAGGGTATTTTAAAGTAGTGGTGGGCATCAGTTTTCCCGTCATTACAAAGGGTCGCGAGTTACTGTAGCAGCAAATCGGTGGCGGGCAAGGATGACATCATCAAAAAAACCACTAGTAGTGGCGGGCATGCTGATAACATCCTTGTGCGCCACTGCTGTTTTGCATTCCAATGATGGGCGCGAGTGACGTCCTCCGTCGTCCAACTCGCCCGCAGCCCAAAAAAAAATAAAAAACTCTCCAGTCTTGTCTCTTCCCACCGGCTCCTCCACTCTCCACTCTTCTCACTCTGCCTTAACCTTATCTTCATTCTCCGGACTTCTCTCTCGCTGCTAGGACCCGACTCCCTCTCCCTCTTCGTCCGTGGAGCGCTCGGCATCAAGGCGCGGTGGCGCGGCTACTCGTCGACGGCGGCGCGACGGCTCCCCGACGGCGGCATCAAGGCGCAGCGGCTCCCCGACGCGCGGCAGCTCCACGACGCGGGGCGGCGCGGCGGCTCCACGACGGTGACTCCCTCGCGCGCGCGTGTCCCCTCCCTCCCTCCCTCCCTCCCTCCCTCCCTCGTCTCTCTCATCTTTCTAGATCTGGCTGGGGCGGCGTGGGGGCTGCGAGGCGGCGTGGCGGAGTGGGGACTGCGAGGCGGCGCAGATCCGGCCACGGGCTGCTCCGGCGTGGCGGTTTGAAGATGCGGCGCGGCGCAGATCCGGCTATGGGCTGCTCTGGCGCAGTGCAGATCCGGCTATGGCACGTTGGCCGGCGGCGGCTAGGGTTCCGGCTTAGTCCTCCCTCCCTCCACAGATCTGGCGTGAGCCTTTCTCTCTCTCCTTCCTTCCCGCACTCATCTCTCTCTTCGCAGATCTGGCGCGGTCCGGCGACAGCTAGGGGGCAAGCTCCTCCACAGCGCGGCGCGGGGTGACGACGGCGAGGGCGCGGAGCGGTGCGGGACGTCGGCGCGCGGCGCTGGCCGATGACGGTGATGGCGCGGGACGACGGAGCGACTGGCACGTCGGCGACGAGGACGACGCGACAGGCGACGACGGCGTGGCGCGACGGGCGCTTCAGTCCGTCATTGGTGGCCGAAGCTGGCCGTGGGGCGACGACGACGGGTAGCCGGAGCTGGCAGCATCGGCAGGGGGCGGTGCGGGCAGTGGCTCCGACCTCGGCCCCACTATTTTTTTTATTCTTTATTTCCTTTCCGGTGGCGGACGTTCCTACCCGTCACCGGTATTTTTAGTTTCCAGTGGCGGAGCCAGGCTGGCGGACTGTTTGTCCACCACTGCTGGCTCTTTTTGCCCGCCACCAAAGTTGCAGTGGCTACATGTGGCAGATCAGGCAGCACATGAGTGGCTAGTCCATGTTTGATGAGGACGTTTGGTGTCACTAAGACATTCTCCCTCTCTTCTCAAATTGTTGACATTAGATTAAATGTTTTTAGTTCAGGTGCCCTGACGTCATTAATTCGAGGATAGATGGAGTATTGGAGAACACACTTATAACTACTTTATCAGTACTCTTAAGTTGCAAATAAAGGCTTCGAAAAGTAAACTCTGGGGAAACCAGGTAGTGCGAAGTTCTTGAGACGGTGCGGAGCTTTCCGCTCCAACGCTATAAGTGAATCAAAAAGGTACAGCAGAGGAGGAGATAATCCAGCGATGGCTTCCTCTCGCGGATGAGGACAGGGGGACCATGAGCAAACTACCTGCCTATATTTGAGTCCCTTGACGCACTCCTATAAAAGATACGTGGCACTGGCGTGCTCAAGGAGGCAGCCAACGTGTGGCATTGACTCGCGGTTGAAAGCATGGCACTTCAACTCTCTCGGTTGTTTGTCCAGAAACCGCAGCGACTGGCTGCGAGCAGGGCCTGGAACATGTAGCGGTTTAAGGAACATGATGCGTAGTTGGGAACCACCGATGGTACAGGAGCCCCGACGCTGATCCTTCATCTCATTATGTCATTTGAGCTGCATTTCCCGCTGCATCCCATCCCAAGCATTTCTTGCTCACAAAATCTCTATAATAATAGCATGCATATATACCTGTGGGGAGGTTGGACATGTTTTGTATCGAACGATACTTTCTACTTTAGTGCACTGTGCTACGAAATAGTTGCGACATAACATGCACTAGATGATGTTCATATAGTATACCAATCTGGACCTGGGGCGCAACGGAGGTACTTGGCTCAAACTAAAATTAATGTTTCGCCGACCAAGCAATAAACATAACACTTGAGTGCGAGAGACAATAAAGGGCATGCACCCCATTTTCAAAGTGTAGATGTATTTTATACTTTTACTTGTCTTTGTACTTTACCCTAGATCATATAAAACTATGTACCTTTCGAATCCTCAATAAAAAATATATTTTATTTGTTTATTTCTTCCAGTTAAAGTTTAAAAAATCATTTGAATTGCAATTGTAGCGTGGATCACAACTATATGGGTATTTTAAGAATTTTTCTATAATGACAGCGTGGACGAATTTACAACTACTAGGGGTAATTTGAATAGCAACTAGCCCAATTATTTCATCGCCGTCCGATTGAACACATACGGTCCAGATTAGCTGATACCAAATGGGGAATTGGCTCTGGTTGGTTTGGGACACCATGTTTGGGTGGCTGACTGGCAACAGCAGGAAGCATGGCGCCATTTTGGTGCTCTTGGCCAACTGCAGCGACAAAACTGGACATCTACCTCAGTCTGAGGTTGCAGAGGGTTAGCAAGTGCGGAGCAGCACAGGGTATAGATGGCCAAATGGGCGGCCCAGCCCAGCACGGCACGGGTCCGCCATGCCACGGCCCAAAGTTAAATGGGCCAGCACGGCCCGATAATTACATGGCCCGTGCCGTGCTAGCCCATGGGCGGGGGGGGGGGGGGGTCAGCCCATGGCACGGCCCTAAGGCTATTACAGGGGCCGTGCCGGCCCATCAGGCACAAAAAGCCAGTGCCGGCCCACCAGGCACGAAAAGCTCGAGAGGCCCATTCAGCGCAGGCGGCCAGGGCAGGCGCCGGCGATGAAGGATCCGCCGAGGACACCCGCCGGCCTCGGCCTCCGCCTCGCACAGGCCTTCTTCGCGGCCGCGCCCATCATCGCGTAGGCCTTAATCGCGGCCAGCGGAGGCGGCGAGTGGAGAGGAGGCGGGGGGTAGAGGAGCGGAGCGCGGATGGGGAGGCGAGAAGGGCAGGAGCGGCGCCCAACGGGCGACGGATGGGGAAGGGGACCAGGGGAGGCGGGGAGGGGGAGGCAGTGAGGGGAGGAGCGGCGGCCGACGGCCAGGGGAGGAGCGGTGGCCGGCGGTGAGGGGAGGGCAAGCGGCAAGGGGAGGGGGAGCGGGAGGCGGCTGAGATTAGTTTGGGTTTGCGGGTCACCTCTTATACATAGGGTCGTGGGCTGGTGGGCTGTTAAATGGGCCGCATGTTCATGGGCTGTTAGGTGGGCTGCTTCAGGCCGTCTGTTATGCGTGCCGGGCCGTGCTGCCCACTGGGCTGAGGGGTCAGCCAAGCACGGTCCAGGGCATCGGGCCGGGCCAACACGGCCCATTTTTTCCTGGGCTGGGCCAGGCCAAAATGGCCGTGCGTGCGTGCCATTTTGGCCCGCCTAATCAAGACTCTGGCTGATTGATTCACGGTTGCAATCTTTTTTTACTTGTCATGTCTATTGGTCTATGATTTTTCCAAAAAAAAAACGCCAAAAACAAACTATGTAGGCACATCCTTTCTCCCACCTGCTGCAGTGAGGGCCGCGCCGTTCTTGCTAACCTCAGCAAAACAACACTGGGCATCCAAGCAACAGCCACATTAGTTTAGCAACCACGACGAAAGGCTCCTCAACGAATGCACTTGTAATATTCATCATTTCGATGTCACTCGTTCCATGCGTCTTCCAAAAGCTCACTGGTTTTCCACAAGAGCACAAAAAAGAACGATGCATATTAACACTCCCGTTGCCTCCCATACCCTGCCTGTAAGCTTATAATCCTTTCATGGTTCCATCACGAGTAAGGATAGAATGTCCATTGCAAATTGTGATGGAGTATTGATCATAAGTTTTAACATCTCTGGTTGTGCTACTGTATGAAAAGTACAACCTTGAGTCGTTTATGATTCAGTATTTATATCAACAAAATTGCGACGAGTGTGGCAATGTCTCATAAGTGTCCGCCATGTTGCATGCAGATCTACTTTAATTGTCTGAAAGTAAATAGCTATAAAAGATATTCATAAAGAAACTAGTGATCGAAAGTGCTGTGTTTTTGAACCCCTATAAATTACAAAATAAAACGAAGGTTAGCTTGCTCTGTGTCGGCATGTATGATAATAACATGATTCAGAAAATAAGGAATGACTTCCTGTTTCTTTTCTTCATGACTACAGCTTGAAGGGAAGTCAAAGAGAGAAATTATTGCATCAAATTCCAAATCAGAATTGAACCAATCACTTGAATCACTACCAAACGGTATTTTGGTATGTGAATGGGAGAAACATTTTCATACTTTTAGATAAAACAGTGTTTCCATACAGTTACACGTGCAGCTTGGGACAATCGAAACTCTGACTCGAATAAAAAGATAAATTTGCACCATTCTTAAGGCTTCTTTTTATGCGTTCAAAAAATTAGCAGGTGTATTCATATATGTTGAAAAATATTCACAACTGACAATCCTTATACTAATTCCGGTGGCCTCTTTCATTTGGTTGTTTCCATGGGCGCTGCATAAGCAACAAGACATTTATTGGATTGTTGAAATAGCTCATACAGAGCTTTTTTGTCTTTATCGGCAATATATGCAACAGATAATATATATTGAAAGCAGTGTACACATGGTTCCCTTTGAACTCTCTCCTCATTATAATTCTTTGAGAATCATCAAACAAGATGACGTGATAAGAATTCTTATGACAAGGAAACGCAGTTTGGTCCTTGCGACATCATAAAACTTCTTGCGAGCCGTCATCTCATCATGTCTAAGATAGCATCATTTTAATTGTTGGTGAACACAATGTTCAACGCATATGCTAGTGAACACTTTTACTCCTGTTTTCATTGGAAGCAGAATTCAGTCCACGGCTATGCTGGTGACATTGAGTTCCAATTTCTGGTGCATCCCATGCCAAGATTTATTCATTGTTCAGATGTCTTAAGAAGAAAAGATAGGAAGTGTGCGTGTATACAAGGGCAAGGTGTGTGTGCTATGCTCTCAGTTGTTTCACTGTTTGTTTGGAAGTAGATAATACTGTTTAGTGGTACGTAGCTGTATAGAAAACACTGATACAAGGCAGATTTTGTAATCAAACACAAAGGGAAAAAACGATAACTAGCTATTTTATATTTTGTCCCACCAATCGGTGTTTATCGAGATTAATTCCCTTCATCCAAGCAAGGTCCTCTGAAAAGATTCATTTGGAAGGTACTGGACTCTCAAGTATTATGTGACCGTGGAATTGATGTTCACATATAAAGAGTCAAATACATCTTTGCTTAATTAAGTAAAATAATACAATAAGTGAAATTTTCTCTTTTTTTATTCTGCTTCTATGAGGTAACGATAATTCTTGTGTCTGCGCTCCACACTACATAAACTATCTAGGTTGTCTTATGTGTAGTGAAAAGAATTATTTTGGATTGCAAGATGTCCCACCTCTTCTGCCTGGACCTTCAAGTTAAGTGGAAGCACCAAATCTCAGAGAGCCACCTTCAGTAGCTTTGGAAGCAAAATTTCTAGTGCCTCTCCTTTATACGGTAATCTATAGTAGCAGTGCTCAGGATGAAATTATGTATAGATGTCCAGTTGAGTTTTGATCCGCCCTTCTGGTATAGTAAATACACATTGTAATCAGTTTTAGGCTATAAGCGTCATCAGATGAATGTTGACACTTGGTTATCTTTGCCTTGCAAACATGCAAACCTGAAGAAATTCTGTTGAGGTCCATCATAATAATCTTCAGTTACGTTACCGATTTGTTTTTCCATGCATACAAGTTTGAGAAATCAAAGTAGCAACCATCGATCAGCGACTAAACAGTATGATTTTTCTCCACCAGATTTTGTGGATATGTGAGCACAAACTGTGATTTTATATGCTATAACAAAGAAATAAGATCTCACACAAGTAATTTATTCAGGTTCAAGAAGATGCAAACGGCAGGAAGCACATTACCGAGCTTGCTGCTCCATCGTAACCAGTGAACAAAGAAGATACAGCAGAGGCGGAGCTAATCCAGCGATGGCTTCATCCCGCGGATGAGGACAGGGACTATATAGCAAACCACCTGCCTATATTTGGGTCCCTTGTCGCCCTCCAATAAAAGACTTGTGGCACAGGCGACACGCTGCTCAAGGAGGTTAGCCAACGTGTGGCGAGGACTCACGGTGGAAAGTATGGCACCTCCACTACCGCCTGACTTCTTGACCCAAAACCCACAGCGACTGGCAGCGAGCAGGGCCAGGAACAGGTAGCGGGTTAAGGAACATGCTGTGCTGTCGGGAGCCGCTGATGGTCCATGAGCCCCGGCGGTGATCCTTCTATCCAGTATGGCACTTGAACTGCATTTCCCGGTGCATCCCACCCCAAGCATTTCTCGTCTATAGTAATAGCATGCATAAAAATATACGTGCGGGAAGGTTGGACATGTTTTGTACTCGAACGATGCTTTCTACCTTTGTGCACTGCGCTAGGAAATAGCGGCAGGATAACAAGGGACCAGATGATGTTCATATATATCAATCTGGACCTGGGGTGCAACGAAAAGGTTCTTGGCTCAAACATTAATATTTTGCCAACCAAGCAATGAACACAAGACTTCAGTGCGACAGACAAGAAAGGGACATGCGTGGACACAATTTTTTAAGTGTGCCTTTATTAAATACTTTTACAGGTCTTTGTACTTTACCCTAAATCGTAAAGGGCAAAATCCTTCTATGCCATTGGCCGTTGGCGTATAGTTCAGTCCTCTTGCATCTTTTTCTACAAGTGACAATTAAAATAGATCTCCATGCAGAAGTGAACATGAGATGCAGCTTGGTTGGTAACAATACTCCATTAAGATCGCCATGATAGTCTTACCGTTGAGAACTTTTTGAACAAAAAGGGTGAGGGAGGCACCGGGAGTGTGCCCTCCAATTTCCTACTGTCATATTACTCGTTTCACAGTTGCAAATTTAGCCAAGGACTATTTTACGAAATGATTAAAAAAAAAAATCATTCCACGATTTACAAAGGGAGAACGATCCCTCTCTTACTTCGAAAGAGTCTCACATGCCTACTAGAACTTTCCTGGTCAGAACATTCTGAGCAGACTTCAGATTGCTGAAGGTTGCTTGCCACTATCTCGTCTGCTTTTAAAAGGCTCAAACTACTAATATTTGGAGCTGAATCATTGTGACGCCCCGTGTCACTGCAGCCAAGTTATGCAAACACCCCAAGCTGAATCAAGCTCAAGTTCAAACTGAGGTTAAAATTCGAAATCAAATATTCAAATAGCAGCGTTCTTAACTAAATCATCATAAAAATGTTCTATGGACCAAACAATAGTCAAGTGACGCAGTTTTCTGAAATACTCATTACAGGATGTAGGAACACAGCAGCATCGCAGTTAGCAGTATGCCTCATCTCAGTTAACCGTAAGCGGCCACAACAAAATGCATCGCAGCCACCTATGTTATGTTAACATGACTGTCCGGAGGTGGTAATTAAGAAGAGCAGCGATATGTGTAATGTGTGTCGTGAGAATGTTCTTCTAGCATATGAACTCGTGCGTTGAAATTGGAACCTTGGACATAATTTACTGCTCCGAGGCCAAGGACAGTGAACTTCATGCTTGAAATGGAGGTTCAAAGTTTGAAACCGGCGTTGGGAAAAGACACGGTTAAGGGAAGCATGCGCGTGCCCAGCAACCACTATATACATATGACGCATGATCAAAACGAATGGTGCCGGAGCAGCCGATCGTTCTCATTGCCTCCATCACGTGCTGCTGACAGCGGCGACACTGCTATCTGTGGAACTCATGGTGCCTGTGGCAACCACGTTGTCTCGATCTCCAATGCAACATGGTCTTGTGTTGCGAGGTCAGCGAGTGCGAAGACCCCAGCGTGTGACCGCGAACAGGGTCGGGAACAGGTGCGGGAACGGGAGGCAGCACATGTGGCTGGCGCAGTCAAAAGAGATGTTCTGCTGTGCCTACCGGCCGTACAACACGTTAGCGCAGCCTCGACAGGGTCTTATCTGATCAAGGGGGCCTGTACCCCGACCACGGCTGGAATCGCTTCCAGCAACGACCATTCCTGGACATGAGTACAAAGCTGTTGCACTGCCCAGACTCATTGTTGGACCAGTTTTTTTCCACGGGGCACCGAATGCTTTCAAGCATCGCTTGTCAGTCCCGGTGCCACCTAATTCCATACTGGATACGTCTGTGCAAGAATTGGGAAGAGTTTTCTCTAAATTCTGAGCTAGAGAAGATTCAATGTGGCGGTCTGTGGTTGCAATTAATCAGTAAAGTATATATAAGGTTCGTCTAGGGTATGCATTATTCTCACAATGCATGTGCCCGACCAAATGGGAACCATGATGGCCATATATAGCTGCCAATGATATATCAACCATACCCCTGCATTTTTTAAACACGTATCAGTTCATGTCTGCTACATTTATTGGCCTCAAATCTTGCTTGTAGCAAAAAGGGAACAATCAAAACTGCAATTAATTAGAATCTTAGAATACTAATTCTGATCGAGGGGCTCTTGTCATCTAAAATGGTATAAACCAAAACTATAAAACATTTTCTTGGTGTTATGAGAGGAAAATGGACACCATATTTAAAAAAAAAAAGTTTATTCCCTTAACTTGGTCACTGCAAATACTTGAATCTCCGGTAACAAACTTTTTTTTTTTTGGTAACAAACTGAGTATTCAGTGCGTACAGTGACACATCTGAAGCAGCCAGAGGCATTAAGCAAGCAATTGGAACGACTTTTTAAAACAAAAAACTATTTCTGACTGCAGCTGGATATCTTTTTGCATCCCAATCCCGTGACAACAATTTAACACCATTAAGACAACACATGTAAAACAACACGCGTGCATTATTCGTCATGCACATAGCAATCCCACATCTAATATTTCGACACCTAAAGGGGATAAATATGTGTAGGGAGAAGCGAACCTGACTAAAAAATTAGTGTTCATGCCACAGGTTAGTTTCCACCCACTTTAATGCCACCCCAATAGCTATTACCGTTTTATCCGAAGGCTGTAGTTCATCGCCCAGACAAACCAATGCAATTATAGATGCAACAAACATAGTAGGTTAATACTAAATAGTATTTGACGCTCAATAGGAGCCAAAAGGGAAAAATATGGCGAAACAAAGAAAAATTGAAAAATAGTAGAATCTCATTTTGTGCAACAAAAAACAGACCCCAGAGTTAACGGAGAGAATATACCTGCTATGTCACAGAATACAGTATGACATTAGCGCATTACTGCTATACAATATCAGCATCCATGTTTTCATGGTGCATAAGGGAATTCCACTAAATTCACTGTTCAGTAGTCTAACCCTGTCTTTGGCAGTTGGAAAGAATTTTGCTGTGTATCCGTATGTAGTTGAAGTCGTTTTTTGAGATTTCAAAAGGAGTTGTTTAATATTTAGATTATTATATTTGTTAGTTTTAATACATTAATTAGTAACAAATATTCTTTCTAAAGAGCTATCATCTACGCAAGAAAAAGTAGCGACCTTAAGAAGATATATGATTTTTCCACAGCAAATTTGAATATATGACATGGCTTTCCCTGTTGATGATAGTGCAATTTTTTTGTCTGATCTCCTAATGTTGACATATTAAGAAAAAAGAGCATCTTTTAACTGAAATGTCACAGAATTTCTATTGACCAAATTTTTTTTAAGTCATGCAGTTTTCAGAAGTACTCTTTACAGGATGTAGCAGAATAGCACCATCTCAGCAGTCAGTATGATTCAGTTAAAAAGTAAGAGTGTGCACAACAAAGCGCATTGCAGCCACCTAGGTTATGTTAACATAGCAGTAAGGAGATCCTAAGTAGAGCAGCTATGTGTACGTATGTAGTCTCGTCTGACGTCAGAACGTTCTTCCACTTCAGAAATCGTGCGTGAAACTTGAACCATGGATTGAATTTACAGCTCTGAGGCCATACATGGACGGCGTGGACTTCAGGCTTTCTTAGGCTCCGCATTCCAATAGAATGCTTCTTATTTATTGGATCTAAAGTACACATGAAGTAATAAATGTGATTAAATATAAGGCACCGAGTCTCACATTCATCAGAGCAAAACCCTAAAGAACTTGTTTAGCCATGGATCTCCCTCCAAATAACAACTATGTTTTGAGAAATGAAATCATGAATTAAGCGCAGTGGAGGTCGAAATCGGCGCTTAGAAAAGAGATGGTTACGTCGGAGGATGCTCACGTCGGAACACTTGGTCCCTTCCCAATGCAAATCGGTCTGCGTCGAGAAGGTCAGCGAGTGCGAAGCATAACGGGGTCGTCTCATGTTGCGGCTGATGGACCAAAAGACGCCGCGCGTGACCGCGACCAGGGTCAGGAATAGGTGCCGGAACGGGAGGCAGAAAAAGTTGCCGGCTCGGCCAAAAGGCATGTTATGCTGTGCCAACCGTCCAACATGTTAGCGTTACCTGGACAAAACGTTGGACCAGATTGTTACTACAAGGACCTGAATGGTTTCAAACATCGTCTCTCGGTCCCGGTGCCTCCTACTTCCATACTAGATACGTCAGTGTGAGAATGCTGTCTCTCCTCATCCATGAGAATAGGGAATTTTTTTCTTCTAATTTCTGAGGTACAGATGTTTCAATTTGGCGGTGTGGGTTGCCAATAATTAGCAAAGGCATATATAAGGTTCGTGTGGGGCATGCAATTTTCTCACAATGCATGTTCCTGACCAGACGACAACTAGAATGGCAACAGCTGCAAATGATATACCAACCACACTCCAGCTTTTCTTTAATACGTTCATGCCTGCTACATTTACTGGCCTCATATGTCATATCTTGCATGTAACAAAAAGGGAACGATCAAAACTGCTCTTGGAGTACTGATTCTGATCGGATGTTCTTCATCTAAAATGGTATAAAAGGGAATTCTAAAACATTTTATTGATCTTATCACAGGAAGATGTACACCATTGTTTTGTCAAAAAAATATTCTCTTAATTTGGTCATTAGGGCTTTGGGGTGTCCAGTGGGGACTCTCTCTCTCTCTCTCTCTCCTCTCTCTCCAGGTGTAACACTACAACCCAAATAATGTATAACACGTGCAAGCCATTCCCTATTCTGATTTATACGACACTGTTGTATGAATCGTAGTTGTCAACACATGGAAACAAATCTCTTACATAGTAAAACGCGTGCGTTCTCTGGAAGCTCATTGAGCCACGTCATCAAGTGAACAGTAACCGTCCGATTAAAAATCGACGGCCAAAAAAATTTCTCTACAAGACTATTGCAGCACGTCATCAATTGAACAGTAACTGTCCGATTAAAAATCGACGGCAAAAAAAATTCGACGGCCAAGCAAAAAAAGATCTGCAGTGCCGGGAAAAAAAAAAAAAAAAACCTAACCCTAGTCGCCGTGTTGGAGTCACCGATGCGCTCGACGACGTCGCCGTCGCCGTCTCGGAGCCGCCGTCGCCGTCTTGCAACAGCCACCTCCTTCGCCGCCCGTAGTGGAGGGAGGACGCCCAGATCCGCTTGAAGAGGATGCGGCCTCGCCGGATTCGGGAGCCGCCGAGCGCTAAAGAACGCCGCCGGCTTGGAGCCGCCGCCGCCGTTGAGGGAGGTAGAGGAGGACTTGCCGCAGGCGCCGCCGTCATCATCCGCCTCGTCGAAGCCGTCGAGGAAGAACGAGGTGTTGCACCACCGCGCCACCGGATCTCCCCGCGACGAGTGGTGGCGCAGATCCGCCCGACGACGGGCCGCCGCTGCCGGATCTGGGCGAGCAGGCGTCGTGGCCGCCGGATCCGGCCGAGGAGGGCACGTCGCCGCCGGATCCGGCCGACGAGAGGGTGTCGGTAGGGCCGGCTCACCGAGGCCACCTCCCGCGACCCGTAACGTCGGCGAGTCCGCCATGGAGGGAGGTAGAGGACAGCGGCATGCCGTCGTCGTTGCCTGAGG
This sequence comes from Eragrostis nindensis, assembly GCA_012490785.1. NCBI lineage: Eukaryota > Viridiplantae > Streptophyta > Magnoliopsida > Poales > Poaceae > Eragrostis > Eragrostis nindensis. The sequence continues at coordinate 1,944,343 of JAAXCT010000011.1, read as the reverse complement.
AGGGGCGCCACCACCAGATCCGGCCGAGGAGGCGTCGGCGGGGCCACTTCGCGGGTTGCGCGGCGTTGCCGGGGCCGCGCCTCCCCGGGCGCGCCACCTCGCCAGCCGCCGCTGCTCCCGCCTCCACGGTGCCGCTCCCGCCAACCGCCTGGCCGCCGCCTCCTGCGCACTCACGCACGCGCACGCCGGTGCGACGGGCGAGCGCGCCTCCTGCGGGCTCACGCACGCGCACGTCGGCGCGACGGGCTTCTCGCCGACCGCCGGTGCCGCGCGCTCGGCCGCCACCGCCACCGCCGGTGGATAAGGGAGGGAGGGAGGGAGAGAATGAGGGGATTAGGTTTTCGACCCAATCCCCTCAACTTATATACTGGCCGTGCCAGGCCGGGCCTCTGATGGGCCTGCATGGGCCGCAGCTGCCCCAAAAGGCCGGCCCGATTCTGACAAATTCAAAGAAATTCGGCGAAAATCAGAAAAAAAATGGAATTTTGCAGAAAACCACATGAAGAGCTACAAATTATGTTTTAGTCCTCAATTTTTTACACAGAAGACCTTGACCTTCCCAGATTTTTCCCAAATCGACCCTAACGTTCCTGGATTTTTCTCCGCTATATTTTTTTAACTAAAATCGGGTACTGATTTTTTACAGAAAATACCTTGTTTTTCCCAGGTTTCAACCCAAACTTCAAACCACGGGCAGATTGCACAAATCGACTCTTACGTTATAAATTTCTTGATTAATCATTCTTTTTAAATAATATGATTTAGTTGGGCCACTTACAAGCAAATACGTATAGAATCTTTTATTCCCAGCTTCCCATATATTTATAATTCATTTTCTATTATCAACATAACGTAATTGAGGACAAATAAATGGAATAAACGTAATCACATTACCTTTTCTCAGTTAATTGAACAATTTATTTTTTAGAACAACATTTTCCTCTCCCTTTTCAATCAATTTAATATACCTATTTCTATCTTTGTTAAAAAGCATATTTAATATGCAAAAATAATTCCACAAACAACCACATTCACTAACAACAACAATTCGGAGAAGGGAATGCTGCCTTAGCTCTTTTGTGGAAAAATTAGTACATCTGTTATCCTAATGTCGAAATAATAGGTTCAGTTAATATTTAATTAGTGGTCTTTAACTCGAGTATGAAGGTTACAACTTTCTTGCTGGACAGACAAGGCCACATATATAGAGAAGACACTACAGTTTCTGTTAGTCAGTCAGGGGAAAAAACCAATAGCCTCCTTGCCCTTGATTATGCTCTAGCAATGGAGTGTTTTGGGTCGCCATAACAACTACCGTTGGAAGCACAACATTGCTGAATAACTAATGAGCACAGAGCAAGAGAGAGGTCAGAAGTGATGCTACATGCCAAGTTTTTTTACGGATCAAAATCATTAACTGATGCTAAATAAGACTACTGAATCCAAACAAGCTGCCTCCATATGCATTTTTCATGCCGTTATACTTCATATAAATTCAACAGTCTCGTACCTCTAATCAACTGTACATGTACTTCGAAGGTCATGTAAATATTATATATAACTATAATGTTGTATAACTAAGTAATGTTATTTATCCTTTTAATGCATAATGGATAATTATGCATCTTATACAATCATATCACTTTCAAATATATTGCACCGTCTTCATTTGTAACAAATTATTATATTGTCTTGGCTTTAAAATGGGTTCATAAATGAAACAGGCCACAGCGCGGCGCGCCAACGGCGCGCCATTTTTCTAGTGACACCTTATTTGATTTCCTTCCAACTATGATTGGCGCAGAAGGCAACTACCAACGATATGCTTGAAGAGCCAACCCCGACAATCTGCGTCGTACATCGCCGTTCTAAAAAAAAATTGAGCCCAGAGTTCGATGTCCCTTTAAATTTTCATTAAGAAGAAGCCCACCGAAATTGCAGACATGGAGCTGAGCCAAGAGCGACTTGGTGCGGGTGCGGAGTTCGAACCCCGCTCGACTGCTGCGCAACACGACCAGGCAACCAACTGAGTTGACGCTCACTTCGCTGAAAAAGCCGGCATTCTGTTGACACCACAATCCAAATTCCGTTGTCAACACATTCTCATCGCCTCCTTCACGTGTTGTAGAAGACACGGAGGACGCCTGGTCGCTACGGAACGCCAGGTGCCTCAGGCGACCACGGTGCTCGACTACTCCCAGTGCAGCTTAGTCTGGTGTCGTGTAGGTCAGCGAGGGAGAAGGCCCTAGCACGTGAAGCCAAACAGGGTCGGGAACAGGCACGTGAAGCCAAACAGGGTCGGGAGCAGGTGAGGAAACGCGAGGCCGCATTGGCCGCCAGAGCGGTCAAAAGGCATGTTCTCCTGTGCCGACCGTCCAGCATGTTAGAACTCAGTCGACTGAATATTGGACCAGGCTGTTTCTACCCGGCACTGAATTCTTTCAAACATCACCTCTCAATCCCGGTGCCTCCGAATTCTATACTGGGTACTTCAGTGCGAGAATGCTGTGTCTCCATGTTCTTGAGAGTAGGGAAAAGCTTTGTCGAAAACTTCTTGAGCTAGTTAGAGAGGTTTCAATTTGGCACTATGGTTGCCAATAATAGCAAGGCATATGTAAGGTTCGTGCATGTGGGGCATGCTTTATTCTCACAATGCATATACCAACAATACCCATGCTTTTTTTAATAGGTATCAGTTCATGTCGGCTACATTTATTGGCCTTCATATCTTGCCCGTAACAAGAAGGGAACAATATAATCAAAATTGTGATGAGACTCTTACAGTACTAATTCTTATTGGGGCTTCATCTAAAATGGTATAAAACTAAAAGGGAACTATAAAACATTTTATTGGTCTTATCACAGGAAGACGTGCACCGTTGTTTATCAAAAGTTCAGAGAAATTTTACAGAGCCCTATACCACTAGTATTATACTGGTGGTATCATGCATTCAACGATCCAGATTAGTTCTCCTCCGACCTTCAATACCACTAGTATTTTTTAGTAGTATTAATAATACTAGGTAGTTTAGGAAAAAAAATAAATGTTGGCATGAAATCGGTACGGCAAAGGTCAAATCAGTGGTGGTGTATGGCGGCAACATCATAGGTGGCAGCAGGGCAATGGAAGGATTTAGAAGGCGACAGACGCAATGGAAATCATACTGACGAAATTAAAATGACCTTGTTAACCTCCATGATCCCACTAGTATAATACTAGTGATATAAGGCACCGTAACTAAACATCAGCAGCCAGCCAGCCACAAGATCATTTGCAATAGCCAGATTTCCATCCAGACAGATGATAACACCACCCGGCTCTAGATCACCACCAAGTTTTGCTAGTCTATCTGCTACTGCATTACAAGATCGGGGCTTATGCATCACCCTTACATCGACAAACTCCTGAGTACATGAGATACTTTATACCACGAAATAGTACTCCATCCGTTGCCATGTCAAAAGCTTGAGAAGTCAGCACTGTTCGGATGTTGATGGCATCAGTCTCCAACTCAATTTTGTCCAGCGTGACGGGAAGAGGCAGGAGATGCGGCAAGCATGGTCATAAGGGATCTTCTGCATGCTGTGCCGACCGCCATCCGGCACGTTAGCACTTCCTCAAAAGGATCTTATGAGAGATGGCGACCCAGTACTCCGACCATGGCTGGCACCACAACAAGCCGCGAGCATTCCCGGGATATAGTAAAAAGATATGGCGCAGCTCAGACTGATCATTGGACCAGATTGTCTCCACCGCTCATGGAATGCTTTCAAACATCGCTTCTCAGTCCTGGTGCCTCCTAATTCCATACTGGATACGTCTAGGCGAGAACAGGGACAAGTTCTCTCTAAATTCTTAGCTAGAGATGTTTCAATCTGGTGGTCTGTGGTTGCAAATAATTAGCAAGGCATATATAAGGTTCGTATGAGGTATGCATACTATCTATTATATATATTTGACGACGAAAAGGAGCCACCACGTTCGCTCTAAAATGCTAGAAATTCTCATGTTAATCCGAGAAAATAAGAAGAGAAAATTACCCACCACTGCCATTATGAAACAATTAATCAGAGAACCCCCTAAAAATATTTATAAAATAGATAAATTCGAAATAACAAAAAATAGCCAAAAATACCCCTCACACCTATTTTCTAAATTACCCAACATGCCATTATGAGTCAAAAAATAACAAATTCGGAATAATAAAAAACAACCAAAATACCCTTCACACCTATTTCTAAATTACCCTCTATGCCATTACAAGTCTAAAGAAACTAAATTTGGATTATAAAAAATAGCTAAAAATATCGCTAATTCTTACCAACCATACAATTATGAGCAAATAGCTAAATTTTGGAATAATAAAAATATCCAATAAACTCTTAATCCCGATCTCTAAATACACCATTATAAAAATACACCGTGGTATGTCTAGCTAGAATGGCACATTATCTTATTTTTAGCATGGCACATTTGCTTTGAAAGATTTATTTGTTGCATGACACATTCTTTTTTTCCTACCATGAGATATGTTAGTTGTTTAGCATATATGCCACGTTTGAACCAACCTCACTTCTAAAATAAAATCAAATACATTGTTAGATGAATGATGACTCATCTCACACTCAAATTGAGGCGTGAGAAATTATCCAATCTATTTTCTACCATTTATAAATATAGAGTATAAAATAGGTAATAACAATAAACTATGTTAAACTTTCTATAATAAAATAAAAATATTTTAAATAATATAGTAAGTCTAGCCGCGCATGCGCGGGCAACCATACTAGTTCTCACAATGCATGTGCCCAACCACATGAGAACAAGAATGGCCACAACTGCCAATGATATACCAACCATACCCTTGCTTTTTTAAAAGAAAAAAACACGTATCAGTTCATGTCTACTACATTTATTGGCCTCAAATCTTGCTTTTAGCAAAACCGGAACAACCAAAACTGCGATGAGAATCTAACAGTACCAATTCTGATCGATGCCTCTTCGTCTATATGTTACAAACTAGAATATAAAACATTTTCTTGGTGTTATTAGAGGAAAATGTACACCATATTTTTCAAAGAAGTTTATTCCCTTAACTTGGTCATTAAGGGTGTCTAGTGGAGAGACTCTTTTTGGATCTTCACAGGTACGTCTAGCACTACAAGCCGAATATAACACATCCAAGCCATTCCAACATATACGACACATGGAAACAAACGACACCTTATTTAATTAGGGTATTTACGTGTTTACCCTTGGTTTGCCTCTCAATGCAATTTTATCCCTCCTTTTTCAACGTTGCAATTTTAACCTTAGTTTTTCAAACTGAAGCCAGAAATTACCCTTATGGTTGCGATTTTACCCCTAGTTTGAAGCATGTCATGGGTAAAGTCGCAATCACATGGGTAAACTCTTGCTTCATTTAAATAAAAACAAAGATAAAATCGCAAAATTGAAAAAGAAAAGGTAAAATTGCAAGAAGCAAACTAAGGACAAAAACATAATATTCCCTATTCATTTTCCTAGCAACTACTACACAAAGGTCAACTACGGACTACGGAAGGATACAGGAGAAACTATACCAACATAATGTTGATAAAGAATAAACTATACCAACATAATACTCAAAGCACCGACCCCAACCACCGATGCCGTACGTTAATTAACTAGTACAGCTGCCCGCGCATTTATGCGGCTAGACTTACTATACTATTTAAAATATTTTCATATTATTGTAGAAGTTTAAAATAGTTTATTGTTATTATCAATTTTATACTCTATATTTATAAAATGGTAGAAGATAGATTGAAGAATTTCTCACCATCCTTCAATTTGATTGTGAGATGAGCCATCATTTATCTAACAATGTATTTGATTTTATTTTAGAAGTGAGGTTGGTTCAAACGTGGCATGCTAAACAACTAACATATCTCATGGTAGGAAAAAACAATGTGTCGTGCTACAAATAAATCTTTCGAAGGAAATGTGTCATCCTAAAAATAAGATAATGTGACATTCTAGCTAGACATATATCACGGTGTATTTTTATAACGGTGTATTTAGAAATCGGGATTAAGTGTTTATTGGATATTTTGATTATTTTAAAATTTAGCTATTTCCTCATAATTAATGGTATGGTTGGTAAATTAAAAATAAGAATTAGGGATAATTTTAGCTATTTTTTATAATCCAATTTGGACTTGTGAGATCATAGAGGGTAATTTAGAAATAGGTGTGAAGGGTATTTTTGGTTATATTTTATTATTCCGAATTTAGCTTTTTTTTACTCATAATGGTATGGTGGGTAATTTAGAAATAGGTCTGAGGGGTATTTTTGGTTATTTTTATTATTTCGAATTTAGCTATTTTATAAATACTTTTAGGGGATTTTCTGACTAATGTTTTATAATGGTAGTGGTGGGTAGTTTCTCTTCTTATTTTCTCGGATTAACGTGAGAATTTCTAGCATTTTAGAGATTTTAGAGTGAACGTGGTGGCTCCTTTTCGTCGTCAAATATCAAATATATAATAGATAGATTGCCGGAGCAGCCGACGTTCTGTTCCCTCTGTCACATGTTTTTTTTGTTTTTTTTGCGGTGGACTGTCACATGTTGTTGACGTGACGGAACACTGCAGCGCTGCTCGAGTACGCTGAGAGTCTCTCCAATGAAGCTCGCTCTCATGTCACAGTGAAAAGGGACTAGAACAGGAGCCGCCATGGGGATCGGGAGACCGCATCTGCCGCTAGTGCGATCCAAGGGCATGTTCTGCTGTTCCAACATCGACAGGTTCTCATTGGAGCCGGCACGCCTGTACTCCGATACATGGGCACCATTGACGGAGTGGTCGGTGTTGTATATATCTATGCTGTCTCTTTGTCCACGAGAATAGGAAAATGTTTGGTTCAACTTCTCAGTCTGTGGTTGCCAATAAGGCAGGCATATATAGGGTTTGTGTGGGTTTTGCACCATAAATATCACCAAGTGCACCATCAGAGAAGTGAACCAGAATGGGCACAATTGTGAATTTACCAATCATAGCCCTACTTTTATTTCAATTATGTGTCAGTTCATGTCAGCTACATTTATTGCACTCAAATCTTGCCAGTAGAAGAAAGATCATCATGAAAATAATCATAACAAGTTCTGAATGCATTGGGGTAAGAAAGGATCATCGATGAACTTAAATCATCCACGGAATGCCACTTAGCATCCTCTGAAATCTAGCTCTGTTCTTAGTTCAACGCTGAAACCATACCAATAAGAGAAGTGTGTTCGATATTATTAATACGACGCAACTAATCAATATTGCGGTTTGTATGATCCAGTTATTCTTAATGCCGTTAACTTTCTTTGAAGACAAATAGTATAGGATGAAATTTTATTAGTCTGAATGTTGAATTTAGTTTGTGCTCTACTACAGGTCTTTAACACTAATTTGATAGCGTATCAGCTGAACTGTGAAAGTAACTGGCTGACGGCATCGTCTAAGTTTGGAGTAAAAAACCCAGCTGTTCCTGTATTTTCATCTAGATCCATTGAACGAGACTAAACTATTAGCTGCGTTTAATATTATGAATGGCGCCGCATGTACCATTAGATCTCCAGTATTCTCTGATTGGTTTGTTATATCATAATAGAAAAGAAATCTTTTCTTGGTCTCTTGAACTTGGTGACCAAAACTCTATTTTCTTGTAGGGTTTCTAGTTTGTGGCCGCAATGGAGATCTGCTGCCGTAGGAAGAAGACGGAACAGGAAACGGGGGAAGGAAATTGGTGCCCTGCACCTGACGTTTGGGTCGGGGAGAGGCCACCCCCTGATGAGCGCGCCGCCCCTGTTGCTGCGATAGCGCACCGTCCGTATGCGTGTGCATCGACGAAGACGGAGGACGCCACATTGCTCCACCTGCACCACGGCCTCGTACTTGGGTGTGGCCTGGTGGCGGGTTATGTGAATCTACGTCGGCGCCTCGTCAGCTATTCACTATCGACGTTCATGTTTTCATGGTGCATATAGGGGTAGTTGTGGTGGAAAGAAAAACATCTATGTTATGGTGTCCCATTTGTTTAAATTAATTCAGTGTTCAGTGGTCTAACCCTGTCATTGATGTCATGTTTGACATTTCATTTTGATTATTATATTCTTCTGGTTCTTTTTATATATATTATTATAGTTTTTATATGTTAGTTAGAATACGTAGCGACAATAGATATATGATTTTTTCCAAGCATATTGCAGGAATATGATATGAATTTCTGTGTTGATGCCGGTGCAACTTGTTGTCTGAACTCCAAATGTTGACATAGTTAGAAAAAGTGCATCGTTCAACTGAACCATCACAAAATTGCTACTGACCAAAAAAAAGGCTCAAGTCACGCAGTTTTCAGAAGTACTTTACAGGATGTAGCAAAATAGCACAACCTCAGTTTTCAGTATGCCTCATCTCATTTAACAGAAGTGCAATGTAGTCCATTGGAGCCACCTAGGTTATGTTAACCTAACAGTCCTTCGCAAAAAAAAAAAAACTAACAGTCAGGAGATGGTAAGAAGAGCCACTATGGGTGTGTTTGGTTGGTTGGCTTAGCTAAGCCCTGCATAGGATCCTATCCAGGCTGGCTCAAGGCAGGCTAGTCTAATGCAAAATCCAGAAACATGCACATGTTTGGTTGGGTATATAGACAACTTTTGTCCAGTGCAAGCTTGTGTTTGGTTGCTTGCATTGATTAGGTGAGGTAACCTTGCATTTGAAGTGGTGAGTGTTAAACTCTAGTCACCTCCCTCTCCTTCCTTCCCATTATCTTCATCAATGGAAAAAGGAATTTGATCAATAAGAAATATGACAGCAGCGCCTCATTTCTGACTTCTAACCAACTTGAGCAAGAAGAATAAGTATTTAAAAAAAAAACTTGAGCAAGAAGTGGATACCAACAGTGCTATTCAAGTTAATCATCTCACTGATGACCAATTGACCAGCAAAAGATAGTTTGACATCGACCACGCCAAACTTAGTTTGAAAGAAATTACTAATTGTATATAATTCGAGAGGATTTAATGATTCTGTAACCACTCAACAAAAGCAGGAAAGTCCAACTGACCAAAATTCAGGAAACCACTCATCAGAAATTCAGGTTCCACAAAAGCGCAGTGCATTAATGTGAAGATTCATACAGCATTCCAGGATCCAGCAAGAAGCATTGGACGCTGAGAGAATGATAAGGATTTACCATGCACGCAGCAATGCAAAATTCCACGAATTGTCAGTTACTTAGGCAGTGAACGACGCCAATGGCGCGCGTACTGCTGTCGAACACCTGCTGGGCGTTGATATCCCGCAGCTGGTGGATCAGCCGAAGCACTCCGTTGCACGCGCCGTGGTTGGGCATAAATATGGCGGAGTTGTGTGCCGAGTGCGGCGGCGAGCTGGAGCACGGTGGCGCGGAGGATGGTGCACGCGTCGGCGGAGTCGTGGATGTGGTCCCTGAGCGCGTGTTCTTCACTCTGTTCTCAGCCGCAGCTGCGGCCGCCTCCTGTCCATCTCCAACGCCCTCCAGCACTCGCGCCGGAGGCGGGGCGCCCACTGCGACCATGGGATGTTGGCGAATACGGCATCCAGGGCGGTGTCGGCGACGTCGACGGCCATGGTGGCGGTGTCGGGAGACTCGGGACATCGACGACCGTGTGGTGGTGGCAGGCTGCCACTGGCAGAGGTGGAAGTGGAACAGAAACGGAGGGAGAGGAGCAGCCTGGCGAAGTCGGAGGTCCTCGATGGCATGGAGGAAGCAGTCGACGCCACCATCGAAGAGCATCGGCTCTTTCCCGCCACCCGAGGATGAATCCCACAGCATCGTGTGGAGGGACCAATCTCGTGTCGTCACTTCACGGCCGCACCAATCCCGTCCTGGCCGTGGGCGCCTCGCCGACGCCCCGCCCGCGCGAGACAAGCTCCAGCCCGAACGACATGGTGGACAGCTTGAGTCCGGCACCCCATCCCTCGTCGTCCGCGGGCACCAAGAGGAGGCAGCCGACAAGCGGGTCAACATGTGGAGCGCAGCTGTGGCGAGCCACCGCCAAGCTCCACGAACTGCAGACCTCTCCTTTCGCGACCGCAGCGAGCAGGCACAGCAGAATCGAGATCTGGCGGCCACGACGGAAGCGACGGAAGCCTTCTTCCCTTTCTCCGGCGCGATTTTAGCGTTAGCAACCGCACGACCTTGCCCGAGGCCGCGGGTTCCCCGTCCGCGGCCGTGAGCTGCGACAGCACCCCATCCGACAACGATGAGGGCGGGAGTGTGGCGGCGTCCCGGCGTAGGAAAAGGCCGGGGACTGGTCGGTGGATGCGAGCGGCGACCGCGTGGTGAGGGGATTCAGGGATGGGCCAGCGACGGCTCATGCAAGCCTGGCCAGCTGGAAACGGCCGATTCGGGAGTTTCCGGCTGGCCAGGCCAAGAGGCCTCTTTTGCATAGCTAGAGCCTGGCTACTTTATTAACCAAACAACTGGAAAAGTGAAGATTCTGTATACCATAAGCCTGGCTAGCCTCTTCTACGCAAATCAAACACACCCTATATGTGTCATCGGAAGCTTCTTCTAGCTTGAACTCCGGGGGAAAGGACAGCGTGGACTTGCTGAGGGTTTGAAATCTATGTTAGGAGAAATGAAAGCACAAACTAAGCACTGTGTGGTGGTCGAAACCGGCGCTAGCTGGAAACGACACGGGCGCCTGCGCATGCTCAGCACTACCAACTATACATGGATACAGGAGCAACTACAAACATTATGCTAAAAAAAACACCGACCCCGACTGGCGGTGCTGTACATCGCCTCTCCTTCATCGAGCGCGCAAGGCGGTGGTTGTGCCTTGGGGGACAACGTTCGGTGTCTCTCCTATGCAGCTCGCTCTCGTGTCACAGCGAACAGGGCTCGGAACAGATGCTGGCTTGGGGAACGGGAGTCCGCATCTGCCGCTTGCGCGACCCAAGCGCATGTTCTGGTTCTCATCCAAGCTGGCATGCCCGTACTCCGATCTGTGGCGCACCACGCACGTCACTACACCATGACACACTTTTGGCGACAGTGAAGTGTAGGGAAAGATGGTTCATCACTGGCTCATTATCTGTTGGTAAATGTTTATCTTTTCTGCTACACTTTATCTGTCGGCAATAGTCAAATAGGGCAACTAGTTATCTGTCGGCGTTGCTCTTCACCTCTTCCCAACAAAGGAACTGTCGGCGTAGCTTCCTTGTCTAATTATCTGTCGGCACATCCTCTTTACGTGCTACTGATAATGTGTCGGCATTGCTTAGTGGGATCAAACTAGCCCAAAAAAACGTTTTGTCCTGGCCCAGCCCAGTGGCTAACCCTAACGCACCCCTTCTGCTACTTACCTCCGCAGCCAGCAAACATCACCGCGACGCCGCCGACGCCCAGGCAAACCCACCCAACTCGCCGCCAAGCCAAGTACAGCGCCCGTCCGCGCCAGCACTTGGCTGCGGCGTCCCTCCCCAATGGCCGTGAACCACCGTCTGTGGCTCCCACAGGTCACGAAGCACCACCCGCCACTACCGCGTTCCCCCTGCCCATATCAGATCTGCAACGGGCGCATCCCATGGCAACCTCCTTGCCTCGCTAAATGAAGAGCTAAGCTGTTCGCCTCCTCTTCCTGTTTAGTTACAGCCCAGCCGTACTCAATCCGGGCTCCAAATCCATTGGTTTCCACCTCGTCCGGATGCCTCCTTGCGGGTAGACATACTACCGATTTATTGATCCGTTTTTCCTTTGATCTGTTGCAAAAATGGATTGTGCGGCTGATTTATTGTTTCTTGGACTATGGTTATTTAGAGGACCACGACATATTGTGCGGGATCACCCCAGACCAGCTCGCACCACTTTGCCAAGGTGAAAATTTGTACCCAACTATTCAGATCTGGTTGTTTGTTTTTTATACTTCAATTTCGGTGGTATTTTGTTCTTGTCTTCTCCAGATCCAGATTAATGTTATTTCAGTAAGTAGGCTGTGACATATATCATTATTCTCAATTGATGCACAGGAAGAGAATTTGGTGATTACTGATATTAGAATAAACGCGTGAAAAAATAATAGATGAAATCTAGTACATGGATTCTTAACATGTATGTAGCCAAAGTTTCTAGAAATTTTGCTGTACTATGGAGGTATAGTGCCAGGAGTAGAGTCAGTTTTCAGAGTGATTGTTTGCTCATAGTATGTCAGACTGCCAATCAGCCGAACAGACATACTTCCTCTTCAGTGTCTTAATGTGTTTGAAAAGAAAGAACCCTGCCAACTCTGTGACTGAATTCTACTTCTGAAGAATGGTATTCAGATTTCATTGTGATAGTAATCTTTGATGGATATTGCAATCGTTCAAAGCACAACCCTCATTTATTATGTGATATTTTGTTTAGGTAAAATGGCAGGAGCTCTGGTCTTCAATAGTTGGCTGTCATCATGTGTGTTGGCTCAGCTTTAATGGTGCCCCCAAATGCTGCAGTTCAGTGGGCTCATAACCCAGGTGCTCCAGTTTAGGTAAATTAACCTTTTCGATATATTTAGGGCTATTTTGACTTATGGTTTTTTCGTCGGTGAAAAACAAAAACAAAGGTTCAAGTTCTGTGTTGCTCTTTATTGTAGTGCCAACTATTTTGACTTAACAGTTTCTTCTTATTTGGCTCAAAGAAAACCTTGCACTGATGTAACAGTACTTGTGTTTCTCCTATGTATCTTCAACCAATGCCCTATTCCCTCAAATGAGATACAAACATCTGACAGCTCATATTCTGCAAAATAAATGATGGTTGGGCTAGTTTACATGTACTTGACTCACACTTGCAGCTTGTGAACCTTGGATTCCCAGTAATTTTTTTGTGGGCAGAATGCATTGTGGCAACCTGTGTATTCCTTTTGAGTAAAACCCTAACCACTATTCTGCCTAAATGCAACAAATTAAAATGCTAACTGTTTATTTGTTGGACAGCTTCAGTCCTATTGAACTAATGATGTGCTACCATATTTTCTACTAGCTAGGAAATTCTGTTGTCAACATAATGATAATTGTTTTTTTAAGGTTCACGTGGACAGGAAAGAAGAATATTATAGGCCTATCAGAAAGGATATATTTATTTGCAAGATAGAATGACCACGGATGAAGGATGATAAGAAGTCATCTGGGCACTCAAAAGTTTCAAGTCCTAGGACAGGGCCATCCCAACTGCAAGGTACTGAATTTTACAGGCATCTGAACAAATGTTGATAAAAAATAGTTTGTGCTCTGGTTGCCATCCAACTGCTTTAAAAATTTTGTTCTTATTTTCTTTGTCACTTAACTTCAGGATGTTTCGACTATTTTGGAGTGGAACACTTTCTGCGAGGAGATAGCTATGTGGCTGCAGGTATAACTGATAATTTGTCTTAATTTTTTAATAAGACTTATGGATAACAAAGATATTTCTGAAAGGACTTAGCTGCTATATTTTACTCAAACTGCATTTGCTGCTGCTCAAAATCAGAATAGCTATATTTACTCGAACTGTTTAGTTTACCTTATGCATTCAGCATTTTAGTTCATCTGTGACTGAGAATAGCCGCATGTGCACTGATGTTTCACTGTTGGCCTAAGTTCCATTTGCGGCTCTTAAATTTTAGAATCATCAAATGTCACCATTCTGCGAAAATGCAACATATTCATCATCAGATCATCTTCTCATAACTTTCATAATTTTACTTGTCAGGTACCTACAAGCAATGTGCTACAATCATTCTGGGCGTCCAACCTTTTGTGCTTTAGCACTACTTCTAGTCCACATCCTCGTGTTATGAACACATGTAGTCATAAATTATTGAATTAAGAATGTATATGTATGCTAATGACTTCTGATAACATGGATAAATGGGAGATCTGGAACCATGTGTAAAATCTGTGATGTGGAAGTCAATTGTTGATTTTTGATTGTGCAGGGACTTGTGCTATTGATTTGTGATGGTTAAGATTGATTTATGAGAAATTATTGCATTTTCTTTAGAATGTATCTGATTCTTTTGCCGACAGATACTGCGCATGGAAAGGTGTCCACCGTAGCATGCTGCAAATATGATTCGGCCACTCACTAAGTGTCGGGAAAGGAATCAACAGTCGGGAAATGTCTATTGTCGGGAAAGATATTAACTGTCGGTGTAGAAATCAACTGTCGGCAAAGGTGAAGTGAAAGGCAACAACTTAACTGTCGGCAATCCAATTAAGTGTCGGCAAAGGTTTTCCCGACTGCTTCTACCGCGACTGTTTTCTATATGTCGGTAAAACCTTTGCCTACAGTTTAAGTGTCGGCAGAAGTACCCTATGCCGACTGTAGCATGTGTCGGCAAATGTCTGCCATGGTGTAGTGCGTGTCACTGGACCAGATTGTTTCCACTTGACACAGAATGCTTTAAGGCATCGCCTCTGATTCCCGGTGCCACCTAATTCCATACTGCATACCCCAGTGCATGTACATGTGCTCTCTTTGTCCATGAGGAAAAGTTTTTGTTCAACTTCTCGGTCTGTGGTTGCCAATAAGGAATGCATATATAGGGTTTGTGTGTGTATGGGAAGGGAGGGAGGGGGGGGGGGGGGGGGGGGGGGGGGGGGGGGGGGCGCAAATGCACGGCCAGAAGAGAACAAAACTGGGCACAATATATTGTGAATGATTTGCCGACCATACCTCTACTTTCATTTCAAATATGTATCGTTCCATCAGCTAATTGTGATGAAATAAATAACTTTCGGTTTTGTGGTCGTCACGGTAGGGTCATTTGCTGAATTGTGAAAGTAGTACTACTTGTAATAACTTCAGTCATAAATATGTGTAGAGAGAAGAGAACCTGACTCAAAAATTAGTGTTTCAGCAAGTGCATAAGTACGCAGACCATGCCACTATTGCTTAACTGATTTTCATAGATAAATATTCGACACATATATAATTCGATTAAATTACGAAACTGCTGCGATTCTTCATTCTACTGACTGGCTGTTCACGTTCAACGAGAAAAGATACTGTTTCGGTAGAGTATTTTCGTGACTGCGGTGGTGGTTGATTTTGTATAGTATTTTCGTAGTTGCAGTGGTGATTGAATT
Organism: Eragrostis nindensis; assembly: GCA_012490785.1. Taxonomy (NCBI): domain Eukaryota; kingdom Viridiplantae; phylum Streptophyta; class Magnoliopsida; order Poales; family Poaceae; genus Eragrostis; species Eragrostis nindensis. The sequence continues at coordinate 1,929,219 of JAAXCT010000011.1, read as the reverse complement.
TTTCTACTTTTCTAGCATTAGCATGTAAGTTCTAGCGCTTGAGAGTGAAAGCGTTTTTCATTAGTAAAAAAGTAACCTGATTCACTAATGTCGAGGAAGGACTAAATTTCAATTCGAGTTCAACGGAAAAAATACTACCTGATCAGATAGAATATCGAATCATATACTGGTGCATCCTACACATGATCAACAATGTCCATGAACTAGCATTATTTTCTCTCTTTGGAAGACTCTTCATTTTCTCTCTTTTTTTATCGTGCGCTTGGAACAGACTCATCAGTTTGTACAGTGGTACACGCATGCTTGAGCACATCATCGATGCAACAGGAGCAACTTTAACTAAGACTTCTTGCACCTATTAATATACTAGTTGGTGAATGGATGCTTGTAAAAATCACTGTGGTGAATGGATGCTTGTAAAAATCACTGATTCAATTTCTGTAACCCTCAGTCAAAAGGAGATTATGATGGATTGAACTCCAACCCTAGAAATGTCATTAGCTTTAAGAAATGACTGAGCCTCAGAGATAGCTTGCACCTGCCCACTAGCTTCTTCGCCGGTTAAGCCTGATGCCAATCATTCCATGCACACATCTCATTTTTTTGCTGTTGCAGATGATGGTGTCTCCGACTATATTCTTTCACTCTTTAGTGCCAAACAATTAGTAAAGATGTGCCTTATCTAGGTATATAAGCAAACGGCCAGTATGACATGTCACACCCAGAAGGACTTACATGCAGGCCATTTATCAACCAAGTGTGAGTTTCTCAACAAAAAACAAATCAACCAAGTGTGAAAATACGTCACCAACATATACCATCTTTAACTTTTGTCATATGGATTGCAGAAGCTAATGCAATTTTATAATCAACATAAGTAGTAGGTTCATAGTTAATAGTATTTGGCCGTCAGTATGAGCAAAAAGAAAAAAAGAAGAACCCAAACAAAGAAAATTTGAGAAATGAATAGAAAGTCTCATTTTGTAAACAAAAAACAGACTTTAAATTCATGGATAGCTACACCGGCTATGTGACAGCACACAGTTTGACATTTTCCCGTTACTTTTATTCACTATCGATGTCCATGGTTTCATGGTGCATAAAGGGGTTGTTGTGGTGGAAAGCAAAACATCTGTATCATGGCGTCAGATTGGATTGAATTAATTCATTGCTCTATGTCCAAACCCTGTCACTGATGCCATTTTTGACAATTCAAAATGTGTATTTAAAATTTAGATTAGTACAGTCATCTGGTTCAATTCTCTTTATATATTATTACAGTTTTCATATGTTAGTAACAAATAATCTTTTGAGAGCTGTCATATGCGCAAGAAGTGAGCAATTAAAAAACGGAGGAAGTATATGATGTTTACCACAGAAAATTCGAATATGATATTAATTTGCCAGTTATTGTAGTGCAACTCTTTGTCTGAACTCCTAATGGTCACATAGCTACAAAAAAGTGCATCTTTTAACGGGCACAGTGAAGTGCATTGCAGACACCTAGGTTATGTTAACGTAACTGTCAGGAGATGCTAAGAAGGGCAGCTATACGTGTAATGAGTGTCATCAGAACATTCTTGTAGCTTGAACTCGTGCGTCGAAATTTGAACCTTGGACCGAATTTACAGCTCCGAGGCCAAGGACGGCGTGGCCTTTAGGCTTGCAACGGAGGTTGAAACCGTTGCGCTGGGAAAAGACATGGTCAACGGACGCATGCGCGTTCCCAGCAACTAGATACGGTCAGCACACAAGAGCTAGCAAAACAAATGGTGGCCGTTTGATAGTACATCGCTGGAGCTGCCGTGCCGACGTTCTCTTCGCCCCCGTCACGTGTTATTGACAACGGCGATTGCTAGCAGATGGGGCCATCGCCGTCAAAGGGCATGTTCTGATGTGCCGAGACCGAACTCCGACAACGGGTAGCATCGCAACAAACTGCAAATTCAATGTTTTGAGAAATGAAAGCACGAGTTAAGGACACTGGAGGTCAAAACCGGCAGGCGCTGGGAAAAACTTGGTTAATAGACGCATGCGCGTGTATATATGGTCCGTATACAGGAGAAGAAAAAAAGAGCCGCGGTTCTGATGGCGAAGGTTGGCGGCGGCCGGAACACCGGGTGTCTCTCCAATGCAACTCGGTCTCGGTCAACAACAAGGCTTCGATTGCATGTTTACTTCAGAACTAGTATAAAACTACTCTCAACTTTAATTGTTGTATTAGAAATAGAGATGAACGTGCATCATAGGCGGCGGCAGAAAGCCCGGTGACTCAGGCGACAACACTGCTTCATGACGCTAGGGGTCTCTCCATTGCAGCTCGGTCATGTATCACGAAGCTCAGCCATCTGACGAAGCACGAGGTCGTTGCATGGAGCCTCGACCTCGAGCAAGGCCGATAGCCCAGGAGCCCGGCGCGTGACTACAAACAGGATCGTGAACAGTGCCAGCATGGGGAACAGGAAGCAGCAGTGGCGTCCGGCGTGGTCAATGGGCGTGTTCTGCTGTGTGTCGACAGTCCGGCACGTTGCTGCAGCCTTGACAGCGTTTAGCCAAAGGTGGCGAACTAGTACTCCGAACCCGTATGACATCTCGTTAAGCTGCAAGCTTTCTCGAGCTTCTATGCCAACACATGGCGCAGACAGGATCTATCGTTGGACCAGGTTGTTTCCACCGGGCACAGAATGCTTTCCAACAATGCCTCTCTGTCCCGGTGCCTCCGAATTCCGTACTGGATATATGTCAGTGCGAGAATGTTGTGTGCCTCCACGTTCATGAGAGTAGGGAAGAGTTTTGTCTAAATTATAAGCTCGATATAAGGTTCGTGTGGGGTATGCACTGTTAAAATATTTAGCTATCTGTTATGATCGTAGTCTTTGTTGTAACCGTACTTACTTGAAGATCAAGTCATGATACGGATAGATGTTAGTAGTTGAGATCGTTGTAACCAATTCTGTTGTAATCTGCAGCCTAGTGCTGACTATATAATATGAAGTGCGAGCACGGGATTGTGTATCGCTTCAGCCAAACTTACATGGTACCAAGAGCCTATCCTCTACGACACATCTAGATGGCATCATCTTCCACTGCCGCCGTCGCCAGCTCCACTCTAGGGTTGCCGGTCACTAAGAAGCTCGCCAAGAACAACCACCTCATCTGGCAGATGCAAGTCCTCCCCACCTTGCGCGCAGCGCAGCTTGCCGGCTACATCGACGGCACTACGACTGCACCAGAGAAGGAGATCGATGGGAAGGACGGCACCAAGGAGATCAAGGTGCTGAACCCGGCGTATGCGCAGTGGGTAGCCCAGGACCAACACGTCCTGTCCTACCTCGTCTCCTCCCTGTCGAGGGAGGTCATGGTTCAAGTCGGCCATTGCAAGACCGCACGCCAACTATGGGAGCACATCGATTCCATGTACTCCTCCCACACGCGGGCATGTTCTATGAACACCCGCATCGCCCTCGCAACAACGCAGAAGGGCAACATGACCATCAGCGAGTATTTCTCCAAGATGAAAATGCTCGCTGATGAGATGTCCGCAGCTGGCAAGCCTCTCGACGACGAAGAAATGGTCTCCTACATACTGGCCGGACTTGATCTCGACTTCAACCCGGTGGTCTCTGCTGTCATCGCGCGTGAACCGGTCACCGTCCCGGAGCTCTACAGCCAGCTGCTCAGCTTCGAGTCAAGGGTTGATCTTCTTCAAGGCAACTCTCAGCACTCCGCCAATGCTGCCTCTCGTGGCCGAGGCGGAGCTGGGCCAAGGGTTCGTGGACGCGGCCGCAACACCAACACCAACAACGCTCCACCGCGTGGTCGCGGCAACGGCTTCAACAAAGGATCGGGCAGCTCCAACAACAATTCCCGGTCCAAGATCCCGTGCCAGGTGTGCAAGAAACTCGGTCACATAGCAATCAACTGCTGGTACCGATATGATGAAGACTTTGTTGCCGATGAGAGAACTGCTGCTACGGCAACGAACCAGCATCGCGGTGACCACACCTACTACGCCGACTCAGGTGCCACCGACCACATCACGTCCGAGCTTGACAAACTCGTGATTCGTGATAGGTACACCGGGAAGGATCAGATCCACACAGCCAATAGCTCAGGTATGAATATTAAGTATATTGGTCGAGCTATTATACATTCACCTAGTCGCAACCTTCACTTGAAAAATGTCCTACATGTTCCACAAACCACAAAAGATCTTGTTTCAGTTCATCGTTTTACATATGACAATAATGCTTTCATGGAATTTCATCCATCACATTTTTTGGTTAAGGATCAGGACACGAGGAGGGTTCTCCTTAAAGGACGTTCTAGAGGTGGCCTCTACCCGTTTCCATCCGGCTCATTCAAGTCGTCCAAAAACAAGTGCATGTTGCTGTCAAGCCTTCTTCAGCACGATGGCACAGTCGATTAGGCCATCCCTCGCACTCTATAGTTAGTCGAGTCATAACAGCTTGCCTTGTTCTAGTGATGTCAATTCAGAGTCAGTTTGTGACTCATGTCAGATGGCTAACAACCATCCGCTACTATATCCTACTTCCTCAAGTAAATCAAGTGTGCCTTTACAACTTGTGTTTTCTGATGTGTGGGGATCAGCACCAGACTCTTTTGGAAGGTTTTAATATTATGTCAGTTTCCTAGACGACTTTAGTAAGTTCACGTGGATATACTTGGTAAAACATAAGTCTGAAGTTTTCCAAAAATTCAGTGACTTCCAAAATCTTGTTGAGCGCCTCTTTGATAGGAAGATTTTATCTATGAAAACTGACTGGGGGGATGAGTATGAGAAACTCAAATCATTCTTCACACGGATAGGAATCACACATCTCGTATCGTGTCCACATGCTCATCAGCAGAACGGCGCTGCAGAGCGCAAACATAGGCAAATTGTGGAAGTAGGTTTATCCCTTCTAGCTCATGCGTCTATGCAGCTAAAATACTGGGATTAATCGTACACCTACCAAACTACTGAATTTCTCAACTCCACTTGAAACTCTGTTTAAACAAACTCCAGACTATAGCTCTCTTCGCACCTTTGGATGTGCATGCTGGCCACACTTACGTCCATGTAATTCTAGGAAACTAGAATTTCGATCCAAGAAATGTGCCTTTCTTGGCTACAGTCCGCTACATAAGGGTTTCAAGTGCCTAGACATCTCTACGGGCAGGGTGTACATTTCTAGATATGTGATCTTTGATGAGGGTGTTTTTCCCTTCTCGGAACTCCATTCAAATGCAGGTTCACGTCTTCGATCCGAGATAAACCTCCTTCATCCAACGTTGCTGAATCCTAGCGGCTTGATAAATGTTAATATTTCTGATCATATGCTTAATAATTCATCTACCAAAGCTAATGTGTCTGATGTGCAAAACTTACCTGATTTGGAAGGAGAAAACCTTGGTTGTTTGTAGAATATGGCAAGTGTTGATCCCGGAGCAGATTCGCAGCAAGTCCCAGGCGCATCTGCCTTGGATCAGGCTCCTGGCATCGCCTCTGACGCCGCGACGGCTCCATCAGCACTTGCGTCGCTGGCATCCAATTAGGAGTCCGCCCTGATCTCGTCTCCGCGCGCCACGACAACTCCGACCGGTCCCAGTGCTCCTGCTGCAGATTCGACATTCCCACCTGCCGGATCTTCTGCGCCTTCGTCGCCCGGAACACTGGCCTCATTGGATGCGGCCACGGCTCCTGGATCGTCTGCGGCGAGGGAGGGATCATATGCGGCAATGAACTTGCCTGTACAACCTGCTGTGGATAAAGATGTACCTCAACCTGCTGTGGATGAAGATGTACCTCCTCCATCATCACGCTCTACTCGTCTCCAACATGGAATTCGCAAGCCCAAAACGTACACTGATGGTACAGTGCGATATGGTTTTTTGGCTGAATCTAGTGAGCCACGAAATCTTGAGGAAGCCTTGTGCAATTCAAGATGGAAGCAAGCAATGGATGATGAGTTTGATGCACTTCAGCGGAACAAAACCTGGCACCTTGTACCGCCTAGGAAAGGCTGCAATATAATTGATTGCAAGTGGGTTTATAAGGTGAAGAGAAAGTCAGATGGATCAGTTGATCGATTCAAGGCAAGATTAGTTGCAAAGGTTTTTAAGCAAAGGTTTGGTTTGGATTATGAGGACACATTCAGTCCTGTCATCAAGCCCGCTACAATTAGACTTGTACTCTCTCTTGCTGTCTCTCAAGGGTGGAGTCTTCGTCAACTAGATGTGCAAAATGCTTTTTTGCATGGCATTCTAGAGGAAGATGTTTTCATGAAACAACCTCCTGGGTATGAAGATAAAACCAAGAAGCATTATGTCTGCAAGTTGGACAAGGCTCTATATGGGTTGAAACAAGCTCCAAGGGCCTGGTATCATAGATTAAGTTCAAAACTGTTGCAACTTGGTTTTAAAGCTTCCATGGCTGACACCTCTCTGTTCTTCTATAAGAAAGGTAATGTTAGCATGTTCGATTTATGTGGATGATATTATAGTGGTGAGTTCAGTTGCTGAAGCCACACAAGCTCTTTTACAAGCAGTTCTGTTTACAAGATCTCAAACAGGATTTTGCATTAAAGGATCTTGGTGAGCTTGATTATTTCTTGGGAATTGAGGTAAAAAGGATCAGTAATGGTATATTGTTAACTCAAGAAAAATATACATCTGATCTCTTGAAGAAGGTGAACATGATGACGTGCAAAGGTGTTTCAACTCCTATGTCAGTGAGTGAGAAACTGTTAGCTAATCAAGGAAGCTTGTTGGGTTCGGCAGATGCAACAAATTATTGAAGTACAGTTGGCACACTGCAACACTTGTTGTTAACAAGACCAGACATTTCGTTTGCAGTAAACAGGGTCTGTCAGTATTTGCATTCACCAACGACATATCACTGGATTGCAGTCAAAAGAATTCTGCGATATCTCAAAGCAACACTTGGTCTTGGTTTAAAGATTGTGAAATCTTCCTCCGCTGTTGTGAGTGGATTCTCTGATGCCGATTGGGCAGGGTGCTTGGATGATCGTCGTTCTACAGGCGGATTTACAGTGTTCTTTGGAAGTAATCTCATGTCATGGAGTGCTAAGAAGCAGGCTACCGTGTCGAGATCAAGCACCGAAGCTGAATACAAGGCACTTGCAAATGCCACGGCTGAGATGATGTGGATCCAAACTCTGTTGCGAGAGATTGGTGTGCGAAGTCCTCCAGCAGCTCGATTGTGGTGAGATAATATTGGAGCTACATATTTAACTGCAAATCCAATCTTTCATGCAAAGACCAAACATATAGAGGTTGATTATCACTTTGTTCGAGGAAGAGTGACAAGGAAACTTCTAAAGATTCATCATATTTCAACCAATGACCAAGTGGCGGATGGTTTTACTAAAGCACTCTCTGTTGGCAAGTTACAAGAATTTCGACGCAATCTTAACTTAGATAAGTTATGATTGAGGGAGGGTGTTAGAATATTTAGCTATCTATTATGATCGTAGTCTTTGTTGTAACCGTACTTACTTGAAGATCAAGTCATGATACGGATAGATGTTAGTAGTTGAGATTGTTGTAACCAATTATGTTGTAATCTGCAGCCTAGTGCTGACTATATAATATGAAGTGCAAGCACGGGATTGTGTATCGCTTCAGCCAAACTTACATGCACTAGTCTCATAATGCATATCCACTATAAGGCTGCCAATGATATACCAACCATACCTGCTTTATTTCAAATATACGGTTCATGTCTGCAACATTTATTGGCCTCAAATTTTGACAGTAACAAAAAGACAACATCGAAGTTTTCAACGTGTTGGAGTCAGGGAACAATCAAAATTGCTATGACACTCTTTAGTCTACTAATTCTGATCTGGTTCTTCATCTAAAATGGACCAAAAGAAAACAATAAAACACATTATTGGTCTTAATTATTAGAGGAAAATATACATTTTTAAAAAACTTTATTCCCTTGATGCCCACACATTAGGAGTCCCCAGTGAAGCTCTCTCTCTCTCTCTCTCTCTCTCTCTCTCTCTCTCTCTCTCTCTCTCTCTCTCTCTGCAGACGGCCATGTGTCGACTTAACTCTCAAAGGATTGTTTCCGTTTCCTTTCCTGTTTATCATGATCTCCGAAACGTGAGTTGACATTCTCTTTTCAATAACTTTATTTCCATACTTCTAAAACTGCAACGCATTGATGTTTTTGAATAAATATAATGTACTACACACTTCCAAAGTAAACATTATTAAATAATTAAACAGATCACACGTTATCCCAGCTCCAATGTTCTTCTGAGATATTTTACAACCATCCAGAGACATATGAACTAAAAGTACATGTCATGGACTCTAGGACATATTATGCTATGTATGGAGTCATAATTTCTTGCATATCATTCACCAAATTTGTTGTTTATCAAGAGTATAACCACGTTTATCATACTATTACCTGTACAATGGGCACTAATTAATTAAAATTTCTTGATGCAATGCAATCCATGTCCATTTGGCACCAAAATTATTGACGCGAATGCAATCCCGTAGATGGAAGGTCAGCTTCTTCGCATAGTGGCTCCTTTGCTAGGCAAAACATTTCGGCAAAATTTCATTAGAATATCCGATATTTCATTTTTTTTGTGAGGTCCAAAATAAGGTCGAAATGAACAGTACCAACATTTTTCATGTGGCTGCTTCAAATAGATCGTCTTAATACGAGAAACATGCTCAGACGCATAAAAAATCCTCAGTTCGAAGAGTTGCATCAATGTTATTGTGTCCTATGTAATTTGCATGCTGATGAGACAAGGGACCACTTGTTTTTCACTTGTCCATTTACAAGAAGATGTTGGCTGAAAATGGGCATCCTTTGGAATGAAGATGTGGAAATATTTGCTAGAATTGCAGAAGCAAAGAATCTTTGCAGCTCCTTTCGTTATGGAGATATTCATAGTTGCCTCTTGGGAAATATGGAAGATGATAAATGCCAAAATTTTTGAAGGCCAAGTTCCCAGATTGAGTCTTTGGATCGTGAGACTCAAGGAGCAAGTCCTTCTCCACCTGCATAGGGTCCCTGAAGGAATGAAGCAAAACATAGTTCAATAGCTAGAACATCTCACTTAACTCTTGTTTACTGACATTGTTTTGTTTCTTTCTGACTGCCCATTTGGGTTGTTTTTATGTACATACCTAACTTTGTTTAACTTTAATGGGAAAAAAAGCACTGTGGGGAACTCCCTCACAGTTCTGCGTCAACAGTACTGTGACACACTGACACCCCAAAAATCCAAAGCAAAACAAAATGGAATAAAAATCACTCTAAATTCAAATTTTTGTCCAATCTTACCTTGCCATGAATTTTCAAAAAAATAAAATTCACTAAAATAATTCAAACGTAGTTTGAATTTGAAATTTTCGAAATATAAAACCCATGCTCAAGTGTTTGTTCTCATATAAAAAGTTCATTAAAAATTTGATCATTTCGAATTTCTAACAAAGTTAATCAAAGTAGATTAAATCAAAAGTGGAATTTCAAAAATTGAATTTTAAACTTGCATAAAACTCATCATATGCACTTTTGAGATTTTATTGGATTTATTTTGATTGTTTGAGCAGCTTTTGTTTTTGTTCGTATTTGAAATCCATTCAAATTCGAACTCAGGAAATGTTTGAAACATTTCTTCTGTTCCGGGCCGCGCCACTCCAGCCAGCCCAGCCTTTCTCTACTTTCGGCCCAGCTCCTTCCTTCTCTCCTCTGGCCCATCTCCCCCGGCCCATCTTCCCTCTCCTCTCTCTCAGCCGCTGACACGTGGGGCCCGCGCCTTCTTCCTCCTCCAGCCGCGCCGGCGCAATCTCCGCCGCCGCCCATACCTCCCTGTCTCCCATGGTCGTCTCGTCGCATCCGCGCAACAGGGAGCGCCACGAGTAGCACGTGCCCTCGTCGAGGTCCCACTACCTACTTCTCCCTCGCCGTCGCGTCACATCGGCGAGAAAATATCTCGCCGCACCGCCTCTTCGGCCGAACCGCCTTCCTGTGACGCACCGCCTCGCCAGCACCGCCTTTGCTCGCCTATAAAGGTCCCCGAGCACCTCCTTCCTTTCCTCCCCCGCGCAGACGCCAGCCACTCTCTCTTCTCCCCTCAAACGAGCTCCTCTTCCCCTCTTCTCTCTCCTCCCTCCGTCGAGCTCTTCGGCGACCTCTCCCACCGCCGTGGAAGAAAGCCCCTCCTCTCTTTCTCCTCCCAGAGCTTCGCCCATCCGTGCTCCACCCCGGCGTGCCACCGGCTCGCACAGCCGCGCTCCGTGCGAGGAGATCGACGACGACCTCTTTGCCGTCCTCTTCTCCGATGCCGGCCTCTCTCCGTTGTCCCCTTGCCTGTTCAACAGCACGGTGAGCATCACCATCACCTTCTCTTCCTCCCGCGCTACTCCTTCATCCCTTTCTCGATGCCGGCCGCACTGGGGTTCCCTCTGGCCTGGCCGAGCCCACCAGGCGACTCGCCACACTTCCACGCGCAGACAAGACAACACACACCCGTACTCCGCGCACCCACGCTCCGTTCCCCCCTCACTCGTCGTCGTGGTTGCCAACTCCGGCGAGCTTGTGCCGCCCTGCTGCACAAAGTTGTCGACGTCCTCCACCAGACGCTCCGCCGTCGCGCGCTCAACCTTTTCGGCGTACTCATGAAGGCGCTCCGCCCACCTATCCGCCGGCGGCGAGCTTCCCGGCGAGCTGCCGCCGCATGCCGCTTTGCGCTGCCACGTTTGACCGCGACGCGCCGCCTCCGACGTGGCAATGCCACGTCAGCCCGCGGGGCCCATGTTGACCCGGTCCCGCCAGCCAGTCAGCCTCCCACTCCCTCCTCTGTTCCGTGCACCCGGTCCACGTAGACCACAGACACAAGAGCCCCTCGGTCCATGGTGGTCTCTGTCCACCATATTTTCCTATACGAAAATAATTCTGAAAACTCCAGATAATTCCCGGGCCCTGTATATTTTACAGATAAGCCCCTGACCTTTCCAATAATTCTGTTTAGGTCCTGTATTTTTACAGAAACACTCCTATACTTTTCCATATTATCTCTTAGTGCTTATCTTTTTACAGTGAGGTCCCTAAACTTTTCTGCAATTACAGTTAGGTCCCTTAATCCTTTCTGTAATTACAAATAAGCCCTCAAAACCTTTTAGTTCTCACACATAAGCCCCTAGAATCTTTAAAACCTCATATCTTTTTCACCCTAACTCTGTTTTGAGTGATTCTTGCGCTCACGCGTTCGTAGAAACACGTAGTACTTTTTGGTACACATCTTGATGCTCTAAAATAAATCTATGAGCCATCAATACCCCAAGTTCCACACGCTTTCAATAAATCCCTTCCCGGCAAATTACGCGACACCAATCTCGCATGTCTCGAATGTTGGTTCACCTTTTCACGAACATAACCAATCCTGATGCATTGCTTCACCTTAAACCCTAGCAAGCTCCTCCTATCTTAGCTCGACTCCAAACCTCACCCAACTCAGCCTTCGCTCGTTCGAACCTAACCCATTGCTCCTGATCATTACCAACCTTCATTGATTTGTTATCCACTTTTATATATGGTCTTCCCTTGAATCTTATTGGAGTTATCATTCATTGTTGTTTTATTTGCTACCTATCCTTGATTTATCACTGTATTTTATCTGCAGCCGTGCATTCATGCCATACATGATCACGTACACGTATCACCATCATGCACTCAGTGCATGACACCTAGCTTAATAGACAATAGTTAATCATCAATAGATAATGCTATAATTTATAAAAGTAATTAAAGTGGCACACCTTGCACTTTGTACACTTGTTGCATGCGCCTTTATACAGGATACGACCTATATAAGGTCTAGTGACGCAAGTGTACGAATTACACGTACACCCGCTCGTTCTATCCTCACATGAAAGCATGCACTCCTCATGGTGTTTAGCATCCTTCATTCACATCAAAAGCCCTAGTGCTCGATGCATTCCTCCTAATAAATAATAAAACCTCCCTTAAAGTAAAACTTGCTGCATCATGCATGATTCGAGTCTCTTATCCTTCATTGATGTTTTATCGATTCTTATTGGAGTTAATTGAATCTTATTTGGCTCTTTTCAATCTTTATTTCTTTTGCGGTAGTTATTTATGCGTAGTGTTTCTATACGCTAGATTACGCGATATTCAAGAAAGAGTCAGAAGAATTTAATGAAGATACAGAAGATCCAAGCTTCGAGAAAGGACTTGAAGGCATCAAGTTTGACAGAAGAGTCCGAAGACCCAGAATTGAAGATTAGGGTAACGTTTATCAGGCAAGTCCTAACTCCCTTTGATCATATTGATCCTATGATTGCAAATAATCCCACTTAGAGCCTGTTTTCAAATAAAGTATGCATGGTATTTAAAAGTGATTTAAATGCTTAGAATGTCCTAAGACTTGATGATTGCCATGCCTTGATTTCGCTTATCCTGATTCCTTGTTAAACCTAGGAACCACCATCATTTTTTTCTTTAATGATGTGTTGGGTCAAAATGCTACTTAGGACCTGCTACACCGTGTACTTAATTAATCTTGCTCACATGCTGTTGGCGATTTCTAGCATACTATTTTATATGCCAACTGCGCCTTATTTAGAGCATAAATGTCATCATTATAGGCCATTAAACCTTGATAATAGCACTATATTTGTATATATGTCATTCTGGAGATTTATTGCAGAAACAGATGAAAAGAACGACATTCTGGACGTTTTGGCTGATCTGGACCTGAAGAGAAGAGAAGCAGCAGAAAAGGCTCACTGTGCCGATCGGCACAGCCTTGTGCCGACCGGCATAGGGGACTTCAGGGTATCGAGGCTGGTCCACCATTCAGTTGATTCTAGAAGGAAGTCATGCGAACCAATCTTGGGAGATATTCGTCACGAAGAGATAAAAGATACTCAAAGATTTAAAAGAGCAATGCAAGACTTGATCTCGAAGAAAACTGATTGGAAGGCCCACATGGAAGCTACCTAGGACTTTGGAACCGACTTAGAGGGGAGACTGAGTTGGACACGAGGTGTGCCGATCGGCACGGCCTCTGTGCCGATCGGCACGAGGACTCTCTTCCCGAGATCCTTTTCCTTTCCAAAGCACAGACTTATATAAACCTGTAGAAACCCTAGGGTTTCGGGATCTGCCGCGAGAGGGACAACACAGCTAGTAAGTTAAGAGCCACCTGGGCTTGCCCCGTTCTTCATGTTCTCTAGTTGTTAGGTCAAGAACCGCTGGTGCTAAGAGGTGATCCATCAATGTAGGCCTACTAGATGGTGATGTATCTTGTACTATGTATTATCAAAGTATGGTTGAATATGTGGATGAATGGTTTTGATTATTGATTGCCTGGACTTTATGGTCTTTACATGCACTTGTTCCTACGCTTAGTGACGACTAAGTATTAGATGCTATCTTAATTGTGGTGGCAATAACAGGTGAGGGATTCAATCTCTCACTATCTCCATTGTGGTTAAGGTAGTGTTGGGATCTTGTAATGCGCCATAATTGCATATTGTCTCTGTACCTCAACGCGCTGGAATATGCGAGATCTTTGAGATGATGTGTAGAGTGGAAAGCGGCTACCGACTAAGGCGAACTGGTCGGACAGGGCACGTCGGAAAGGGGTTTCTTCCTACCGATCTTCGGTTATGAATAATTAAGTAAATCCGTTTATGATGCTATTTAACTAAGCTTTTTGGTTACGATCTCAACTAGCAGACCTTGGCCAACTTACCCCGTGATCTAATTAGGTTCCTCAGGCTGTTCAAGCAACACTAGGACAACTCAGCCTCCGTGCCGACCGGCACAACGCCGTGCCGATCGGCACATCCCCCAATTCTCCCAAAACTCGCGCTCACGCTCACTAGAAAGCCTGGCTAACTCTTTTACTGATAATTCTGCTTAATTCCCATTGGTCCTTGTGGTTCGATTAAACCTTGGAATACTCTTCTGGGGAAAAAGTGCTACAACTGTACACCGTCCACTTGCGGTATATAAGTAGGTGCGTACAAACGACCAACACATGCTTTTGTGTTAAAATGTGTGAGTGCTTGGTGGTGTTCGTAAATGTGAAAATGGGTGGGATTGGTGATAAAGTGCAACCCATAGTGGGGAATGTTTCTGACGGGAGCAAGCGAGGTAGTCCTCAGTGGGGAGGCTATCTCTGGGACGCTATCCCTCGTGGAGGGTAGCTATTGAAGATGCTTCCTTCGGTCGTATAAGGACCGGTTCATGTGCCGCCTTGTCTAGCACCCTTCGTACGGCCACATGCCCTGTATAGGCAGGGGATTGGAACCACACCCTACTATAGTGTTCACCCGGCACCCCCTGGAGGCAGGAGATTGCAACGGAAGCCAGGAGAAGACTCGTTCGTTGGTGGGTGTTCGAGATCTGGCACATTGTGATTCAGGCTTTCTATATATGATTGATTATGCCCCTGGTGGTGATCCGTGTGCGATGCCGTGGTGATACCAAGTAGGTACGGGACCTTTAGCATGCCAGTCCAATCCGCGATATCAGGGAGGACTGGTGTACCTTGTGGGAAAATGTGTATACTCTCTGCAGAGGATAGAATCTATCCAGATAGCCGTGTTCCACGGCATTGGATAACGCGAAAGCTTGGCCACACAATAATAAGAGTTTCCGGCGTGAGTTATCCTTGGCGTGTTTTTGGAATACACCGGTTTGGAGCCGTGTGCTGGTTGTCAGCCAGCGTTAAAACTTGAGCAACTGGCGGGATGGATTGCATCTCCCCCATGGCCAACCTACCCCACTAAATCTATTGACAATACCTGATTGTAGTTTGTGAACTGTTTTGTTTTCAAAACAACCCTTGCATAAAGTTGGCTTTCCGCCAATTTGATAAACCCTCAGCCTATACTTTGTTCACACCCTTGCATAATATTACACCCTTGTGTTAGGACTTGCTGTGTACCTTATGTACTCACGCGTTTGCGATTGTTGTTTTTAGTAAGTGAAACCTTCGTAGAAGACGACGACGATTTGGTTTTCGGTTCTGCTTCTCAAGTCTGCTTGTGGTGTTGGGCCATATTTTCCGCTGTCTGCTTCACCGTTAGATGGTCGGATGGACTTGGATTGTTTTAAATCCTTGTCGTACCGCCACTAAGGGTCTTATATCAGGTACTATACTTATTTACTTAATCGAAGTATGCTTTTGCATATCATATCTGTGTTCTTGTGCGTATCAGCTACTGATCCAGGGGCTGATACAGGATGCACAACGGATTCCAGAAATGGGGTCTGATAAGTACCAACAAAATTCCGTCCTTAACCACCTTCACTAGTCCAAATTGTCTTGTTTATTTATGCAATCGTGATGTCTTATATATTTGAGACAATTTTTTGTGAACTCATATCAAAACTTAAAAAAAAATCAAATTTTGTTCATCAAAATTTTCAAAATTCCTGAAATCTCATGTTTATCGGTGACCTCCAAAATTTTTTTGTTCTCGAATTTGTTTTCCTAACTCCTTAGATGCCGACATATTCCCGCTGTCCCTTGTTTGTGGTCCCTTCCTCCAGGAACTCTTGAGATATATCACTTGAGCTGGACTTCCTGCTGCATGACCCCTTCCTCCTGGAACTCTTGCAACCTTGTGATATGTTGCTTTAGCAGGAATTCCCGCTGCATCACATGCCAAGCTTCCTCAAAAGTGATAGGATGCATATGGATACATGTGGACAGGTTGGTTGTATTTGTGTGCTGGATTCTTTCTACTTCTGTGCTTGCATCGAAAATACATCCTGGGTCAACATAGCACCAGCTGATGCTCTTATATATATATATATATCATTATGGACGAGATGGGTAGCCAAAGGTTCTTGGCTTAGGCATTAATGTTTTGCCAACCAAGCAAGACCACACTTTACACCATCTTAAAAAAAAGACCACACTTTACAGGGTGCCAGACATAGACAGAGGCATGGAGAATTCTAGCGAAGCTTTTCTTTATTGTATTCAAGAATACATATATTTTTACTGAGTTTTCTACTTGGCCCCAAATCATAAAAAGCTACCATTTGAACCTCTAGTACAAAGCTATTACTATGCTTATTTCTTCCAATCAACTTCACATCAGATATATTTTCAATTACAACATCACAGAATTAAAAAAATATTTAGGTGTAATTTAGTTATTTTTTCATGGCAGTGTTGTTTAATATTCAACAAAGTATGTGTATTTTAGTTTTTTTTAAGAGTGAAATGGATGGCCAGTGCTGCAACTCGTCCCAATGTGTCACTTGGGTTCAAGAACTCGCTAATTGTAGAACAGCACTGTAAACTTGTTCAGCTATTCAACTAGGTCTCTATACTCTCAGATTGCAGAATAAGCAAACTTGTTTGGCTGTGCCAGTTTAATCCAATTGTTTGTTTCCAAAAACATGCCAACTGAGATCTGACGTATGTAAACAAAGATTATGTGCCACTGTATTTGTATATGTCCCATGAGATAGAACTCTCAAATTTTATTTAATTTTTTAAGAAAAACAAATATGAGTTACATTTTATCGATGAAATATTTCTAGATTTGTTGCCCAGAATGAGCATATTCTATCATAAAATATTTCTATATTTGTTGCCCAGGATGAGAGACTGTACTCAGACAACGAGGAGCTTCGCAAACAAACTGCAAATTCTATGTTTTGAGAATTGAAAGCACGAATTTTTTGAAAGCACGAATTAAACGCATTGGAGGCCAAAACCGGAGCTAGGAAAAGACATGGTGAACATAAGCATGCGCGTACCCAGAAACTAGCATATACGGTCCATATACAGGAGCAAAAAAAAAAACAAAGGCCATGGTTCTGATGGCGAAGGTTGGTGGCGGTCGCTCGCGGCGCAACACCGGGCTGGGCTAATGCGCGCGCTCACAAGCACGTGCGTGCATTCGTTACGACACAGAAAACGACAGCCTGGTCCCACCCGATCCTTCCTTTCATGTTCCTTCGTGTCAGCGCACGAGTGACCCTGGTGTCAATGCCTATCGGGAGCGCCTATTAAAATGGAATGTTTTTCCTAGTACATATATAAACAAACTCTATTAATTAAAAACTTTCTTAGACTTATAAACAAACAAACTTTTGTTCAACCTTTTTCCAAAATTTGTGAACAAACTTCTTACTGAACTTTCTCAACTTATAGAACAAACTTACAATAATACTTGTGTACCAACTTTTTTTAAAACTTCAGTTCTACAAAAAAAAAGTAGACCTAAAAAAACTACACCCGCACCTGCGCACGTGGACCCTTTAGTGCATGCACGTGAAGGCCTACTGTTGAGAAGGACGGGCCCGCTTGTGCATGTGCGTGAGCGCTCAGGCTGCCCTGTCAGCACGATGACACACGTGTCGCTCGCGGATGCAAACGGGCGCGCGCGTCAACCAGTCTTTTTGCGGAACACCGGGTGTCTCTCTAATGCAACTCAGTCAACAACAAGGCTTCGATTGCATGTTCACTTTAGAACTATAAGACTCCTCTCAACATTAATTGTTGTATCAGGAATAGGGATGAACGTGCATCATAAGCGACGGCAGAAAGCCGGGTGACTCAGGCCACAGCGCTGCTCGATGATGCTAGTCTGAAGAAGGACGAGGTCGTTGCATGGAGCCTCGACCTCGAGCAAGGCCGATAGTCCAGAAGCCCAGTGCGTGACTTCAAACAGGATCGTGAACAGGGCCGGCATGGGGAACAGGAAGCAGCATTGGCCTCCAGCGTGGTCAAAGGGCATGTTCTGTTGTGTTGACCGTCTGGCGAGATAGCGCAGCCTCCACATTGTCTTATCAGACCCGGCGAACCAGTACTCCGACCACGTATGGCGTCTCGTGGAGCTGCGAGCTTTCTTGAGCTTCCATACCAAGACGTCGCGCAGATAGGATATTTCGTTGGACCAGATTGTTTCCAACGGGCACAGAATGCTTTCCAACAATGCCTCCCTGTCCTGGTGCCTCCTAATTCTATAATGGATATATGTCAGTGCAAGAATGTTGTGTCTCCACTTTCATGAGAGTAGGGAAAGAGTTTTGTCTAAGTTATAAGCTATAGAGATTTTTAAATTTTGTGGCCTGTGGTTACCAATAAATAGCTATATATATAAGGCATATCCACTATTATATAAGGCTGCCAATGATATCCCAACCATACCTGCTTTATTTTAAATATGCGTATCGATTCATGTCTAAAACATTTATTGGCCTAAAGTATTGGCCTCAAATCTTGACAGTAACAAATAGAAAACATCGAAGTTCTCAAACTGCTGGGGTCAGGCGACAACCAAAATTGCTATGACACTCTTTAGTCTACTAAGTCTGATCTGGTTGTTCATCTAAAATAATGGACCAAAAGAAAACAATAAAACACTTTCTTGGTCTTAATTATTGGAGGAAACATCCATTTTCTGGTGGTGCTATATGGTGGATTGGGCTTTCAGATTTGTCCCGCAAGTACTAGCGCTAGAGAATTTAGACCTGCGGATGCTGTGAGAAAAGCCTTTTTCTTTGACCGAAATCGACAATTGCAAACCGTGGTGAATTGAATACGGGGCGCCTGATGATAATTGACCAGGTGATGATCTAATCTCTAATGCAAACCGTGGTAACCGTCGTGCAGTTTTAATGCTGCAGCTTCTCAGCTTGCTTGAAGATGAAGAAAACTATGCATCGATTAGTTGATTCATTTTGAAACCCCTTTGGATACCATTCTTTGGAATTTAACATTTGTTGCTGATTAGTTGTGTGGTATAAAATTAGTCAATCAATTAAGTATGGTTTTTCTTGACTTCCATAGCAATACACGGGCAATTTGCTAGTTTCAAATAAAGTAGGGATCCAGTCCATAAGTCCCTAAGTCATAAACTATTGTTGCCATTCTGGTTCTCATCTGTTCATTTGTGGGATTGGTTCACACCCCGCAAGATCCAATATATATGCAACCACAGACTGAAGTTTTACGGTGCCTTATACAATCCGACGGTTCAGATAGATTGTCCCTCCACCTCTAGTACCACTAGACTGTGAAGTATTTACAATCCGACGGTTCAGATCGATTGTCCCTCCACCTCTAGTACCACTAGTATTTTTTAGTAGTATCTATAATACTATGGTATTTTAGGAAAAAAAAGAAAATAGTCGACTTGTAATTGTTTGTACTAACGAAAGCGAGAGGTATACCCTAATCTAATATCGCATAAGGAAATGAAGAATCTAATGCATCGCATCTAGGCAAGCGGTGGGCACCGAAATAGGTTCGGCGGCAACGGCAGCTGGAAGGTAGAAGACAGATCGCGCTGCCCCCAATCGTAATTTGTTGTTGCAGAGGACGCGGCAACGCTCCAACAGAGAAAACAATTCTTAGTTTTCCTTAAAAATCTCAGTCACGCAAAGGACGTTGCTAATCCCCGTGATAATCAAGCAAGGTCCAAATCGCTTTGTTGTGGCGCAGGACGCGCATCACTCAAACAAGGATCACGCGGGGATGAATAGCGCCGTTGTAGCGTCCAGCGGGGAAGATGGATACGCGAGGGATGGCGGCGCTGGAAGCGTGTTCGTTGCTGAGGGAGTGGCGGTGGGAAATGACTAGACTACCTTTTATCATACCGCTAGTATTATATCACTGATATAGGGCACCGTAAAACTCCTCTTAATCTACTCCCGTGGATGAGGAGGCAGCATAGATGTATGCAATTTGGCGGCACCAGGAATGAGATACTATCTTGGAGTGTAGCGCTTCAGAAACAAATAAATGGAGCGATATTTGTTGTTGACTAGATATGTTTCTAGCTAATACTTAAGCATAAATTTGTTTATATTTTCAATAAACAAAAGTAATTTAAAACACTTCTATATTTTTTCTACAAATTAAATATTTTTCTATGAAATAGTTATACTCATGCATCTTCTACAATCACTAGACCCTGCTGGTGCAGGGGCTGATGGACTAGTCCTATGCTTCACTTGTGTGGTGCAATTAATTAGCTAGGTTTATTATTGGAACCCTAGAACATGTCGGTGAGCTCCTAGCTGAATCGCAGATCTGGTATTTTCATTCTGGTCGGTGTGAGTGTCTTGCCAGTAGACGCAGGCCGAAGGAAGATAGGGATGGATAGGTTATGGTGACATTAATTTTACCGAAAAGGCCTGCCGTAGTGTTTGCAATGTGAGGTTTGGCTGCCTGGTAGGCCATCTATGAAATGCCCCTATGGGACGTGCCACCCTTATTCTACTTGGATTCCTAATTCCTCCTATTCTCACATATACATGATTTGGAGTACGAGAGGTGCTATCCGGCCGTCTCTCTCACACATACGTACGCACACAAGGTAGCTTTTATGTGGTGTTTGCGATATGAAACCATGGAGGAGCACGTTACATATCCTTTCTCTCTCTCTCTCTCTCTCTCTCTCTCTCTCTCTCCATGGAATACATGTACTACTGGCACATTCAATATGACACGTAGCACTTCTACCGATTACCGGCCTACCCATCGTTTTAAAAAAGAGTGGATTAAGATATGTGGCATGTGTAAGCAACCTTAAGGATATAAATCGTTGCCCACGCAATCTCTTACCGCCAGCTCAAGATTGATAGGTGTTGTACTTGTATCCTTGCCTTCAACCTCATGCTCCTTCACCACCACACTCAGCCCCCACATTGTGACCACCATCTTCCATGAGCAGGCGAGCGAACTTCTTCACCATGTGGGCGTGTGGGCACAAGAGCAGAAAGGGGAGGAGGAACAAGAAATCAACAAAAGGCATTTTTGTGCTTTCACGTGTCAATTGCGGTATGACTCAACGTGTGAACAGTTGCATGAAAGGGAAGTTTAGGTGATATGGTCAAATTGTAATGGCACTCATTCATTTAAGTTGATAGAGGGTCCAGAAAAATCAGACGCCCTTGTGGCAGATAAGAATTTAGGTGCTCCAGGTAGCTGGACCCATGATGGAGACATTTGTACCTACACGAAATCGGTTGTATAAGATGCAAACTGAAACATCCCATGAGCCTAACTTTGTATCTTCCGTTAGGGTCAATCTGAGTCGTATAAATAACAGATTACGCCAGAGAAACAAGCTTCGATATCAACATAATATTGTAAAGCTATAAGAAGAATAAAAAGGTGAAAAATATATGCAACGTAGACATGGCAAAATTTCCCAGAAACGCCTTCATTATCTAGAAATTATTCAGTATCTAAAATGATATAATTCATTTCCTTTATTTTTATGTTCAAATTCCTCCTTTGAAATCCAAAGAGAGCGAAACATTGGCATCGGGTGTTGTGGACTCCTTTGTGGGTCGCACTTATATGCGTCAGTGTGACGAGCCCAAGGCGGATACGGTGCAGAAAAGTGGCTAAGCACAAGCAGCAGGAAAAGAGGAGAATAATCAGGGAGATGATGAGCTTCAGTTTGTTAGGGTTTTTGCCTCTCCCACTGCACGGCGGCCCACGGCCTGCTTCACCCTTCACCTACTAACCATCACATTTTGCCGCGTCGTTGGCGCCGCTGCCCCTGGCCCAGGTCTTCCCTGAGGCCTGAACGACCCCTCCGGCCGTGGACATACGCCGTGGTCAGGCGTACGCTCGTTCCCCGATGGCGTTGCAAAGATAGTCATGCGTGCAGCATTTGCTTAGTCTACCCGCTGCCCGCGAGGTCGGCAAACTCTGGCTGCTTCTTCTGCTCTTCAACGGGAGCGTCCCGGCTGAACTTGGGCAGCTGCGTCACCTGAACGTGCTCTCAGGGCGGCTTCCAGGGGAGCTCGGGCAGCTCACAATGCTCCTGCAACTTGAGATTCCAGCGGAGCTTGACGCCCTGACGCAGCTTCAGTACCTCAACGTCGCGCAAGGCTTCAAGCTCTGTTCCTGTTCAAGAACAAATGCCAGGCGCTGCAGCTCTCCTCGGCGAGCAAATGTGCACTGGACGGCGAGGTCCCGGGGTTTGGCGCCACTGGGTGAGAATTTGGCGGGAAATTTGCTGACCGGTGCGATCCAAAGTTGACAAATATATAGCACAATCTCGGTTGTCATTATGCCTCATCTCAGTTAACTGTAAACGCGCGCAACGAACTGCATTGTTGTAGCCATCTAGGTAACGTTGACATAACATTCAGGAGATGCTAAGAAGAGAGGCTATATGTATAATGTGTGCCGTCAGAACGTTCTTCTAACTTGAACTCGTGCCTCGAAATTTGAACCTTGGATTGAATTCACTGCTCCCAGGCCAAGGACGGCGTGAATTTCAGGCTTGCTCTGAATTCTATGTTTTGAGAAATGAAAGCACGAATTAAGCACAATGGAGGTCAAAACTGGCGCTGGGAAAAGACATGGTTAACAGACGCGTGGCCTACCCAAAAACGAGTACATACGGTCCGGATACATGAGAAGAAAAAAAATTAAATGACCGCGGGTCGCTGCTGAACATCGCCGGAGCAGCCGACATGCTCATGGCCTCCCCTTCCCTTTCACGTGCTGTTGTTGGTGCCAAGATCGGCAGCGTTCTCGCGCGGCGGTTGCTCACGTTGGATCACCGGGTGCCTCTCCAATGCAACTTGGTCCGTGTGGACTGGAACAGGAACCGGAATGGGAACAGGTTCCAGTATGGAAACAGGTGCTCAAAAGGGAATTGGTGGCAGAACTAGGCTATTTGTACCGGGTACAAAATGCTGTCAAACATCGCCTCTCAGTCCTGATGCCTCCAAATCCCATACTGCACATACATCCATGCAAGAATGCGGCGTCTCCACATCCATGAGAGTAGGGAAGAGCTTTGTCTAAATATATCACTAGAGATGTTTCAATTTGTTGGTCTGTGGTTGCCAATACTTAGCTCTGTATATATGCGGTTTTTAAATATGTATCAATTCATCTGCTACATTTATTGGCCTCAAATCTTGCAGAACGTCGTGAAAATCATACCAAGTTCTCAATGTGTTGGGCTTAAAGGAACAATGAAAATTGTGATGACACATTCTGTTTACCAATTCCAAACCTGGGGTTCTTTACCAAAAATGGTATAGAAGGAACCATAAAACATTTTCTTGATCTGATTAGATGAAAATGTACATGACAGTTGGTTTTTCAAAAAAAATTCCCTTAATATGGTCATTAGGGGTGTCCAGTGGACTGTCTCGCTCTCTCTGTCCAGGTTATTACTACAATTCTAATTGTATTATACGTTCAGCTATTCCTATTCATACGACACATAGATCTCTACCCCCAGCTTGGACGCGTGAGACCATCCCTCCACCGAAGGTGTCTGCTGTTTGACTGCTTTAGTTGTATCACCTTTTCATGCAAACACATGCCCCGTGAAAAAAAAGCTTCAACAACACGTTGGGCCGGGAGACATTTGCTTGAAATTCTACCAGTCAATATTTCCATCCAAGAACCAAAGACCCCAGAAGCACGGCGTGCAGTTCTGATGCCTCCCATACCCAAGGGTGTAAATAAATTAAGTCTCCTTGTTCATCTTCATCAATAGTAGTGGCTCGCTCAGGTCATATGAATGGCCAAACTGTAAGTTTAACGTCTCTAGTCGGTTGCTGATAAGTTAGGCATGCATCGCCGTAGTCATGAAGTTGTTTGCCAGCTCGATCTACAATATTGAGGTGTTCATGTCCCTCAGGAAAACAAATATTGAGGTGTTCACGACTCACTATTTAGCGATCAAAATAAGGATGAGCACGTGCGATAAAATTATTGAGGTGTTGGTGACATTGAAATGGATAAAAATGGCATGATCACTTCTTGCTGTAAACGAGTCAACAACCAAGCTGTGATTGCATGTTCACGTGCACTATACCTCTCTATCTTTGTCCTCTTTGTTTCCTGCGCACCTACCTTTTTTTTTCTTTTCTTCTTAATCTCCGTACCTAGGTACAATGCCAACTATAGTGGGATGGAGGGAGTATACTCTAGTGTGGAAAAGGCATACTATAATAGCCAGAGCGCTTTTGTGCTTCACCAACCAATGGATCATAGTACACATACAGAAAACATCTGTGTTATGGTGTCAGATTGATTTAAATTAATTCACTGTTCAGTAGGCTAAACTGTTATTGATATCATTTTTGAGATTTCAAAAGGACTTATTTAATATTTAGAATATTGTATTCATTTGTTTCCTTAGTTTCATATATTGGTAATTAACAACTATTCTTTCTAGAGCTGTCATGGGTGCAAGAAAAAGTAGCAACCGCATAAGAAGATATATGATATTTTGGCAGCAAATTTTAATATATGACATGACATTCCCTGTTGATGCTAGTGCAACTTTTTGTCCGATCTCCTAGTGCTGACATAGTAAGAAAAAGGTGCATCTTTCAACTGAAATATCACAAAATTGCTATTGGCCAAAAAACATCAAGTCATGCAGTTTTCAGAAGTACTCTTTACAGGATGTAGCAAAATAGCACCATCTCAGCAGTCAGTATGCTTGCATAACTAGCCACCTAGGTTATGTTAAGATAGCAGTCATGAGATCCTAAGAAGAGCAGCTGTATGTATATATGTATATTGTGTGACGTCAGAACGTTCTTCTAGCTTGAAATCGTGCGTCAAAAATTGAACCTTGGACTGAATTTACAGCTCCAAGGCCAAGTGTGACACGCCGTGTCACTGGTACAGCAAACACTCCAAAACTGAACTGAACCCAAGTCAAATTCATTTCAAATTCAAAATCATGCTTTCAAATAAATGTCAAACAAATGCTTGTGAAGCAAGTTGAAAATTTCAATAACCATTTGCCCAAATTATAATTTCTACAGCAATCACATCTCAAATGATAATGTTGGAGAATTGTCCAGGATTTTTGAAATTCTGGGAGTGTCTCTAAAAATTCAGAGAAATTGATGTAAATCCTGCTGTTCCTCGAATATTAGTTCAAATTATGTTTCCTAAAACTACCTGTACCCAAAGGAGAAGTTGGAGCTGCATATTTATCCTATGTTCCCAGAATTTCTCATGATTTTTGGAGGTCTGGAAGTTCCCCTTTTAATTTGACAAATCTGACAGCATGAAATTCAAGTTTTTCAAGTTTGGGACAGTTTTGATATTTGTGAAGCAACTCCAAGTTTTTCAATCCACTGTCCCCTTTTCTAAAATCCTGAGCAAACAAGAGATCAATTAGTGATTTGTCAAATTTGTTGATTTTTGAACACTGTTTAGGTATTTTAATAAATGCCCAAACTTTCAAAAGTGTCCAACTTTGACCAGCTCTAGTTTGAAATCTATTCGAAATCTTGATGTGCATGTTATACCATCGCGTTCATCATCCTTTGATCTACCAGCCTGCCAAGTTTCAAGAGTTTAGGAACTTGTTTACTAATTTATTTAGTGCACACAAGTTGGGGAAAATATTTGACCGGCAAATTCGGGAAAAAGGGAAAAGGCCGCGGGACCCGCTCGTCCCCACCGTCGTCTTCACCGGTTGGGCAGTTCGAGCGGCGCCTCGCCGCGTGGCAGCTGGCCACCGGGCACGCCCACGATCTCCTCCTCCCCGACCTCGGACGGCCGCCCTTCAAAAGCCGAGCCGCTCTCCCAAAACCCTAGCTCCATTTTCCCCCATCTCGCGCTGCCACCTCCTGCGCCATTGCCGGCCACTCGAGCTCTTGTGCCGCCGTCGACGAGCCCTCCACCGCCAAGCCATCCTGCTCAGAGATGCACAACTACCCCGGGGACCCCCCTTAGTCATCATCCCTCCTAAGGCCAATCTCAGTGGGAGTTTCATTCCCATTAAATGACATGCCACGTAGGCAAAAACGATGACATGGCGGAGTATTTATTATGAAATGGCCGGGATGGGTTTCACCCCTATGAAACTCTTTTGGAACTATTTCACATGTATGAAACTCTAATGAAATATGCATTGAGAGTCTAAAATTTCATCTCAACTTATTTTGGCCAATCACAAGACAACAAGTTAATATGATGGCCTATCTATGAAACCGTGAGATAAAATTGTGCATTGAGATAGTTCATTTCATATCTCAAACTAGAACTTTTAAGATGATGTGGCACTCTTGGAAAAAGTGAAATGAAACTATGCATTGAGGTTGGCCTAAAGCAGCCGTGAGCTCGCGAATCAGGGCCCTCTCCTCCAACTCCGGTTGCCCGAGCTCCGCCACGCCGCCGCCCGATTCGCTCCGCCTGGTGAGCCGTTTGGCAATTCGTCGCTCTGTGTGGTCAATCACGCCCTTGCGCGCCCCCTTGAGTTCCTTCCCTCGTTGTTTCCGCAGCTCCACACTATGCCACCCACCTTTTCCCCGCCGTCAAGCCACCACGAGAAGCTCAACGCTGACGACCTCCTTCCGCTCCTCTTCCTCGACGACGTCTTGCTCGCCTAGCTTCCCGAAGCTGTGGTGAACCTCCTCAGTCAGGTCCTGACCGCTCTGGTGCCCTATTACGCCGTCGCGACGTCGCCGAACTTCCGCCTCCGCTTCCGCTCGCTGCCGACCACCCGCCGGCCATCCCCGCGGGCTCCCATCTTCCCAGGTGAGCTCGCCTTGTCTTTCCGCCCCACCCCGCCTTCTTTGTTGGTCGCCAGACCGCCGGGACTCCAAGTCCGGCGAGAGCGCCGCCGCGCTCCGGCTCCGGCGAGTCGACCGCCATGGATGCGCCCGGCCTAGATCTAGCCCGGTCCAGCCGTGGCCCGGTGTGTGGCCCAGGTCCAGTCAGCCCAAGCCGCACGACTTAGCCTGTGGGCCAGATCTGTTTCGACCCACCTTCCTTTTTCCTCTTTTTTCCGAATTTCTTTAATTCCTCAAAAATCACAGAAGCTTGTAAAATTCATAGAAAATTGAAAATAAATTGTAAAAATGCAAATCCAATTTTTTGGACTCCTTGTGACCATATCTATCCAACAAAGTTGTCAAACCGCATATAATTCCTTCTCCGTTTTCTTTAAAATTCCATAAGTGTTAAATCTTGTTTAAATCATAATAAATACCTTGTTGCTCGATAAATCATGAACTCTTGCTTGCTTGTAATTAATCTGCCAAAACACCTACAGAGAATGTCTCCACTGTCAGATCTTGCTTAATTAATTTATTATGATTTAATCCTTGTCTGCACTATTTAAATCGTAATAATTAAGCTGCCATACAATGAATCGTCAAACTTCACACTAAAATACTTCCAGTGCTACTATTCACCAGAAAAATGCCACTGGACGTAAAATAATTTTCAAAATTAATTTAATCTAATTAACCAACTTAAGTTAGTTTATGTAATTAATTTAATCAAGAGTCAATGCAGGAAATCATTCAGACGAAAGTATAATTAAACTTAATTGCATCATTTCATTGCATCTAACTCGCATTTCTTTGCCATGCCATATAGTTTGCGAGGTGATCCAGGAGCAGGTGGAGGACTATGATGCTGAGCAGCTCAGGAGGAGCCACTGACTTATCATTTTGCTGACTGTGTTAGTTCTAGCGTCTTCCGTGAGCTAGGCAAGCCCCGGTGCATCTCGACCTATGTTTTCGGTTTCTTTTTATCACTATGTATGGAGTCTAGTTTGTTTGTGCACTAGGTTTATAGGAGTTGATTGGAACCCTAGAACTGCATTAGGTTTACCCTTCCTGATTACCCTTGATGTTCCCTGTTAGTAGTATGTTGTCTTTTGTCGATCGTTAGCGCTGCTATGCTTAGTTGCTAGTGATCGGTAGAAGACGGGTTGTAGGTCCCACTCGCGAGATAGGATCATGACACTCTGGTTTGT
This sequence comes from Eragrostis nindensis, assembly GCA_012490785.1. NCBI lineage: Eukaryota > Viridiplantae > Streptophyta > Magnoliopsida > Poales > Poaceae > Eragrostis > Eragrostis nindensis. The sequence continues at coordinate 1,901,436 of JAAXCT010000011.1, read as the reverse complement.
ACTAGAAGAATTATAGGTTTGTTGGAGCCCAGACGGGGATTGTTTGTATAGGATGGTTTGCGAAGACGGTGGTAGCCCCGTCTGTGTCGGTTAAGGACCGTTCGTTGTTGGCCCTATTGAGCAAGTTTGAACGTACTGATTCACATGTTGGTGTTTACGGGCCCAGTAAACCGATGTCGTCGTACATCGCTGAAGAAGCTGGCGTTGTAAAAAAAGAAAGTGTTTAGGAGTCCGACGTCCATCTGAATTTTCATTAAGAAGAAGAAGCTCACCAAAGCTTTCAGGCAGGGAGGTGAGCTCAAAGTGACTTGGTGCGGATGCGGGGTTTGAACCCCTTTCTGGTCCGGAAGAGTTTTATCTAAATTCTGAGCTAGAGAAGATTCAGTGTGGCAGTCTGTGGCTGTAAATAATTAGCAAGGTATATATAAGGTTATTCTGGGGTATGCATTATTCTTACAATGCATGTACCTGACCTCATGGGAACCAGAAAGGCCATAACTGTGAATGATATGCCAACCATACCCCAGCATTTTTTTAAACACGTATCAGTATATGTAGCCCACATTTATTGGCCTGAAATCTTGATTGTAGCAACAAGAAAACAATCAAAACTGCAATGAGAATCTTAGAGTACTAATTCTGATCGAGTGCTCTTCATCTAAAATTGTATAAACAAGAACTACAAAATATTTTCTTGGTGTTATGAGATGAAAATAGACACCATGTTTTTAAACAAGAACACACTTGCTTTGCATAGAGCTGCGAGCGTTCCAGACCCCAATGTGGTGCAACTTGAACGGATTTCTCGACAGCATTGTTGATTCCACCTGGCACATGATGCTCTAAGGTATCACCTCTGATTCCTGGTGCCTCCTACTTCCATATTTCATATGGTAGTACTTCTCCGTCCGTGGTTGCCAATAAGGCAGGCATATATAGGGATTGTGTGGCGTGTGCACCATAAATCTCACAAGGGGACCTCCAGAAGAGAACCATTATGGGCACAATTTACTGACCACGACCATATCCCTAATTTCATTTCAAATATGAATCAGTTCACGTCAGCTACATTTATTAGACTCAGATCTTGGCAGTAACAAAAAGATCATCATAAGAATCATACCAAGTTCTGAATGCATTGGGGTAGGGGAAGGATCATCGAAGTTATGCCACGGCATTGAAATAATCTAGCTCTGTTCTTAGTTCGATCAATGCTTGTTCCGTATTTTTTATATGACCCAATTAATCTTAATGCCGTTAATTTTTCCACCGGGCATGAAATGGTTTCAAAAGTATTGCCTCTCATTCCCGGTGACTCCTAATCCTATACTGTGTGTAGATGGATGCTGGGACTCATCCATGGAATGGAGTAGGGAAAGCTTTGTCTGAATTCTGAATTACAGATGTTTCAACTTCATGGTCTCTGGATGCAAAAAAGGCATAAGCAAGCCAAATATATAGGATTGAATGGGGTGTGAACCATTCTCACGAATGACCAGATGAGAACCTGAACGGCCACAGTTGTGTATGATTACTGAGGGCCTCCTACTTTATTTTAAATGTGTACTACGAATTTCATGTCTGCCAGACTTATGGGTCTGAACTTTTCACTGTAATTTAAAAAAAAAGAACCTCGTTAAATCAGGCCAAGTTCTCATTTTACCGTAAAAGAAGGAAGAAAATTGCAAGGGAGATTTTACGGTTTCGCGACATAATTGTAGGTCGTCCATTTAAAGTAGATCGGCGATCTTTTACCTTCGAGGGGGTAAATAGATCATCCATAATTGTAGGGAAAATTGTTTCCAGAGTTGTTAATATTTTGCAATGGGAATTGATGCACTCCTTATTTCTTGTACTGTATATAGCTGAGGCCCGCCATGTCAGACTGATCAACTTCAATGTGTCAGCATGTGTGCGCAGGTGATTTTTTTGCTTCACGCCGTGATCTGCTGGCCATGGTCGAGCTGCTGACCGAGAACAGCTTGTCGTACACGGTAGAAGTAAACTGCAGTTGGATTCTTTTGCAATGGACAAGCTATACCATGTCAGTTGTGGTGACGCGGTTTATTTCCTTATTTTATGGTGAAAAAAGCATTTTAGAAATTAACGTGACTGTGACATGTGAAACGTAGTCTCTTTCATTAGCTGAGCATTATCGAGTTACTTGTGACAGGCATGGAGTTCTCAACCTTCTGCACCCCTGACCGACTAATTAAGCTGAGAAAGGTTGGGCCTGTCCCCAAATTAGCCCCATCTTTCAGCTGATTCAGGAAGATATGATGCGTGTCTACAATTCAACAACGGTGTTCTCATGTTGCGAGGTCAGGAGTGCGAAGATCCCAGATGTGGCCGGTGCGGTCAAAAGAGATATTCTGCTGTGCCGACCTGCAATCTGGCACGTTAGTTCTGCCTCGACAGGGTCTTATGAGAGCCAGGGAGTCCGTGTACTTCCACCACGGCTGGTACCGCATCGAGCTCCTACCATTCCTGGATTTCGGTACAAACATGTGGTGCAGCTCGGTCTGACCGTCCGATGAGATTTTTTCTACCGGCCACATAGTGCTTTCAAGCATTAGTACCTCTCAGTCCCGGTGCCTCCTAATTCCATACTGGATACATCGTGAGAATAGGGAATAGTTTGGAGCTAGACATGTTTCAGTCGGGCGGTCGGTAGTTCCAAATAAGTAGCAAGGCATATATAAGGTCTGCGAGGGTGTGCACTATTATCACAATGCCGTGCCCGCCCCTGCATTTTTTTAAAAAAACTATTCATTTATTGGCCTCAAATCTTACTAATAACAAAAAGGGAACAATCAAAACTACAAGAGACTCCCAAAAACCTATTATTGGGAATCAAGGCAAAAACCGATGCTCCAACAGTTCCCAAACTGTGGTCCCAAATTTCTCACACTCCCGATCCTGACCGGCTTGGTTGCCATTTTTCCGCCCATTGCTCGCGCTCCCAATCACTCGATGCCGCGCACTTCCTCTCCTCCCCCGCTCCAATCTCCAGCACGCGCCCCTTCTTCTCCCTTTCTCCTCTTGCTCGTGCCTGCATTCCATTGGAGAGGGCATTGCCGCGACGCCCTGCCAAGACCACGTGGCTGCTGGGCCCTACGAGAGACCACCTCGTCGTCGTGCTTGCCGCGGATCACACCGTCGTGCTTTGTTACAGATCGCGTGGCCGCCGGGGTTCCGAGAACGTGTGGCCGCCGTGCCTTGCTGGAGCTCGCATTTCCGTCGCCTCCGTCCGTCGAGTTCGTGCTGTCGAGATCCTTGCCCCGTTCATGCAGTGCAGTCGTCTCTTCCATCCAATCCAGAGCATCGCGTACGTCTGCTGTAATTCCCCAATCTCAGCTGCTTTGTGCTTGCCGATCAGGTGTTTGTGGAACGCTTCAACGTGGTTGATTAAAATGTTGATGGCCAGGGAACCATCTCATCGACTTTGAACATGTAGAAGAATGAATTTTCTCAGTGAGACTGTAAAGTAAACCAGATATGCGGAAGGCGTTGCCTCTCCTGGAGGTCGCCGCTATATTTATATTGAGACTAACTTGGAATACAAGTTACAACAAGAGATAAACTCTATCTCTACAACAAGATCACGCACACAACTAACTCCTAGTTGGTTACAATGCACACGGCATATCTCAACCTACATGAGATATCTTAACACTTCCCCTCAACCACAACTTAGTCAAGTTGAGACTGCGTCTAAACATTTGTAGTTTCTGCAGCGGCAAAGCCTTCGTAAAACCATCTGCAACTTGATCATGAGTGGAGATAAATCGAACATCTAGCTGCTTGCGCGCCACGCGTTCTCTGACAAAATGAAAATCAACCTCTATATGCTTCGTACGACTATGAAAAACTGGATTGGCTGTGAGATATGTAGCTCCAAGATTATCACACCATAAACATGGTGCTCGTCGCAACTGAACTCCAAGCTCAGCAAGTATACTTTGCACCCAAATCACTTCAGCTGTTACATTCGCTAGAGCCTTGTATTCCGCCTCAGTGCTAGTCCAGGATATAAGATTTGGACCAAGAAACACTGCAAAACCCCCTGTTGATCGACGATCATCAGATGAACCCGCCCAATCAGCGTCTGAAAAACCACTCAACATTACTGAAGGACTCTTCCTGATCCGAAGACCTAGCCCCAGTGTTCTATTCAAATATCGACGGATACGTTTCACAGCTGACCAATGCGCTGTTGTAGGTGCATGTAAAAGTTGACACACTTTGTTGACTGAGAACGAAATATCAGGACGAGTTAGTGTCAAATATTGAAGCGCACCAACTATGCTACGATAATTTGTAGCATCTTCTTTGCTTAAGGGCTCACCATTAAGAAGAGACAACTTCTCATTTGTAGGCAGTGGCGTGTTCATCTCCTTACAATTCTTCATACCAGCTCTAGCAATAACATCGGCTGTATATTTTTCTTGGGTCAATAGAATATCAGTACCACAACCCTGTACTTCTATGCCCAAGAAATAACTGAGAGTACCAAGATCTTTAAGAGCAAAATCTGACCGGAAATCATTAAGCAATGCATCAACTGCAGCAGATGAAGAGCTAGCAACAACAATGTCATCAACATAGATGAGTAAATAAATGACCACCATGCCCTTGTTGTAAATAAACGGCAATAATTGTTCCTTCCAATAACACGAGAAGGGAGGCGATTAATAAGAAAAGCGGCTGTAGAGAAGGCTTCATCCCAATACTTCAGTGGCACACACGCATGAGACAACAATGCAAGGCCAACCTCCACAATATGGCAATGTTTACGCTTAGCAGCACCGTTTTGCTGATGAGTGTGTGGACAAGAAACAAGGTGAGAGATGCCAATACGCTAAAAAAACGAACTTAGCTTATGATACTCACCCCCCCCCCCCCCCCAATCAGTTTGCAAAGCGAGAATCTTCCTATTAAACAAACGCTCAACATGTGCTTGGAAGTCATGAAACTTTTGAAAAACTTCAGATTTGTGCTTGAGAAGATAAACCCAAGTAAACTTACTAAAATCATCAATGAAACTTACATAATAATTGTTCCTTCCGACCAAACTAGGAGCAGGACCCTAAACATCTGAGAAAACTAATTCTAAAGGAGCCGTTGACACACTAACAGACTTTGGAAACGAAGCTGATGACTCTTGGCTTGTTGACACGCATTGCATACAAGCTCATGGTCTTTATTGGACACAAATGGCAAATTATTCTCACGAAGGACTCGAATAACGGTAGAATACGACGGATGACCAAGCCGGCCATGCCACCTCTCCGAAGAAGGCTTCATGGCACCAAATGCACACTTGGTTGATGAATGCTCCAAGGATGGAAGGGGGTAGAGGCCACCTCTACACCGACCGCGAAGAAGAACTTGTCTCGTTGCTCGATCCTTTACAAGGAAAAACCACGGATGATATTCAATAAATACATCATTATCATATATGAGACGATGAACAGAAGCTAGATTACGGTGAGCATTAGGAACATGAAGAACATTTTTCAAAAGCATACTCCGAGTAGGGGTAATAACAAAAGATTGACCAACATGCTTTATTGTCATACCTGAACCATTAGCGGTATGCACCTGGTCCTGGCCGTTGTAGTTCTCCTTCATGGTGAGTTTGTCGAGGTCGCCGGTGATGTGATCAGTAGCACCACTGTCTGTGTACCAGATCGGATCCACACCACCTTGGGATGTAACAGCCGTGGATGCGCTTTTGTTACCGGTGAATTTCTTGTCGAAGCGCTTCCAGCAGTTGATGACGGAGTGGCCAAACTTGTCACAAAGTTGCCGTGCGTGCCACGGCCACCGCCGCCAAGCCCGAAGCCACCACGTCCAGCATCGCCGCGGCCACTGCGGAAACCGCCGCCAGCGCCGCGACCCATGGGCTTGCCTCCTTTGCCGCGCATGGCGGCGTTCACGGTCATGTGATGACCGTTCTACGCCTGCAGATCAAGGCGCGCCTCCGTAGCCAACATCTGAGCGTACAGCTCGCTCAAACCGATCGGATCGGCACGGCCAGTGACCTGCTCGATCATCGGGTTGTAATCCCCATCAAGGCCGCTGAGGATGTATGCCACCACGTCGTCGTCATCAAGGGGCTTGCCTGCCGCTGCCATCTCATCGGCCCATCGCCGCATCTTGGAGAAGTGCTACGACACGGTCTGCTCGCCCTTGCGTGTGGTGGACAGCTTGGAACGGAGATGCACCAGCCTCGAGCGAGACTGGGACGCGAACATCGTGAGGATAGCACCCCACATCGCCGCAGCAGTGTCCTTCAGCGCAACCTGCGCTAGCACCTCTCGCGAGAGAGATGCAACCAGATAGGTCAGGACATATTGATCCTGAACAACACTGGTGGCATACTCCAGATTCGGAATCTTGGTGGTCTTGGAGTCCTTGGTCACCTCGATCTCTTTGGCCGGCGCCACCGCCGTGCCATCGAGGAAACCCATCAGCTTCGCCGCCCGCACAGCCGGAACGACCTGAGCCTTCCAAAGCAGGAAGTTATCAAGCGTGACCTTCTCCCCAACAGGCAGAGAGAGAGGGCTCGGACAGGAGGACGATGAACTCGCCATTGGTGGATGTTTGTGGAAGAGGTGCTCTGATTACCATGCAAAGTAAACCAGATATGCGGAAGGCGTTGCCTCTCCTGGAGGTCGCCGCGGATATTTATATTGAGACTAACTTGGAATACAAGTTACAACAAGAGATAAACTCTATCTCTACAACAAGATCACGCACACAACTAACTCCTAGTTGGTTACAATGCACACGGCATATCTCAACCTACATGAGATATCTTAACAGAGACTACGGTGGCTAGCGAGTTGGACTGGATGCATAGATGGACGAGATGGGAAAATGGGGCCGAAATGATGGTTTTTAAATTTTTTGGGAACTAGATATTGGGAACTGTTGGTGGATAGACTTTTTCCTTGCTCCCAGTAATTTTTGGAAGCTCCCAATACCAGCTTTTTGAGAGTAATTTTTTTGATACCAGCTTTTTGGGAGTAATTTTTTTAGGAACTCTTGGAGATGCTCTAAGTAGTAATTCTTACCGAGGGTTCTTCATATTATACACTAACACTAGAAGTACAGAACATTTTGTTGGTCTTATTAGAGGAAAATGTACACCATATTATATTTTTTAAAAGTATTCCCATAACTTGGTCATTAGGGAGTCAGTGTCAAGTGGGGACTCTCTCTCTCTCTCTCTCTCTCTCCAGTCCAGGTTAGCACTACAGAACTCGTTCCAGCCATTCCGATTCATACAACACTTGGAACAAATGACACCTTAATTATTTCATTTTCCACCAACTACGATTCGCACAGAAGGCAACTATACCAACTGTATACGGACATAGAAATAACTACCGATGTTATGCTCGAATCGCGGACTCCGACCACTGGCTACATCACCGGGAAGCAAACGATATCATCGCCTCCATCACGAGCTGTTGCTGACGCGGAAGACAGTGGGCTTGCAACAGCGGCGGTGCCTCAGGCGACTATGGTGCTCGAGGACGTCGGGGTCTCTCCAATGCAGCTCGGTTTCGTTTCGCGTAGAAGCCCCAAGGTGCCGGGAACATATGCTGGACATCGGGAACTCTAGGACGCGTCAGCTACAGGCGAGGTTGTAGGGCGTGCTGTGCTGTGCTACATTCTGGCATCGAAAGGTTATCATCACAGCCGCCATGACGGCACCCAGATCTGTCAGCGTTATATAGTTGTCGACTATGAAAAACAGCTGGCTTAGCATAGAGCTGCGAGCATTCTTGAAGAAGGGGACCTGAATGTGGCACAGCTTCCACCCTTGCCGCCCACCGCATCACCATGAGAAGTGCTTACCCACCATGCTTCCTCGTCCACCTCCTGCGTAATAGAAGTAGCAGCCCGCCTCGCCGATGGTCCCAATGACGTCGAGCCCCTGCTCAACTGAGGGTGTTCACATGAAGCTGCTTCATTGCACTTCTGCAGGTGCTTCATTGCATGGCTACCAGACACGAAATGTGAGGAACCATAAATTGCCTCTCATTCCGGGTGCCTCCAAATCCCATACTGTGTACTTGTATACTGTCACCTAATCCCCATTCTGATCTTTCTTTAAATGGAAGAAATAGAGAAATAACATAGCTTTATACAGGTGATTCAAATGACAGGCTTCTCATTTTTTTTTAATTTATTTGGAGGCTTGGCGCGAAGCAGAAGACCCAGTATAAATATACATTCTGAATAGAATAAAGAAAAGATGCGTTATATGTGTCCATACATCTCTCTCATGTGTTCTCTTACTCCCTCCATCTACAAATATACGGATTCGTTGACTTTCAGCGAAGTCGTTTGACCATTTGTGTTATTCAAAAAATTATGCAAATATTATTTCTTTTATTATAATTTGTTTTATCACCTAATGTACTTTAGATATGACTGGTTTATTTTTGTATTTTTATAACTTATTTAAATAAGACAAGTGGTCAAACGAGCTAGCTGAAAGTCAACAAATCTTTATATTTATGAATGGAGGAAGTACTTAGTTGGCCAAACATTAATGTATGAGCAAGGAATCTATATGCTCACGTACCCGGCTCTTCCACATTTATATACATAAACATCAGCGCTGCGGTGTTAACCATCATCTATTTTTTCCTAGGGCATGCATGCATATGGATTCTATTACTTCTGATATATTTTTTGGGAGAGAAATGTTTGGCATGGGATGCAGCGGGATTCCAATTCAAGGAACTAACTGAGGAGACGCAGGTGCGCCATGGTGTCATGAAATTCACCACGGTGTGGTGGTTTTCTGCAATTCCAGGTTCCCGCTGCAACAGAGAAGGCTCCCGTTGCAGCTGCCTCTGTATGCAGCATGTGCCACCTAGAGGCGAGCGAGCTCAAATAGCGCACTGAATAAGTACCAGTGAAGGGTTCCTATTGATAAGAGTGCAGCTGCTCAGATCCAACATGCGCTTCCGAAAAGTCGATCTGGAACAAATCACGTCAAGTGCTCCACAGCAGTACGAATTGTTTCTCTGGAGCATGCACACCAGGTGAGGGTGGTGAGCTTGCCTATACATGTTTGTCGTGTCTAGATGACGATAAACACGATCCCTTGTTATCGTGCAGTGAAGACGATAAATATGCATGAATTGGTGAAAACGCTGAGTTCAGTTTTGAATGTGTGAAATACTGAAACTTCAAGGGGCAAAGATACAAAGTAAATGTTTTTATCTTCTCATTGTGAGGATTTTTGTTCCTAGGTACTTTTAATAATCCTCAATGAACGCAACTCACTGAAAACATAAAACCACAATCCGTGGATATTCATCTTATACTTTCAAATTAGAGGCTCCTTATGAAACCTACACATCGTAGAAAAATCTAAGAAATTCTCACAAAAAAACTAAAACATCTATCAGCCAATTTAGATTCTTACCGACATGATGATATTGCGGTACATGACAGATTACGGAAATAGGCAGTTTGGACGAGTAATATTGGCCATCCAGGACTCTTTGATAGGAAAAGAAATTAGGGACATGCACACACATATATGGTTGCGGAGAAGCGCAAGACTCTGTTCGACGGGGCCATGGCAATGCTGAGCTGGGGCTGCAGCCGGCCAGATGAGCGTCGCAGGGACTTTTGGTCGACGAAATCATTCTTGTCGGCGGCAGAGCCAGGATTCCCAAGGTTGGTCAGCTCGTCTAGGATTAGTTCCATGGCAGGGAGCCCAACAGAGGCTTGGTATTGTCATCCATAGCGACGTATTTCTTACCCGTCCTGAAGCTCGGTACTTGGAACCGTGGTTCCGCGACTGACACGAGGGTGATCCTCGCTTCATCGATCTGAACCCCCGGCCTATCTTTCCAATCCACAATTTGACATTGATACCATCAAATTTCAAGGGGTTACAAGTTTGGTTTGCACTGAAAATATTGAACTGCTTTATATGAGCGAAACTAAGCCATGCACGGGCCTGGACCAACAAACAGCAAGAAAGAATATAACCTCGACCCTGGAGTTGGAAGGACCAAATATATCTCGACTTTACGTGAACTAGCTCATATGTATAGATAATGAAACATCATATATCATTCAGAGAGGGGATGGGTCCTGTGATTAATGAAACTTCGCTGGACTTTCCTTGGACGTCACCGCGCTACAGCTTACCCAAGTTCCACGCTGTGACCGGAAAAGATCAGACAAGGAAGCTTCGCAGTGCCCGAAATCATGCATGCATGTTTATTATTGGCTACTCCGCCAGTACCTTGAAGCTGCAAATGTCTCGGGCAGTAAACTCGACGGAAACGATACAGGTCTAATTGTCTTATTTCTAACCTGACCATCCAGCTCCCGTGGGCCAACCACCTGCCAGGTCTGGGATTCTTGCCACCCTCCAATGAAAGATGTTTGGCCCAGAATTATTAGATATCAAACGAATACTGCCACTGGTTTTTTCGGGAGTCCCAGGTTGGGAGGGCTTGGACCAGCATGCTCCCGCGGCGGAAGCGACACTCTGCTCGAGGTGGTGAGTGAGTGCTAGAGGCTAAACTGAAGAAGTAGGTGTTCATCATGATGAAACGCATAGCACCTCAACTGCGAGCACACCTCCGTGACAGACGGCGACATCGGGAACGGCTGATGTTTCAGGAACCCCAACGCTGATCTGGCTTCTCAATATGAAGCTTCAACCAGAATTCCCGATGCATCCCATGCCAAGCATCTCTCGCTAACAAATTGTCTAATAAAGCAATAGCATACATATGCATGCTTGCGTGGAGGTTGATGTGTTTTGTATCATTGTAATGGATACATTCTACTTCTGTGCGCTGTGCTAGGAAATATATAGTTGCGAGTTAAAGAAGCACCAGCTGATATTTATGTGTATATCAATGTGGACCTTTATATGTGACCAAAGGTTGTTGGCTCTGGCATTAATGTTTCACCGAGGCAAGAATGACCTCACTTGACTGAGAGAGATGAGAAAGGGGCATCTACACCACTTTGGAAGTGTTTCTTTGTTGTATTAAAGGACATATTTTTACAGGTTCGTATTTGAACCGAAAGTACGTAAAAAAGGCTACCATTTGAACCTTCTACTACAAACACTAACTTATTTGTTTATTTCCCAATAAAATTTACATAAAAATATATTGACTTGTGCTACATTTATTGACCTCAAATCTTGCTTGTAGCGAACAGGGAATGATCAACTGCGATGAGAATCTTAGAGTACTAATTCCGATCAATGGTTTTTCGTCTAAAAAAGTACGATTCGTACAGCAGGGGAACTACCAACTATATATAGAAGCAACTACCAATGTTATGCTCGAACCGCGGACCCTGACCGCTCGCTACATCGCTGGGGAAGCAGACGTTCTCGTCGCCTCTCCTTCACGTGCTGTTAATCACACGGGAATCGGTGGGCATGCAACAGACGCGGTGCCTCAGGAGACCGGTGTTCGTGTCGCGTAGGAGCCCTCGGGAACATATGCTAGCCTCCGGATCGAACTCTAGGCCGCATCAGCAACAGGCAAATTTGAAGGGCGTGATGTGCTGTGCCTATAGTCTGGCACGATAGCCATGCCTCGAAAGGTTATCATCACAGCCGGCACAATGGTACCCCGATCCATGGGCACCGTGGACGGAGGATGTCAGTGTTGTAGTCGTCGAGTATGAACACAGCTGGATTTGCATAGAGCTACCCGCATTCCTGAAGAAGGGAACCCGAATGTGGCACACTTCGCACTGGTCGATTTTCAGATTGTTTCCACCTGGTACAGGATACTTTAAGGCATCGCCTCTTATTCCTGGTGCCTCCTAATTCCATATTGCATTCGGCAGTGCATATATCTATGTTGTCTCCTTGGCCAGGAGAATATGAAAAAGTTTTGCTCAACTTCTAGGTCTGTAGTTTCCAACAAGGCAGGAATATATAGGGTTTTGTGGGGTGTGCACCATCAATCTCACAAGTGCAGGACCAGAAGAGAACTATTATGGGCACTATTCTGAATTTACTGGCCGTATCCCTACTTTCATTTCAAATATGTATCAGTTTACGTCAGCTACATTTATTGAATTCTAGTACCAAAAATATCATCATGAAAATCATAACAAACTCTCAATGCATTGGGGTAGGGGAAGTGTCACACCCCAATTTTTGCCCATGATTAAATTTCACTAAAAATTTGAAATTTTTCAAATTTAGAACAAATTAAAAATGAAGTGTGTGATTAAAGTTAGCCAAACCACCTCAATTTTAAAATTTTTCATTTTGAAAACTTGCATAAAACCCAACATATGCATTTCTGGAGTTTATTGTCTTTATTTAGAGTGCTTGTTTGCTTTTTGTTTTTGTTCAAATTTGAAAATCCTTCAAATTCGAAGTCCAGAAAAGTTTAAACCTTTTTCTTCTTTACCGGGCCGGCTTTCTTCTTTTTCCCTCTGGCCGGCCCAACCCCTTTTTCCTTTCTCTCCCGCGCCAGCCCGTCACGGCCCATCTTCTCTTTCCCGGCCCAGCCTGCCAGCCCGCCTCCTCTCTCCGTGCCGCTGACGTGTGGACCCCACCGCTGTCCTCCTCCTCCCGTCCGGTCGCATCACCGCGCCGCCGCCCATACCGTCGCCGACGTCAGCCGCCGCACCGCCCTACTGTCACTACCACCTCCACCATTCTTGGCGCACCCGTCACGTCCAGCCGCGCCACCGCCATTGCCGTCATTAAAAAGGGCCGAGCCCCTTCCCCTTTCGCTCATTCTCCCCCCCCCCCCCCCCCCCCCCCCCCTCTCTCTCTCTCTCTCTCTCTCTCTCTCCCTCCCCTCTCCGGCGAGCTCCTTCGCCGCCTCGAGAGCGAGACCCTCTCTCCCTAACCTCCTCCAAGCTTCTCCGAGCTGTGAGCCACCCCAGATCGCCTCCTTTTCCCGCAGCCGCGCCTCGGGTGAGGAGATCGACGACGAACCTAGGTCGTCGCCGCTCCTCTTCGTCGCGCGCCAACTCCAGTCCATCCTCGAGCACAAAACGTGTCGAGGTGAGCTCGCCCTTCTCTTCTCTCCCTCCCGAGCTCAGTCTTTTCCCTTCCCCCACGCGCGCGCCCCATTCCCTTCGCGCGCCGCCGCTCCGCCCAAGTCCGGCGAGCTCGCGCCGCCGCTCCCATCCCTCCCACGACGATATCACCCTCCCCTACCCTCGCCATCATCTCCTCTTTCTCCCAAGCCCATCCGCGCCGATTTTGGGCCACCGGAGAGCCGTAACGGCCAACTCCGGCGAGCTCCGGCAAAGGCGCCGCCGCGCCGAGTCACCGCCGGCCGCGCGCACCGCCCTCCCACTCCCTCAACCGTCTATTTCCCATCCAACGCCCCAGATTCCGATCGGTCCACCATGGCCCGTGGACCCAGCCCATGAGCCCGGTCCACATGCCGTGGACCTCGTCTATGCCATTTCCAATAAGAAAATAAATCAGGAAATTCCATAAAATCCCAGGGCCCTGTCATTTTGCAGATAAGCCCCTGACCTTTTCAGTCATTCTATATTGGACCTATCATTTTACAGAAAAGTCCCTATACTTTTCTGTATTTACACTTTGACCCTTGTCTTTTGCACCGAGGCCCCTAAACTTTTCCAAAATTACAGATAGGTCCCTAAATCTTTCTGTATTTACCAAAAAGTCCCCAGAACCTTTCTATAAGCCCTCAGATCCCCTGGACCCATCTGTCAGCCTCTCTTTCTCTCAGGAATTTCCAGCAATTTCCAATATCAGAAAAATCTCAGAAAATTTCCAAAAATCCTATATTCCTTTCTAATCCTTTTCCAACCCTTGATCACTCTAGATTAATTAGGATTATGGCAATGCCTTATTAAGTTGGCTTAATCCGGATTAATTTCCTTTCCCAAAATTGAATAATCGATATCTCCTCCGTTTCAACTCTGATTCTGGCGATTCTTTCGCCAAAATTCATCTAAAATCATCCTCTATTCATTACAACCAGATCGAATCTAACCTTGGTCTCTATTTGGTTTCATTTGATTTATTGCTTGTTTAATTGTTTGTTGAGCGGTAGATTTATTTTCTTTTATCGCTAGATAATCAAGTCTTTGAAGAAGAGCCCGAGGATTTGGAATACGAGGACTTAGAAGAAGAAGACTTTTGTGAAGGCAAGTCTAACTCTCTTTGATCATATTGATCCTATGTTTGCAAAATATCCTATTTAGAGCTGTTTACAAATAAATGTGCATGGTATTTAAATGGATTTAAATGCTAGAAGGTCCTATGCAATAATTGTTTGCCATGCCTTGACTTGAATATATCCTGATCCCTTGTTAACCCTAGGAACCAATGTCATTAAGTTCCTTAATGATATGTTGGATTGCTCTGCCGCTTAGGACTTTCACCATATGTGTTTAATTAATCCTGCTCACATGTTTTTGTGTAAAATGTGTGAGTGCTTGGTGGTGTGCGTAAATGTGAAAATGGGTGGGATTGGTGATAAAGTGCAACCCATAGTGGGGGATGTTTTGGCGGAATCAGGCGAGGTAGTCCTCAGTGGGGAGGCTATCTCTGGGACGCCCTTCCTCGCGAGGATTGGCTATTGAAGATGCCTGGTTCGGTCGTATAAGGACCGGTTCTTGTGCCGCCTTTGCCTAGCACCTTACGCGCAGCCACAAGCCGTATATGGGTACGGGATTGGAACCACACCCTACTAGTACTCACCCGGTACCCCCCCGGAGGCAGGAGATTGCAGCGGAATCCCAGGAGAAGACTCGACGAGGGTGGCGGCGAGTCTGGCATTTATTATCTGGCTATATTATTGAATTGTGAAGCCCCTGGTGATGTCCGTGGGGGATGCCGTGGTGGTACCAAGTGGGTACGGGACCTTTAGTAGGACAGTCTGAACTAGGACCCCGGGGAAGACTGGACTACCTTGTGGGGAAATTTGTGCACCCTCGGCCGAGGTTAAGAATCTATCCGGATAGCTGTGTTCCACGGTATTGGACAGCGTGAAAGCAATGGCCACACTATGATTAGATTTCTGTGTGAGTTATCCTTGGCGTGTTTTCGGAATACACCGGTTTGGAGCCGTGTGCTGGTTGTCGGCCAGTGATAAAACTTGAGGCACTGGCGGGATGGACAGTAACTCCCCCAGGGCCGCCCAACCCCACTAATCTCTACAGATTCTTGATTAGATTGCGAACTGCTTTGTTTTTAAAACAACCTTGCATAAACTTGGCTTTCTTGCCTCGTTGATATAAACCACAAGCCTATCCTTTGATGAACTCCCTTGCATAATTTACCCCCTCGTGTTAGGCTTGCTGAGTACCTTAAGTACTCACTCTTGCTTCAATCATTCAGAAGGTGAGTCAGAGTTTGAAGCAGTTGAAGATGAAGATTAGGGTTCAGCCTGCACGCAAGTCTGCCTGTTGGAGTGGTGCCGTTCCGTCTTCCGCTGGAGTAGTAGTCTAGTGTGGCTGCTGTAGCAGCTAGTCGGTGTGTTGTCTGTTCTTGTGGTCAGGCCGCTGGCCTTTGTTGTAAGACCTTTTGTATAATAAAAGGGCTTGTATGAGACTTGGTAATATTATAAAAAAGGTATGGGACTGTGATGTCATTCTGTGTAAGCGTCGTATCAGCGTCTGATCCAGGGACTAATACGGTAAGCGCTAGTGCTCCAGAAATGGGGTACGACAGGAAGGATGTTTGATGGGATACCACTTGGCATCCTCAGAAGTCTAGCTCTGTTCCTAGTTCAATGTGGAAACGGTACCAATAAAATAAGCTTGTTACTAATATGATGCGGCTGATCAATTCATCTGGTTAGTACCATCCCGTTATTAGGCCAGTCTCAATGCACCTTTCATTTGTATTTAATCAACTGCCACATCAGATAAACAGGTGACGCGGCAAGAAATTAATTAGGAGAGAGAGCACGTTCCTTTCATCCCAACGAAAGGCTCCCGGCGTTGTTTCCAACCAAATGAAAGGGGAAAGAAAGTCCACTGAGGCCGTCCGTTCCTTTCTTCCTCCCAAAAATCAGATCCCGTGCGCCTTGCTACAGCTCCGTTCTTTCGTGGTCGTCTTCCACCTCCTTCCCACGCCTCGTCAACCGCCTGTCGTCCTCCTCCCCTCCTTGCCTCGCTGTCGATTGCCAAGCGCCGCGCTCAAACAACACCCCCACGCGATCTCCACGCCGCCATCCCGCGCGTGAGGTCCGCCGCGCCTATTGCAAACTCCGCTCCGAGTGGCCGCGCGCGGACCGTCGCGCTCCGCGTGAGCTTCGTGCTGTGCGCCGCGTTCGCCCTGCTCGAGCTCGGCTCCGCCATCCTTCCCGAGCTCTGTGCCGCGCCGCGCTCCAGATTCGCATCGTCGTCCTGCGCGTGGGGACCACCAGCTAGCCAGCCACACATGCAAGCACCCCTAGACTGAACTCTATGTTTCAAGAAACGAAATAAAGTAAATTGCATCTGTGGTCACTCAACTTGTTCGATCGGTAGGTGCAAATAGGTCACTCTTCTTTGAAATTGAACTAGCACATCACTAAACTTTTTAAGTGGATCATCTGAGGTCACCGGAGCCGAAGTCACGCTAATAAACAAAACCCAAGTCACTCTAATAACGCTGATGTGGATGCCACGTGTTAACCACATGACGTGGTGTGGTCCTCAAAAATCCAATAAGAAGTCAAGCAACAAGTGATCGTTGTTGGTTTGAAAAATGGTATTTTGCTAAGTGATTAGAAGATCTGCTACGACTTAGATTGTTTTTTGTAAGAAAAAAAAGTTTCAGATTGACATACTTGTTTTATATGATTACTCTTATACTGAACTAAACAAATTTGAGTGACAACTATATACCGCACTTGTTTTTTGGATTTCCTGTATATGTTTGTATTCAAGAAAAAATTTACAAGTGGGATTTGAAGACTGCGTAGGTCTGAACTATCTGATGGAATTTTGTATTAAATAATTCACCATTAGTGCTGTGACGCATTGCAATTGACAATAGTTCTAACCAGTAAAGTAATGAATTTTGCCATGGTTACCTAATTCTGTAATAGCTCTTGAAGACTCAACCTAACCCGGCGAGCCATGCTGCAACTGCGATGGTCACTGGACGATAGGTGCGCCATGTCCAGCGCCACCGACGAGTATATATTATTAGAGTGGTAAGATGCAACACAATGTTGGGGAGCATCCGGGAGGACAGGCAGCCACATCAGCGTTATTACCTTGACATGGGCTCCGGTGACCTTAGATGATTCACTTAAAACGTTTAGTGATGTATTAGTCCTGTTTCAAAGAACAGTGACCTATTTGCACATGTTGAACAAGTTGAGTGACTTTAGATGCAATTTAATATCAAGTGACGTAGTTTTCAAGAGTACTCTTTTTACAGGATGTAGGAAAACAGCACCATCGCGGTTAGCTGTATGCCTCTCGTTGACGAAGTGGATTGCAGTGACCTAAGTTATGTTAACATGACAGTCAGGATATGCTAAGAAGAGCAGCTATATGTGTATTGTGTAATGTGTGTAGTCAGAACGTTCTTCTTGCTAGAATTCAGTGCGTCGAAATTTGAACCTTGGACTGAATTTGAACCATGAACTTCAGGCTTCCAATGCAATGAAACCGGCGCTGGGAACAGACCTGGTAATGGAAGCTTGCGTGTGCCCAGCAACTACGTACTATACATACGGTCGGGATACAGGAGAAAAACGAAATGCCCGGTGCCTCTGGCAACCACGTTGGCTCTCCAATGCAACTCGGTCTCGTGTTGTAAGGTCAGCGATTGCCAAGATCCCAGCACGTGACTGCGAACAGAGTCGGCAACAGGTGCGAGAACGGGAAGCAGCAGTAGATGCAGCGGCGGCGATCAAAAGGCATGTTCTCCTATGCCGACCGTCCGCCACGTTGGCAATGCCGGGACAGGATGTTATCCATGCCGGGAAGCCCGTACTCCAACCCCGTCTGGCATCGCGTTGAGCTGCGAGCGTTTCTGGGCATCAAACCCAATATGTGGTACAGCTCGGACTTATTGTAGGACCAGATTGTTTCTACACGGCACAAAATGCTTTCAAACATCGTCTCTCTATCCTGGTGCCTCCTAATTCCATACTGGATATATACACTCAGTGCAAGAACAGATAATGGTTTTGTCAAAATTCTGAGGTAGAGATGTTTCAGTCCAGCGGTCTGTGGTTCTAAATAATTAGCAAGGTATATATAAGGTTCTGGTGTGGGGTATGCACTATTCTCACAATGCATGTGCCGGACCCGATGGGTACCAGAATGGCCAAAGTGCGCTGCGAATTGGTAGCATACCAACCACACCCCTATTTTATTTTACGTATGTTCAGCTCATGTCTGCTACATTTATTGGCCACAAATCTTGCTTGTAACAAAAGAGAACTTCTTGGAAAACACAAAAAAAGAAAAAAAAAACAAAAAGGGAACAAGAAAAATTGCTATGACAATCGGAGTATACCGATTCTGATCCAAGGGGTTCTTCGTTAGAAAATGGTATAAAAAGGAATTACAAAAAATTTCTAGGTTTTATTACACCATATATTTTTGAGGATTTGATTCACCTAATAGAGCCATTATGGGTTGGGGGTGTCCAGCGAACATTCCCTACATCTTTTCAAGTGTAACACTACAATTCGAATTGTATAACACGTGCAAGCCATTCCAATTCATATGACACATGAATAAAATGGTTGCAATCTGCTTGGGAATGTTGCATGATCTGGCTTCACACGATGAAGGCAATTAGCAAATACCATAACTCTCACAAGTGCACCACCGGACCATTGTTTTCTTCCATTTTTGTCACGGAATACCACTATTTTGTATTTTTTATGCTAAGCCATGGGCCTGGACAAACAAAACTGCACGGCAGCACCTCATCTATTTCTGGACCTTGAAGTCCATGATCTGGATATTCAATCAAAAAATTCCGGTGCCTCCCATTCGTACTGGACGCAAACTAGCTCATAAGCAAGCAGTTGTCGTTCATGCCTAGTATTTTTTTTTGTGAGTATGGTTCATGCTAGTATTTGTTATTTTGTGAGTATGGTTCATGGCCAGTATTCATGCACTATTTCAGTTTCATAACATATGCACTAAGCTAGTCTGGGTGTCCAGATTTATATTATCTTCTATCTTCGAGAATAATATACGAACTGAGCTCATGTATAGGTGCGGTTATCAACAGTAGAATAAATGAAACATCATGTTTGGATCGCGTGATACATCATTCATATAGCCAAACGTGTCCTGTAACAAAATATCTCTGTGCTTTCCTTGACATATCGCTGTGGCTCCGCCCATGGCGCATCACGCCCAGGTCCCTCGCTCCCTCAACTGCATCCACTAGCGTAGGACTAGGCATGCCTGTTAGCCTCTCTCACTGTTGTACATGTAAGTATCGATGATGATCAATGGAACCTGTGTACATGTTGTGTGCTCCAGTCGACACTCTCTCTCTCTAGCTCTCTCACGTTCTATCCTTCTACAGAGACATCCAAGTGAGTCGGAACTCTTCACACAGTTGCCCATTGGTTGGACCAAGAAGAAAGCACACACTGCTGCGGTCAGGGGTGGACGCTTTTTGCGAAGAAAATAATTCAGCATGTTTGAAGGTCTAGAAATTATCACTCTATTCATAGAAAAAGAAACAAAAATTAACCACCACAGATATTAAAAAGAAATAATCCAAAATACCTCTCCACAATTTTTTTAAAGTACCCACCAATCTCATTATAAAATAGATAGCCCAAAATACCCATCCATGTGATTTTAAATTTATTCACCAATGTCATTATTAGATTGAATAGTCTAAAATATTTAATTTTATATAGTCTTTACGATCGTGTCGGAAGGCCCTTTCTCGGGAGGGGTAGGATCCGTCTTTGCTCTGGTGGTGCACAGGTGAAAGGTTGTCATATGTGGTATGTTCGCGGGCGTATATGTCATGTGGTCAGGTCTCCTGATGTGGACTAGGGTGCCTGATCTTCCGAAAGGTTCGGTGGTAAACGACGATTAGGTCGAAGATGTGACACATGTCGATCCAGCTTCCGAACAACACGTCCGAAACCCCGCAATCGCAGCACCACGTCTTCTCTGGTTATCAACCGGCGATGCACGGTTGACCTCGCCCTGAAGGCTTATCTCTGCAAGCGAATCGAAGAACACAAGCAAGAACAAAGAAGAATGCAACCAAATTGCAGATGACAACTTAATCTCACGAAGTTGGGGTCTCACAAACCGACGGCGGCGAAACTGTTCAATGACAGATTAATCTAAGCAAAACCCAACCCTAACTCATGCGCCGGCGGCTGTAAATATAGTCTAAGGGGCGTGCAACATCCTCTGGACACACCCTTAATGGGCTCACACAAGATACAAAGCCCAAAGGCCCAAGACGGCGTCACAGCGCCAAGACAGATTCTGGACGTCCACTTGTTTCGACGATTCCCGACGACTCTAGATGAATTTGGACTTGAAACCGGTGCCATTGGAAAGGTGGTCGAATTATCTTTCCATCCATATCTGGTTCGCCCAAAACGGAGCCCGTATGCGACCTGGGCGGCCGTTTTAGTACAGACTGCTCCTGGACTCCGAAACAGAACCGAAATCGACTTCACTTGGGTCTCCAACTTGACTTGGACGTCCTTGCTGGTCTTCTCCGCCTCCAAGCTCCTCTCTACTCATCCCCTGGTCCTCTCCATAGTTCCTAATCATAATACATTCATTAGGTAGCAATCTATTCTCAAAATCAAATAAATAAGTACTTAGGAACGAGCTCACCTCTAAATTTAATTGTCGCGCGCGAGCTCTAGTTATAGGACCTTCAATGTCATGTGGAGGAGTGTTGTGTGCATCCGAAGGAGTGATGTCCTCATCATCCTCCCCCTCTTGAATTGGAGTCGTCCTCGACTCAAGCTCATCTTCTTCTCCCAAGTAAGGCCGCAAATCTGAAATGTTAAATGTAGGACTAACCCCGAACTCAGGAGGCAAATCAAGTTTTTATGCATTATCATTAATCTTCTCAAGTATTTTGAAAGGACCATCTGCTCTAGGCATTAACTTAGACTTTCTCAATTCTGGAAAACGATCCTTTCTCAAGTGCAACCAAACTAAGTCACCCGGTTCAAGTTTAACTTCGCTTTTTCCTTTACTACCGGCAACTCTATATTTTTCAGTCATCTTTTCAATGTTGTGCTTAGTTGTTTCATGCATTTTCAAGATAAAATCAGCACGATCTTTAGCATCATTATGTACCCTCTCACTAGTAGGCAAAGGTAGAATATCAATGGGGGCACGGGGATTGAAACCATACACTACCTGAAAAGGACTTACCTTAGTGGTAGAATGTGTTGCCCGATTATATGCAAACTCCACATGTGGCAAACATTCGTCCCACATCTTCAAATTTTTCTTCAAAACAGCCCTCAACATGGTACCCAAAGTACGGTTCACCACCTCAGTTTGTCCATCGGTTTGTGGATGACAAGTGGTAGAAAATAACAATTTTGTACCCAACTTGTTCCACAAAGTACGCCAAAAATGACTCAAGAATTTTGCATCACGATCTGAAACAATAGTAGAAGGCATACCATGCAAACGAACAATCTCTTTGAAAAAGAGGTCAGCAATATGAATAGCATCATCACTCTTATGACATGGTATAAAATGTGCCATTTTCGAAAAACGATCCACCACAACAAAAATGCTATCCCTCCCCCTCTTAGTCCTCGGCAATCCCAAAACAAAATCCATAGAAATATCCGCCCAAGGAATAGAAGGAACCGGAAGAGGCATGTATAAACCATGTGGATTCAAGCGAGACTTAGCTTTTTGACATGTAGTGCAGCGAGTCACGAACTGCTCAACGTCTCTCCTCATCTTTGGCCAAAAGAAATGTGCGGCCAAAACATCCTCCGTCTTTTTAGCACCAAAATGTCCCATCAATCCTCCTCCATGCGCTTCCTGTATCAGCAAAAGACGAACGGAACCAACTGGAATACATAGGCGGTTAGCTCTAAACAAAAACCCATCATTCAGCACAAACTTGTTCCATGAACGTCCCTCTTTACAATTCAGCAATGCATCTTTAAAATCAGGATCAAGCGCATATGTTTCTTTAATCGATTCAAGTCCAAAAATGCGACAATCAAGTTGGGACAGCAAAGCATATCGTCTAGACAATGCATCGGCAATCACATTTTCCTTCCCTTTCTTATGTTTAATGATGTAAGGAAAAGATTCAATAAATTCAACCCATTTAGCATGTCTACGGTTCAGATTATTTTGTGAACGAAGATACTTAAGCGATTCATGATCCGAATGAATAACAAATTCTTTAGGCCACAAATAATGACGCCACGTTTGTAAAGAACGTACAAGAGCATACAATTCCTTATCATACGTAGAATAATTCAGAACGGGACCATTCAATTTTTCGCTAAAGTATGCAACGGGTTTACCATCTTGCATCAAAACACCGCCAATGCCAACTCCACTTGCATCACATTCAAGTTCAAAAGTCTTACCAAAGTTTGGAAGTTGCAGCAAAGGCGCGTGTGTAAGCTTGTCCTTCAAAGTGGCAAAGGACTCCTCTTGTGCTTTTCCCCAACGAAACACCACTCCCTTCTTCGTCAACTCGTGCAATGGAGCAGCAATGGTGCTGAAATCTTTGACGAAGCGGCGATAGAATCCTGCAAGACCAAGAAAACTTCTCACCTGCGTGATGGTTTGGGGCAGCGGCCAGCTCTCAATGGCTTCAATCTTTGTCTTATCCACCTCGATTCCCTGTGGAGTAACAACATAGCCAAGGAAAGAAACTCGATCGGTGCAAAAATCGCACTTCTCAAGGTTACCAAACAAACGTGCATCTCTCAAAGCATCAAAAACAGCACGTAAATGATCCATATGTTCATCCATAGACTTGCTGTAAATCAATATATCATCAAAGTAAACCACCACAAATCGACCAATAAAAGCCCTCAAAACCTCATTCATCAAACGCATGAAAGTGCTAGGTGCATTAGTTAAACCGAAAGGCATTACTAACCACTCATACAACCCGAATTTGGTTTTAAAAATTGTTTTCCATTCATCTCCAAGTTTCATTCTAATTTGGTGGTAGCCACTACGCAAGTCAATCTTTGTGAAAATTATAGAACCACATAACTCATCAAGCATGTCGTCTAACCTAGGAATAGGATGGCGATAACGAATAGTAATGTTGTTAATGGCTCTACAATCAATACACATACGCCAAGTACCATCTTTCTTAGGAACCAAAATTACAGGAACGGCACAAGGACTAAGGCTCTCACGTACATACCCGCGGTCCAAAAGCTCTTGGACTTGTCGCTGAATTTCCTTAGTCTCCTCGGGGTTGGTTCTATAAGCAGCACGGTTTGGCAAAGTCGCTCCCGGGATCAAATCAATTTGATGCTCTATCCCTCTCAAAGGTGGCAGCCCCGGGGGTATCTCAGCTGGAAAAACATCCTCATACTCCTGCAAAAGGTTAGTGACAGCAGGAGGCAAAGAGCTAACAATATCATCAAGTGAAAACAAAGTTCGTTTGCATATGAAGGCATAGCATATATCACCATCAGAAATTTCAGCAAGATCACTTTTTGTTGCAAGCATCACTCTACCCTTCAATTTAATTCCCTCGTCCTTAGATCTAGGTGCAGGTTTATCACTTTTAGGTGGGAAAACAGAATTAGCAACTTGCTGATTTTTTTATCATTTTTCATACTAGCAGCTCTTTCTCTATCAGCTTGTTCAATTTCAACAGGGGTCAAAGGTAGCAAAGTAATTTTCTGTCCATTATGTGTAAACGTGTATTTATTACTTCTACCATGGTGCAAAGCATCATTATCATGTTGCCAAGGTCGACCCAACAAAAGTGAACAAGCTTGCATAGGTACCACATCACAATCCACAGAATCAGCATATGTACCAATGGAAAATGAAACTCTGCACATTTGTGTTACCTTAGCCTTACCAGAATCATTTAACCACTGGATATAGTATGGATGTGGGTGTGGTCGAGTGGTCAAGCCAAGCTTCTTGACCAAATCTGAACTCACCAAATTGTTGCACCTTCCCCCATCAATAATCACACGCGCACGACGGTTCTTAATGTTGAAGAAAATCTGGAACAAGTTGTGGCGCTGTATCTTCTCAGGCTGCTGAATTTGCGTGCTAAGTACACGCTGCACAATGATGTTCATTAATCCCGAAGTGTGTTCTGCGCTAAGGACATGGTCATCGGCGTCCTCAACAACAATTTCTTCATCAATGTCATCTTCTATGTCGGAGGTGCTGACATATCCTCCATCATCTGTAGTCACATATGCCCTCTTACTTGGGCAATCCTTCTGCACATGGCCAAGTCCATGGCAGCGGTGACACTGAATGCCGGTGGTGCGTCCCGTCGAGGCGACGGATGAAGCACTCTTCGCTGGTTCAGCCGATCGTGTAGTAGGCTTGGTCGGCGCCGCTGGAACGCTCGCTGCAGGCTTGCCCGCTGGAGGAGGCGTCCGGAAGGAGGAAGCCTTGGGCAGCCCCGCTGATGTAGGCGTGCGCGGCGTGTAGGGGGTCCGGTTGTTGTTCTTGTTCCGCTGCTCACGTCCCTGCAATTCCTTCTCTGCAAGCATAGCAAACTGGAACAACTGGTTGACAGTGTTAAATTCTTTATAATCAACAATGTCCTGAATTTCCCGCCTCAACCCAGAATAAAAACGACATATCGAATCCTCTAGTTCCTCAACTAAACCATAGCGCATCAAACCCTTTTGCAGCTCCCCATAGTAATCCTGAACTGACATATCTCCCTGTTCTAGGCGCATCAATTTTTTACGTAAATCTCTATGATATGAAGGAGGAACAAAACGATCACGCATGGCTGTTTTCAAAGCTTCCCATGTCTGAGGAGTACTACCATCATTAGCTAGACTATTCCACCAGATAATAGCAAAATCTTTAAATTCACTAGTGGCTTGTCTAACTCTATTCTGTGCAGGAACAAGATGAGCATTAAATTTCTATTCTACCGTCATCTCCCAATCAAGATATCCCTCAGCATCATAATTTCCAGCAAAAGATGGTATAGTAAACTTAATCTTGGCATAGGGATCATCGACAGCACGATTATTATTACCTGCAGCACGCCGCTGACTATGAATACCACTCATACCTTGAGTGTTGAATTGAAGACGTCGGCGCGCCCTATTCTGTTGAGTGGCTTCTTCATCAACGTTTCCTTCTTCATCAAACACCGTATAATCTGGAAGTTCAGTGTTGGTGTTGCTGCTGTTGTTGTTGTTGTTGTTGGCAGAAGAGGCCTCATTGGCCTTCAAGCGATTGTCCATCTCTTCACACTTGTCAACAAGCCTAGCCATCCGCTTGTCCAATGACTCAATGAGGTTGATCAGCTTATGCTTGTTGAGTTCGGCGGTGACGAGCTTGCCATTGTCTTCTTTTATCGCTCCATGAGCCTTCTCAAGAGCAGCTTGCAGCTGTCCTTGGCTGACACACTCATTGAAATTGTTGGGGGAATCAGCACCATTGTTGTCACCTGTCATCGGAAACACCAAAACAGGAAAGAAACCGTGAAGGTTATCCCTAATAAATGTCTACTGCAGGTGGTAAAAGTGGTGCCTCTCAAACAGCAACAAGGCGCGTCTTACCAAGTTCTTACAAGGTTCTCACTACGCAAAGCAAAGGAATACCTGGAAGGCGTGTTCCGCGATTGCAAGGGTAAGAACCTGTGCTGCCCAGAAGGAGTATGTGGAGCTAGGAAGGCCAAATATATGTGAGTGGAACACAAATCAAAGACAGATAGTAATGCTGAATATATGTCCCAAATTACGTATCCCTACTCGTGTCCTTAGAACAGCAGTGATGAACTCAATTCAAAGGATGAATATGATGGACACAGCAAAGACAGAGATCAAGGCAACAATCAACACTTCCGGCACTACAGGACAAAATAGCAGGCACTAGTAGAAATTATAGTGCTATTCAATTTTCTTTTTTCTTTTATTTTTCTGAAATTTTTCTCGCAACCAGAGGCACAAGAATAGGAGAAACTCAAAGTTTCAGCTCAATCTGAGAAAGGATGTGGTCTACAGAAATTCTGAGATGTTCTGTGAAAAGACCGAAATCAACTTCAATGATTTTTTTAATTATCTTCCTGATTTTTGTTAATTTTTTTGGCTGCGCCCGATTTGGTCATGCTCTTTTCAAGTTTGGAACCTGCTGTAAAAATTTCAACCAAAACAGAGCACCGAGCGCAAAGTTATGCCTGTTTTGTCGAAGGTGTGTCGAGCTAGGGTATATAGCAAGGCAAAACTGAAATCGGTACCGAATCGGTTTCTGGAAAAGTTCGTGATATGGTGGCAGCGGAGTATGGAAAGGTGTCTGGTGGTGGTGTGGTGATCTGTGGAGGTGTATGTGATGGCGAAACGAACACAAGCGATGAAACCCTAACACTGGATGGTGCGATGACAAATGACAGAAAAGGCGAAATCAAAGGCGGCGGCTAGGGTTTCCCAAGGATCACACGACCGAACTAAAACACGAACTAAACCAGCAACAGAAACTCGAACTAGGACACAAACTCAACACTACGAACTCTGAAATTGAATTATGCAAAGGCTAACGTGGTCTGGGAAGGGGAAAAACCTAACAACTAAAATTTTTTTGGCTTTTTGTAGACTCTAGGATGATGGCGAAACAAATACTAAGGTAAAGGTCGAACCTGACGGTAAACCAGAAGCTCTGATACCAACTGATGTGGACTAGGGTGCCCGATCTTCCGAAAGGTTCGGTGGTAAACGACGATTAGGTCGAAGATGCGACACACGTCGATCCGGCTTCCGAACAACACGTCCGAAACCCCGCAATCGCAGCACCACGTCTTCTCTGGTTATCAACCGGCGGTGCACGGTTGACCTCGCCCAGAAGGCTTATCCCTGCAAGCGAATCGAAGAACACAAGCAAGAACAAAGAACAATGCAACCAAATTGCAGATGACAACTTAATCTCACGAAGTTGGGGTCTCACAAACCGACGGCGGCGAAACTGTTCAATGACAGATTAATCTAAGCAAAACCCAACCCTAACTCATGCGCCGGCGGCTGTAAATATAGTCTAAGGGGCGTGCAACATCCCCTGGACACACCCCTAATAGGCTCACACAAGATACAAAGCCCAAAGGCCCAAGACGGCGTCACAGCGCCAAGACAGATTCTGGACGTCTGGAAGGTTCCCTTTTAATTCGACAAATCTAACAGCATGAAAATCAAGTTTCTTCAAATTTGGGTCAAATTTGATCTTTGTGAAGGAACTCCAAGTGTTTCAATGACAACCTACCCCAACCAAAAATTCTTTGTATATCACGTCTGAAATAAGAATTTTGGAGAATTTTGCAGAATTGTTGGAAAAGGTTTAGATGCTCAAATAAATCTTGTTTGACCAACTTTGACCAGCTGCAGTTTGAATTCTGTTCAAAATCCAGATGTGCATGTTATACCACGGTGTTCTCCATTCTTTGATCTACCATCTAGCCAAGTTTCAAGAATTCTGGTGCACATTTGCTAATTTATTTGGCGTGCACAAGATGGAAGAAAAGCTTTGACTGGTAATTCGGGAAAAAGGAGAAGATGCCGTGGGGCCCGCTCGTCAGCCTCTTCGGGCTCGCGCTGTCGTCTCCGGTTGGCCATCGCGGGCGGCGCCTCGCCGCGTGGCTGCGGACGACCGGCAAGCCCCGGCCCCGCCCCGGCCGCGTCGAGCCTTCAAGAGGGACGCCGCCCCGCTCCTTTTTTTTTCCCCTTGTCCGCCGCCACCGTCAACCCTAACCCTAGCTCACCGCGCCACCATTCCCGCCGTCGAGCTCGGGCTCAGCTGTGTTCCGTCGCCGGCGAGCTTCTTCCGGGCAAGCTGGTCCACTCCGAGACGTGTGTCGACCTCCGCGAGCTTGTCATGGCGCCCCGCCTCTCTCTCCCGCCGTGAGCAGCTCGAGTCGACCTCGCCTTCCTCAAGATCGGCCACCAAGCCTCGCCTTCTTCCAGTCCTGTGAGCCTCGACTTGATTCCTCACGCGTGTGGCTTCGTAACGCTTCCGCGCACACTCCTGACCCTTGTTTTCCCGCCGCTGCAGTGTCTCTCGCCGGCATTTCAACTTTTCCCCATCGCCGGTCGCCGTCGCCGTGGAAGGCTCGCCGTAGCCGACCACCTTATCGGCCTCCTCGTCGTCGACATCCTCAATGTCGAGCTCCAGCGCGCGAAGTCGAAGCTCCTCGGCTGGATCTCGTCGTCTTCCGCCCTCTCTGTCGACCTCCCGACCTCGCCGAACCATCTCCGGCCGTCGCCGCTCGACGCCGAGCACCTTCCGGCCATCCCCGCGAGCTCCGACCCCTCTAGGTGAGCTCACCGTGCCGTCTAGTCCCTCCCCGTGCTCTCCGTTTTGCTAGAAGCCGCCGGGAACGTGTCTCCGGCAAGTGCGCCGCCGCGCCCCGGCGAGGCTCCGACCCGGATCTACTGCGGCCAGGGCCGTGTGGTCCTCTGTGCCGCCGGATCTGACTGGTTGCCTCTTTCAAATTTCGGGAAATTCCTTTAATTTCCCAGAAAATCACAGAAAGTTTCAAAATTCATAGAAAATCGAAAATAAATCAGAAAAATCCAAATCCAATTTTGTTGGACTCCTTGTGCTCAGATCTATCCAACAAAATTGTCAAACTGAACAAAATCATTTATTTGTTTTCTGGAAAATTTCATAAGTATTAAATCTTGTTAAATCATAATAAATTCTCTGTAATTTCATAAATCATCTGATACACACTTACAGAGCATTTTTACACTATCAGATAATGCTTAATTATTTTCTTATGATTTAAATCATGTTCTATCTTATTTAAATCATTATAAATAATTCGTATTACAATAAATCACGAAACCTCACCTTCACTTTCAGTGGTACTCTTCACCAGAAAAATGCCACTGGACGCAAAATAATTTTTGGAATTAATTAATTTAATTAATCCACTCAAGTTGATTTAAGTAATTAACTTAATCAAGAGTCAATGAAGGAAATACTTCAGACGAAGATAATTAATTAAGTTTTGCACTTACAGTGTAAATGACTGTCCTATAAAATAATTAAATCGTATTGCATCATATCATTGCATCTGACATGCATTACTTCCTTGTCATGACGTGTAGTGATAGAGGAGACTCCGGAGCCCTGGACTTTCAGCTGCTGGAGCAGGCGCAGGAGGAGCAGCAGACTGACCCCACCGCTAACTTTGCTAGTGTCGTTCCTGAGCCAGGCAAGCCCCGGTGCATTCTGACCTGTGTTTTCGTTTTTCTTTTATCACTATGTATGAGGTCTAGAATTGTTTGCACATTAGGTTTATAGGAGTTGGTTGAAACCATAGACTGCATTAGGTATACCCTTCCTGGTTATCCTTGTTAATCCCTGTTTAGAGATGGTTAGGTCTTTTTGTCAGGCGCTAGTGCTGCTAGGCGTAGTTGACAGCTATCGGTGGAAGTCGAGTGGTAGGTCGCACTCGCATTGCAGGTTCATGACACTTTGGTTTGTACTAGAAGAATTATAGGATTGTTGTAGACTGGACGGGGATTGTTTGTATAGGAGGGTTGGAGAAGGCTGGGCCTTCATGATGGTAGCCCCGTCTGTGTCGGTTAAGGACCGTTCGTTGTTGGCCCTGTTGAGTGTTGGCGGTTCTTATGCGATAAAATTAAATTCATTAATTCCGCAAGCGCACGGATCACCATTGTAGCATTTCACCTTGGAGTATTCCAGGGTTATCGTATTTATATTTCCGCAGGGAAGTAGAGCAAAAGGGAGCTGAATAGTAGCAATGCATTGAATAATTTGGAGAAGGAATAATATATCAACTATTCTTGAGACGGGGGTAAGATAGGCATGATAGATATGGGTGGCACACACATCCTCAAATCCAAAGTATAAAAGAAATAAAACTGTAGTATACATTTGGGAGAGCAACGAGATAGAGTTAAGGCTACTTGTATGTTTATCTATTATTTACTCTACCTAGCAGTCAAGTTTACAAGATTATCTACTCTAGCTAAGTTCATACACATACAAGTCATGTCGTTTCGGGGCACACACGTGCTAGGTTAACCGATCATGCTAGTTCAAACCTAGGGAACCATATGCTATAATTAAGACCCTGCTGAGTCCAACCCGGACGTGGTGGATTACAGAGACCGGTGCAGCTGTCACATACACTCGCGGCTACCATCCTCCGTGGGGTTGGGTGCCAAACGTGCATAGGCCAAGCTCTAAGCGCCATGCTTACAACCCGCCTAGAAGAACTACTCTTGATCAACGGAGCAGCCCTATCTAAGAATAAACAAGCACAGATTTCACTTGACGTCATCTCCGACGATCGTACTTGCCTATTCCAACCATCACAAATCCCACAACAAGACTTCTACGAGCACTTACTTAACAGAATAAATAAACTAAATAGAAAAGAACTACTAAAAGAAATAAATAATGATAAAACTAATTATATATTAAATAAAAGAATATCTCAAGAGTAAGGATACAAAGAGCTATACCAAGACTCCGAGAAGACTCCGGAAGCCCGAGAGAGCTCTCACTCTACTCTACTCTACTCTAACTCCCAAAGCTACTACTAAACAAGAAAATGAAAACACTTGGATGAAGTGTGAGGTGCGAGTTGCTTCTGAGGCTGGGGGGTCCTATTTATAGCTTCTCCATGGCTGTGGGGACTCCCTGGCCGAAGCTGGAGAGGCGGTGGCGCCAAAGTAGGCCGGCCGGCCTAGGGGGGTGGCCGGCCGGCCGTCCCCTGTGGCGGTTCGCCACCGTCTTGCTCCTGGACGCTCCAGATCACTCCCTGAAGGCGGTCTGAAGGTCGGCTACTTGTTGGGGTCGGCAGAATTGCAGTGGGGGCCAAGTTAAGGCCCAATGGCCCACCTTCTAGAATGGCGGTGCAAATCTGCTGGGCTGGCCTTGAATTGTACGTTATGGACCAGTTTCCAGCCCACTGGAGGAAGCCCGGGGCCTGCGGCCACCAAGTGGGGCCGACCGGCCAGGGAATTTCCCTAGCTGGGCCCACTTTCCTCCATTATTCACTCCTGCATCCAAATATTCACCAAAACTTGTGGAGTAGTGTTAATCCTATCTACTATGCACAAAATCTTGGTGTTATGCTTTTATTTACCAGTAGAGTGGCGGTCAAAACATGGTTTAACGACCGCCAACATTGAGCAAGTTTGAACGTACTGATTCACATGCTGGTGTTTATGGGCCCAGTAAACCGACGTAGCCTGTGTTGACCTGGATATCTAGTGGATACCTAGCTCTTTGTATCATGGTACGGTTGGGAGAGAACGGATTACTTCCCGTACGGGGCGTACGTCTGGGACGGGGACCGTGTCGGGAAAACCCTTTCTCGGGAGGAGTAGGATTCGGCTTTACTCTGGTGGTGCACAGGTGAAAGGTTGCCATATGTGGTCTGCTCGCGAGCGCATATGTCGTGTGGTCAGGTTTCTCCTACAGGATGTACATCGATGCCGCCGCTCTCGGATATGAGCACCCACTTGTTCACTGAGTCACATCGTAGTGTGTTTATGGATGATGATGATGATATGATGATGATGATATATGTAACGCCCCGAGTTTCAAATCAAAATCAAAATGGAATAAAAACCACTCAGAATTAAAATTTTTGTCTAAATCTTATCTTGACATGAAATTTTCAAAATAAAATTCACTAAATAATTTGAACTTAGTAGAATATGAAAATTTTCGAAATATAAATTGTGCTCAAGTGTTTGCTCTCATGTGAAGACCACTAAAAATTTGAACTTTTCGAATTTACAATAAATTAAAATAATTATATGTTAAACTCTTGCAGATTCACCTTGAATTTAAAAACATTGAATTTAAACTTGCACAAAATATCACCATTTGCATTCTTGGAGTTTTATTTTGATTTATGTGTGGATGCTTTTCATTCCTTTCTCTCGAATTTGAAATCCATTTCAAATTTGAGCCAAATTTGTTAAACCTAAAAATAGAAAACCAGTTCTAACCGCCAATGGGCCGAATTCTCTCTTTTCTAGCCCAGCCGCCCTTCTTTCTCTTCTCCTCTTGCCGGCCCAGCCCACTTCCCTTTCTCCCCTCTTTATTTTCCGAGCAGGCCGCCCCTTTCTCTCCTTTCCTTCCCTCCGGCCCTGCTCAGCACGTCGCGGCCTGGCCCGGCCCGGCCCATGCCGCGTCACCCCCTACCTCCAGCTCATCTCTCTCTCGATCCCTCTCTCGCCAACGCCGCCGTTTCTCTCTCTCCCTCTCTCTCTCTCTCTCTCTCTCTCTCTTCCCGGTCCCTTTCCCCGGCGCTGTAACCATGTTCCTTGGACGTCAGCAATCTACAGCGTGGTGTACGGGGCGGCGCCGCATTCTTGACCGAGAAGATAAGGTCCGCCGCCATTGACTGGAGCCCGAGCTTCTCCTCGAAGGAAACCTCCCCTCCGCCGCCTATTTAAACCGTTGAGCCCTCTCTCTCCGCGCCCTCTCTCTCTCCCTTTCCCTGAAGCCGCCGCCGCTCCGGGAAACCCTAACCCTAAGCCGCACGCCGCCGTCGCCATTGGAGCCAAAAAGGAGCTCGACGTTGGCCGCGCTTCTGGCCTCGTCCGCTCGTCTCGCGCGCGCACCAGCATCGTCGCGCCGCCGCACATCTCCCTCACCAACAGCAACTCGACGGGGAGCACCGAAGTGCCCTCCCCGACGAGCATCGCCACCACAAGCCGCCCTTCTTCGTCGCCCTCTCCCTCCGACGCTCCTCGACGTCGACACGCTCTCCCAGTGAGTCCCCCATCCGCTCCTCTTTGTTTTCCTCTACTTCGCGTCAAACTTGGGCCACGGGAGCGCCGTCCCGGGCTCCTCCGGCGATCCTCCGCCGCCTACCGCGCCGCCCGGTCGCCGCCGGCCACCGCCTCCTCGCCCTAACCAACCTCAGCCGTCCATCTCCCAATCAACGACCAGGATTGCATACCTCTTCGATCTGTGTAACCGGTCCACCGTGGACCCGTGAACCAGCGCTACAGTTCTGGTCCACAGATCTCGTGGACTCGGTCCACCCTTTTTCAATATAAAAATAATTCCGAAATTCCAGATAATTGCCTGCTCCTGTACATTTTACAGATAAGCCCCTCAGTTATTTCTATTTCTGTTTAGGTCCTACAATTTTACAGAAACACCCCTATACTTTCCCATAATTACCTGTAGGTCCCTGAAACTTTTCTGTAATTACATGTAGGTCCCTGAAACTTTGCTGTAATTACAATCACGCCCTTAGAATCTTTAAACGCCCATATCTTCTCCATCCTAGCTCCGTTTTGAGCGATTCTTGCGCTCACGCGTTCGTAGCAACGCGTAGTACCTTTTGGTACTGCTTTTAGAGCTCCACACCGGATCTACAAGTCATCGGTAGCCTAAATTTCCTGCTCGTCTGATGAATCCTATCTCGATAAATCAGTCAATGTCTACCTCGCATGGCGCTAGCCTTCTTTCACCTTTTAGTGCTGAACCTAACCAATATCGTTGTACCGTTCCCCACCTATCAGTAGCAACCTCTTTTCATCGTGACCTAACCTCAACCTTAACCTAGCTCAGCTATCACTTAATCGAACCTAATCCCGTGCTGACCGTCAACTTCCGCCCAACCTATTTGAGTTATCGATCTTGTTTTTATGCGGTCTTTCATTGGTTTTATTGGAGTTATTGTTCATTGCTCTTTTAATTGCAGTCATGCATCCATACCATGCATGATCATATGCACGTGTCACGGTCTTATCAGCAACTCATACACGGTTATCATAATACCCTAAGAACTTATGCATAGCATGCTTTTATTCATATTTTGTTCATGCACTCATACATATAAAATAACTTAGTAACCTTCCTTAAATAGATGGCATGTAGAGAACGTAAATCAGAAAGTAACTAATAACTTATGCATGTAAGTTCCTTAAATGCTTGCATACCTAACCTTGCATATAAGTGCATGCTTACATATCCTCGCAATGCGTAGTTCCTAATAATTAAACAATTGCTTGCATGTTCATAAAAGCTACATTTAAGCATCATCATGGATGTACATCATGTTTAGATTGCATATCGAACATACTAATGGGTCATGCATTGCATAGCATAAACTATAGTTTTACTTTATTATAGCCTTGACCTCCTGCCTGTATCCCATGTGATAAATAGGAGTAATTGTAATATAACCTGATGCATTTGCTCATACATCCCTAAACAACCCATGCATGTTCTTTAATAGAGATAAGATAGAAACTTACATATTAGATATGCACGCAATCACCATCAATAAAGCATGTGCATCTCATCATCCTCACCCTAAAGTTTCAGTAAATAAAGTTTCATGCAAAACCTTGCACCCCCGTTTCTTTTAAGAGAAACTAAATAATTAATAGTTTGTCTAGGTGAATATGGCCCTTATAAGGCCATGAATATAACCTGTAATAAATAATCTTTCATAAATAAATATGCATTGCATAAACATAGCCATTTTCTTGGAGTTTTATCGGTCCTCATTGGAGTTAATTGGATCTTATTGGCTCTTTTCGATCTTTATTTCTTTGCGGTAGTTGTTTATACGTATTGTTTCTATGCGCTAGCTTACACGAGATTCGAGGAGGAGCCAGAAGAATTCAAGGAAGATCTAGAAGATCCAAGCTTCGAGGATGAGTTGAAGAATCCAAGTCCGAGGACGAGACAGAAGGTACAAGCTTAAGGGAAGGACTTGAAGACATCGACTTCGACAGAAGAAATCTGAAGACCAAGTATTGGAAGATTAGGATAGCGCTTTCAGGCAAGCTCTACTTCTCCTTGATCATGATTGAACCTACTGTTTTCGCAATGCACCTATATAGCCTATTCTCGTATTATGCATTACTTGTTAATTTACTAATTGTGTAGTTATGGTCCTATTTGCTTATTGATATTGATGTCTGTTACTTATGCATTGATATCTGAATCATTGTTTACCCTTGTTTACTGTCACCTTGATAACCCTAGGATAGTCTCATCATTTCTATGATGGAACAATCACCTTGCTACTAGATTGCTTAGGACCCTTCGCAGTGTTTCTACATTGCCACACCTGACTTATATATATATACTTTTACAAATGTGTGAAATGAGTTTGGTGGTGTGCGTAATATTGGGGTTGGGAGTAGCACAACTGTGTTAGGTGATGATGATGGTGACGGTGATGGAATGGGTTGGACTGCGGGCAAGGCCATTAGTAAATTGTGATGTTGTGATAGGCCCCTAGTGTGGGACATGGTGCTTGCCCGGCCACATAAGGACGGTTCATTCAACCTTTAACAAGATGATTCTCGTACTACCACAGAACCTGTATGGGAAGGACTTACCCTACCTTCTTGGTGCCTACCACTTTGATCCACCTGGAGGGCAGTAGCGCAAACGAGCAACCAGGAGCCGACACGATATCTTAATTGGTCGTTGTCTGACTTGGCCATTGGGCCATTGACTACATATAGTCGCTTATTAAGTTCCTGGGTCAGTAATGGTTCGTTGGTGGCATTGTGTGTGGTACTCGGAGAAGATGGATTGAGCGTTATGTTACTCTCCGATCAAGAGTGCATAGCCCGTGGGAAAAGATGTACAACCTCCGCAGAGTGTAAAATTCATCCGGATGGACGTTGTCACGGCATATGACGCATCTTTGTTGAGTTCGATATGATTAGCCACCTCTCATTCCTTGAAGTGTGAGTGAGCAGTAGTCTGCTCGTGTCTTGGAAGTGATGGCCAGAGTGCCGGGTCGGTATGACCATTGAGGTCAGAAGGCCCAACTAAAACTTGGGAACTGGCGGGAATGCTTCATACTCCCCCAGGGCCAACCAACTAAAATATTGACAGTTACTTCTCTGTTTTATCTAAGAATTCCTTCACATGCTTTAGTGAACCTTGCATAAAATCTGCTTGTTGCAAATAAACCATACAGCCTATTCCTTGCTAAGACCAAATATGCATGTATATATACCCTTGTGTAGTGTAGGGCTTGCTGAGTACCTTATGTACTCACGTGTTTGCAATTGTTGGTTTAGTAGGAGAAGACTTCGTAGAGAACGACGATTGGGTTTTCGGTTCTGCTTCTCAAGTTTGCTTGTGGTTTTGGGCCAAGGTTTCCGCTGTCTGCTTCACCGTTAGTTGGTCGGATGGACTTGGATGGTTTTGAATCCTTGTCGTACCGCCGCTAAGGGTCTTATATCAGGTATCTTACTTATTTATCTATTCGAAGTATGCTTTTGATTATCATATCTGTATTCTTGTGCGTATCAGCTACTGATCCAGGGACTGATACAGGGTGCACAGTAGATTCCAGAAATGGGGTCTGACAATATATATATATCTTACTACTTTATTTACTTACAATATTACTTGCTTGTTTTACTTGCCTGTTCTAGTTGTTAGCTGCAAAACATGATACTTGGCTAAATACTAAACTTGAGCTAAAACTTGAAAGTAAGACCAAGTAATTAATGCTGTTTTTGCAACTTGAGTCAGCCTACCCCTTGTGGCCTTTGCATACTAGGAGTCGACTGTAGTTGGTCATGTTGACGGGTAAGTCTTGCTGAGTATTAGTTGCTCAGAGTTTGGCTCTCTATGTTTTTGTACAGGTGTGTCTTTGCTTCCGCTGGCGTGTTGGTTGGAGTTTGTTGCTATGAGGGTCTTCAGGTCCACATCATAGGGCTTCGATGTGCGACCAGGTATCGCCGAGTGTGTAGTTGTTGTATCTTGTAGACTTCCGCTATGCTACTCACGTGTTTTAAATCATTTGGACTTAATGTAATAACTTAAAGATGTAAATTAGTGCTATTTATGTGATGTACTATCTGTGTCTGTTCATCAGCATTTCCGACTCGTTCCTGTGAAAAGCGGAAACGCTACAGCTAATTAGCGTTGTTTTTGCAAATCGAGTCAGCTCACCCCTTGTGGCCTTTGCATACTAGAAGTCTTGCTGAGTATTAAATGCTCAGGGTCTGTGGCTCCGCATTTTTGTGCAGCTTTGTTTTTGCTTCAGCTAACACCATGGTGGAGTTCCAGCAGGGATCGTCTCGAGGTCCACATCGTAGGGTTTCGATGTGTGGCTTGTATCGTCGAGTTTAGTTGTTGTATGTTGTAGACTTCCGCTGTGCTACTTACGTGTTTTAAATAATTTCACTCATTGTAATAACTTAAAGATGTAAATTTGTGTTATTTATGTGATGTACTATCTGTGTCGGTTCATCAGCACTTTGTTGGTATTTCTTACACCAAACAGAAAACACCACCTTAGGCTGGTTAGCCCTAGGGTGAATATTCCCGGTTCGGCGCCAGAAATACCTGGGGTTAAGTTACTTGCTTAGGATACATAATAATCCACAACTAGCAACGAGTGCCAGAAAAGTATTATTAGTATTTAATCATAAAAGATAATCCGCAAGCGCACGGATAACCCGTTGTAGCATTTCACTCGAGAGTATTCCAGGGTATCGTTATTTATATTTTCCCAAAGGAAGACGTAGTTGAAAAGTGTGTACTTATACCCATGGTGTTACAAATGATAGATCATAACCAATATCCAAATGCAGGGGTAAGGCAATAAATGGATAGAGGATAGTGTGACACACACAGCAGGCAGTTCCACTCTCTGATAAAAGGGCGAGAGGTGACTCTAAGCTAGACTAAGGTTAAGTGAGAAGAACTGCTACTCCTAATGTACATCGTCAAGTAGCGTGCGTAGCATCTACCTACAGCCTAAGCTGCACACAAGCCAAGACTAAGCTGTTCTATTGCCAAGCCATCATCGGGAGATCCAGCGATCAGAGTCTGCCCCAATCTCAGGATATTTCATATATACTCCTACGCCATACCCGAACGTGGAGGATTACAAGGGACGGACAGGGCTGTCACCACCTGCCGCCTACCTCTACAAACCGTGGGGCACGAATACGCATCCAAGGGTGGAAAGGAAGCCCTGACACCATGGTAGCGTAACTAACCACAACTCTAGATCCCTCGAGGCACCTCGCAAGGCGATAAACCTAGAGCACTCTTGCAAGACAATGGACCCGATGACTAAACAAAAGTTACGACTAGGTCTAGCAAGCGATTACTTAGACAAAAGATCAAAACTAGCACTGCGTTATGCATAGGCGTTCGTTGCTCAAGAACGAGCGACGAACGACGAACGATGAAGAACGATCATCGTTAACCGATGATCAAGTATGAACGAACGACGAACGAACGATGAACGATCATGAACGAACATCGATCAACGATGAACGAACGATGAACGAACATGAACGAACGAAGAATGTTCATCCAAGATCAAGGATGAACGATGAACTAGCATAAGCACATAACTACTACAAGAACGATGATATTCCATTGATAAATAAATAAGTCTTACAAAGAGAGTAAAAGGATACAAGGGAATATACCCCAAACTCTCTAAGGGACTTGGGAGCCAAATGGGCAGCCCAACTACTCAGCCTAAGCCTAACTAGAGAGCCCCTAGCTCTGGATGTGTGGAGGACGGAATGGGCCTCTTGTGTTGTGTGTCTTCAAATGAGGGGGGTACCCTTTTATTTATAGCCTCCCAAAGACGGTGGAGTTGAGGCAGTTCCAGATATTATGGGCATTGATTGCAGATGGAACCGACCTCCTAAAGTCGGTTGCAAACCGCCATAAAAAGATGGACCCAGGGGGGCCACCTGGTAGGTCGGCCGGCCTAGGTATTGGGGTCGGCCGACCTGGCCTTGGCCCCTCCTGGGCTGGGCTTTAGCAGGTTGGCTCCCCTTGGCCTTTAGGCCTCTTTTTCAGGTGCGTGGCCTCAGTTGATGTTCTGGTAGGTTCTGGGCCTTTAATCCTTGAATTATATTCCCGCGGCGAGCGTCATTTGATGGAAGTGTTGGAATCATCGCCTTGGGGCCTGTTTGCACCTGGAAATCCCTGTTTTCCATCTGCACATCCAAATCTAGAGGTACATGTGGAAATAGGTTATTTGATAACAAAATGCAAGTAACAAGTGTTAGTTCTTCCTTATTTATAGAGCTAATTGACTGTCAAAAACTGGATCTAAGGACCGTCAACACACTTCCAACTCGATCCTGTGAAAAGCGGTAACGCTTCAATCCGTATCTGTAAACTTCCATGTGGAGTTAACTCTGAAAGGTAGTTTTCGTTTGCATTCCTGTTTCTTATTATTCCGAAAATGTCAGTTTAACGTTCAGTTTTCTATCACTTCATTTCAATATGTGTAAAACTATAATGTATTTTTTGTGAAAAAAAAGTATGGCTCAATTTCATGAGAAAATGTTATCAAATAGATACTCTTTGATAGAATTGTCTTAAATTCATTACGATATTAGTGTCCAAACTTCATGAAGTTTCTAAGCAAGGAGTAAAGCAAGGAAAGATGCAAAGCAGAAGAATTGTTTTCAATTTTCTTTGACAATTTGGAGGAAATCATTCATTTCCAAACAGTGTACTAAGTTTATCCATTCCAATTAAGCATATTGATAGTTATCAAATTCACATCACACACTTTTTTAATATGCAATGATTTTAGCATTTTATATTAACCATGTGTGGCTTAAAGACAATCTGGCACACTCTCAAAATGCCCTAATTATTTTAGGTTTTTATCTTAATTTTTTACAATTTATGAAGATACATTCATGGCATAGTTGTGGATTGGAGAGAAAATTAGGGGTGACAGAAATGGTCCCAGGTGTTGCGACACATTCTATACCTTATACATTTTTACATTCCCACACAATTTCCACGCACTGTGCTTCAAAAATAAATTGCCCTCCGTGAATTAATGAGAGGCCCACCTAATGTTAAACCAATTAAATGCTGTCACATAAGCCCACATAGGACCCACTGCATGCGAATTGTGGAGGAATGTAGTGACTCTAGCATTACTCTTTTTTTACTCATAATAATTTGTAACATGACAAGTCCCAATGGACATTAAATTTTTACACAACACAATTTGTCTCACTGGAATTGATAGATGCCGCGGCAGTGCCGGCACAGCACTATGTTGTATCACAGTTCCTTCCACGATGACTATGCAAGTTAACAACGAGATTGACAACATCAGTTTACCAACTTTACTTAATTGTATCACAGTGGAGTTTTCTTGTTCAAATATTATGTTTCATAGTAATTTGATTACTGCCATAGCGCAAATTTCGATAACCTTCAGGTTTAGAAAATCTTAGAATTTCCACTAGAAGAAAATTTACATAGGTGTCTTTCGATAAGGAGACATTTAGTAGCTGAGACGGATGTACGAGCTGGCGCTATCCCTCCAGACTGTGAGAAACCGACAGAACTAGACTTCCACGCTGTGCCTCTCCGTCCCCGGTGTCTACCTTGCCTTGCCTCTCGCTGCACTACGTTGCACATCGCCTGTTGGTCACCGCATCGCATGCCTCCCATCCACCGCAGCACCCGCACCACGCCATGCAATGTCTCTCGCTGCACCCGAGCTATGCCAGGCCATGCCTCTCGCTGGCTGCCGAGCTGCTCCTGCGTTCCCGAGGACTGGCCTCTGCGTCGCACCACCGCATGTCACCCGCAGGCACCGAATCAGAGATACCCATCTTATGTATCAAACAAAAATTACCAGTGCCTCCCGTTCCTACAAGACATGAACATTCATACGGGCAAGCTGTTTTTTTTAGTGTTCATGTATCCAAGTGGGACATTTGAAAATAGAGCAGACAAGGATACATATACTATTTCGTCAAAGAAAAAGGATACCTACACTAAAAATGAAATAAAATGAAACAAGAACCAAGCTTCATGCAAACCAAGCATTTCACCCTTAAATTAACCATGTATATTAAAAATATATTTATATATTTGCCCCTAAAATTTTATCATTTGGACTCCTCATGATCAATTCCTCACTCCGCCCCTGTCCAGTGTCCATGGCATGGTGTCCTCATAAAAACTTCTTATTTGGGTAGCGTGATTACACATTTATAGAAAACGTGCCTTGAAATGAAAACAACGCTATGTTTTTCGCCAACGTCGCTGTGCCACGGCTTGTACAATTTGTCAAGTTTGACAGTGACCTGAAATAACAAACAGAGGTGTGATTTTCGAAGTCCGCTATATCGCTCTGGCTGTGTCTTCCGCCGGCATCCCTCGGCCACACGGTCTGCAGGAACTAGAAGTAAACAACAACAGGGGCGCGATCTGCACAATGCCCGGCTTGTCATAGCCGCCTTACTCCCTGCAGAGGCGGATGAGTGGAACCATCCTATACTCCCGGCAGGCGTACGCCCACACGACCGGTGTACTCCGGCAGGTGGTCGCAGCTAATGCCTCAGGACGAGCCTGCCAATCGACAGCCCTGCCATATGACCAGGGCCGCGACCGCCAAACAATCTCAGCAAGCAAGGAGAAGCACCGCACCCAAGCCATCTGTCAAGATTTTTGTGCTTCTGAAACTCCTGGTGCATCCCATTCCTTCCGCAAATTCATTTGATCACACGGAGCAGGTATAGAAAAATTATGCATGCACCCATTTCTCCGCTGCGAGTGTTACGTCTCCCAGCACTTTTATGCTATTCATATGACAGAGCAGGAGGCAGGGAGCTTAGGTTTAATTTATACATCTGTTTCCACACAGGAACACTCTAATACAGTGCTTACGTGTTGCACCAACCAACCGATCAAAGTACAAACAGAGCATTAATTCATGTAAGAAACCAATTAGTAAAAGGAACAAGCAATGCAATGACACTCAGAGTACTGATTCTGATCCAGGGGGTTCTTAGTAAAAATTAAATGAAAAAGATCTATAAAACATTTTCTTGTTTTTGTTGCACCATATTTTATCGAGGATTTGATTCCCTTAATAGAGCCATTAGGGGTGTCCAATGGACACACTCTGTCTCTTTCCAGATGTAAAACACGTGTGCAAGCCATTCCAATTCATATGACACATGCATGAAAAATGGCACCTTATTGTAATACTTGGGAATGTTGCACGATCCCGCATCACAGTGAAGAATATTAGTCGATCTAGTATTTGCAACAGTGTAATGTAAGTTGCAACTCGGTAATTGTGTTCTGTTCACACTAGCTAGGATTAGTGAAGCAGTGAAGTATCCACCCCGACCAGTAACCAAACTTAGCAGGAACCCGACAGCCAGTTAGGTCATCACTCCATCGAAGGTATCTGCTGTGTTGACTAGCTGCTTTACTTGTAAGGCATGCATTTCCTGCAACCAAGTTGCAAGAGGTCAATATCTCAACAAGAAACCAGAACACATGCCCCGCAGAAAAAGCTGCAGCAGGGCATTGGACCGGGAGACATCTTCTGGCAATAGAGTCAGCAATTATTTCCATCCGAGAACCAACAACCTCTCACGACTGACGCACACTCCTGTTGCCTTCCATATCCAAGGTTGTAAATTATATAACCTTGTTCATGTTCACCAAAAGTAATGCTAGCTCGGGCCAATGGAAGCTTAACCTCTCTAGTCGGTGGTTGCTGATATGTTAAGCATTATCGGGGTCATGAAGTTGTATGTTAGCTACAATATTGAGGTATTCATGACTCACTATTTATAGTTTATTGACTCATTATCGGGGTCATGAAGTTGTATGTTAGCTACAATATTGAGGTGTTCATGACTCACTACTTATAGTTAAAAATGAGTACGAGCATGTGTTAATGCATCAAACTTCTTGCCATAAACGAGTCAATAAACCACGTTGCAATTGAATGTTCACAATATATCTATAGGTCTAGTCTCTACATTAATTGTTGCAACAGATAACTACCAGAACCTGCAAACTGCCACATTAGGGTGACAAGTCCCTATGCATTTAACTCGTGATGGTTGACAAGTCCCAACGAAAATGAAAGTTTTACACAATGCTTTCTTAATGGAATTTACAGATGCCGCACATAAGCGCTACGAGCAGGATTCCTTCCATGATGAATATGCAAGTCAACAACGTGGTACGTAACATTATTTTAACAAATTGATTAATGGATTAGCTTTTATCTGGTCATTTACTTATATCATACTGGAGTTTGTTTTGTTCAAATATTTGTTTCATAGTACTTTTGATCACCGTAATAGTGCAAAATTTTATAACCTTCAGGTTTAGAACATCTTAGAATTTCCACTAAGGAAAAACCATTACATAGGTATCTTTGGTTGAGAAGACGAGTAGCTGAGACGGATTACGAGGTGGCGCTATCCCTCCGGATCAAGTAACAGGCTAGCTAGCTAGGCTTCCGCCCGGCGAATCCCGATGGCCGTCGTCTACCGTGTCATATAGAGCCACGTTACTCCCTGCAGAGTTGGATGACCGGAACCATCCTATACTCCCGGCAGGCATACGCCCACACGACAGGTGCCCACACGACATGTGTACTTCCAGGAGGTGGTCGCAGCTAATGACTCGAACGAGCCTGTCAATCGACAGCCCTGCCATATGACTAGGGCCACGACCGCCAAACACTCCCGGCAAGCAAGGAGAAGCATGACAACCAAGCCATCAGTCAAAACGTTACTGTGGCCGAATCTCCTGGTGTATCCCATTCCTTCCGCAATCACTTGGCACTGAGCAGGTATAGAAAAATTGAACCAGCACATGCATGCACACCCATTTCTCCACTGCGAGTGTTATGTCTCCCAACACTTGTGTGCTATTCATAACAGAGGAGGAGGCAGGGAGCTCAGGTTTTATACATCTGTGTCCACACACACTGTAATAGAGTGCTTTCGTGCTTCACCAACCAACCCATCACAGTACAAACAAACCATTTATGTAAGAAACCAATATATCCAGCTCTCCATATATATCCCATAGACCCATATACTG
Source organism: Eragrostis nindensis (assembly GCA_012490785.1). Taxonomy (NCBI): domain Eukaryota; kingdom Viridiplantae; phylum Streptophyta; class Magnoliopsida; order Poales; family Poaceae; genus Eragrostis; species Eragrostis nindensis. The sequence continues at coordinate 1,857,432 of JAAXCT010000011.1, read as the reverse complement.
CCGCACAATGTCAAACATATTTAAACCTTATGTGGAGCGTTGAAGTATAATGGTTGATTTCACTGCCAAAATTACAGGATAAAGTGCAGGGTATTGTTCCTTCTCCAAACAACTGCACGGCAATACAATAAAGATCAATTCGTCTCGGTAGTCTTTAATTTTTCAGATAGGGCTGTGTTGAATTTCGACGTTAGTTGAAATAATCAGTCTCAAAACATGAGTCAATCACCCTGAACTGGCGCTATTCATTACTCCCTCCGTTCGTGTATCACCAGCGCTTTTAGGCCCAGCGAAAAATTCGTTTTCTACCTGCGTATTTTGCCGATCGTCTTGTTTCTCGCCCGCGCACGGCTGTTTGCTTTCATCGGATTAATTATGCGGCTCCGCGGCACCTCCTCCGTTTTCTTCTTTCTATATCAGCGCACGACTCATCAGCTAACACAGGCCCCTGAGTTGTGGACCCGACGGTGGGACGGCTCCATGCAGCCGAAACTTCCAATAGCCTTGGTTTAATCACCGCCGGGTTATTAGGACACTAATGACTGCTGCTCCGTTTTTGTTGTGAGAATTATTCCGTGACTTGGTCTTTGTGCCTGGCCAAAACGCGCTGGTGATACACGAACAGAGGGCAAGGAGGAGGCAGGGAGCTTAATTAGGTTCTGTACACCTGTGTGGAAAAACGCACACTCTAATTAATATATAGCTAGAGCTCTTGTTAGTTAACCTGGCCTGCTGCGTTTTAGTCCGACGTTTTTCCTTTCTACAGTGTGTTTGTTGTTTGGTTCATGCAGTTGAGCCGGACTGCCGGAGCAGTGCAATTAAAAGCCCACGAATCCATGTGGCAGTAGTGCTGGCCTGGCCAAGAGTGCTCACGTCCGAAGTCGTGCCCATGCGAGCTATGCAAGCGGCTTTGTATAAAAAGGCACCGTCAAGCGTTCCTGGGACGCCATCAAATCCTTTCACGCTGGCAGCGAGTTCAGCATGCTGCGACGGCGAGACCATTTAGGAGTTGCATAGGCGGACCTCCGGACTCGCTGTTCAGTGATGAGGATGTGGTTCACAAGATCTAGTTGGATAGGCGGACCTCCGGACTCGCTCCTTCATGCGGGTGCAGTATTCCAGCGCGTCATGTCGCCCTGGTGCATGTTCCGGAACTCAGGCTCTCATGTAGACGAATCTACCTTCGGCGTTGTCGAGGAAGATGGACCATATGGCGCGCCACAGGGAGTGCGCCGTGTCGCGGCTAGTCTGGACGATGCGCAAGATCTCGGTGGAAATGGTCAGGTAGATCCATGAGACGATTGCGAAATCGTTTTGCACACAGTCGGAGTTGCCGCGCGCGTCAGAGCCATCGATGGATCCATCAGGCCGAATTTGGTGAGGACGACGAGGCAGAGACCGTAATTGAATTCAATGAGGTCCAAAATGGTGGGGATGTGGGACTTGATGTTGATCAGCTGGATTTCTGAGGAAGGAGGTGGATTGGTTACGATGCATGGAGAGACTGGAGGTGAGACCGCCGGAGATGAGAAAGAAGAGGAGGAATTGCTCATGGCGTCGGTGGCAGCGGAAGGATTGGACCGGGAGGTCCATGATACCATGTAGAGAGATGGAATGCGAGAGCTATGCAACTCGAGAGAGAGAAAGAAGTCTGATGCAACACGAATTGTATTGATCCTTGTGGTACACTATTTATACATGTACAAGAGCTGTTGCCAACCTAGAAAATCTGGCAACTAACAGAGGCTAAGTCAGTTCCCCTATTGAACGCGCCGCACGAATAGGACTCTCATCAGTTACATGCAAAACCGTTTGCTTACAGAAGGCACCTATATGTAAGCTTGTGATAAGCAACACAGATCTAACCAAGAAACAAGGGGCGCGGACCACACGTCATCCATTACTTGAGCAATCAATCCTTCTGCAGCAGAAACTCCCGTTGCATCCCATTCCTTGGGCAATCATTTTATTGTTTGAAGATATACTAAGAATAATTAAGCCAGCATATGCATGCACACAATTTCGTCATGCATGCCACCGCAAGTGTTATGTCTCACACCACTTGTCCGTTATTCGCAAGAGCTTGAGGAGGCACAGAACTACGTTTATATATCTGTGTGGAAACAGGTACACTTTACAGCTCTTACGGTTTTCACCAACCATTCAATCGTGGTACAGGTACCTAGCTACAAATCATTTGGATCAGAGCATTAGTTTATCCATCCTTCTGTCACCGGGATGAAGGACGTCCACGGCAGCTCGACGAGAGGGAGTAGTTGCTTTAATTGTGATGAAATAAGTAACTTTCTGATTTCTGGTAGTAAGTAGTAACGGTAGGGTCATTTGCAGAATTGTGAATGTATTACTACTCGTAATAACTCCTGGCATGGGCCCTTGGCCTTCAGCTAGCCAGCCACACATGCAAGCACCCCTAGACTGAACTCTATGTTTCGAGAAATGAAATATATAATCACAAGCCATGGAATTAGTCGAAACGCGTGCTTGTAAACGAGATACGCTCGGCGCCAAGCTCAACAACCGGCGTTACATATACATTGCCGCAGACTTCGCCAGGAGACCGCGAACAGGATCCGGAACATGTGCGGCCGTGGCAGTCAAAAAGCGTGTTCTGCTGTGCCGACCATCTGGCACGTTAGCAATGCCTCGATAGGATGTCATCAGAGCCTGGGATTTCGTTCTCCAACCCCGGCTGACATCGCGTTGAGCTGCGAGCGTTTCTGGGGATCAGAACCAATACGTGGTACCGCTCTGACTTATTGTAGGACCAGATTGTTTCTACAGGGCACAAAATTCTTTCAAACATCGCCTCTCTGTCCTGGTGCCTCCTAATTCCATACTGGATATACACGCTTAGTGCAAGAACAGAGACCAGTTTTGTCAAAATTCTGAGGTAGAGATGTTTCAGTCCAGCGGTCTGTGGTTCCAAATAATTAGCAAGGCATATATAAGGTTCTGGTGTGGGGTATGCACTATTCTCAAAATGCATGTGCCCGACCAGATGGGAACCATTGGCCACAGCTGCGAATGATATACCAACCATACCCCTGGTTTATTTTAAGTACGTTCATGCCATGTATGTTACATTTATTGGCCTCAAATCTTGCCTGTAAAAAAAGAGATCTTCTCGCAAAACACAAAAAAAAAAAGAAAAAACCAAAAAGGGAACAAGAAAAATTGCTATGACAATCGGAGTATACTGATTCTGATCCAAGGGGTTCTTCGTAAGAATGGTATGAAAAGGAATTATAAAAAATTTCTAGGTTGTATTACACCATATATTTTTAAGGATTTGATTCACCTAATAGAGCCATTATGGGTTGGGGGTGTCCAGCGAACATTCCCTACATCTTTTCAGGTGTAACACTACAATTCGAATTGGATAACACGTGCAAGCCATTCCAATTCATATGACACATGAATAAAATGGTTGCAATTCTGCTTGGGAATGTTGCATGATCTGGCTTCACACGATGAAGGCAATTACCAACTACCGTAACTCTTACAAGTGCACCACCAGACCATTGTTTTCTTCCACTTTTGTCACGGAATACAACTATTTTTGTATTTTTTTATGCTAAGCCATGGGCCTGGACAAACAAACTGCACGGCAGCACATCACCTCTTTCTGGACCTTGAAGTCCATGATCTGGATATTCAAACAAAAAATTCCGGTGCCTCCCATTCGTACTGGACGCAAACTAGCTCATAAGCAAGCAGTTGTTGTTCATGCCTAGTATTTGTTTTTTTGTGAGTATGGTTCATGCCTAGTATTTGTTATTTTGTGAGTATGGTTCATGCCTAGTATTTGTTATTTTGTGAGTATGGTTCATGCCTAGTATTTGTTATTTTGTGAGTATGGTTCATGCCTAGTATTTGTTATTTTGTGAGTATGGTTCATGCCTAGTATTCATGCACTATTTCCGTTTCATAACATATGCACTAAGTCTGGGTGTCCAGATTTATATTCTACGTATCTGGATAAGTGCTTGCCCATGTGCATAGAACTAGTACGCAGTCAGGACTGTATATATTTGAAACGGAGGGAGTATGTATCTTCGAGAATAATATACGAACTGAGCTCATGTATAGGTGCGGTTCAGTAGAATAAATGAAACATCATGTTTGGATCGCGTGATACATCATTCATAGAGCCAAACGTGTCCTGTAACGAAACATCTCTGTGCTTTCCTTGGACATATCGCTGTGGCTCGGCTTACCCAATTTCCATGCTGTGACCTGAAAAGATTAGACAAGAAAATTTCGCAGTGATTCGCAAAACAAAAATAAAAATAAAAATTTTGCAGTACCCAAACTCATCCGTGCATGTCTATCGTTGGCTAGCTAGTAGCTACTCCGCCAGTGCCTGCAAATGCATCAAGAAGTAAACTCGAGGGCAGCAAAGTAGACATGATTTCTTGTGACGGTGCTTAGCTTGCGGTTCCAACGATAGTAATCTGTGAACTGACAGATAGAGCTAATTACTCCCTCCATTTTTTAATATATGACGCCGTTGATTTTTTTTTTGTTACTTTGACCATTTGTCTTATCTATAAATATTTGTGTAAATAGCTAAGTGTATAAGTTAATTTTAAAGTGTTTTTTATGATGAATCCAATGATATTCATTTCACATTCGAAAAGTAATTATTTAAATTTATATTGTTGGTTAAAGTTCAACGAAAAAGTCAATGGTGTCATATAATTAAAAACGGAGGGAGTAATAGTCTTATTTGCAACTTTTTTAACATAAACGGCCGGGTCCAGATCCTGCACCGACCACACACTGCGATAGCTTCCTTCCGTCTCTCACCCCGATCATCTCGTCAAATACAACTCCAATCGACAGCTCCGCCATGAGCAGCCGACGAACCTCACCGGCAACCAGGGTCCACGGAGCAGCAACACCATGAGATTTTCTTTTGTTCTTTTCATTAGGGAGGCAGAACGGGAACTGGATCCTCTGAGTCAAGTCACTGACTGGTGGGCCAAGGTGAGCGTCTGGCCCACGAGTCAGTGACGGCAACTTGAGCTAAAGTACGTCAGAGGATCTCGTTCCAGCAGAACGACGATGCACAAACAGCTTCCTCTTACACCAATAGTTGCGGACGAACGAGGCCAGCGCCCACGAGAAGACCGCCTGCCCTGGTCCTGGGTTTCTTGACGCCCTCCAATGAAATATTTTTGGCCCGGAATTATCAGATAGCAAACGGAATTGCATTGCTTCTGGTCTGTTTTGAAGTCCCAGATTGGGAGGCCTGTGTTGATGACCAAAATTGACATGCTGTAATATGCGCCTAGTAAGCTTATTAATCAAAGAAATATCCGAATTATCGTTCTAGATAACTAATTTAATTAGTTTGATAGATTTATGATTATTCAAATAAAATTAGCATATCTTCGACATCGCCCTTTTCAGATCAATAATTAAGTCAATGGGTTGGTGAGATGGCATTTAACCAGGCAGCGATTAGTATATTTACATTGAATAACGGAGAGAGAGATGAGAGCACTTGCTGGAACCTTTGAGCCTCTGTTCGACGGCCTGTCCATCGTTCAATCCAACGAGGACATCTTCATCGCCGCCAGCATCGACACCGGCTTGTGGTGGAACTCGTCATCGCTGTGTCCGGCCAGCATGCCCTTCGATCTGCACACGTTCGACAGGCGCTCACTAACCGTCGTCAGTTTCTGCGTCTTCTCCGTCACTCATGGTGTCAAGTTGCTCACCATCGTGAAGTTTTCGTTGTGGTTTGCATAGCAGCATGCATGCACGTGGATTTGTGTGGTCAGTGTAGCGTGGATAGAGAAGGCCTGATTTGCATATATAGGAGTCTCACGCACCTACGAGGAGATGGTTTCCATCCAACGAAGGAAAAGCCAGTTATTTTCAGACACCACGTTGGAGCCGTTTCAGGCGGCAAATCACGTTTGGATTTTTATGGCGCGGGTGCCTGTTGCACTGGACTGCATGTATTTCCATTGTTTGCTTAGTTTTTTTTCTCCAAAAACGCAGAAGAACTGCACCTCATTATATTAAAAAGAAAAAAAGGACAAGTGCCGTTACAACACAAACCACACGCCCAAGCTGTCACAAGATTACATTCGGTGTGGTTGTTTCCTTAGCTTACACGACTTGTCCAGGCAAAGACCACGCCGCCTTATAAGTACCATCAATCAATTGAACAAACAAGTATGCATATACTTTTGTCGTCTTTTATTATTTATGTAGCTTTCATGTAGTATCTTCTCTTTTCCTTCGATCTCTTCTTCTCCATATTCTGGTACAGTGGCGAAGCTAGAATATAATTGACAGTGTTGCCATGCATGTGTAGGTGATACTGTGTCTTAGAGTGATTAGTTAATTCATAATTTAAGTGGTGCACCAATGGTGATTATTTGATAAACTATTGAATGCCTGTGCACCAAGGTATTACCATCTGGCTTCGATCTCCAATGTTCTGGTAGGGTTCAGATCGAAACCATATCACCCCGTGACGCGTCCTGACGGGTCCCTCCCCGGTGCTGCACGTCGGTGTGCCTACGGTGCGCTCGCCAGCTGCTTCACGTTGAGCAAACCTATACTCAATACATCGACGTACAAGACTGTTGCATATTGCACAAGACCCAGACTTTGTGCCAACAGCTGGCACGACCACGTTCCCGAGGAGGCTATACTCTCCTCGAATGGGAAAGCGAGTACGAACGGTGAAAGCTAAGAACTCGGTTCGTGGTGGTGGAACTCATGGCACCTCTGTTAGGAGCGCAGATCAGGAACGGGAGGCGGCATCAGGAACGACTGATAGTCAAGGAACCCCGACGCCAATCCTTGTTTTGATTGTGAACATTGATCTGGAATTCCCACTGCATCCCATGCCAAGCATTTCTCGCTAACAAATTATCTCAAAAACAATAGCATCCATATGCATACATGCGCACGGGGAGGGTGGATGTGTTTTGTACAGTTGCACAGGATAAACTTTTGTGCAGTATGCAAGGGTAAACGACTCACTAGGTGATGTCTAATTGCCTATTTATATCAACTAGTATGGCTGCCCGCGCATTTGCGCGGCGGCTTATTAAACTATTTAAATTATTTTTATATTATTGTAGGAGTTTAAACATATTTTATTATTACTATTTATAATAATATATTTCTAACATAGCTAAAAATAATTGGAGAAAGTTCTCACCGAGCCTGTCAATTTGAGTATGTGTGATGAGTCATCATTACCTAAATGCTATATTTAATTTTTATCAGTAGCATGTAAAGATCATCATTGTGCCAATTGACCGACAAAGATACATGGTCGAAATAGAGAAAAACGTTTCGTGCTACAAACAAATCTTATACAGAAAACGTGTCATACTAAGAATAAGAGAATGTGCAGCTAGCACCATATGGCAGTGTCTTTTTATAAAGACTTATTTAGAAATAGGAACTAAGTGTGTTTTGGATATTTTTATTATCCCAAAATTTAGGTATTTTGGACTCATAATGGTATGGTGGGTAAATTATAAATAAGAATTAAGAACAGTTTTAGCAATTTTTAATCTGAATTTAGTTATTTTACGGACTATAATGGCATGGCGGGTAATTTAGAAATAAGTGTCAAGGGTATTTTTTTATTTTTTATTATTCCGAATTTAGCTGTTCTTTAACTCATAATTGCTGCCCGCGCATTTTGCGCAGCTAGCTTACAAACTATTTAAAATATTTTTTATATTATTGCAGAATTTAACATAGTTTGTTGTTATTATTTAATTTTATACTCTATTTATAAAATAGTAGAAAATAGATTGACGAATTTCACACCATCCCTCAATTTGAGTGTGAGATGAGTCATTATTTTTTCTGGGTTGTATCTTATCTAAATTTGATTTTGATTTAGAAGTAAGGTTAGTTCAAACGTGCCATGCTAAAAAACTAACATATGTCATGGTAGAAAAAAAGAATGTGTCGTGTTAAAAAAAATCTTTTGAATAAAATGTGTCATACTAAAAATAAGAAAATGTGTCATGCTACCTAGGCATACCACGGTGTATTTATAAATCGGAATTAAGTTATATTTGATATTTTTATTATTCTATTCCGGGCTCATAATGGTATGGTGGGTAAGTTAAATATAAGAATTAAAGATAAATTATATGTTTGAAGGGTATTTTTAGTTATTTTTTATTATTTCAAATTTGCTATTTTTTGACTCATAATGGCATGGTGGGTAATTTAGAAATAGGTGCAAGAGGTATTTTTGGCTATTTTTTATTATTCCGAGTGTCGGTGTTTGGTAACCGGCCGACGAGTAGATTTGTGCGCGGTTCGACGGCGATCAGATGGATTGTGTTTGACACGGTGGGTTATACTGGTTCAGGCAAAAGAAGCCCTACGTCCAGTTTGAGGTTTCGCTCGTGTTGCTCGTAGTAGGGGTTACAAGCCGTGGCGAGAGAGGGATTCGCTCCCAAGTCTCTATCTCTGTGTTGTGTGCGAGTGTGTTTTTTCGTCTGAGAAATGAGCTGTTGTGTAAGCCCAAAAGAAGTCTCCCCTCCCCTCCTGGGCCCAATTCTCCCTTTTATACAACAAGGAAGAACGGTACAGATGGAGGAAAGAAGAAAAAGAAAAGAAAAGAAAGATAAGTGAGAGGGCGACGGAGGCGGAGTCGGGCCGTCCTTGCTGGCTCCGGTGTCTTCCGCCGCAATCTCCGCGCCAGGTGGTGTGATGATGTCATCCGGGTCTTGTCTGGGCGCTGTGGAGCGCCCATTCCCTGATCCGCACTGCTGATCGCTGTTGGTGTGCTGTTAATACCTGTGGAGTTGGGCGACGGTCACTTCGCGCGCTGTTGCTGCTGTGTAGCGTACTTGGTGCATGCATTCCCCGTTCCACGCCTGATCCGGATGCGACGCCCCCACGCGGCCGTACGTCAGGCATAGTGTACCTTCGCACCGCCCAGGAGTGGATATGGAGCGTCTTCTTATCCAAATCTGGCTGGCCGTACACTTGGGTTTGACCAGCGCTTCCATGTCGCTGCCGAGCTTGCTTTCCGGCCGCGGTGGTCGGGTTCGCTTCGGGTCGTGTCCCTTCACCGATCCCGACCACCACCGGGGTACAGGGCGGCGGACGGTGGCTGGCCGGAGTTCGGTCGGAGGCGTCGCTCGACTCCGCGGCACCCGACTCCTACAGCGGGGAGTCGGGTTCGTTGCCACGTCCAAGGCGGGCTCCTCTAACGCTGGACCAATCGCGGTCCAGGGTGGGGGGCTGCGCTCGTGCAGCCACGTACGCCCGGTCCCTTAGCAGGCCGTGAGGAACGGAGGCTCTGTGGGCCAAAGGCCGCTGTTGTGCCTTCCGCCCGACTGGACCACTCCAGGGGCCCAGCTTTCCATCTCTTAGCTATGTACAAGGCCTTTGGGTCTCGGGCGGCTCCTGTACCACGTTATTCCGCGTGCATACCGTATAGGGTACCTAGAAAATAGGTACCCGACAGTAGCCCCCGAGTCCTGGCGAGAGCGCCGTGCTGTCGTCGGGACTGGTACGGCTGCCTGACGTGGCCATTCAGTTCGCCGGCGGGTGCGCGCGAGCGCACCCGCCGGGTGTAGCCCCCGAGGCTGGGAGCTAGTAGGAGACTAGCTTCCAGGCTTTTCTCAGGCTTTCACTGCGTAACGCGGCAGCGAGCTGTGTCGTCTTCCCGTAGCCACGATGACCGAGCCCCCGGGCCCCTCCTTCTATCCGAGGGGGGAGTACGCTTATCCTGCGGGCCAACCGGTGCCCGATGGACTTCTCCCTGCCCTTGCTCAGAGGGCGCGGCCGCCGAAGCCTGCAGCCCACGGGCCGACTGTGGTGGGATTCCATCCTTCCTTCGCTTGTCGCGGCGTGTGGGGGATTGTCCACGTGGCGTCGATGCGGCTGGGCAGTGCTCCTCGGCTTCCGCGGCCGCCCCCTTATGCTCCCGGTCCACGTTAGACCGGGCGGTGCGCCTATAAATAGGCCCGCATCTTGAGCCGGGTTTCTTCGAACTCACCATGCCTAAGCATAAGAAATCTCACTCGCGCAAGAGAGACTCGAAGGAAAGAGGAGGGGAGGGCGTCGTGCCCCCTATACTAGCTTTGCGCCCTTTGCCTCCTCCACCTCCAAGCACTTGCCAAGATCTGATTCCGGTGGTCGAAGCGGTTCCGCTCGCAGTGGTGCCCCCAGATCCGGTAGCCGGGAGCTCGGCGCCCGGGTCGGAGAAGCCTGAGATCATCATTGTCTCCTCCGACGAGGGAGGAGACGATGACTCGAGCCAAACGACCCAAGCCGGCCGTCGTCGTTCGGCCGGTGCTCGCCGGCGCCATCGCAAGTTTTCGTCCTGCTTTGGCGTGGCCCACCGAACTCGGAGTCATTCCCGCGAGGATTAAACGGGCTCTCGTCAGCCCTCGGCGTCCCAGGAGTCGCTCCTGCGAGGATTACGTGGCCTTGGTTTTGAGCACCGCCACCCTCGAGGGAGAGTCCCTGGCGCCGTCATGCTGGTTCCACCCACTCATAGGAGTTTTTGCTGCGGGTGGTGCCAGCGGGGCCCTTAGGCCTCTTTATCCGGCCACTTGTGGCCAATCCATGGATTCATGGGACTAATGTAATTTCTTTTCTAGTTTAACGATCTTTCGATCGACTTTGTATAAAGAAAACCATGGAATAAAGAGGCTTATTTCGCGAGACCCGTTTTAGTTTGTGCTGCGACCACGTTGTTGGTCTCTTGTGCGAATGCATGCCTTCGAGCCCCCGATCGTTTCGGGGGTCCGGCCGAAGACAGTTTCGACTTTGTTCGTTTCTCCTTCCGCATCCTGTCGGGAGGATGGAGGATCGGGGCCGTCCGCGCCATTCCTCGATGGTTCGATGGGCGGTGCCATTTGAGTTGCAAACGGGCTCGTTCGAGTGACACCCCGGTTTGCCCTTAGCGGGGACCCGGTTGAGACCAGCGGGGGTCAGTGTCATATGATCCGGGAGATTGTCCCATTTAGTTTCCGAGTCCGTTCGACCGGTCTCGGCGGCTCGCTGCCAGCTCTCGATGAGCAAACCATGGGCTTATTTCGTCCTCGGACTCGGACGTATTCGACAGGGGCCCATATGCTCCGCGCACTTGGGTACTGGCCGCTGGTGCCCCCCTTTGATTACCCCTCACTCTCGTTTTGACCCAGAGCGGCCGTCGAACCCAACGCTGGGCCGGCCTTCGAACTCTTGGGCCGGGAATGGGCCGTCGGAGCGTGTACAGCTCCTAGCCGCTTTACCTGGGAGCCCAGACCGGCTTCCCTACCGATTGGGCCCATGAGGCGCCGGACGCGAGGCGTCGCGTCGCTTCGCCGGCGCGGATCTAGAGGCGCGGCGTTTGGACGAAACGCGGCGATGAGGCGTGCGTTATCTCCACCTGCACACGTTAGGGCGGAGGAAAACGAAGGGACGCGAGATTTAAGGCGGGAAACGGCACAGCGCCGGTTCGGCGCATATAAATAGGCCATACCTATCCGGGGAGTCTTCTCGCATACTCCATCGCCCGTTACTGTTCGCCTTTCTTCTCCCTTTGCGATCGCTTCGACTTCTCTCGCTCCGCGCCATTCTTCGTCCCAATCGCCACCATTCGCCGTCCGCTTCGCAACCGCCGTCGGTCGATTCGGTCCCGGCGTCGTCCGCGCTCCCTCATCCCGTCGAATCCGATGGCGGAAGAGGGAGACGAGTGGCCGGAGTCGGTGGTGACGCCGGAACTGCTACGCGGGCTGGTTGCGAAGGGTCTCCTTCGCCCGCTCTCCGATGCGGTGGAGTGGATGGTGCCGTCGGAGCGGTCGCCTTCGCCGCCGGACGACTACATCGTCTCGTTCTTCCACTTCCACTCCCGCGGGCTCGGGGTGCCGGCGCACCCCTTCTTCCGCGGACTTCTGGGCTACTACGGGATCGAGGTTCAGCACCTCAATCCCAACTCGATCGGCCACATCGCCGGCTTCATCACGCTGTGCGAGGCCTACCTCGGCATTCCCCCCAACTTCGATCTGTGGAGGTACTTCTTCAGGGCGTCGCTCCAGCCCGTCGGCGGGCGGGTCCCGCTCATGGGCTCCGCGAGCTTGCGTCTCCGCGTGGAGCGGGCGTCGGGCTACATCACGTGGGTGCATACTTCCTCCAACTCCGGGTGGCACAACCGGTGGTTCTACTTGAAGAACGAGCGCACCGGCCCGCTGCCCAAGTTCACCAACGCCCGGTTGTCCGGGCCCCCCGATTGCTGGCACTGGGGTCTCGGAGCGAGGGAGATTGCAGCGATCCAACCCCTCCTCGACGCCGTGGCGGTGCTGCGTGACCGGGGGGTGTCGATGGTCGGCATCACCGGCCACTTCCACAGCATCCGCGTGCTGCCGCTGATGCGCCGCGCGCTCCCCATGTGGGAGATGACACCGGGCGCCGACCTCCGAGGGACGGCGATGGTGATTGACGAGCCGCTGAGCCACCGCGAGATCGGGGCGCGGCTGTCGGAGGCGGCCGGCAAGTCCGCCCTGCACTTCGTCGACAACGAGTTCGAGTGGCCCGTCGCGGGCCACCCCGCTGCGCTGCCGCACGCCGACGCCATTCGCTTCGTAAGTCCTTCCCCCACCTCTTCTTGATTGATTGGCATTTTTTGTTTGTGGTAAATGATTGCAGCATTCTTACTTCTCCCTTTGGGTGCAGCCGGGCTTAGCCGTTCGGCGCTCGACAGCCCCCGTGCCTGAGGACGCGGACCGGCGGGCGGTGAACCGTGCCCACGGCGAGAGGACAAAGCGGCGAAAGGATCGCCGCAAGGCCCGCAAGGACGCCTACGAGGAGAGGAGGAGAGACCGGGCGCGTCGCCGTCGGAGAGGCGAAGCGGTCGACACTGAGTCTGAGTTCGACACGGACTCGGCGCTCGACCACAGCAGCGAAGAGGCCGGCGACGGCGGTCACCACGACGACGCGTGGATTGACGACGTCATCCCAGACGACGACGGCGCGCAGCCGGTTCCGGCCGGCGGTGTCGCCGGCGAGGGCCAGGGGCCCCCGTCGAGCGGTCCCGGTGAGGTGGTCACGGTCGCCGCGACGTCGACGGCGGCGGCAGGGAGCCTCGAGGTCCTTGTTGCCGTCGCCGCTCCGGCCGGGACTTCTTCCCTTGCCGGGACGGCTTCCGCGTCGCCGGCCGCCCCCGAAACTGGCGCGGGGACGACCGAATCCGGGATCGCGCGGGAGACGATCCCGCCCGAGGGAGCCGGCGTGCCTCATCCGATCCCCGATGTGGAGGCGCGGGGTGGCGAGGTGCCTACTCCTGACACAGCAGCTCGTGCGGCCGCCGGACAAGGCTCGGGTCGCCGGCCGACGAAGCCCGCGCGGAAGCGCAAGCGGTCCGACATGTGAGTTTGCTTTATCGTGTCCTTTGCAGTCGCTTGATTTGTCTTTGTTCGCCCTTCTTCTGAATCGCGACGTGCATCCTTGCAGCCCCGCCCCGAAATGGGACGGGACCCAGTTGGCCCCTCACAAGGCGCTGCGTCTCGCCGCCGAGCAGAGTCAGAGTCAGGAGGGCTCCGCTCCGCGGCAGGATGACACCGCGCGGAGGCAACCGGAAGTCGCTGCAGCGTCGGAGGAGACGGCGCGGGAGCGCGACACGCCGAGGGTCGACGGCGCGGCGACGCGACAAGGTTCCGCACCCGTCGCGAGTGCAGCCCCCGACTCCGAGGGTCGGGCCGGCGAGCCACGGCCTGGTACCGCCCCACCGCGTGCACAAGGTGTCGCCGGCGCAGGGGATCGGACTGCCGAGGTCCGTCCGGCGTCAGGCCCGTCATCGTCGAGGGCCGGTGACGCCGGTAACGTTGCGGGGACTCGTCAGGGAGCCGCCTCGCAGCCGGGGACTGCGGCCGGTGATCCGCGGTGGGACGCGGCCGCCGCCGGTGTGCCGCTGATCCAGCGTCTGGCGCGGTCCGGCTGGGGGCCGGATGTACTGGTGAACACGCCAGAGGGTCCGGTCCCTGTGAAGGACTCGGCGGAGGCGAACGCCTGGTCGTACATGGCCCAGGAGCTCTCCCACACCTTCAGCAGGCTGGAGACAATCAAGACGTCGGTCACGGCGGAGGTCGACGCCGCGAAGGAGCTGATGAAGAACGCGCGGGTTCCCATTGACGTGAGTGGGAGAATTTTCCACCCTTTATCTTTTTTGCTTTGGGAGTTCGTCGTACTTGCCTTTTTTGCCTTACGGTTTTTTCCTGCTTTCCGCAGACTTTGCTTGCAAACAGCAAGCTTAAGTCGAACCTCATCCGGCACCAGCTGAAGGAATACGTCGCGCGAGGCGACGAGCTGGCGCGCGCGCAGCGTGTCTCCGAGCCCATCCGCCGCCGAGCCGAGGCCGCCGAGGCCGCGACGAAAGCAGCGGAGGATGCGAAGAAGAGGGCCGCGGACGCGGAGTCGGCGCTGCGCGGCATGGTCGAGCGCGCCGAGACGGCGGAAAAGCGAGTGCAGGCCCAGGAGCAGGAGCTGCAGAATGAGCGCGGACTCCGGACCGCCGCCGACAAGGCGCTGTTGGAAGCCACTCAGCGCGCCGAGGCCGCCGAGAAGAGGGCGGAGGCTGCTGAGACAGCGCTAAGCAGGGAGAGGGAACTCAAGGTCGCCGCCCAGTCGTCGTTGACCAACGTGACCGGTGAGCTCCAGAAGACACAGAAGGAGCTGAAGGGTAAGTTAATTTACCTGTTCTTTGATCATCCCGCCGTGTCGGATTTTGTTGTTTTTAGACCGAGCGAGTGACCCGTTGTTTTGGCCAGACGCACAGGAGCTCCAGGTGCAATCGCAGGCGGCGCTGGCGGATCTTGACCTGCTGCGGCAGGCCATGGAGATCGCTTGCAACGAGATCGGTGTGCCGCGTCCGCCAGACGCTACATCTGTGATCCCGCAGGTTGCCGCGCTCCCCGCCTACTTCCGCATACAGGAGGAGGAGTGCCTTCGGACCGGAGTCCAGATCGCCTTTGCCGTGTCGAGGAGTCACTACGGTGACTTCTACAAGATCGACGTGCTGGCGAGAGGTTACGAGCCTTCCTGTAGTGAGGCCGACTTGGAGCGGATCGAGGAAGAGGTGATTCCCTTTGCGCGCCTTCTTGCCGATGACAACCTGGACATGATCCCCTCGCGCCGTGGCGGGGGTGAAAATCAGTAGGTTAGGCGGTGATAGTCGGAGTCGGGCCCGTGTGGGCCTTATTTTGTAAACAACGATGTGGGCATGCGCGCCCGTTTGTTTATATGAATTTTCGTTTCGCTTTTCGCAAGATTTTCGTTCGTTTAACTCTTTTCGTGCGGCGATTCGCCTCGAAGACTCGTGATCTCGGAAGATTAACTCAATTCCGACCAGCCGCTCGGGCCGACCCTATCCACTGGGGCGTCGGGTGCCCTTGATCGAACTGGCCGAGCCTTAAGCCAATATCCGGGGCTCACGATTTTCGCTGCGATTCGTCACACTTCGAGTTTTAGGACGTCGGTTTTGCGTTCGCGGAGGCCCGCTCTTAGTCGAATTGCGTTGTTTCTCTTAAGAGCATCGCTCCTGGCGCATACAAA
Organism: Eragrostis nindensis; assembly: GCA_012490785.1. Lineage (NCBI taxonomy): Eukaryota > Viridiplantae > Streptophyta > Magnoliopsida > Poales > Poaceae > Eragrostis > Eragrostis nindensis. The sequence continues at coordinate 1,841,865 of JAAXCT010000011.1, read as the reverse complement.
ATCAACGCGGCACAAAGCCACACCCGCCGGGTGGAGCTCCGAGGGGAGTGCACCCAGGCGGCTGCCCAAGAGGTGTGTAAAGAAAACACCGAGTTCGTTTGATGTTGATGCATCGGCAGAAAGACAACAAACGAATTTGCAGAGCTAAGGATAGAAGCGACGTAGCTGCTCAATGTTCCAAGCGTTGGCGACGAGTTGGCCTTCCGAGTCCATGAGCTTGTACGTTCCGGGACGCAGCACCTTGGCGATGATGAACGGTCCCTCCCATGGCGGTGACAGCTTGTGTCGATCCTTGTTGCTCTGCACCAGTCGGAGAACCATGTCTCCTTCCTTGAACTCGCGGCCGCGAACTCGTCGTCCGTGGTAGCGGCGCAGGGCTTGTTGGTACTTTGCGGATCTCATCAAGGCGACTTCTCGGTCCTCATCGATTTGGTCGAGGGCGTCCTCGAGAAAACTTCTGTTGGCCTCCTCGTTGAAAGCACGAACCCGAGGAGCGCCGTACTCGATGTCAGTCGGAAGCACCGCCTCTGCTCCGTAGAGCATGAAGAACGGCGTTTGCCCAGTCGCCCGACTTGGTGTGGTGCGCAAGCTCCATAACACCGCAGGTAGCTCTCGCACCCACCGGCCAGCGTGAACTTTCAATTTGTTGAAAATTCTCGGTTTGAGCCCTTGCAGGATCATTCCGTTTGCTCTCTCGACCTGACCGTTGGCCTGGGGGTGCGCGACTGACGCCCAGTCGACCCGGATGTTGTAGTCGTCGCAGAATTCGAGGAACTCGTTGCCGGTGAACTGAGTCCCATTGTCGGTGATGATGGAGTTCGGCACTCCGAAGCGATGGATGATGTCGGTGAAGAATCGAACGGCTTCTGCTGACCGGATTTTCACGAGGGGTCGTGCCTCGATCCACTTGGAGAACTTGTCGACGGCCACTAGCAAGTGCGTGTAGCCGCCGGGCGCCTTCTTCAGGGGCCCGACCAAGTCCAATCCCCACACGGCGAAGGGCCAAGTGATGGGTATGGTTTGAAGGGCTTGCGCCGGCATGTGGGTCCTCCGAGCGTAGTATTGGCACCCTTCGCAAGTGCGTACTACCTCGGTGGCGTCGGACACGGCCGTGGGCCAGTAAAAGCCATGCCGGAACGCCTTTCCGACTAGACTTCTAGGGGCCGCGTGGTGACCGCACTCGCCAGCGTGGATGTCGGACAGTAGCTCTCTTCCCCATTCGATGGGGATGCAACGTTGAAGCACTCCCGAGTGGCTCTTTTTGTAGAGCTCGCCGCCGACTATGACGAATGACTTAGCCCGACGCGCGAGGCGTCTTGCCTCTGTCTGGTCGGCGGGGAGCTGTTCTCGGAGTAGGCAGTCGAGAAATGGGGTCCTCCAGTCGGGCACCGGGTCGGGCACAGCCCCCGAGCCCCCGACCGCCTCGTCGGCAGTCGGACTCGAGCCCCCGACCGCTTCGTTAGCTGTCGGGATGGCAAGAACGGCTCGACCCGAGTCTTCTCCGAGAGGAGGGCGTGTACCTTCTACTGCGGAGAGGTCGTTGCCGTCTGGTTGGGTTGTTGAAGCGTCCGTCGTGGATGTGGCTGGCGCCTCACGCACCGATGGCTTCTGTTGGTCGTGGGAGAAGACGCCGACAGGGACGGGGTCCCGGTTGGAGGCCATCTTCGCGAGGCCGTCCGCCTCTTCGTTGTAGCGGCGAAGTACATGGCTGACTTGGAAGCCTTCGAACTTTTCCTGAAGTCGCCGCATCTCGGCGCAGTACGCCGCCATCTTCGGGTTCGAGCAATTCGACTCGCTCGTCACCTGATCTGCGATAAGCTGGGAGTCGCCGAAGACCTCCAGCCTTTTAACGCCGATCTCGATCGCCGCCTTCATCCCGTTGACGAGGGCCTCGTATTCCGCCACGTTATGGGACGCGGGAAAGTTGAGTCGGACCGCGTAGCACAGTCGGGACCCGAGTGGCGAGACAAGAACAAAGCCGCTTCCGGCACCTCTTTTTGTCAGCGAGCCGTCGAAAAACATGTTCCAACACTCTTGCTCGACAGGCGCAGGTGGCAGCTGGATCTCGGTCCACTCGGCAGCGAAGTCCGCAAGCACTTGCGACTTGATCGCGGTGCGCGGGGCGAACTCGAGCTCCTGTCCCATGAGCTCGAGGGCCCACTTCGCGGCTTTATTTGTGGCCTCTTTGCTCCTTAACGCCTCGCCGAGAGGGAAGGAGGTGACCACAGTGATCGGATGCGCGTCAAAGTAGTGACGTAGCTTCCTTTTGGTTATGACGACCGCATACAACAGCTTCTGCAGCTGAGTCCAGCGGGTCTTGGTGTCGGACAAAACCTCGCTGACAAAGTATACCGGTCGCTGGACTTTCAGAGCATGTCCGGGCTCGCTCCTCTCGACCACCAGCGCCGAGCTGACCACCTGAGTGGTTGCGGCGATGTACAAGAGGAGAGGCTCGCGCTCAGCAGGGGCTGTCAGGACGGGTGCGTTCGATAGCACCGTCTTAAGCCGATCAAGCGCGGTCTGGGCCTCGGGGCTCCAAACGAAGTGTTCCGACTTCTTGAGCAATCGGTATAGGGGCAGACCCCTCTCCCCGAGTCGGGAGATGAACCGACTGAGAGCCGCGAGACATCCCATCACACGCTGTACGCCCTTCAGGTTCTGAATGGGGCCCATCTTAGCGATGGCCTCAATCTTCTCGGGATTGGCTTCGATGCCGCGTTCCGAGACGCAAAACCCAAGTAGCATACCTTTCGGAACTCCGAAGACGCACTTCTCCGGGTTCAGCTTTATGCCGCACGCCCTCAGCTTTTGAAAAGCTCGATCGAGGTCGGCGACGAGGTCGTCGGTCTTCTTGGACTTCACCACGATGTCGTCCACGTATGCTTCGACGATCCGACCGATGAGATCGCCGAAACATTTGATCATGCACCGCTGGAACGTTGCCCCGGCGTTTTTCAACCCGAACGGCATCGTTACGTAACAATATACGCCGTACGGGGTGATGAACGCAGTCGCGAGCTGGTCGGACTCTTTCAACGGGATCTGGTGATAACCAGAGTACGCGTCGAGGAAGCAGAGGGTTTCGCACCCAGCGGTCGAGTCTACGATTTGATCAATACGCGGCAAAGGAAACGGATCCTTTGGGCACGCCTTATTGAGATTCGTATAGTCAACACACATCCGCCATTTCCCGTTCTTCTTTTTCACAAGTACAGGGTTGGATAACCACTCGGGGTGGTACACCTCTTTGATAAACCCAGCAGCTAAGAGTTTCGATAACTCCTCACCGATGGCCTTGTGTTTCTCCTTGTCGTAGCGGCGCATGTGTTGTCTCACCGGGCGAGAGCCCGGCTTGATACACAGGGAGTGCTCGGCGACGTTCCTCGGGATGCCCGGCATGTCCGAGGGCTTCCACGCGAATATGTCCTGGTTGGCTCGGAGGAAGTCGACGAGCGCGCTTTCCTATTTGTCGGAAAGCGCGGTGCCGATGCGCACGGTCTTGCTGTCAGGGTCGGCCGGGTTGAGCGGGATCTCCTTGATGTCCTTGGCCGGGTCGAACGACCCGGTCGTGCTCTTGTAGTCGGGCCCGGCCTCCTCCGCCGCCGCAGCGGCAGCCGGGAGCTCGTCCTTGTGCAGGAGTGCTTCCGCGACCTCGCAGGCCTCGCGGTCGCACTCGTAGGCGCGCTGGATGGACGTGCTCACCGTGATGACCCCCTTGGGGCCCGGCATCTTCAACTTGAGGTAGGTGTAGTTGGGGACGGCCATGAACTTCGCGTAACATGGCCGCCCGAGAACAGCGTGGTACGCCCCAGGGAAGTCCACCACCTCGAAAGTCAGCGTCTCGGTGCGGTAGTTGACAGCGGTGCCGAAGGTCACGGGCAGATCGATCTGCCCGAGCGGCACCACATGCTTGCCGGGGACGATCCCGTGGAATGGCGCCCGAGTCGGTCGGACACGATCCCGACTGATCCCCATGGCGTCGAGAGTTTCTCCGTAGAGGATGTTGAGGCCGCTGCCTCCGTCCAGGAGGACCTTGGAGAGCCGCTTCTTGCCGATGATGGGGTCGACAACAAGCGGGTAGCGCCCCGGGCGAGGCACATGCTCCGGGTGGTCGGAGCGGTCGAACGTGACCGCGGAGTCGGACCACTTCAGAAAAGTGGGGACGGCCGGCTCCGCGGCGTAGACCTCGCGGCGGACGAGTTTCTGCTGCCTTCGCGGCGCGCAGGCATCCGGTCCCCCGAAGATCATAAGGCAGCCATCAGGATGGGGGAAGGCATCGTCATCCCACCCTTGGCATCATCGTCGCCCTTGGGCGGCGGGTCGTCGCGCTCCGCCTTCTTGGAACTGCCGGCAAGAAACTTGCGGAGCAGCCCGCAGTCCTTGAGGGCGTGCTTGACGGGGTACGCATGGTTCGGACAGGGCTCCTCGAGTTTCTTCTCGAAGTGGTTGGACGCGCCCTCCGCAGGCGCGCGCTTTTGCTTGCGCTCCGCCGCGGCGACAAGAGATGCCTCCTGTCGCGCGACGTTGCCCTTCTTCTTCTTCTTCTTCTTGGGCTGGCCGGAGGGGCCGGCCCCTCCCGTTGACTCCTCCCTCTTGGCCTTGGCCTTGAGCTTGGCCGGAGTCTTGGTGAAGATCGCCCCCACCGCGTCCTCGCCGGACGCGAAGTTGGTGGCGATGTCGAGGAGGTCCTTGGTTGTGCGTGGGCTGCTGCGCCCCAGCTCGTGCACCAGGGTCTTGTTGGTCGTCCCGGCGAGGAACGCGCTGACGACGTCGGCGTCGGCGATGTTGGGCAGCGCGTTGCACTGCTTCGAGAACCGCCGGATGTAGTCGCGCAGGGTCTCGTCGGGGTTCTGGCGGCAGTTTCGGAGGTCCCACGGGTTCCCGGGACGCTCGTACGTCCCCTGGAAGTTGCCGATGAAGACGTCCTCCAAATCCTCCCAGCTCTGGATGATCCCTTCCGGGAGGTGCTCAAGCCATGCCCGCGTTGGGTCGGCGAGGTAGAGCGGGAGGTTGCGGATGATAAACTCGTCGCTGTCGGCACCGCCCGCCAGACAGGAGAGTCGGTAATCACCCAACCAAATAGCCGGGTTCGAGTCACCCGAGTACTTGGTTATGCTGGTCGGCGCACGATACCGCTGCGGGAATGGTGCGCACCGAATGTGACGTCCAAAGGCGCGTGGCCCCGGAGGCGGAGGGCTCGGGCTCCGGTCCTCCTCCGGGTCGTAGCGTCCACCTCGTCGAGGTTGGTAGCCGCGCATCTCGGCTTCGCGCCGAGTGCCACGGGCCTGATCACGCCTGCGCGCTTCGAGGAGTATGCGCGCATCCCGCACTGGTCCCACGCGCTCCTTGATGGGGGGCATGTTGCGTCCGCCCGATCCGCGCGTCGGCTGCGCTACGGACACCTCCTTGTCGTCGCGGCGGTCGACGGAGCGTTGCAGGGCGCCCAGAACGCGCTGCCGGGACAGCGAGCTCTCGGCCTGCTGCTCCGCCGCTACCTCGAGTAGGCGCAGTAGCTCCTTGCGCTTCCGCTCGTCCTCCGGAGTCGCCGGCTGCGGAAGGTCTCGCGCGAGGGCCGCTGCCGCCGCCAGGTTTTGGCTGGCTCGCGGGAGTTGAAGCGGAGTGCCCGCGATGTCGTGTATGATGCGGTGCTGTACATCGCGCGCCATGGTGCGGGCGCGCCCCGCGGGGGTACGCCGCTGGGCAATCGCCTGCTCCAGGAGCTGACGCTCCCGCTCGATGCCGCACTCCATGTCGGCGAGCTCTCGCCGCCGCGCGAGCAGCTGCTCCAGTGCTGGCAGGTCCTGTGGTGGGGGTGTAACGCCCCCTACCACAGGCACTGGGCGCGGGTCCGTGCCTCCATCGCCGGATGGCTCGTTCCCGTCATCACCTTCCCCATTGCTGGGGTCGGCAATATCCTCGTCCCGAATCTCGGCCATGAGACACTCGCGGGACGGGTCGAACGTGAGCGCGTCGAAGCACTCAGCAAGGAGGTCCTCGACAGAGTCGTGGTCCTGGGTGTCGGCGGGCTCCGCGCCCACCGACGAGGAAGCGCCAATGGGGGGACCGGGAGGTCCAGTCCGGCTTGGCGGGAAGCGGCACGCGAGCTCGTGCTCCAACGCCTCCATGGACTCCCGTAGCCGCGGCGGCAGGGAGGCTCGACGCTCCCAGGCCTCGTAGCCAGGCGGGAGTGGTGGCCCCTCAACAAGGCAGTTGTTGAGGAGTGCCAGCGCGTAAAAGATCCGCCGGCATTCATCTGGCCGGGGGTTCGCACCGAGGTACGCCTCGATGCGCACAGGCAGTGCCCGGGCCCCCGGTCCACGCGAGAGGTAGACATCCGAAGTGAAAACGCGCAGCGGCTCCGCGCCGGCGCTGCTGCGCATCCGCTGCAGCTCGGCGTGGTCCGTCAAGAAGTCCACGTCGCCGAAGCGGAAGACACGGTACGGAACCGTGACTGGGGTGTAGAACCGGGAAGAAGGCGCGGTGGAACGCCTCCGGTCCCTTCCGCGGACGCTCCCACGAAGCGGGAGACGACCGCGAGATGCTGGCGGCCACGAAGCCATCAGCTGGCGATGTGGTCGTCGTCGAACGCGCTGAGGCCCCCTACCTGGCGCGCCAACTGTCGGTGTTTGGTAACCGGCCGACGAGTAGATTTGTGCGCGGTTCGACGGCGATCAGATGGATTGTGTTTGACACGGTGGGTTATACTGGTTCAGGCAAAAGAAGCCCTACGTCCAGTTTGAGGTTTCGCTCGTGTTGCTCGTAGTAGGGGTTACAAGCCGTGGCGAGAGAGGGATTCGCTCCCAAGTCTCTATCTCTGTGTTGTGTGCGAGTGTGTTTTTTCGTCTGAGAAATGAGCTGTTGTGTAAGCCCAAAAGAAGTCTCCCTCCCCTCCTGGGCCCAATTCTCCCTTTTATACAACAAGGAAGAACGGTACAGATGGAGGAAAGAAGAAAAAGAAAAGAAAAGAAAGATAAGTGAGAGGGCGACGGAGGCGGAGTCGGGCCGTCCTTGCTGGCTCCGGTGTCTTCCGCCGCAATCTCCGCGCCAGGTGGTGTGATGATGTCATCCGGGTCTTGTCTGGGCGCTGTGGAGCGCCCATTCCCTGATCCGCACTGCTGATCGCTGTTGGTGTGCTGTTAATACCTGTGGAGTTGGGCGACGGTCACTTCGCGCGCTGTTGCTGCTGTGTAGCGTACTTGGTGCATGCATTCCCCGTTCCACGCCTGATCCGGATGCGACGCCCCCACGCGGCCGTACGTCAGGCATAGTGTACCTTCGCACCGCCCAGGAGTGGATATGGAGCGTCTTCTTATCCAAATCTGGCTGGCCGTACACTTGGGTTTGACCAGCGCTTCCATGTCGCTGCCGAGCTTGCTTTCCGGCCGCGGTGGTCGGGTTCGCTTCGGGTCGTGTCCCTTCACCGATCCCGACCACCACCGGGGTACAAGGGCGGCGGACGGTGGCTGGCCGGAGCTCGGTCGGAGGCGTCGCTCGACTCCGCAGCACCCGACTCCTACAGCGGGGAGTCGGGTTCGTTGCCACGTCCAAGGCGGGCTCCTCTAACGCTGGACCAATCGCGGTCCAGGGTGGGGGGCTGCGCTCGTGCAGCCACGTACGCCCGGTCCCTTAGCAGGCCGTGAGGAACGGAGGCTCTGTGGGCCAAAGGCCGCTGTTGTGCCTTCCGCCCGACTGGACCACTCCAGGGGCCCAGCTTTCCATCTCTTAGCTATGTACAAGGCCTTTGGGTCTCGGGCGGCTCCTGTACCACGTTATTCCGCGTGCATACCGTATAGGGTACCTAGAAAATAGGTACCCGACACCGAGCTTAGCTATTTTATAAATAGTTTTAGGGGGTTTGTGACTAATTTTTTCATAATGACAGTGGTGGGTAATTTTCTCTTCTTATTTTCTCAGATTAATGTGAGAATTTCTAGCATTTTAGAGCGAACGTGGTGGCTCGTTTTCGTCGTCAAATATATATATAATAGATAGATGTGGATGAGACTTGAGCAAAAAGGTTCTTGGTTTTGATATTATTATTTTCACCAGCCTAGCAATTCTTTACTGTATTCAACAGCACTTGAATGAGGAAGACAAGAAAGGGGCACGGACACCACTTTGGAACCATTTCTTTACTGTATTCAACAGTATTTTTTTTGTTGGACCTAAATCATAAAAAAAGCTATCCTCTGAACCTTCTAGTATAAATATATTTCCTTGCTTATTTTTTATAAAAGTAGAAAATATAGGAATTTCAAAATTGCAACGTGCAACAAAATTATCATGTATTTTTATAATGGTATAGTGCGGTATAGTTTACCGTGGTTGGGCACCCGTGAGGCTACGCTTGGTCGTAGGCAGTGCGGCTAGCTCTTTGATTCACCGACCGTGCATTATTCGTTGGGCCGAGTTTCTGGACGATGCCACATTCCAAACATTTTTTGTGTGACATGAAAATACATAGAAGTTTAGGGCTTTTTCGGAAATTGCCAAAGGCCTTGTGCAGTTGTGCACACCGGCAAAAATAGTTTTTTAGAATGTGAATAGCAATAGATAGGGGGCTTATTTGCAAATTTGTAAAGAGCTCAGACGACTCACCTGGTCCACATTTTTCTCACCTCGTTGGCTCCACCTCCTCCCGCATCATCCCCATCCCCATCGCTCTTTCTCGCTCCCTCTGCACAAGCTCCAGCATTATCGCCATCGCTCTTTCGCGCTTGCTCTTCCTCCTCTCCCCGCCCCTCAGCTAACACGAGCCCCACGTTGCTTCTTCCACGCCTCCACCTCCCCACGCAAGCGGCATCGCGAGCCCCGCCAAGCTTGCTTCCCGCGAGGCGGCGACTCACGGCTGCGGGCTCTGTTCGCCTCGCCGCTGGGCCGTCTGGTGGCTTCGATGTCGCCAACGAATTGCGTGGCGAGGAGAGGAGGCTCAGGCACGGCTGGCCGTTGTGTCTGCGTCGCGCACGGCCCAAGCTCGACACGAGGAAACCCGCGCGCCCGCAAGCATCACGGCCCACGGCGGGCCCGTCGGCAACCACGGCGTATGTAGCTCTCTCCCTCCCTCTCTCTCTCAGCTCCCGGCTGTCTCCCTAGCTCGAGTGCCGGCGACGCCCAGCCACCAGTGGAGCTCTCTGTCGACCTCCCCGCTTGGCCGGTTTGGCACCCTTCCTTCCCTGTCCTCCAGTCATCGGATGGGCCGCTCCAGCGCAGCTCCTCCTGCGCGACGTAGCACAGGCCCAGGTGCTTGGCGCGTCACTAGCCCGCGTCGCGGCCCACGCCGTCCCGGCGGCGGCACCGACGTACGGACGCATTGTGGCGGCCGCGGAGGGTGGCCACGCCAGCGTCAAAGCGACGTGGGCGCACAGTCGACGAACGCGTCGGCCGGATTGCTGTGGAGGGCGGAATCCTACGCGGCTTCAGACTCTTACTACTATGTGAATACTGTTGTTCTCAATAATCTCCTGGAACTGTTGTCATTCCAAGACTCATCATCAGTTTCTTTTTTCTTTTTCTGTAACTAACTTATCAGTCTCTAAAGTGGTGTAAACATGCTTGATCAGCAAATCATGGATGCAACTGAAGCAACTTTAATTGAAACTTCTTGTAGCTGTTGATAGTAGTTGGTTAATGGATGCTTGTTCAAATCTTTTATTCAAGTTCTATAAAATCTCTCAGTCAATAGGAGGTTATGATGGAGTGCACTCTAACCCTAGAAATCTCAATAGCTTTTGAAGATATGACTGAGCTTCACAGATAGCTTGCATCTGCTACAGGTGCTTCTTTGCCGATTAAGCTCGATGCCTGTCATTCCAAGCACACATCTCATTTCTATGCTGTCGCAGCGGATGGTGTCTCCTACTATATTCTTTCACTCTTTAGTGCCAAACAATTGCTCAAGATATGTCTTATCTTGGTATATATCCAAATGGCCTTGGTATGACATGTCATACCCGGAAGGAACTTACAGACAGGCCATTTACGAATCAAGTGTGAACATACGCCACCCACCACATATACCATCTTTAACTTTTGTTATATGGCATTGTAGCTTTCGCCCACTTCAATGCCACCATGATAGCTATTATTGTTGTGACATCTAGCTATTGAGATTAGACCTATAGTAAAAAGTTAAGAGTTGGTGGGGGAGTGGGGTCTGTAAAGCATGCTGAGGGCAACCGCAATGGGGAAATAAAGTCGGTAATAGGCAATAAATGCTGTGCAAAAGTGGGTTGTAAGCATTGTGGAAGTCGGTAGTAGTTATAACCAGGCAATAGCCATACTACCGGGCAGTAAGCCCATTCTTTACAATATTTGTACAGTTACACTGGTCCCACTGAATAAAAAATTGTTGGCAGTTATCCGTTGCCACTGACGAGCTCTTGCGTCCCACCACTCCCGCCTGCCTTCCTCTGGCTTTGTAGCCGTTGCCTCCGAGCCGTTGCTGCCCGGACACCTACAAATATATACAGAGCAAATGAATCAATCCAGCTTCACAATTGCACAAAATGGATCCAAACCATAGAGATTTCACTGGCATGTTCAGTCAGCCATCCCAAAACCAAAGCTCTCCTGGTTCTAGCCAAAGCTCCCCTCCCATACAAATCCCCACGAGTTTCCCCCAAACTCAGTTTCCCCAATATTTACCACCTAATTTCCAGAACTTCAACCCTTTTGGAGCTGCACCAAATTTCCCATCCTATGGCCATTCTCCGCCAGCCTTTCATGGTGTTCAACAGCAAGGAAATTGGCAGCACTCACCTCCAATCAGATGTCAAGGATTTGGATCTCAGGATAGTTGGATGCACCCACCACACCAAGTGTTTGGAGCTGCAGCCAACACTTCTCATGGTTCAGACTCAGCCTCCCCATATTCTGCAACACAGCAACAGGAAGAGCCAGTTAGTGTTCAAGATTCAAGCAACAGTAGTGAGGAGGAAGGAAGGAAACGCCGCAATTGGAGCGAAGATGATAACAAGGATCTAGCTAATGCTTGGGTTCGCAACTCTGTTGATCCGATAAAAGGAGTGGACCAAAAGGGTGAATACTATTGGAAGGCTCTAGCTGCAGACTTCAACAGCGACAAGTCAGGTAACAGGAAAAGGACTCCTTTGCAATGCAAGACACATTGGGGTGGTCTTAAGAGGGATGTTTCAAAGTTTTGTGGAGCTTATTCCAGAGTTAGAAGTACCTATTGTAGTGGACAATCAGATGACATGGTGTTGACGAAAGCTCACAAGTGGTACAAAGAACGCAATAAGAAGAAGCCTTTCACTTTAGAGTACTTGTGGAGGGAGCTAAAGGATCAACCTAAATGGCGCAGACTCCTCCAAGAAGAAGAAAGCCGGAATAAGAGGACAAAAATCTCAAACTCGGGAGCTTACACTTCATCATCGAACCAAGACACTGATGAGGAAACTGTGAGCAAAGAAAAGCGACCTGAGGGGCAGAAGAAAGCAAAAGCAAAGCTAAAAGGAAAAGGAAAAGGTGCTGCACCATCACCTTTGGGGGAACCAACATAGAATATGGTTCTGTTTCACGAGGCTGCTTCAATCAAAGCTGCTGCAACGATGAAAGCTGCAGAGGCAACATCAAAATCTGCATAAGCAAAAAAAGAACAAGCTAAGATGGAGAAGTATCAGACATATCTAAAATTGTGTGAGATAGATACTTCAAAGTATAGTGCAACAAGGCTGAAGAGGCATGAAGCTATCCTGGAACAACTTGCTATTGAACTTACCCCCAAGACTACTGATGAAGAAGTAGCTTAACCTTCAATATTCAGAGTGTCTATTGTAATGTTTAGTATTCAGAGTGTCAGTTCTAATGTTTAGTATTCAGAGTGTCAGTTGTAATCTTTAGCATTCAGAGTGTCTTGTAATTTTTATTTCAGCAAGTAATTTCAAATATTTAGCAGAAAATATTGTGTTTGGGTTTAGCTGTTGGAGTACTGACAAAAGGAGCATGAAAGAGCTGTTGGAATACTGACAAAAAATGCATAAAAGAGCTGCTGGAATACTGACAAAAGAGCAAAAAATAGCTGTTATAGGACTAGCCGTTGGAAGTGCTGTTGGAATACTGACAAAAAGTGCATAAAAGAGCTGCTGGAATACTGACAAAAGAGCAAAAAATAGCTGTTATAGGACTAGCCGTTGGAATGCATCCATCTACAAATCGAAGTAGTCCTCAAGCAGAACCACTCTCATTCTCAGCTTACACTCTCTTCAGCTACACCTCACCTCTCCATTCACATTCCGAAAAATGTCTTCCGATTCGCAAGATCAATCCAGTCGTTCAGATGGTTCTATTAGCAGCGAGAAGCTTGAAGAGATGATGTGGGAAGGAATCAACGACCCTATCGAGGCTGATATAGAAGCTGAGCTTGAAGCACAACTCCAATCAGAGTGGGAAGCACAACTAGCTGGTCCTTCTAATCGGCGTGGAGGTTACAAACGAAGGTACATAAATAGAGGCCATGAGGATGACCATGCGAGATTGTTTGCTAAGTATTTTTCAGACAACCCTTTGTACAATGATGATCAGTTTCGTAGGAGATTCCGCATGAGAAAGCATCTTTTTTTGCAAATTGTTGAAGCTCTTGGTGTTTGTCCCCATATTTTCGTCTTAGACGAGATGCATTTGGCAAAGTGGGTCTATCCCCATTGCAGAAATGCACAGCAGCCATTCGAATGCTGGCATATGGTACACCGGCTGATCTTATGGATGAAACTTTTGGGGTCGCAGAGAGCACATCAATGGAATGCATGATTAACTTTGTTCAAGGAGTGAGACATATATTTGGTGGGCAGTATCTTCGCAGACCTACTGAGCAAGATATTCAACGTTTACTTCAATATGGCGAGGATCACGGATTTCCTGGCATGTTGGGTAGCCTAGACTGCATGCATTGGGTGTGGCAAAATTGTCCGGTTGCATGGAAAGGGCAATATGTACGTGGTGACCATGGAGTACCCACGATCATGCTTGAAGCAGTTGCCTCTAAGGACTTATGGATTTGGCATGCCTTCTTCGGTGCTGCTGGTTCAAACAATGACATCAATGTGTTGGACCAGTCCCCACTATTTACACAAGTGCTCCAAGGAAGAGCTCCAGCTATTGAATTCACAGTTAATGGGACAGTATACAACATGGGATACTATCTAACTGATGGGATTTATCCAGAGTGGGCAACATTTGTCAAAACAATCAGTAAACCAAAATATGCTAAGCATCAGAAATATGCATCAATGCAAGAAGGTGCAAGGAAAGATGTGGAACGAGCTTTTGGAGTTTTGCAGAAACGTTGGGCCATCATACGGCATCCAGCACGTCTTTGGGAAAGAGAAGAACTTGCAGATATTATGTATGCATGTGTGATCTTGCACAATATGATAGTAGAGGATGAGAGAGAAACCTATGGCATACCAGATGGAAATATATATGAACAAGGGCAATATTCACCTCAAATGATAGGACTTGCCCATGGCCCGGTCTATGGATTTACAGAAGTGTTACAAAAAGGTAGCGAAATTCGTGATCGAGCTACCCATCGCCGGCTGCAGCAAGATTTGATAGAGCACGTGTGGCAAAAGTTTGGTCCTCAGGAGCCTGGAAATTAGAGTTTATTTGTTTCTTATGAACTTGTACTTTTCACCTTTTCAGTTTATGTTCAACCATCCTTGTACTCAGATTATTTATTTATCAGTTTTCTCATTCCTTAGTAGTTTCTAGATTATCAATTTGTACCACGATTAATCAGTATGCCTTGTTCACATATTCAGAATCAAAGAATGAGTAAACCGTCACGTAGAAGCTAATAGCACTACATCTAGAAGCAAGCATTATACGGCCTCCGTGCACGCAAAATACAAATATTACATTAATCTGTGAGGTTGCCTGGCTTACCAGATGTGCTGATGCCCGCTACTCATCAGACGTGCTGAAGCCTGCTTGCACGCTCGCATGTTGGAGCCCCTCGCGTGCCACGGACAAGCCAGCTTCCCCCGTCCTCGCGCAGATGGCAGCCGCTACCTGCCTGCCGCGGGCGTCTTGGCACCCACAGCCCACGAAGCTGGTGGAGGTCGCCAGTACACCGCCGTCACGTAGTGCGCCCCATCCGCCGCGGATCTCAGAAATTGTGCTTCGATCGGGTCAGGAACAAGTCGAGGACAACAGCTGCGTTTGATTCCTCAACCTACAAATCTTCTCCAAGGTAGGGAGGGGAGGAATCGAGTGATTTTGGACTGGCGGCGGAGAGAGGAATTGAGGATCGAGAGCAAGGAATTGGGGATCTCGCGGGAAGGAAGACGCGGAGGTTGATTGCTGTGTTTTTTTATTCGAGTAGGCCCCACCTTATTCTAGTTGTATCGATTTACCATTGTGAACCACGCAACAACTACTGCCGACTGAACGCGGGCCCCACTCCTAATGCCGAAGTCGGCAGCAAACATTGCCCTTGCTCTGACAGGCCCAGTCAAGTCTCGACCCTAGGATGTTACAATTGTGTTATTCGAAGACTTTAGTTCGTGGCACATAAAAGCCACTACAATTATATATGCAACATACATATATAGTTGATTCAAACTTGATTGTATTTGTTGGTCAAAAGGAGTAAAAAAAAGAAGAAGAACCCAAACAAAGAAAAATGGAGAAACGAAGAGAAAATCTCATTTTGTAAAACAAAAACAGACCTAAAGTTCATTGAAAGAATACACCGGCTATCTCACAGCTTACAGTATGATATTAGCCCATTACAGCTATTCACTATCGACATCCATGTTTTTATGGTGCTTAAAGGAGTTGTTGTAGTTGGAAAGCAAACCATCTGTATTGTGGGTAGTGTCCTAACCCTTTCATTGATGTCGTTTTTTGATATTTCAAAATGTGTTCCATAAAATTTAGATTATTGCGTTATATATTCATCTGGTTTATTTTATAATATGATTATAGTTGTTATACGTTAGTAACAAATATGCTTTCTACAACTACCTTCTGCGCAAGAAAAAGTAGCACCATAACAAGATATATGATTGTTTCTGTAACAACCCAAATTTCAAATCAAAATCGAAAAGGAATAAAAATCGCTCAAAATTTAAATTTTTTGTAATCTTATCTTGCCATGAATTTTCAAAATAAAATTCACTAAATGAATCAAACTTAGTTGAACATGGAAAATTTTGAAATATAAAACTGGTGCTCTAGTGTTTGCTTCATTTAAAATTTACTAAAAATTTGAACTTTTCAAATTTACAACAAATTAAAATGGTTATATGTTAAACCCTAGCAAATTCACCTTGAATTTGAAAATTTAGATTTGAAAACTTGCATAAATTTCACCATATGCATTTCTGGAGTTTTGTTTTGATTTTGTGTTGGTGTTTTTCTCCCTTGTTTCCCTCAAATTTGAAATCCCACTCAAATTTGACCAAATCGAAATTCCAGTAAAATGAAAAGCCTTTTCCTTCCCATAAAACCCTTTGGGCCTCATCCTCTGGCCGGCCCAGGCCACTCCTCTCTTTTTCCCTCACTCTTTTTCGTCGACTGGGCCTCCTTCTCCCTTCTTTTCCCCGGCCCACTACAGCCCAGCCCAACTGCATCATCACCTACCTCCAGCTCATGCCGCCCTCTCACCCGAGCTCGCCGACGCGTCCGCCATCAACGCCGACGTGCCGCCACCTCGTCCTCCAGCTCGGTGCAGCTCCTGTAGCCACGCCGAGCTCGCGTCAGCGTGCATGTGCCGCCCATGCTCCCCGTACCGCGCCCATACTGCCGCCTTTAAACCCAAGAGGATAAGGCCACCGCGCCATTGATGGCCGGCGGATAAGAACGCCACCGCCGCTGTGGATAAGGCCCTTTGACCTTATCCCCTCGCCGGGAAGCTCACTCCCTCGCTCTATTTAAGCCGTACCTCTCCCTCTGCGCCGTCCCTCTCCTTTTGTCCCAAACCCTAACCCTAACTCTCTCTCTTCCAACTCCGGCCGCCGTCGATCTCTGCCGCCGGAGCACCCCCGACCGCGCTGCGCATCAGGTGAGCATCCCCGAGGTCCCCTCTCCCTTTCCCTGCTCCCCTTTCTCTTTTTCCCTCATCGAGCCAAGCTCCCGCCGTGCGCCGCCCATCGCCGCCGCGCCACCACGGCGTCGGCCGCCTTCCCGGCCGCGTCCGTCTCACCCGAGACGCCCACCAGCTCCGCCACAGCCGCGCGCAACTCCCCGACCGCACAAGCTCATCCAAACTCGCGCGCACCCGCAGTTCCGTCAAGCTTCGCAGCGGCTCTCCCCTCCGGCGACGTCGCGCCGCCGCGTCTGCCCTCGCCGTCGACGACAAGCTCCTCCCAAAGCTCCGTCGTCGTGCGCTGATCCCCGGCATCATGATCTCGTCGCATCTCCGCCAGCCAAGCCGCCGGCGGCGAGCTTGCCGGCGAGCCGCTGCCGCTTTGACCCTGATCCGGCTGCCCCTGACCGGAGTCAGCCCGCGGGCCCCGCCAGTCAGCCACGCACGCCCTCTCCTTCTCTCTCTGTGCACCCGGCTCTTGTAGACCACAGACTCTTACACACCCCCGGTCCACAGTCCATACACCCAGTTCACTGCATAGTGAATCTGGTGCACTGTGCATCCGGTCCCACATGCCAGCCTCTGTTCTTCTTTTCCAATACAGAAACAATTCCAGAAAATCTAGGAAATTCCCGGGTCCTGTACATTTTACAGATAAGCCCCTCTAGTTTACTTTATTTCTGTATAGGTCCCTACCATTTTACAGAAAAGACCCTATACTTTTCTGTATTTACCTTTTAGTCCCTACCTTTTTACACCTGGGTCCCTCAACTTTTCCATAATTACAAATAGGTCCCTAGAACTTTTCTGTTGCTACAGATAAGTCCTTAGAAGCTTTTCTGTAATTACAAACAAGCCCTAGAATCTTTAAACGTTTATATCTTTTCCATCCTTGCTCTGATTTGAGCGATTCACGCGCTCACGCGTTCGTAGAAACGCGTAGTACCTTGTGGTACTGTTCTTGAAGCTCCACACTAGGTCTTCGAGCCATCAATACCCTAAATCCCACACTCTCCTGATAATAACCCATTTCGACGAATCATTGGACGTCAATCTTGCACGTCGCCAATGCTCTTTCACCTTTTAGCGTCGAACGTAACCCATCTTCCATTCCACATCCAGATATAGCAACCTCCGTTACCGTCACTCAGCTCCAACCCTAACCTAGCTCAATCATCGATCAATCAATCTTAACCCAATGATATTCCGTATCGTTACCAACCTTTATTTATTTATCAATCTCTGTATAAGTGGTCTTCCATTGAATTTCTATTGGAGTTATTGTTCATTGATATCTTATTTGCTAGTTTGTCTTTTACTGGTTGAATATTGTATTTATCTACAAACCGTGCATTCATACCATACATGACCACGTGCACGTGTCACCGTCATACGCTTAACTCATGACAGATAATTAGTAGCTTAGCCTTAGTAGTTAATCAATCTAGAAAGTAATTAATAGCTAATCACCTCTAGGTAATGTCTTAATATAATTAGGTAATTAAAATGACACACCTTGCACATGTACACTCGTTGCATGAACCTCTATACGGGTCACGACTTGTATAGAGCCTTAGTGCCGCAAGTGCACCGAGAACACGTACACGCTTGTTTCCACCTACACTTTCAAGCATGCACTCCTCATGGTTTAGCATTCCTCAATCACATCAAAAGCCCTAGTGTTTAATGCATCACTCCTAATAATCTTAATTAATATAATAAAACCTTCCTAAAAGTAAAACCAATTGCATCATACATGATTCGTATCTTATCCTTCGTTGGTGTCCTATCGATTCTTATTTGGAGTTAATTGGATCTTATTGGCTCTTTTCGATCTTTATTTCCTGTGCGGTAGTTGTTTATACGTAATGTTTTCATGCGCTAGCTTACACGAAATCCGAGGAAGAGCTAGAAGAATTTAAGGAAGATCAATTATCAAAGATGAGCTGAAGAATCCAAGCCCAAGGACAGGTTGGAAGATACAAGTTTCGAGAAGGGATTTGAAGACATCAACTTCGACAGAAGAGCTTGAAGATCCAGAATTGAAAGATTAGGATAGCGTTCTTCAGGCAAGCTCTACTTCTCCTTGATCATGATTGAACCTACTGTTTTCGCAATGCACCTATATGGCCTACTCTCGTATTATGCATTACTTGTTATTTTACTGCTTGTGTAGTTATTGTCCTACTTGTTTATTGATATTGATGTCTGTTACTTAGGCGTTAATATCTGAATCCTTGTTCACCCTTGTCTACCTGTCACCTTGAGAACCCTAGGATAGTTCCATCATTTCTATGATGGCACTTTTACCTTGCTACTAGAATGCTTAGGACCCCTCGCAATGTTTCTACATTGCCACACCTTGCTCACATACTTACTTTTACGAATGTGTTAAATGAGTTTGGTGGTGTGTGTGATATATGGGATTGGGAGTAGAACAACCGTGTTAGGTGATAATGATGGAGACAGTGATGGGATGGTTGGATTGCGGGCAAGGCCATTAGTAAGTGATTGATGGCGTAATGGATTGTGTGATAGTCCCCTAGTGTGGGAGACATGGCGCTTGCCCGGCCACATAAGGACCGGTTCATTCAACCTTTAACAAGATGATTCTCGTACTACCACGGAACCTGTATGGGAAGGACTTACCCTACCTTCTTGGTGCCTACCACCTTGATCCACCTGGAGGGCAGTAGCGCAAACGGGCAACCAGGAGAAGACTCCGGAGTTTGTATTGCTTAGGAGATCTGGCCTGTGATCCGCACATCAAAGTGCAGTGGGTCTGCATGAGGACTATTGTAGTCTCATGAGAAGCCCCTGGGTTGGTTCGTAGGTGGCATTGTGTGTGGTACTCGGAGAAGATGGATTGAGCGTTATGTTACTCTCCGTACAAGAGTGCATAGCCCGTGGGAAAAGATGTACAACCTCTGCAGAGTGTAAAATTCATCCGGATGGACGTTGTCACGGCATATGACACATCTATATTGAGTTCGATATGATTAGCCACCTCTCATTCCTTGAAGTGTGAGTGAGCAGTAGTCTGCTCGTGTTTTGGAAGTGATGGCAAGAGTGCCGGGTCGGTATGACCATTGGGGTCAGAAGGCCCAACTAAAACTTGGGAACTGGCGGGAATGCCTCATACTCCCCCAGGGTCAACCAACTAAGATATTGACAGTACTTCTCTGTTTTATCTAAGAATTCCTTCACATGCTTTAGTGAACCTTGCATAAAACTTGCTTGCTGCAAATGAACCGTACAGCCTATTCCTTGCTAAGACCAAATATGCATATATATATACCCTTGTGTAGTGTAGGGCTTGCTGAGTACCTTATGTACTCACGTGTTTGCAATTGTTGGTTTAGTAGGAGAAGACTTCGTAGAGAACGACGACGATTGGGTTTTCAGTTCTGCTTCTCAAGTTTGCTTGTGGCGTTGGGCCATGTTTTCCGCTGTCTGCTTCACCGTTAGTTGGCCGTATTGACTTGGATAGTTTGAATCCTTGCCGTACCGCCACTAAGGGTCTTATATCAGGTATCTTACTTATTTACCTATTCGAAGTATGCTTTTGATTATCATATCTGTGTTCTTGTGCGTATCAGCTACTGATCCAGGGACTGATACAGGATGCACAGTAGATTCCAGAGATGGGGTCTGACAGATTGGTATCAGAGCATTACTTGACCGTAGAACGAAAACCAAGGATTTGTCGCGTTCGAAAATGACTATTTTCAAAACTAGTTACAAAATCTTCCATAATACCTCTCCTCCTATCTTTGAAAATCTTCTGTTCCTCTCCTGATCATCCGCAGAAGTCACTTCTCAACTCGCCATGTCTGCACAGGCACATTCAACTCAATGGACAACCCCGACTACGTGACCGTAGAAGTGGAGAATCAACTGTTCCAAGTTTACTGCCTACCGGATGCAGTTCCCAAAGAAAAGAGCAAGGTCAATGCCACTAAGGGCACCAGAAAACAAAGGACATGCTTCTATTGCCGCGAACGTGGACATAAGATTGCCAATTGCCCCTTTTACGAACCAAGCAAGGAAACAAGAGCTGTTAAGACCAACATGAGGGACGAAGTGCCTCAAGTTTCAGGACTAACTGCAGAGACTGAATCTGTAATACCAGAAAAGACTGAAGAGCAAGGAAATTACAGTAATGGGAACAACAAACAAATCTGCAGTGTCATAGACCTGGTAGAAAGAATCGACAATTTGGAAGAAGCAATGAGAAGTATCGCGAAAGAAGTTGCCGACCTTACCAAAGCCCTGCAAACCCGGAATACTCGAAAACGTCGCAGACAGAAAAAGAAAGGTGACAATGAAGCATCGGGTCAAGGTACGTCTGAACGGCCCAAGAGGCCAAGACGTTGTTTCCATTGCAAACAGGAAGGACACATGATAGGCGAATGTCCCGAGAAGGTGAATAAGAGCATGGAATGACTCAGAAACATGAACAAGGATAAGTGACACCCCAGTAATGTGTCCTAAACTTTGAAGTTTATAAATATACTACTTGTGCTAGAAGCGTCATAATGGGCTCTCTGTGAAAAACAACCTTGCAAGCCTCGTTCAATACGTCAGAAAGATGGCACCACTAGTATATGTACGGTATTTTGTAACCTTGATGATAATCAAAGATGTAAGAGAGTTGCAAATCTGTCTTTGGGCAATGAGAAGTGGCAGTGTTTGTCATAAGAAGACATGGAATAGTGTTACAAGTGCATGGATAACTCTAATCATCAAGTCAACGAAGCACCTCCAAATGCAACAGGTTTTTCTTTATCCGACTAAGTCATATGACCCTCTCGATTCTTTTGATCAACGGACTATTGGTCGAGTTTTGGGGACAATCAGAAATCGATAGTCATCCTACCTTTAAGCCTTGAAACCTCGTTCTTAGTACGCTCACACATGAGACCACAACAAATAAATCACGTTGTTTGTGTGATTCGATGATTTTGTTGATTTTGCTTCTTTATTCTTCTATGATTGTGTGCTCTTAATCGAACTAAATAGAATAATAACAGCAGTAAAATAACTAGGATAGCAGCTTAACAACAGCTTAAGACCAAAATCTTTTCCCTAACCACTGCCTAAATACCTATGGGTGAAACCAGGATGCCGCCAAAGAAGTCCGCCCGAGTTCAGACTCGTCAAGAGTACAATGCAAAAGCAACAGAAGATCTCCATCCTGCGGGACGAACTACAAGAAATGGAACCAACAAAAGGAAGAAGCCAATCACTCAACAACCTCATAAAGCAAGCAAAAGAAGATCCTCCAATTCCCATAGCCTGGAAACTGAGACAGGTCACAACGACGAAGAAGAAAACAACCAAGAGACCGAAGGTAATAACAACCAAGGTAGTAACGAGACTCCTGAAGCACCAGCAGTCAACTTCGCAGAAGTAATGGCCATGCAAGCCCAACTGTTGCAAGTTCTTTCGCAAGAACAACAGAACAATCAGGGAATCGGTTCTAAGATAATAGAATTTATGAAACTCAGGCCACCTGTCTACGACAACACAGATGATGACCCGTTGGCAGCTGACGACTGGCTCAGAAACATTGATAAGAAGCTCAATGTTATCAACGCTAATGATCAAGAAAAGGTAATGTTTGCATCACATCAACTAACTGGAGCAGCTGCTGAATGGTGGTACAATTTCCTCGAAGCAAAAGCAGAACCAGACACCATCAGCTGGGAAGAATTTCAGCCTGCATTTCGTGACTATCATATCCCGGAAGGAATTATGGAAATGAAAGCGGATGAATTTCGTTCCCTGAAACAAGGTGCTATGACAGTGCAAGAGTATATTCGCAAGTTCATGAAGCTTTCTCGCTATGCTCCAGAAGAAGTATCGACTGATAAGAAAAAGCAAGATTACTTTCGGAAAGGACTTAACCATAGACTGAATGTTCAGCTGGTCACCCATGTTTACCCAGATTTCAATACTCTGATGAACCGAACCATATTACTTGAAGATGCTTGGTCAAAATGGGAAAACGACAAAGAACAGGAAATCATTGTAGATAAGGCACAAAATATCGTTCTGGACGAAGAACAAAACATCATTGTGGATCAAGAGCAAAATATCAATGTGCATAGGCTCAAACAGAAAGAAGAATCTCGGAACCAGAAAAGAAATCATCGCAGAAGGCGACGATACCAGAAAGCAAGGCACAAGAAGCCCCTCGGATCCTCGTCTTATGGTAAAAACCCGGCTACTCATCATGCGAAGGACATGAACCAACAATCAGGAAATGTTATGAAAGCCCCACGAGGACATCGGAAATGTTATTTGTGCAAGCAGAAAGGTCACTACATAGCAGACTGTCCTCAAGCTAACCAATACAACGACGACGTTCATGCCAATCCAATCGGGACTTCACACATCAATGATATCTGAAGATGATCACGAGGTACCACAAACCTCTACCTGGAAGGAGTAATTAACTGGACTAGTAGTAGAGCATGTGCTTGTCACTTTTGTACTCGGAAAAATCCTGAATGTCTGTGGGGAACCACTATGTAAACAGGTTTATAGAATAAGATATGACGAGATGTTGTTTAATACCTATTCAATGACTGCGATATGCAACGATGCATGGTTTGCAAAGAAAACTCTGTAATCCTTCTCTTTTGGATACAAAGATGTTAAGATGGAATTCCCTAAGATAAATTGTTTTAAGTGGGGTAGTCCACCACTATCTTGGAATCTCCTACCCGATGTATTGGAAGTGCCGCCAAGTTCTATAAGTGAGAGCACGATAAGGTTGGACAATCGAAAACATGATACGGATGGTTTTGCTCATCCCTATGTTTTCCAGTGGGAATCATGACTCAGAAAAGAACGGACTTCAAGCTACACCAATGGAGAAGATTGTACCTCTAAAGCTACATAAGAGTCTTAGTACACCGACCTCTGAGGATAATTTGGAAATAAAGGCATTCGGATAAAGCGACCCACGGAATACTAAGAAAAGCTTAAATCCTTTGGATAAGTTAAGCAGAGCACAATGAAACGCTATCTTGGTGCCCAAGTTAAATCTTTTAAGTGGGGTAGGACCCTTACACAACCTTGAAGAAAAGACCCCTGCTACGTCGATCTGCAGTGCTGAAGAACACGAAGATGTCTGCGACATCAAGAAGTACCCGATGAAAATTTTGGATGTTACCACCGTCGAGCAAGAAGATGCCAGACAAGTTCTACACCATCCGGAAGATCGTTCAAATCTCGAGGACGAGATTCCTTTTAAGTGGGGTAGATCTGTAACACCCCAAATTTCAAATCAAAATCGAAAAGGAATAAAAATCGCTCAAAATTTAAATTTTTTGTAATCTTATCTTGCCATGAATTTTCAAAATAAAATTCACTAAATGAATCAAACTTAGTTGAACATGGAAAATTTTGAAATATAAAACTGGTGCTCTAGTGTTTGCTTCATTTAAAATTTACTAAAAATTTGAACTTTTCAAATTTACAACAAATTAAAATGGTTATATGTTAAACCCTAGCAAATACACCTTGAATTTGAAAATTTAGATTTGAAAACTTGCATAAATTTCACCATATGCATTTCTGGAGTTTTGTTTTGATTTTGTGTTGGTGTTTTCTCCCTTGTTTCCCTCAAATTTGAAATCCCACTCAAATTTGACCAAATCGAAATTCCAGTAAAATGAAAAGCCTTTTCCTTCCCATAAAACCCTTTGGGCCTCATCCTCTGGCCGGCCCAGGCCACTCCCCTCTTTTTCCCTCACTCTTTTTCGTCGACTGGGCCTCCTTCTCCCTTCTTTTCCCCGGCCCACTACAGCCCAGCCCAACTGCATCATCACCTACCTCCAGCTCATGCCGCCCTCTCACCCGAGCTCGCCGACGCGTCCGCCATCAACGCCGACGTGCCGCCACCTCGTCCTCCAGCTCGGTGCAGCTCCTGTAGCCACGCCGAGCTCGCGTCAGTGTGCATGTGCCGCCCATGCTCCCCGTACCGCGCCCATACTGCCGCCTTTAAACCCAAGAGGATAAGGCCACCGCGCCATTGATGGCCGGCGGATAAGAACGCCACCGCCGCTGTGGATAAGGCCCTTTGACCTTATCCCCTCGCCGAGAAGCTCACTCCCTCGCTCTATTTAAGCCGTACCTCTCCCTCTGCGCCGTCCCTCTCCTTTTGTCCCAAACCCTAACCCTAACTCTCTCTCTTCCAACTCCGGCCGCCGTCAATCTCTGCCGCCGGAGCACCCCCGACCGCGCTGCGCATCAGGTGAGCATCCCCGAGGTCCCCTCTCCCTTTCCCTGCTCCCCTTTCTCTTTTTCCCTCATCGAGCCAAGCTCCCGCCGTGCGCCGCCCATCGCCGCCGCGCCACCACGGCGTCGGCCGCCTTCCCGGCCGCGTCCGTCTCACCCGAGACGCCCACCAGCTCCGCCACAGCCGCGCGCAACTCCCCGACCGCACAAGCTCATCCAAACTCGCGCGCACCCGCAGTTCCGTCAAGCTTCGCAGCCGCTCTCCCCTCCGGCGACGTCGCGCCGCCGCGTCTGCCCTCGCAGTCGACGACAAGCTCCTCCCAAAGCTCTGCCGTCGTGCGCTGATCCCCGGCATCATGATCTCGTCGCATCTCCGCCAGCCAAGCCGCCGGCGGCGAGCTTGCCGGCGAACCGCTGCCGCTTTGACCCTGATCCGGCTGCCCCTGACCGGAGTCAGCCCGCGGGCCCCGCCAGTCAGCCACGCACGCCCTCTCCTTCTCTCTCTGTGCACCCGGCTCTTGTAGACCACAGACTCTTACACACCCCCGGTCCACAGTCCATACACCCAGTTCACTGCATAGTGAATCTGGTGCACTGTGCATCCGGTCCCACATGTCAGCCTCTGTTCTTCTTTTCCAATACAGAAACAATTCCAGAAAATCTAGGAAATTCCCGGGTCCTGTACATTTTACAGATAAGCCCCTCTAGTTTACTTTATTTCTGTATAGGTCCCTACCATTTTACAGAAAAGACCCTATACTTTTCTGTATTTACCTTTTAGTCCCTACCTTTTTACACCTGGGTCCCTCAACTTTTCCATAATTACAAATAGGTCCCTAGAACTTTTCTGTTGCTACAGATAAGTCCTTAGAAGCTTTTCTGTAATTACAAACAAGCCCTAGAATCTTTAAACGTTTATATCTTTTCCATCCTAGCTCCGATTTGAGCGATTCACGCGCTCACGCGTTCGTAGAAACGCGTAGTACCTTGTGGTACTGTTCTTGAAGCTCCACACTAGGTCTTCGAGCCATCAATACCCTAAATCCCACACTCTCCTGATAATAACCCATTTCGACGAATCATTGGACGTCAATCTTGCACGTCGCCAATGCTCTTTCACCTTTTAGCGTCGAACGTAACCCATCTTCCATTCCACATCCAGATATAGCAACCTCCGTTACCGTCACTCAGCTCCAACCCTAACCTAGCTCAATCATCGATCAATCAATCTTAACCCAATGATATTCCGTATCGTTACCAACCTTTATTTATTTATCAATCTCTGTATAAGTGGTCTTCCATTGAATTTCTATTGGAGTTATTGTTCATTGATATCTTATTTGCTGGTTTGTCTTTTACTGGTTGAATATTGTATTTATCTACAAACCGTGCATTCATACCATACATGACCACGTGCACGTGTCACCGTCATACGCTTAACTCATGACAGATAATTAGTAGCTTAGCCTTAGTAGTTAATCAATCTAGAAAGTAATTAATAGCTAATCACCTCTAGGTAATGTCTTAATATAATTAGGTAATTAAAATGACACACCTTGCACGTGTACACTCGTTGCATGAACCTCTATACGGGTCACGACTTGTATAGAGCCTTAGTGCCGCAAGTGCACCGAGAACACGTACACGCTTGTTTCCACCTACACTTTCAAGCATGCACTCCTCATGGTTTAGCATTCCTCAATCACATCAAAAGCCCTAGTGTTTAATGCATCACTCCTAATAATCTTAATTAATATAATAAAACCTTCCTAAAAGTAAAACCAATTGCATCATACATGATTCGTATCTTATCCTTCGTTGGTGTCCTATCGATTCTTATTTGGAGTTAATTGGATCTTATTGGCTCTTTTCGATCTTTATTTCCTGTGCGGTAGTTGTTTATACGTAATGTTTTCATGCGCTAGCTTACACGAAATCCGAGGAAGAGCTAGAAGAATTTAAGGAAGATCAATTATCAAAGATGAGCTGAAGAATCCAAGCCCAAGGACAGGTTGGAAGATACAAGTTTCGAGAAGGGATTTGAAGACATCAACTTCGACAGAAGAGCTTGAAGATCCAGAATTGAAAGATTAGGATAGCGTTCTTCAGGCAAGCTCTACTTCTCCTTGATCATGATTGAACCTACTGTTTTCGCAATGCACCTATATGGCCTACTCTCGTATTATGCATTACTTGTTATTTTACTGCTTGTGTAGTTATTGTCCTACTTGTTTATTGATATTGATGTCTGTTACTTAGGCGTTAATATCTGAATCCTTGTTCACCCTTGTCTACCTGTCACCTTGAGAACCCTAGGATAGTTCCATCATTTCTATGATGGCACTTTTACCTTGCTACTAGAATGCTTAGGACCCCTCGCAATGTTTCTACATTGCCACACCTTGCTCACATACTTACTTTTACGAATGTGTTAAATGAGTTTGGTGGTGTGTGTGATATATGGGATTGGGAGTAGAACAACCGTGTTAGGTGATAATGATGGAGACAGTGATGGGATGGTTGGATTGCGGGCAAGGCCATTAGTAAGTGATTGATGGCGTAATGGATTGTGTGATAGTCCCCTAGTGTGGGAGACATGGCGCTTGCCCGGCCACATAAGGACCGGTTCATTCAACCTTTAACAAGATGATTCTCGTACTACCACGGAACCTGTATGGGAAGGACTTACCCTACCTTCTTGGTGCCTACCACCTTGATCCACCTGGAGGGCAGTAGCGCAAACGGGCAACCAGGAGAAGACTCCGGAGTTTGTATTGCTTAGGAGATCTGGCCTGTGATCCGCACATCAAAGTGCAGTGGGTCTGCATGAGGACTATTGTAGTCTCATGAGAAGCCCCTGGGTTGGTTCGTAGGTGGCATTGTGTGTGGTACTCGGAGAAGATGGATTGAGCGTTATGTTACTCTCCGTACAAGAGTGCATAGCCCGTGGGAAAAGATGTACAACCTCTGCAGAGTGTAAAATTCATCCGGATGGACGTTGTCACGGCATATGACACATCTATGTTGAGTTCGATATGATTAGCCACCTCTCATTCCTTGAAGTGTGAGTGAGCAGTAGTCTGCTCGTGTTTTGGAAGTGATGGCAAGAGTGCCGGGTCGGTATGACCATTGGGGTCAGAAGGCCCAACTAAAACTTGGGAACTGGCGGGAATGCCTCATACTCCCCCAGGGTCAACCAACTAAGATATTGACAGTACTTCTCTGTTTTATCTAAGAATTCCTTCACATGCTTTAGTGAACCTTGCATAAAACTTGCTTGCTGCAAATGAACCGTACAGCCTATTCCTTGCTAAGACCAAATATGCATATATATATACCCTTGTGTAGTGTAGGGCTTGCTGAGTACCTTATGTACTCACGTGTTTGCAATTGTTGGTTTAGTAGGAGAAGACTTCGTAGAGAACGACGACGATTGGGTTTTCAGTTCTGCTTCTCAAGTTTGCTTGTGGCGTTGGGCCATATTTTCCGCTGTCTGCTTCACCGTTAGTTGGCCGTATTGACTTGGATAGTTTGAATCCTTGCCGTACCGCCACTAAGGGTCTTATATCAGGTATCTTACTTATTTACCTATTCGAAGTATGCTTTTGATTATCATATCTGTGTTCTTGTGCGTATCAGCTACTGATCCAGGGACTGATACAGGATGCACAGTAGATTCTAGAGATGGGGTCTGACAGTTTCCCCGGCAAATTCTAATATGATGCGAATCTCCCAGTTGATGCTAGTGCAACGCTTTGTCCGAACTCCTAATGGTCACAAAGTTAGAAAAAGTGTCTTTTAACTGATTCAGTTTTCAGAAATACTCTTCAGGTGATGTAGGAAAAAAGCACCATCGCAGTTAGCAGTATGCCTCATCTCCGTCAATAGTAAGCGGGCGCAGTGTGATGCTAAGAAGAGCAGCTATATTTTGTAATGTGTGTGGTTATAACAATGTTATTCTAGTTTGAACTTGTCCGTCGAAATTTGAACCTTGGGCTGAATTTACAGCTCCGGAGCCAA
This sequence comes from Eragrostis nindensis, assembly GCA_012490785.1. Taxonomy (NCBI): domain Eukaryota; kingdom Viridiplantae; phylum Streptophyta; class Magnoliopsida; order Poales; family Poaceae; genus Eragrostis; species Eragrostis nindensis. The sequence goes on along the minus strand of JAAXCT010000011.1, from coordinate 1,813,547 downwards.
GTATGGCGTGAACTTCAGACTCGCAATGGATTGAAACCCTCGCTGGGAAAAGACATGGTTAACAGAGCATGCGCGTGCCCAACAACTACTACATACGGTCAGGATACATAGCAAAACGAATGGTCACCGGAGCGGCTGATTGACGTTCTCATCGCCTCCGTGACGTGCCGTTGATGTCTGGCAGCTGCTAGTGGTGGAACGCCAGGTGCCTCTCGTGTTGCAGGGTCAGCGAGTGTGAGCTTTGTTATTAGCTTTGGAACTCAACATTCTTTTCGTTGTTTCGTTCTCTGTGCCGATCGGCATGGCCCCCTTGCCCATCGGCACAACAACAACTCACTCCGATTCTCTCGTGTTTCCTGTATATGCAATTGTGCTTAGTGCTTAGGTTTAGTTTGCTGGGTTTAATAGTAGAATGCCTAGTAGTTTGCTTGCCGGTCCTTGGTTTCGATAAACCTTGGAATACTCTTCTAAGGGAAAAGCTACTACAACTGACCCGTGCGCTTGCGGTCATAAAAGGTGCGCGTATCCCGCGCTAACATGTATCTTGTACTATGTATTATCAAAGTATGTTTGAATATGTGGATGAATGGTTTTGATTATTTGTTCGCCTGGATTTTATGGTCTTACATGCACTTGTTCCTATGCTTAGTGACGGCTAAATATTAGATGTTATCTTAATTGCGGTGACAATAGGAGGTGAGATACAATCTCTCACTATCTCCATTGTGGTTAAGATAATATCCGGATCTTGTAATGCGCCATAATTGCACATTGTCTCTGTACCTCAACACGCTGGAATACGCGAGATCTTTGAGATGATGTGTAGAGTGGGAAGCGGCCACCGATTAAGGAGAATTGGTCGTGACAGGGCTCGACGGAAAGGGGTTTCTTCCTACCGATCTTTGGTTATCAATAATCAAGTAAAATCCGTTTATGATACTATTTAATCAGGCTTTTTGGTTACGATCTCAACTAGCAGACTTAGGCTAACTTACCTCATGATTTAATCAAGTTCCTCAGGCTATTCAAACAACCTTCGGACAACTCAGCTCCTATGCCGATCGGCACACCAATTGCGCCGATCGGCACAACCCTCGCTTTCACCTTTTTCATGCTCTTGTGTATGCAATATGTACTTCATGCTATGATTGATTTGTTAGATGAAATAGTAAACTCTAAACACAGTTCTCTTGCTGATCCTTGTGGATTCGATATAAACCTTAGAATCCTCTAAGGGAAAAGGCTACAATGTACACCGTCCTCTTGCGGTATAGAAGTGGGTGCGTATAAACGACCAACATTCACCAACCAAGCAAGAAAGGGGGCATGAACACCACTTTGGAAGCATTCCTTTGTTGTATTGAACAATATATTTTACTTTGTTGGACCTAAATAAAAATAAAAGCTATCCTGTGAAACTTCTAGTATAAATATATTTTTCATACTTTTCTATAAAAGTTATATATAAAACTATATTGTATTTATTTAATGGTATAGTGTGGTGTACGTAGTTTAAAACCACACATAGGGGTAAACTGAAATAACCTGATTCCGGTCACTTGTCGCCGTCCGATTCAACAAGATGTGGTCCAAATTTAGCATAGAAAACGAAGATAGGCTCTGGTTGGTTTTGAAGCGCCATGGCAGGAAGGTGCTTTTCGGCGTAACTGGAGTGGTAGAGCTCAACGATCACCTCGCTTCTGAAGGACGCAGACCATCGGAGATGCTCCTGCATTTACTTGAATCATGTGTGGCTCCATTTTTGTTAGTGGAACACGAAACTGCCCTCTTTTATTGAAAGCATTATCAAGAATGGCCTCAACAATTGGAGAGCAAGAAGATTGACTCAGCCTACCAATGCAAATGCAGGCACAAAAATGAAAAATGCATACCCACTTCACACTGCCGGTGCCAATGCAAATTTAGAATCCTCTCGCGGTTCATCAAGCTAGATTCACGAGTAAGGCTACCATGTATTTCAAATTGTAATGGACTACTGATTGTAAGTTGTAACCTCTAACCTCTCTGGTTGTGTTACTGTATGTGAAGCAAAAATGCACATCACCTCCTCCTGTACCTTGAAGTTGAAAGCACCTAATCACAGAGGTCCGTCTTGACATTCAAACAAAACTTTCCTGTGCCTCCCATTTCTACTAGACCTGAACTTTGCTCATGTGCAAGCATTTCGTTCATGCCTAGTATTCATGCATGCAAGTGGCGTATTTCGAAATCGATCACACAAGACTGGTATTCAGAAATAAAATATGAATCGAGCTCATATATAGATGCATTGTGTAACACCCCAGCCCGTTTGTAGCCTATTAGTTGTGGTTTCGGCCCAAGAGGCCCAGAAGTGGTGTGGTTGTGGGAATAGTCCCACATTGATTGTTTAGGTGGGTGAGGGTCAGCATATAACCCTTGTTGGTTCCAAGCATAGCACCTCCGGGTTAACCCTTTTACTCGAAGCGAGGACGAAAGTGTAAGAGGGGTGCTATGTGCATGCGCGTGCCCGCCCCGCGTGGGGGCTGGGCGGTAAGCGGATTTTGGACGCAGGGTGTTACATTTGGTATCAGAGCCGACTCTCGCTGCACGTGAGCATATGTGTCGTTGCCCGTGGAGGGGGCATGCATGGCCGTTGCATCGAGAGAAGATCTTGGATATCCGCTTGCCGTGTATGCGGTGTGCTGCTGAGGGAGTCAGCCCTTAAGGGGGGTGACTGTAACACTCCAGCCCGTTTGTAGCCTATCAGTTGTGGTTTCGGCCCAAGAGGCCCAGAAGTGGTGTGGTTGTGAGAATAGTCCCACATTGGTTGTTTAGGTGGGTGAGGGTCAGCATATAACCCTTGTTGGTTTCAAGCATAGCACCTCCGGGTTAACCCTTTTACTCGAAGCGAGGACGAAAGTGTAAGAGGGGTGCTATGTGCATGCGCGTGCCCGCCCCGCGTGGGGGCTGGGCGGTAAGCGGATTTTGAACGCAGGGTGTTACACATTGGGAAGAACATCAGAATAAATGAAACATCATTTACGGATAGAGTGACTACATCATTCATTGAGCCAAACTTGTCCTGTAATGAAACATCGCTGTTCTTTCATTGGAGATCCCTGCATCACGTCTTAATAACGTTCCATGCTGTAAGCTGAAAGAGAATGACAAAGAAATTTCGAGTGCCCAAACTAAGGATTGCATGCTTATCGTTAGCAAGTAATCTGTGAACAGACATACAGGGCTAATTGTCTTCTTTTCTATCCACACGCATAAGTTCGAGATTCAGCAGCAACCACACGCACCGATGGCTTCCTGCCTTCCTCTCACCCTTATCGTCACGGTCCATACTCCACCACGGCTGGCATCGCATCAAGCTGTGACCATTCCTGGGCTACAGTTTACATCCTATTAGGGTAGGCTCACCGTTAATAATTCTGTGCTCACTCCTCTCTCAGCCTATATATGGCAATTATCAAGGTTCTAGCTAGGAGAATTTATTGAGTGGGTCTATATCGTAGATATTGTCCATGGTGTGGTTCTGACGTGGACAAGAAAGGCAAATGTCTTGCAGCCTGGAGTAAAGTACAGAGACCAAAATCTCAGGGTGGCTTGGGCATCATTAACATTGCTGCACGGAATAAGGCATTGTTGCTCAAGCATTTACACAAGTTCTTCAATATAGTAAATCAGCCATGGGTTAACTGACTTGGCAGGCATGCATTTTATACATCGACACTGACACCACAGGCTAGAGGTCGGCGAGGATCTTTTTGGTGGCTACCACTTTGCCGAATGTTCGGGGACTATAGGGCTATGCTCTTGTAGTAGTGGGCAAGGGTGATACAACCATATTTTGGCGTGACATTTGGAATTTTGGATCTTTACAGAACCTTTACCTGGAATTACTTTCTTTTGCCAGCGAGCCCAATTGTTCAGTTGCACGTTTCTTGACCTTCCTACCTGACTACAACACTAAAAGGGGGGGGGGGGGGGGGGGGGGGGGGGGGGTCTGTCTATTAAATGATAGGCTAAACACACAAAATTTACTGAGAAGGATCGAAGAGGTTTCTGATTCCAACTGTAAATTGTGTGCTTTGCACTGGGCAATCAGAGAAGAAACATGTAAACATCTTTTCTTTACCTGCCCCTTCTCTCAAGTTGTTGGACTGCACATGGTAGAGGAGCAGAAACAACATTTTCAGTATATTGTTATGGAACTTGTTATTCTTGCCACTGGTCCATCTGGACTCATCGCAACAATAACATCTTCAATGGAGCTGATCTCGCCTTTTCCAGATGGAAGCAAGAATGCAGAGGAATCTTCAAACTAGCTATGTATAGGGCTAGGCCTACTGTGGTGCAAGACATGGAGTCATGGCTGCAATCTCTGTAAATGGCTAGTTTTAGTATTAACTGTAGCTCTTTTGTTTGTACAAAACTAACCTTGTGTATAAACCTTACTTTAAGAAAAATACAGTAGGGGAATCCCCTCCTATTTTCGTCAAAGAAAAAACTTCTCTCTTTCTTTTTTCTTTTCTTTTTCTTTTGAGAAAACTTCTCTCTTTCTCAGCCAAGACAGCTAGCAGGCCTAGGTTCAGTCTGTGGCCCATCTTCTTCAGCAGGCAGCAGCCCAGTCTGACCTACATGGGCACTGCTCTCCTTCCTTTCTCCCAGCGCCATACCACTCTACTCTCCTCTACTTTTCCACTACGCCCATGCCCAGCGACGCCGGCCAGCGTGCCTGCGACTCGCGTCGTCCACGCTCGCATAGCACTGCACCACATTGCCTTGGATGCTTCTGTAATTGCACGATGTGACGCGCTCTCGGAGCTTGACCCCTCACCAAGCTTCACCCGGGTGGAAAAAGAAAAAAGTGGCGGGAGGCTACCAACCCGCACCGCACGCATCCTGTGCCGTCCCCGCTCTACAACAAGGCCGCTGCCGAGCCCCCGCTTGTGCGAAACATCGTCTCTCAGTCCCAATGCCTCCTAATTCCATATTGGATACGTCTGTGCGAGAATAGGTAAGAGTTTATTCTAAATTCTGAGCTAGAGATGTGCCAATTTGATGGTCTGTGGTTGCAAATAAATAGCAATGCATATATAAGGTTCGTGTGGGGCATGCATTATTCTCACAATGCATGTGCCCAACACAAGGGAACCAGATGGCCACAGCAGTGAATGGTATACCAACCAAACCCCTGCTTTTTCTTTAAACATGTATCAGTTCCGGTCAGCTAAATTTATTGGCCTCGCTTGTAGCGAAAAGAGAATAATCAAAACTGTGATGGGAATCTTAGAATACAAATTCTATCAATGGTTCTTCGACTAAAATAGCATAAACCAACTACGATTCGCACAGCAGGCAACTACCAACTAGCTACATCACCGGGACAGCAGACGTTCTCATCGCCTCTCCTTCACGTGCTGTTACTCACGCGGAAGTCGGTGGGCATGCAACAGAGGCGGTGCCTCAGGAGACCTGTTGACAGACAAAGTTGGCATTTTAGATTATTCCGGCTTGATTAGGTGCTTAAGTATTGATTAGCCGGATGCTAATGATTTTTCCCTTGCTACCAGTACGTTGAATATGTTTTCAAAAAGACCATGGTGTCGCGTAGGAGCCTCAGGTGTCGGGAACATATGTTGGCCTTAGGAACTCTAGGCCACATTAGCTACTGGCGAGGTTGAAGGGCATGCTGTGCTATGCCTATAGTCTGGCACGATAGCCATGCCTCGAAAGGTTATCATCACAGCCGGCACGATGGTACCTACCCAGATCGCCGTATGAATCTGGCTTCGCATGGAGCTACGAGCGTTCCTGAAGAAGGATACCTGAATGTGGCACATTTCGCACTGGTCGCTGGACCATATTGTTTCCACCTGACACAGGATACTTTAAGGCATCGCCTCTTATTACCGGTGCCTCCGAGATTTTTAGAGATTTGTCCCTCTCTCGAAGTGGCTTTTGAGATTTGCCCCTCTCCCGGATGGCTTAGTATGTCCTACTTATGCTGACTGTATTAGAAATTTGCCCCTTTACTATATTTTTTCCTTCCAACTCAACAACACGTCGTCGGGATGAGGCTTCATGCCAATGGGAAATGACAATTTTGCCCATGTTGTCACACAGCCGATTTTTTCTGCCGACGCTCCGCCGCCTCCTTGGCGCGCAACCACGACTGCTTCGTCCTCGGGGGCTCGTCTGCTGTCGGGACCAGCTCCTCGTCCGTACGTCATCCTCCTCCCCTCCTCGATCTGGACGAACATTTGGCCACGTCCGCCGCGACGTCGGGCAACACGGGCACGGGTGCATCCACGACGCGTCCTCCAACACCGTCATCGCCTTCATATGCTTCCTCTACTCCCACCCCATGTACATCAACTGCGTCGGCGCAAAGGTGCCCTCTTCCCTTTCCCTTTCCCTTTCCCCTTCTCCTCGCTCCGTGCTGATCAATCGATTGCGTGTGCTCGCGCTCCCGTGATGATGCAGAGGCAGGCGGCCTTCATCAACGAAGGAGTGAAGCGCAGCAATGTTCCCAGCTCTGACCACGGTGACTTCTTTCCCCTTTAATTCTTCGGCACGCAGCACCACATTTCTCTGACAATTGCCGCACCAGCAATTTGATTCCCCCCACAGCTCGAACTCCCCATCAATTTTCTGGGCGCAGTTCCTCCACGGAGCGCATGAATTTGTTTGAGGCGGGCTTTCGATTTGTGAAGCTGAAGTCAATGGCCGCGGAACCGATTCGTGCTTAGTAAGTATATTTAGAATGATAAATTCCATGGTTGACTTTGCTTCTTGGCCTGCCCAACTCCCAGCTGAACTGTGATTTTGAATGGCTGCACGTCCAGCTTCAGATGAACTCGGGACTCGTTTTTTTTGCCTTTCAGTTTGTGATTAGCCCACACAAGGAAACAAAGAGTACTCTACATTCATCTACGATGACAGCATGATCTACATTGAAAGTGAAGCATTTTGCGATGCGAGCCGTGCGGGATTTGTGATTAGCACACAGAAGGAAACAACTGAAGAAGCACTACGGATTGGTGTACAAGACGACGTCGTTGGAGAAGAAGGCCGAGGCCGGTTTAATTGGTGAGCGTGAAGCTGGACGCGGACTCCACCCGGCAGCGCACCACGCCGGCGTACAAGGTGGCATCCGGTCCGCAGCCGCGTCACCCGATCCGATCGGCAGTCAGATCAGGCCTCCGAGGTGGCCGTGACGGCGGCGTCCTACGTCCAAGCGCGCGCGGGGCCTGCTGTCCTTGGGCGGGTGGCAGCAGCAGCGTGGAGGACGCGGTGTGGCAGGAGGCGGCGTGGGACCTGCGGTCGCCGTCGTCATCGCGGTGCGAGAGCTCGGTGCCACCCACGCACAGACGAGATGTAGAATGCTTCTGCTGGCGTGGAGCTGTTCGTCGTCGAAGATGGCTGGTATGGGGTGCTCGTCGGAGGAGGGTTGCGGAGGCAGCCGGCGGCCAGCTCAGGACCTCCACATCCAAACGAACGACTGCGAGATTGTGTGGGAAAAAAATTAGAGCGTGTCGCAGCCGTACCGCGTCCCGTGGGTGAAGCGGTGGCGACGCGGCTGACGGCGGAGCGCGCCTTGGACGCGGCGAAGCTGACGGCGGAGCACCGCCGCCGCCTTGGGGAGAGAGGGGAGTAAGAAGACCAGCTCGAGTTCAAGGGCAAAAGAGACTTTTGCCAAATTTTGGCCACATCATCATGCGCAGGTGGCATAGAGAGGGGCAAATTTCTAATCCAGTCAGCATAAGAGGGACATATCTCTAAAACCATCCGGGAGGGAGGCAAATCTCTAAAGACAGTTTGGGAGAGGGGCAAGTCACTAAAAGCCCCGGTGCCTCCTGATTCCATATTGCATACGACAGGGCGGATATCTATGCTACCTCCTTGTCCTTGAGAAAAGGAAAAAGTTCTGTTCTACTTCACGGTTTGTACTCTGTAGTTGCAACAAGGCAGAAATATATAGGGTTTCATCCTGAACTATTGCTTCTCTTCTGGATACATGTACACAGAAAGAGAACCAATAGTGCCTATCATTCCCAGCCGGTGGCACCTAATCCTACACTTTGTACATGTATCCCGTCACCTCATCCATGAGAGTGTGGAAAAGCTTTGTCTGAATTATAAATTAGAGATGTTTCAACTTCACGGTCTGTGGATGTAAATAAGGCAAAGCAAGACACACGCAGATATGCGTCAGACAGACCAAGATGCATCCTCGTCAACCCTAGCAATCAATACTACCTAGTAAACTACCCAAAAAAAAGTACTACCTAGTAAGAGCCAACACCACCTCATGCCCATTGCACACTCCCAGGGCCTCCCATGTCGAACGTTCAAGTAAAATTTATCTCCTGGTTCAAGATTCACAAAAAAGCTATTTTTTGCAATTGAAATGGAAAGTTCAACCTCTCTAGTGGTTTCAGTTAGTGATTAGTTAGGCGTTGCCGGTTATAATAACTACAATATGAAGGTGTTCAGGAGTCACTATTTATCGATAACAAATATGAGGACAGGTATCGAGATGCAAGTGGCTGATCACTTCTTTCCAGAACCATTAAACAACAAGGATTCAATTGCATCTCAATAATATATGTTGAATTTATTATTAGAAAACATTGAATCGATCACATTGTTTGATCCAACATGGATGATGTTGCTTTTTTCGCAAAAGAAAAGAAATGGATGATGTTGCTTTGATTAGGAATTTTTGAGATTCAACATTGAAAAATATTGCAATAGTATATTCAAAATGTTGAACTAGTTTTTATAAAAATGTTAGAATCTAGTTATTTATCAAATGATTCCTGCATGTTAAAAAAAATATCAAAATGCCCCGACACACGAAACAACAAAACAATCTGGTCTCCGGTCCCTCCATAGCTTGAACGCTTCCGCCACGTGAAATATCTTAGGAAAAATAGCGTGAAAGAAAAATCACCAGCAGGCGCTCCCAGATATCAAGCTGCGAAAAGCACGCCCGCGGCCGTAGCGGGCCTTGGTCTGCGCTACAAGTAGGCTAGCAGTAGCGTGCAGTAAGGATAGGCAAGTCCCTGGCTAGCCCGCAGGTCATCTATAATATGCCCCTGTGGGATGAGCCATCCTTATTCTACTTGGATTCCATATTCCTCCTATTCTCACATTTACATGATATTTGGAATACGAGAGGTGCCATCCATCTCACTCACACATATGCGCACGTACAAGGTAGTTTTTATGAGGTGTTTGCGAACCATATGAAGGCATGAAGCGCACTACATATCCTTAACGTATTCAACCATGGAGTACTACTGGCACATTCCATATGACACGTAGGACTTCTACCGACCTCCGGTCTACCCATTTTTCATTTAAGAAAAATCGTGGCCTGTGTAAGCAAAAACATCAGCGCTCTACAATGAAAACATTGCCTACTTCAGTAAATTACCATACCGAGATAAATCGCAGCCCATGCAAACTCTGACCGGCGAATCAAGATTGATAGTTGTTGTACCCTTGACTTCAACCTCATGCTCCTTCCCAACCTCATGGCATGCGCTCTGGCCCGCGCGACGATCCCGATCCCCGGCTAAATTACATGGGCATGCGAGCGAGCTTCACCATGTCGGTTTTCGAATTTTTTGTGATATTTCAAAAAATTGGGTTTATGAGTGACCTCCGATAAATATTATTTGTTACTGATAAAGTTTTTCTAGTTGAGGGCTCCTTTGTGGGTCGCACTGATGGCTAGGCATCGGCGTCACAAGCCCAAGGAGGCCACCGTAGAGAAAAGTTGCTATAAGCACAAGCAACAGCAAGGAGGAGAATAATTAGCGGGATGATGAATTAGTTCAGTTTGTGATCAGCTGGTGGCCGCTCCCGCTTAATTACTGGCCGCCTTCACCTCCTGCTACCTCTAACCATCACATCCGCTGCGTTGTCGGCGCCACTGCCCCTCCTTGCCGGAGGGCGCGCGGGGGCGTTGGCGTCAAGCGCGCCGGGCCGACGGCGGCGGGCGCGGCGCGGGGAGGGCGGCGGCGCGGGATGCGGCGCGGGGATGCGGGCTCCAGATTCGGAACGAGTCACGCGGGCGAGAGGAGGGAGATGTGCGCGGCTAAGTGCCATTATGATCCATTTGCCGAGTACCCACATTTTGGACACTCGGCATAGTAAGCGTTTGCCGAGTGCCAAGATATAGGACACTCGGCAAACCTTTTTTTTCCGAGAGTCTAATATTTTCCGAGTGTATAAAATATACACTAGAAAAACACTTCAACATTTGCCGAGTCTATTGAAAAGGGAACTCGGTAAAGACCTGTTTTGCCGAGTGTATCCTTAGTACACTCGGCAAATATTCAATATGGGCAGGTTGAAAAAAAAATTAAAAATAGCAAAAAAATTTGAAAAATTATCAAATTTTGACATGACCCTATTTATATGATCTATTGTCTAACAAAAACATGTATGAAGTCAAAATCAAATTCAAAATACTATTTCACTCCAAATCTTAATGGCCTATTCTAAACTCTATGTCTCTTCTTTGGATATTCTCCGTTTTGTAAACAACGTACGTGACAACTTTCGCGAAACCATCTCTACTATTTATCAAAACATCCCCTTGTGATATCGTGACTATCAGACCCCATTTCTGGAATCTATTGTGCATCCTGTATCAGTCCCTGGATCAGTAGCTGATACGCATAAGAACACAGATATGATAATCAAAAGCATACTTCGAATAGATAAATAAGTAAGATACCTGATATAAGACCCTTAGCGGCGGTACGACAAGGATTCAAAACCATCCAAATCCATCCGACCAACTAACGGTGAAGCAGACAGCGGAAACCTTTGCCCAAAACCACAAGCAAACTTGAGAAGCAGAACAGAAAACCCAATCGTCGTCGTTCTCTACGAAGTCTTCTCCTACTAAACCAACAATTGCAAACACGTGAGTACATAAGGTACTCAGCAAGCCCTACACTACACAAGGGTATATATACATGCATGTTTGGTCTTAGCAAGGAATAGGTTGTATGGTTTATTTGCAACAAGCAGATTTTATGCAAGTTTCACTAAAGCAAGTGAAGGAATTCTTAGATAAAACAGAGAAGTAACTATCAATATTTTAGTTGGTTGGCCCTGAGGGAGTATGAAGCATTCCCGCCAGTTCCCAAGTTTTAGTTGGGCCTTCTGACCTCAATGGTCATACCAACCCGGCACTCTTGCCATCACTTCCAAAACACGAGCAGACTACTACTCACTCACACTTCAAGGAATGAGAGGTGGCTAATCATATCGAACTCAACAAAGATGCGTCATATGCCGTGACAACGTCCATCCGGATGAATTTTACACTCTGCAGAGGTTGTACGTCTTTTCCCACGGGCTATGCACTCTTGATAGGAGAGTAACATAACGCTCAATCCATCTTCTCCGAGTACCACACACAATGCCACCTACGAACCATTACTGACCCAGGGACTTAATATGCGACTATATGTAGTCAATGGCCCAATGGCCAAGTCAGACAACGACCAATTAAGATATCGTGTCGGCTCCTGGTTGCTCGTTTGTGCAACTGCCCTCCAGGTGGATCAAAGTGGTAGGCACCAAGAAGGTAGGGTAAGTCCTTCCCATACAGGTTCCGTGGTAATACGAGAATCATCTTGTTAAAGGTTGAATGAACCGGTCCTTATGTGGCCGGGCAAGCACCATGTCTCCCGCACTAGGGGACTATCACACAATCCATTACGCCATCACTCGCTTACTAATGGCCTTGCCCGCAATCCAACCATCCCATCACTGTCTCCATCATCACCTAACACAGTTGTGCTACTCCCAACCCCAAATATCACGCACACCACCAAACTCATTTCACACATTTGTAAAAGTATGTAAGTGAGTAAGGTGTGGCAATGTAGAACATTGCGAGGGGTCCTAAGCAATCTAGTAACAAGGTGATCGTGCTATCATAGAAATGATGGAACTATCCTAAGGTTACCAAGGTGACAAGTAAACAATGGTATACAAGGATTCCTGTATTAATGCTTAAATAATGGCATTAATATCAGTAAGCAAATAGGACCATAACTACGGAATCAGTAAAATAACAAGTAATGCATAGTACGAGAACAGGCCATATAGGTGCATTGCGAAAACAGTAGGTTCAATCATGATCAAGGAGAAGTAGAGCTTGCCTGAAGAACGCTATCCTAATCTTTCAATTTCTGGATCTTCAAGCTCTTCCGTCGAAGTTGATGTCTTCGAGTCCTCCTCTTAAGCTTGTATCTTCTGAGTTCTGACTCGTCCTCGGGCTTGGATTCTTCAACTCATCCTCGAAGCTTGGATCTTCTAGATCTTCCTTGAATTCTCCTGGCTCGTCCTCGGACCTCACGTAAGCTAGCGCATAAAAACATACCGTATAAACAAATTACCGCAAAGAAAATAAAGAACGAAAAGAGCCAAATAAGATCCAATTAACTCCAATAAGAATCGATAAAACTCCAAGAAAATGGCTATGTTTATGCAATGCACATTTATTTATGAAAGATTATTTATTACAAGTTATATTCATGGCCTTATAAGGGCCATATTCACCTAGACAAACTATTAATTAGCTAAGTTCTCTTAAAAGGAGCAAGGTGCAGGGTTTGGCATGAAACTTTCTTTACTGGAACCTTAGAGTGAGGATGATGAGATGCACATGCTTTATTGATGGTGATTGCGTGCATATCTATTATGCAAACTTTAAGTTATTTTCTATTAAAGAACATGGGTGGTTCGGAGAAAGGATGTGCAGATGCAGATGCAGATGCGTACATAATCTAGGCATGCATGATATGAATGCATGGTGGCAATTGAAATAGCAAAGAGCAACAATAAGATCCAAAGAGAGACTGCATAACAAGAAGATCGATGAGTCAATAAAGTTAGGTGGCAGCTGATGGCTATATGGGTTTAGGTTCGATTGAACGATGGCTGAGCGAGGTTAAGGTTGAAGTTAGGCCGTGACGAAAAGAGGTTACTATACTTTGGTGGGGAAAGACACGGCGAGATTGATCAAGCTCATCATCAAAAAGGTGAAGGAACATTTGTGTTACACGAGATCAGTGGCAAGCGATTGGCCCGGATGAATATTCATCGAAAGAAAGAGGAATCTGGGGATTGATGGTTTGTATATACCTTCTATGGCTTCAAGAACAATACCATGAGGTGCTTCGCGTTTCTACGAACGCGTGAACGCAAGAATCACTCAAAACAGAGCTAGGATGGAAGAGATATAGTCGTTTAAAGATTCTATGAGCTTGTTTGTAATTACAAAAAGATTCTAGGGACTCATGTGTAAGAATAGAAAAGTTCTAGGGACCTATCTGTAATTATGGAAAAGTTTAGGGACCTTGGCGTAAAAAGGTAGGGACTAAAAGGTAATTACAGAAAAGTATAGGGTTGTTTCTGTAAAAAGACAGGGACCTAAACAGAAATAGAATAAACTAGAGGGGCTTATCTGTAAAATGTACAGGGCCCGGGAATTTCCTAGATTTTCTGGAATTGTTTTTCTAATGGAAAAGGATATGGACCGAGTGCACTGGTTTGTGGACCGGGTCTATGGCTCGGTTCACCCACGTTCATGGTGGACTGGGTGAACCTGGATCGTTGGATGCTAGATAGGCGGCCCAGATTTAATGAAAAACGAAGGGGTATCCGGCTTCTAATCTCAGCCGTTGGCCGGGGAATGAACTGCTAAGGCGCGCTGGGAGGCGGTGTGGCGGCCGGCGGCGACGCGCGCGGTGGCGCGCGGCCGGAGGCTCGCCGGAGCTCGCCGTTACGGCGCTCCGGTGGGCCAAACCGAGCGGGAGAAGGTCCGGGAGAGAGAGAAGGGGAGCGCGAGCTCACCGGGAGGCGTGTCGATGTCGCGCGGGGGCGGAGACGCGTCGGCGACGGCGAGGCGCGGAGAGCGATGGCGGCGCTCGACGACGAGGGCGAGAGAGTGCGGCGCGTCGTGTTTATGTGGGCCTGGGGAGCGCGCGGAGAGGCGGCCGAGCTAACGCGCGCACGAGACGAGCGAGACGAGACCGAGAGGCGGTCGGCGTCGAGCTCGCGCGGCGGCGGGCGGCGGCGCGCGACGCGGCTAGGGTTAGGGTTCCCAGGCAGCGGCGGCTTCCGGGAAAAGGGAGAAGAGAGGCGGCGCAGAGAGACAGAGCAGCTTAAATAGGCAGAGGAGGGAGGGAATGCTTTGCAGCGAAGGATTGGAGGCGTCCTTATCCGGTCCGGCGGCGACCTTATCTTCTCGGGTTCGCGCGAAGTCAAACTTTGCGGCGCCGCCCCGTACAAGTGCTGACGTCGATTTGGCATGGCTACAGAGGTCGGGAAGCTGAGGTGGAAAGGGAAGAGGGCACATCGGCGGCGACGTCGGACGGCTCCGGTGAGATGGAGTCGGTGAGCTGGAGGAGGAAGAAAGGGAGGTTGGGCCAGACTGGGCCAGAGTGGGCTGGAGAAGAGAAGGGAGAAGGAGGCCCATGCGGAAAAAGAGAAAGAGAAAAGGGTGGAGGGTTGGGCCGGCTGGGCTAAAAGAAAAAATGGTATTCGGCCCAGAGTGACTTAAGGAAAGAATAGGTTTATTCTTTTATGGATTTTGAGGGACTTCAAATTTGAATAGAATTCAAATTTGGGATAGGGAATTAACTTCAACCAATATTCCAAATAAAACCAGTGAACCCAAAAATGCTCATGGTGGTATTTGTGCAAATTCTCAAAACTCAAAATTTTAAATTCAAGGTGAATTTACTAGGGTTCAACATACAATTATTTTAATTTGTTGTAAATTTGAAAAGTTCAACTTTTTAGTGGTCTTTAAATGGAACAATCACTAGAGCACAAATTTTATATTTTGAAATTTTCGGATTCAACCAAGTTTGAGTTATTTCAATGAATTTTATTTTGAAAATTCATGGCAAGATAAGATTTAGATAAAAGTTTAAATTTTGAGTGATTTTTATTCCATTTTGATTTTGTTTTGGAATTTGGGGTGTTACAGTGACGTCCTACAGATCTCACAATTGTCTGACATTTTTTGCCATTTATAGAATTTTAAAACAATTCGGTTACACGCTCGTAATGATATTTCATGAACAAAAATGCACGAAATTTCATTTCATTTCCTATGTCGACCTCACGTTTAACTCAGTAACATGAATATCAGTTTTTCGTTCACTCGATTCCATTATTCAAATCACTTGCAGTTGTATTTTGACTTATCACCAAAAAATACAATTAATGAAAATAAATAACAAAATTTAGCAAACGGATCGTGAAATGTACTAAATTTCAACATGAAGTACAATGAACTCTATGTGGGCAAGGCAAAAAATTGGGTTGGCAAAATATGAAGAAAAAAATAGTTTGTCAAGTGCCCATAAATGACACTCGGCAAACCGAGCCTTTGCTGAGTGCCTGACCATGGCACTCGACAAACGCCCGCCCCCGCCGTCAACTCCAACGTTCCCCGCACATGTCAGGCACGTGCGTGGTGTTTGCCGAGTGTACGCACCAGGACACTCGGCAAAAATGATGTTTTCCGAGTGCTTCATTTTTGCCGTGTGCTTGTGGTCAGCAACACTCGGAAAATACCCTTTTTGCCTAGTGTCTTTATTTTGCGGTGTATATTTTATTTGGCACTCGGCATAGGGCTCCTTTGCTAAGTGCCCGAAATAAAACACTCGGCAAACATTCCGACACTCGGGAAAAAGCCGATTTCCGGTAGTGCATGGAAATTCTAAGACATAGAACCCGTTCTAACCCGCTCATGCTGTGAACCCAAACCCTATCCTACCCGCTGCGGATGCGAACCCATTTCCACCCGTCCGCAATCAGCCCGATTCAGAAGTCAGAACCCAACCCTCACAAACCATTTCAGCCCAACCCACTAGCAGGCCTACACCAGGTGCCCCTCCAGTGCAATTTGGTCGGTGTGGACGGGAACAGGTGCCGAAATGGGAACAGCTGCTGGAATGAGATCTAAGAATTGGTGCTGAAATGGTAATTGGCGCCAGAACCAGGCTGCTTCTACGGGGCACAAAATGCTGTCAAACATGGCCTCTCAGTCCTGGGTACCTCCTAATCCCATACTGCACATACATCCATGCGAGAATGCAGCGTCTCCACGTCCATGAGTGTTGGGAAGAGTTTTGTCTAAATTTATAGCCAGAGATGTTTCAATTTGTTGGTCTGTGGTTGGCAATAATAAGCCAATAATAAGCTCTATATATATGGGGTTCGTGTGGGGTGTGCACTATTCTCACGAGGCATGTGCCCGACTAGATGAGAACCAGAATGTACCAGTACCAACCATACCCCTGCTTTATTTTGAATATGTACAATTGAAATCTGCTTCATTTATTTGTGAAGACCCTCCCACTCTCTCTCTCTCTCTCTCTCTCTCTCTCTCTCTCTCTCTCTCTCTCTCTCTCTCTCTCTCTCTCTCTCTCTCTCTCTCTCTCTCTCTCTCTCTCAAGTGTATTACTGAAATTCGAATTGTATTATACGTGCAGCCATTCCGATTCATACGACACATGGAAAAAATGGCATCTCATTTTAATTCCTACTTGGTAATGTGCATGAACTGGCATCGCGGTGAAAACGATTAGACAGTCAATTTGCAGCAATGTAATATAAGTTGCAATCTTGGTACAATGTGTTCTGTTTGACTGTTCAGGATTTGTGAAGCAGCAAAGTATCTGCCCAACCAGTAACCAAACTTAGTAAGCGCCGGACAGTTTATAGATCTCTAGCCTAGCTTGGGCGAGTGAGACCATCACTCCACCGAAGGTGTCGGCTGTTTGACTGCTTTAGTTGTATGACTTTTTCCTCCAATCAAGTATGTTGCAGGTGACCAATCTCAAGTAGGAACCAAAACACATGCTCGTGAAAGAAAGCTCCAACACGTTGGGTCGGGAGACATATGCTTGAAATCCATCAGCCAATATTTCTATCCGAGAACGAACAACCCCGGAAGCATGGTGTACAATTCTGATGCCTCCCATACTCAAGGGTGTAAATAAATTAAGTCTCCTTGTTTATGTTCATCAATAGCAGTGCTAGCTCGGGTCATAGGAATCACAGAATTGTAAGTTTAACGTCTCTGGTCGGTTGCTGGTAAGTTAGGTATTGCCGTAGTCATGAAGTTTTTTGCTAGCTATGCAATATTGACGTGTTAGTGTCCCTCGAGAAAAAAAAATATTGAGGTGTTTATGACTCACTATTTAGCGATGAAAGTGAGGATGAGCATGTGCGAATGAAAATATTGAGGTGTTCATGACATGGAAACAGATCAAAATGGCATGATCACTTCTTCCTCTAAACGAGTCAACAACCAAGCTGTGATTGCATGTTCACTATATGTCTACAGGTCTAGTCTCAACATTAATTCAGTTAGTAGATAAATATCCGCACCAGCAAACTGACACGTGGACTTAACTCTCAAAAGGTTAGTTTTCGTTTGCATTCCTGTTTTATTAGGATCCCCAAAATATCAGTTTGACATTCAGTTTTCTATAACTTTATTTCAATACATGTAAAACTATAATGTATTTTATTTTCAAGAAAAATGTATGTCTCAATTTCATGAGTAAATGTTATCAAATAGTTATTCTCACATAGAAAATTCTTAAAGTCATTATGATATTAGTGTCCAAACTTCATGAAGTTTCTAAGCAAGGAGAATATAAAGGAAAGATGCAAAGCAGAACAGTTCGTTTCAATTTTCTTTGACAATTTGAAGGAGAGCATTCATTTCAAAACAACGTACAAGTAAGTTTCTCCATTCGAGTTAAGCATCTTTAGAGTAGTTATTAAATTCGCATCACACTCTTTTAATTAACAACCCATGCATATCTGTATGCAATGATTTTTCGAGCATTTTTATATTAACTTTTTGTGTCTTGAAGACAATGCGGCACACTCCTAAAATGCTCTAAATATTTTAGGCTTTTATCTTAAGGATTGATAATTAGATTATTTTACACCTGCCTTTAATTAATTTTCACAATTTATGCAGCTATATTTATGGCATTGTTGTGGATTGGAAAGAAAAATACGGGTGGCTGAAATGATCCCAGGTGTTTCGAAACATTTTACTCATAATGTTTCTGACATGACAAGTCCCAATGGACATTCAATTTTTACATGATGCTTTGTCGATTGAATTGATAGATGCCGCACAATAGCTGTGCTGGCACGGCAGTACGGGCACGATTCCTTCAATGATGAATATGCAAGTTAACAACAAGATACACAACATTAGTTTAACAAATTGATTGATGAATTAGTTTTTATGATCTGGTCATTTACTTAAATCACTGTGGAGTATGCTTGTTCAAATATTGTGTTTCATAGTAATTTTGATCACTGCATAGGGCAAATTTCGATAACTTTCAGGTTTAGAGAATCTTAGAATTTCCACTATGGTAAAAATTTACATAGGTATCTTCATTTGAGGAGACATTTAGATGCTGAGACGGATGTACGAGATGGCGCTATCCCTCCCGATTGACTGAGAAACAGACAAACCAGACTTCCGCACTGCTCCTCCCCGTCTTCTATACCGTGCCTTTCCTCTTACTGCACCATGGCGCATCGCTTGTTGGTCGCCACACTTCAAGCCTTGCGCCCACCGCAGCACCCGCGTCGCGCCACACAATGCCTCCCCCTCCGCCCGTGCCGTGTCACACCATGCCTCCTGCAGGCCGCCGAGCTACACCCACGTTCCCGAAGACTGGCCTCTGCGCCACACCACAGTATGTCTCCCGCAGGCACCGAATCAGAGATATCCATCTTGAGTTTCAAACAAAAATTTCCAGTGCCTCCGGTTCCTACAAGACATGACTATTTATACGGGCAAGCAGTTTTTGTTTTTGTGTTCAACTGTTCATGTATCGAAGTGGGACATTTGAAAATTGAGCAGACAGGGATACCTATACTAAAATGAAACAAGAACCGGGCTCTTATATGGACACATGGCGAACACCATATAATTGATCAATGAAACATCTTATATGTTTTTCAGTGACGGGGTGCCCCGGCCCAAACGAAACTTCTTACTCCTTCCGGTTTTAAATTGTTGACGTTTGACTTTTTTGAGTTATGTTTGACCATTCGTCTTATTTAAAATATTAGCTTAAATATGAAAAATTATAAGTTATATTTCAATTTCATTTAACGATGAAACTAATCATAATAAAATTTAAGATAATTTCTAAAATATTTTGAATAAGACGAATGGTCAAACGTAACTCAAAAATAGCCAAACGTCAATAATTTAAAACCGGAGGGAGTATTTGGGTAGCATGATTACTCATTTGTAGAAAACATGCCTTGAAATGAAACAACGATGTGTTTTCCACAGACATGGCCCTGCCACAGCTTGTATAATTTGTCAAGTTCGACAATGACCTGATAGAATAGACAGAGATGTCGTTTTCGATGTCCGCTACATCGCTCTAGCTGTGTTTTCCGCCGGTGTCCCTTGGCCACACGATCTGCAGGAACTAGACGTCAAAAACAACCGGGGGGCGATCTGCACGATGCCCGGCTTGTCATAGCCGCCTTACTCCCTGCAGAGGCGGATGAGTGGAACCATCCTATACTCCCGGCAGGCGTACGTCCACACGACCGGTGTCCTCCGGCAGGTGGTCGCAGCTAATGACTCAGGACGAGCCTGCCAATGGACAGCCCTGCCATATGACCAGGGCCGCGACTGCCAAACAATCAGAAAGCAAGGAGAAGCACCACACCCAAACCATCTCTCATGATTTTTGTGCTTCCGAAACTCCTGGTGCATCCCATTCCTTCCGCAAATTCATTTGACACTGAGCAGGTATAGAAAAATTTTGCATGCACACTCATTTCTCCGCTGCGAGGGTTATGATTTATGTCCCAACACTTGTGTGCTATTCATAACAGAGGAGGAGGCAGGGAGCTCAAGTTTTATAGATCTGTGTCCCAATACTTACGTGTTTCACCAACCAACCGATCAAAGTACAAACACACCATTCATGTAAGAAACCAATGAGTAAGGGAACAGCAATGCGATGACACTCAGAGTACTGATTCTGACCCAGGCGGTTCGTAGTAAAAAATGGTATGAAAAAGAACTCTAAAATATTTTCTTTTTTTTTTTACACCATATTTTATTGAGGTATTGATTCACTTAATAGAGCCATTAGGGGTGTCCAGTGGACACTCTGCCTCTTTCCAGGTGTAACACGTGCAAGCCATTCCAATTCATATGACACATGAAAAAATGGCACCTTATTGTAATTACTACTTGGGAATGTTGCACGATCTGGCATCACGGTGAAGAATATTAGTCGATCTGTTTGCAACAATATAATATAATTAAGTTGCAACTTGGTACATTGTGTGCTGTTCACACTTGGATTAGTGAATATCCACCCCGACCAGTAACCATACTTAGCAAGAACCCAACAACCAGTGAGATCATCACTCGATCAAACGGAAATGAAAGTTTTACACAAGGCTTTCTCAATGGAATTTACAGATGCCGCACATAAGCAGTGCCAGCCAAGCACTACGAGCAGGATTCCATCCATGACGAATATGCAAGTCAACAACGTGATATGCAACATTATTCTAACAAATTTTGATGAATTAGATTTATCTGGTCATTTAATTATAGCATAGTGGAGTTTGTTTTGTTCAAATATTTGTTTCATAGTACTTTATAACCGGCCTTTGAACGTCTAAAAATTTCCACTAAGGAGAAAACATTACAAAAGTATCTTTGGTTGAGGAGACATTGAGAAGCTGAGACGGATTACGAGCTGGCGCTATCCCTCTGGTTGCCTTGTGTCCCTCTCGCTGAGCAGTGGCCCCAGGTTGCTCTACATCTTCGATATCTAGATTCTGTATGGAGGAAAATGCAATCCAAGATCAGTCGCAAGGCCTTTGACATCACGAAGGTTTAGAGCCTGCCCTAGCATGACAGATGTTCGAAGGACTCGAAGATGTAGGTTTTCAACTTTATTTTACTTTGGTTCTTACTTGTTCAACTTCTTGGGAATGTTTTTTTTTTCTACAGTCTGTGCTTGGACAGTGCAAGAAAATAGGTAGACAAAGTGTGTGATAAAAAGAAGTAAATGTAGACATTATCTGCCGGCAAGAAATAAAGTTATCACTTAGAACTACTAGAACTGTATACTGCAAGCATTTCACCATGTATACGTTGGCTTATTGTTCTAGCTTGCACCGTTGCACCTAACATTGATGGACCCTTAGGCCTCGTTCGTTTGGCATGGAATGGGACATATTCCACATGGAATGATTGGACATGGAACTACTCCCAATTCAATTGGGAATGGCCGTTCGGTTAGGCATGGATTGGTTTGAAACCCAACATGGATTGGTCCATTCCATGACTCAAAGAGCTAGCATAAAGCCATGACTTAGACCTCATGGAACGAGACCAATCGATGGATTCATTCTTCACTTGGTTTGAGTGACACATGTGGTTTCACTCAATCCATGCCTTGAAACTAATCCATGTGTATAATCATTCCATGCCAACCAACAAGGCCTTAATAGAAATCACTTGCCTGGAAGCTAGATAAGCAACCGAAGGAAACGACACCTCATTTCTACGGAATGGCTGGCTAGATAAAATTTGGAGGAGTTTGGAGGGAGAGAGTATGCTAAACAGGACAACCATCTGTATTGTTGTCGGTTGTTTTATTGGGCTTGGGATACATCTGGAATTTAACTTAAGAGATGACTGGCATACAACCTGGAACAATTTTTAGCGCTTGCATCAATCCCGTCGCCCGCTGACCGTCCAGGCAAAAGTTCTCATCGCATCTCCAGGCGGCTGGCTAGGGGAACCTGTAAATTGTTCTGAAGCACCTTCTGGAGTGAAATCTTTATTGGTTTTTACTGTTATACAGCATATGTTTGTTACAGATGCTTCATTATAAATCGAATAATCCGTACTGCCTATTGTACCAAAAACAAAATTCTGGATTGGTTTATACCAACATATACAAGTGTTGCTATAGCTCATATATATCCGCTGGAAGTCAGCAACACTTATTCACTCACGGTACCAACGCTACTTTATGTGTTGCAAAAGAACCTTGCAACGCCACTTCCAACAACGGATGCAAAATGCGTTGGTAAATACCCTTGCAACGCTTAAATGGATTCCAGCAACGCATGTATGTGTTGCTAAAAGGGTGTTTCTCTTGTAGTGTCGGCAGCAGCTGGCGAGCGCACCGTATAAGCACACCGATCGACGTGCAGCACCCGGCCGGGAGGGACCCTGTCAGGACGCGTCACGGGGTAATATGGGTTCGATCTGAACCCTACCAGAGTAACCAGAATATGGAGAAGAAGAGATCGAAGGAAGAGAGAAGATACTACATGAAAGCTACATAAATAGTTAAAGTCGGTAAAAGTATATATGCATAATTGTTCGTTCGTTCGATTGATTGATGGTACTTCTAAGGCGGCGTGTTCTTTGCCTGGACATGTCGTGTAAGCTAAGGAAACAACCGAAATACATGCAATCCAGTGCAACAGGCATCCGTGCAATAAAAATCCAAACGTGATTTGCCTTCTGAAACGGCTCCAACGAAAATAACTGGCTTTTCCTTCGTTGGATGGAAACCATGCATCTGCTCGTTAGTGGTACGTGAGACTCCTATATATGCAAATCAGGCCTTCTTTGTCCACGATGCACTCTGCACTTTGACCACACAAAATCAACGTGCATGCATGCTGCTATGCAAATCACAACGAAAACTTCACGATGGTGAGCGACTTGGCACCATGAGTGACGGAGAAGAAGTAGAAACTGACGACAATGAGTGAGCGCCTGTCGAAGGTGTGCAGATCAAAGAGCATGCTGACACAACGATGACGAGTTCCATGACAAGCCGGTGTCGATGCTGGCGGCGATGAAGATGATGTCCTCGTTGGGTTGAACGACGTGTAGGCCATCGAACAGAGGAGCAGTTAGCACAGAGGAACAGAGGAGCAGTTAGCACAGCTCAATGTAAATATGCTAATCTCACTGACCTATTGACTTAATTATTGATCTGCAAAGGTCGATGTTTTCTTTGTGTGTTTTGCGAGAAGATCTCTTTTGTTACAGGCAAGATTTGAGGCCAATAAATGTAACATACATGACATGAACCGTACATAAAATAAACCAGGGGTACGGTTGGTATATCATTCGCAGCTGTGGCCAATCTGGTTCCCATCTGGTCGGGCACATGCATTTTGAGAATAGTGCATACCTCACACCAGAACGTTATATATGCCTTGCTAATTATTTGGAACCACAAACCGCTGGACTGAAACATCTGTACCTCAGAATTTTAACAAAACTGGTCTCTGTTCTTGCACTAAGCGTGTATATCCAGTATGGAACTAGGAGGCACCAGGACAGAGAGGCGATGTTTGAAAGCATTTTGTGCCCTGTAGAAACAAGCTGGTCCTACAATAAGTCAGAGCGGTACCACGTATTGGTTCTGATCCCATAAACGCTCGATCGCAGCTCAACGCGATGCCAGCCGGGGTTGTAGAACGAAATCCCAGGCTCTGATAACATCCTGTCGAGGCATTGCTAACGTGACAGATGGTCGGCACAGCAGAACACGCTTTTTGACTGCCACGGCCGCACCTGTTCCGGATCCTGTTCGCGGTCACGCGCTGGGTTCATGGCACAACAGCAGCGGCTGCTAGCAGCGGAATGCCGGGCAAGGTTTACATTATCGTTCAGATCGAGCAAACCGGCCGCCACCGATTCCGTCGATTTCACCGGTTATCGCGATAACCGAGCGGTTTTCGACCAAAAATTCAAAAACCAAATTTCGAATTCGAAAATCATCAAACCGATCGGTTTCCACCAGTTATCGACCGGTTTTTGTCGATAACCGGTCGATTTCATCGGTTATCGACGCAGGAACGAAAAATGGCAAAAAGAGGCTTAAAATGTTGGAATTTTTGGCATAACCTTTGCTAAAATATTCTTAAAATGGTTAACCACACATTGACAACATAGAATTCATAAAAGATTGCACCGATCAACCTCATACAACATACCACAATTCATACGAAGTCCAACATAAATTGTCCGATCCATAGTTCTTGACGAAATTTAAAATACAACATAGTTTTGAACATAATATCTCATATACGAATTGCAAATGTGAGCTACTTCTATCACAATTTTGCACAAACAACACAATGTCATCCACAATGGCATCGGCATTTCGTATTTTCTAATCCCTCATTTGCAACCTATATCAAAATTTCATATATTGCAATCCCTTTGTTACTTCAATGAAACCATCTGACAAATTGATAATGATGCTACAGCCTACATTGAAACAAAACAGAAAAAAAAAGAAAAAGAAGCAAGGGTAGCTCACCTCGGGGGCCGCCGCCTCTGGAAGCTCAGTTACCGGGCCAAAAGCTCGGCTTGCCGGGCGATTTCGTCGATTATCGACGTCGCGGCCCAGCACTCTCGGTCCAATCGAGCGCAACAAATTGACGGGAGGCTCGATTACCGGCCCGTATGCCGCGATTACCAAAGGAGAGCATCGATAGGCCTTTGACTCGACCGATTTTGAGGCGGACGGCGGCTCCGGCGACCGGATGTCGACGGCGAGCGGTGGAATCGGCGACCTGGAGCGATCGGGACCGAGGGGGACCGAGGGGGCGTCATTTGTGGGGTGGGGAACGAGGGGGGCGTCGCTCGTGAAGGGATAAGGCTCTGATAACATCATGTCGAGGCATTGCTAACGTGCCAGATGGCCGCACCTGTTCCGGATCCTGTTCGCGGTCACGCGCTGGGTTCTTGGCATAACAGCAGCGGCTGCTAGCAGTGGAATGCTGGGTGCACTCCTGAGCCGGGCACGCCCCTAGTCTCCTTCCTTCATGGACCGGCCACCGCCGCCGCTCTGATCGCCGATGCGGTCTTGTTGATCATGCTGCTGGACGATTCACCTCGATCTTCTTGATGACAGCACCAGGCGTTATGCTACGAGAACGCAGCGCCGTCGGTGCTACGTGTCTGCCTAGCTATCTCTGCGACGTCAACTGCACGAGAACAAAAGCTAGGCGGCGAGTCTGCGGCAATGTATATGTAACGCCGGTTGTTGAGCTTGGCGCCGAGCGTATCTCGTTTACAAGCACGCGTTTCGACTAATTCCATGGCTTGTGATTATATATTTCATTTCTCGAAACATAGAGTTCAGTCTAGGGGTGCTTGCATGTGTGGCTGGCTAGCTGACGGCCAAGGGCCCATGCCAGGAGTTATTACGAGTAGTAATACATTCACAATTCTGCAAATGACCCTACCGTTACTACCAGAAATCAGAAAGTTACTTATTTCATCACAATTAAAGCAACTACTCCCTCTCGTCGAGCTGCCGTGGACGTCCTTCATCCCGATGACAGAAGGATGGATAAACTAATGCTCTGATCCAAATGATTTGTAGCTAGGTACCTGTACCACGATTGAATGGTTGGTGAAAACCGTAAGAGCTGTAAAGTGTACCTGTTTCCACACAGATATATAAACGTAGTTCTGTGCCTCCTCTAGCTCTTGCGAATAACGGACAAGTGGTGTGAGACATAACACTTGCGGTGGCATGCATGACGAAATTGTGTGCATGCATATGCTGGCTTAATTATTCTTAGTATATCTTCAAAGAACAAAATGATTGCCCAAGGAATGGGATGCAACGGGAGTTTCTGCTGCAGAAGGATTGATTGCTCAAGTAATGGATGACGTGTGGTCCGCGCCCCTTGTTTCTTGGTTAGATCTGTGTTGCTTATCACAAGCTTACATATAGGTGCCTTCTGTAAGCAAACGGTTTTGCATGTAACTGATGAGAGTCCTATTCGTGCGGCGCGTTCAATAGGGGAACTGACTTAGCCTCTGTTAGTTGCCAGATTTTCTAGGTTGGCAACAGCTCTTGTACATGTATAAATAGTGTACCACAAGGATCAATACAATTCGTGTTGCATCAGACATCTCTCTCGTTGCATCGCTCTCGCGTTCCATCTCTATACATGGTATCATGGACCTCCCGGTCCAATCCTTCCGCTGCCACCGACGCCATGAGCAATTCCTCCTCTTCTTTCTCATCTCCGGCGGTCTCGTCTCCAGCCTCTCCGCGCATAGTAACCAATCCACCTCCTTCCTCACAAATCCAGCTGATCAACATCAAGTCCCACATCCCCAGCCAAGAGTGGAGGATTTTGAACCGCTAGTAAACAGAATTGAGAGAAGAATGATATCTACTTCTATATTTCTCACCTTGGCTGGCAAATTGGAAATGGTGGATTCATGTTTATCTTCTATGCCTACTTTTATTATGTGCACAATAAAGCTGTATGCCACGGTCATTAATCAGATTGATGCATATAGAAGACATGCCTTATGGAAAGGGTCAGATGTAAATGCAAGAAAGCCACCATTAGCAGCTTGGAAAATGGTGCAGCGGCCAAAATCTGAAGGTGGTCTGGGTGTCAAGAGACTAAAAGTTCAGAATGATGCATTGCTATTGAAACATTTGCACAAGTTTTTTAATAAAGCTGATGTGCCTTGGGTGAAGTTAATTTGGGAGTCATATTATAGTAATGGAATATTACCTGGTATGAGAAAAAGAGGCTCCTTTTGGTGGCGAGATGTGGTTAAGTTATTGGATAAATTTAAAGGGCTGGCAACTGCTGTGACTGGTGATGGTGAGACTATATTATTTTGGGAAGATCAATGGGAAGGGCATGTACTTAAGCATGAGTATCCTGAGCTCTTTTCTTTTGCTAAAAATAAGATGATCAGACTAAAGGAGGCTTGCCAAACTGAACTGCATGATCTGTTTCATTTGCCTTTGTCAGAGCAAGCATATGTTCAGCTGCAGCAGTTGCAGGTTATTTTGCAAAACTTACAGCTCTCACAAAGTAATGATGTTTGGACATACATATGGGGATCGACTATGTTTTCTGCCTCAAAATGCTATAAGAACCTTATGGGTCATATTCCTATTCACTCAGCTTATGGATGGATGTGGAAATCTTCTTGTCAAATGAAGCACAAGGTCTTTTTTTGGCTGTTATTGAAGGAAAGATTAAACACAAGGGGTCTACTTAAAAGGAAAAATATGGCATTAGAATCTTACACATGTGACATGTGTATTCTACAGCTGGAAGAGACATTACAGCACCTGTTCCTTCAATGTAATTTTGCAAGGGCTGCATGGGCTTCAATTGGAATTGATCTTCCAGCAACTACAAATCCATACAGAGTGATCAAATTTTTGAGGAGGAGACTTGCAGTTCCATTTTTCATGGAAATTATAATCCTGATGGCTTGGGCTCTATGGAAGACAAGGAATGACTGGATTTTTAATGATGTTGATCCAACAGTGCAAGGATGCAAGGCAAGATTTGTTCATGAATTCTCTCTGTTGTTACACAGAGCGAAAAGGAAATATTTCCCACGGATCAAAGAATGGCTAGAACAAATTGTATAGATTTGATTTCTTTTGTTACTTTCCTTTTTTTTTTAATTATTTTCTCTGTACTAAACACTTGTCCTTTTTACTTTAATATATTATAACCAGTAGGGGCTTCTTGGGCCCCTCCTGTTCTTTCAAAAAAAAAAAAAAAGTCCCACATCCCCACCATTTTGGATCTCATTGAATTCAATTACGGTCTCTGCCAGGAAATGTTCCTCGTCCTAACCAAATTCGGCCTGATGGATCACATCGATGGCTCTGACGCGCGCGGCAACTCTGACTGGGTGCAAAACGATTTCACGATTGTCTCGTGGATCTACCTCACCATTTCCACCAAGATCTTGCGCATCGTCCAGACTAGCCGCGACACGGCGCATACTCCCTGTGGCACGCCATAGGTCCATCTTCCTCGACAACGCCGAAGCTAGATTCGTCTACATGAGAGCCGAGTTCCGGAACATGCACCAGGGCGACATGACGCGCTGGAATACTGCACCCGCATGAAGGAGCGAGTCCGGAGGTCCGCCTAGCCAACTAGATCTTGTGAAACACATCCTCGTCACTGAACAGCGAGTCCGGAGGTCCGCCTATGCAACTCCAAAATGATCTCGCCGTCGCAGCATGCTGAACTCGCTGCCAGCGTGAAAGGATTTAATTTGATGGCGTCCCAGGAACGCTTGACGGTGCCTTTTTCTACAAAGCCGCTTGCATAGCTCGCATGGGCACGACTTCGGACGTGAGCACTCTTGGTCAGGCCAGCACTACTGCCACATGGATTCGTGGGCTTTTAATTGCACTGCTCCGGCTCAACTGCATGAACCAAACAACAAACACACTGTAGAAAGGAAAAACGTCGGACTAAAACGCAGCAGGCCAGGTTAACTAACAAGAGCTCTAGCTATATATTAATTAGAGTGTGCGTTTTTCCACACAGGTGTACAAAACCTAATTGAGCTCCCTGCCTCCTCCTTGCTAATGAATAGCGCCAATTCAGGGTTGTTAACTCATGTTTTGAGACTGATTATTTCAACTAACGTCGAAATTCAGCACAGTGCTATCTGAAAAATTAAAGACTACCAAGATGACTTGATCTTTATTGTATCGTACAGTTGTTTGGAGAAGGAACAATACCCTGCACTTTTTCCTGTAATTTTGGCAGTGAAATCAACCATTATACTTCAACGCTCCACATAAGGTTTAAATATATTTGACATTGTGCGGCAGTATGGGATGTGGAGAGCTGGAGATACTAGCTAATTGGTTTCTGACATGAATGGTTTGTTTGTACTGTGATGGGTTGGTTGGTGAAGCACGAAAGCACTATATTAGAGTGTGTGTGGACACAGACGTTTAAAACCTGAGCTCCCTGCCTCCTCCTCTGATATGAATAGCACACAAGTGTAGGGAGACATAGCATTCGCAGTGGAGAAATGGGTGTGCATGCATATGCTGGTTCAATTTTTTTTAATACCTGCTCAGTGTTAAGTGATTGCGGAAGGAATGGGATGCACCAGGAGATTCAGCCGCAGTCATGTCTTGACAGATGGCTTGGGTGTCATGCTTCTCCTTGCTTGCCGGCAGTGTTTGGCGGTCGCGGCCTTGCTCATATGGCAGGGCTGTTGATTGGCAGGCTCATCGGAGTCATTAGCAGCGACCACCTGCCAGGAGTACACCTGTCGTATGGGCATACACCTGCCGGGAGTATAAGATGGTTCCGCTCATCCACCTTTGCAAGGAGTAAGGCGGCTATGACACGGTAGACGACGGCCGGTGGGATTCGCAGCGTGGAAGTCTGGTTTGTCTATTTCTTACATGATCCGACCATCTCGACATTTGAACCAAAATTTCCAGTGCCTCCCATTTCAGTGAACTATCAGTCATTTCCGGTGCCTACCGACCACTGCTGGCATCTCGTCAAGCCGTGACCATATTCCTGGGCTACAGTTTAAAGCCATGGCGCAGCTGCCCTCCAAAAAAAAAAAAAAACACGTGGCGCAGCTCGGACAGATCGCTGAACCAGATTGTGGGCACGGAATGCTTAGCCTTTTTCTTTTTTCTTTTTTTGAGAAGTTACTTCTCTCTTTCATTTTTCTTTTTTTTTTGTGAAGTTACTTCTCTCTTTCTTTCTCAGCCGAGACTGCTAGCAGGCCTAGGCCCAGTCTGTGGCCCATCTTCTTCAGCAGGCAGCAGCCCAGTCTGGCCTGCACGGGCGCTGTTCTCCTTTCTTTCACCCAGCGCCGTACCACTCCGCTCTCGTATGCTTTTCCACTGAGTGCGCGCCCAGTGACGCCGTCCAGCGCGCGTGCGACTCGGATCGTCCACGCCCACATCGCACCACACCATATTGCCTTGGATGCTTTTGTAATCGCACGACGTGACGCGCTCTCGGGGCTTGCCCCCTCACCAAGCTTCACCCGAGCGGAAAAAGAAAAAAGTGGTGGGAGGCTACCAATCCGCACCGCGTGCATAGTGTGCCGTCCCCGCTCCACAACAAGGCCTCCGCCACGCACTCGAGCTCCTGCTTGTGCAAAACATCGTCTCTCAGTCCCGATGCCTCCTAATTCCATATACTGGATACGTCTGTGCGAGAATAGGTAAGAGTATATTCTAAATTCTGAGCTAGAGATGTGCCAATTTGGTGGTCTGTGGTTGCTATTAAATAGCAACGCATATATAAGGTTCGTGTGGGGTATGCATTATTCAATGCATGTGCCCGACCACAAGGGAACCAGATGGCCACAGCCGTGAGTGGTATATATATCAACCATACCCCTGCTTTTTCTTTAAAGATGTATCAGCTCCTGTCAGCTAATTTATTGGCCTCAAATCTTGCTTGTAGCCAAAAGGGAATAATCAAAACTGTGATGAGAATCTTAGAGTCCAAATTCTGATCAATGGTTCTTCGTCTAAAATTAATAGCATAAACCAACTACGATTCGCACAGCAGGCAACTACCAACTAGCTACATCGCCGGGGAAGCAGACGTTCTCATCGCCTCTCCTTCACGTGATGTTACTCATGCGGAAGTCAGTGGGCATGCAACAGTTGCGGTGCCTCTGTTGACAGACAAAACTGGCATTTTCGATTATTCCGGCTTGATTAGGTGCTTAAGTAATTGATTAGCCGGATGCTAATGATTTTTCCCTTGCTACCAGTACGTCGAATATGTTTTCAACAAGACCATGGTGTTCGTGGACGTCGGGGGTCTTTCCGATGCAGCTCGGTTTCGTGTCGCTTAGGAGCCTTAGGTGTCGGGAACATATGCTGGCCTCAGGAACTCTAGGCCACATCAGCTACAGGCGACGTTGAAAGGCATGCTGTGATGTGCCTATAGTCTGGCATGATAGCCATGCCTCTAAAGGTTATCATCACAGCCGGCACGATGGTACCCCGATCCGTGGGCACCGTGGATGGAGTTGGTCGAGTATGAAGCTGGCTTCGCATGGAGCTACGAGCGTTCCTGAAGGAGGATACCCGAATGTGGCGCATTTCGCACTGGTCGCTGGACCATATTGTTTCCACCTGGCACAAGATACTTTAAGGCATCGCCTCTTATTCCTGGTGCCTCCTAATTCCATATTGAATACGACAGTGTGGGGTGTGGACCATCAATCTCACAGGTGCAGGATCATAAGAGAACCATAATGGCCACTATTCTGAATTTACTCACCATACCCCTACTTTCATTTCTGATATCCAGCGAAGGAGAAGCTGGTTATTTTCGTTGGAGCCGTTTCAGCAGGCAAATCACATTTTGATTTTTGTGGCACGGGTGCCCTGTTGCACTGGAGTGCATATTCTGGTTAACACCCCGTGACGCGTCCAGATGGGGACCGGGGTCCCTCCCAGTGCACTATAACACCCTGGCACGCGCATGCACATAACACCCCTCTTACACTTTCGTCCTCGCTTCGAGTAAAAGGGTTAACCCGGAGGTGCTATGCTTGGAACTAACAAGGGTTATATGCTGACCCTCACCCACCTAAACAAGCTATGTGAGACTATTCCCACAACCACTTGACTTCTAGGCCTCATAGGCCAAAACCACTACTACAGGCTACAAACGGGCTGGGGTATTACATGCACACCGGTTTGCCCTTATACCGGTGCGCTCGCCAGCTGCTGCCGAGAAGACGTAGAGCAACCCTGCTGTTTCTCTGCGAGAGAGACACAAGGCAACCCTCCTATGCCAATATGCATGGCTAGCTAGATACGCCGCCTTGCTTTGTGCTTCACATTGAGCAAACCTATACTCGAGCATGTTCCCGCAGAGGCTATACTCTCCTCCAGTAAGAAACTGAGTGCGAACGGTGAAACCAAAGAACTAGGTTCGTGGTGCTGGAACTCATGGCACCTCAGTTAGGAGCGCAGATCAGGAACGGATGGCGGCATCAGGAAAGACTGATAGTCAAGGAACCCCGATGCCAATCCTCTTTTTTATTGTCAAGCGTGATCTGGAATTCCCACTGCATCCCATGCCAAGCATTTCTCGCTAACAAATTATCTCAAAAGCAGTAGCATCCATATGCATACATGCGGGGAGGTTGGATGTGATTTGTACAGTTGCACAGGAAAGACTTCTGTGCAGTATGCAAAGGGTTAACGACTCACCAGATGATGTCTGATTATCTATGTATATATAAATGTGAACGTGACATGAGCAAAAAGGTTCTTGAACATTAATGTTTCACCAACCAAGCAAGAAACACCGCACTTAAGTGAGCGAGACAAGAAAGGGGCACACCACTTTCGAAGCATTTCTTTTGTGTATTCAACAATATATTTTTCTTTGTTGGACCTAGAAAACAAAAAGTCTAAGGAATCTAGAGGTTTTCTAATCTGGACATCCGGTGTGGAAGTAAATCAATCTGGTTCCAAACAAAGTTTGTGACCGAGGACCGAGCTTGGCATATGCAGGTTCCCATCGTAGATGATGAGATTCGAGGTTCCATGGCAAGCAGCACGAGGAGATGATGGATTCTTCATAACTTCACCAATAGCAGCGAGCTGTTAGTCAGGCTGGAGAGATTGAGATGACTACCAAAGATGAGCAGAACTCCTAAACCATCCTGGTGGTGGCCTTGAGCAGCGCCTGGAGATGGGCAGCGAGCAGAGCTGGGCAGGAGAAGCTGTCCTACCTAAGGTATGTGATCGTCCATGGATTCCAATGACTTTGCAATGGAGATGTAAGTGATCATCCATTGATTAATGTTATGGTCATGCATGCATCACCCAACCATGAAACTACTGCACGCAATTGAAATTAAAATAACTTTTCATTGATAGGGATTGGAAGTTGGGAGTTGGAGTGTCTTTTTGTTTTTTTCCCCCTTATGATGATTGTAATAAGAAATAGCTATATGTATCGTTCGATACAGAGGCTGGAATTAATATATTCCCTCTTCTAAAAAAAAAATCACCCTGCGACGATCATGCTGATGGAGGTGTTACCAATCACAGTAGCTGGGCAGACGAAGGTCACATGGTTCAAAGCAAAGTAGATACAGTAATAGATAAAGTGGGTGAGAGTGAGAAAAAAATTAATTTTAATTCACAATAAGCTTTTTAGATAAACATTACATCGACGATGGTGCAAAAAGAGTCTATTTAAAAAGTTGTCAGCATGTTCCACCATATATTTTTTTTCAACATAAAAAGGAGGAATAACGATTGTCATACTGCAGTGAAAACTATATTTACCTTATGCATCAGCTTTGGTTCTCTCTCACTAAAGTACACTGATACATTCTTCATATTTTGTTGAAAGTATTATAAGTAAGTGGGCTCTTTTTCTATTTTTTATTAAATTTAAGTATTCTTATCTTTTTTTTTCTTGATGCATCCTGTCTGCTATATTATTTCTATGATAAACGACATATGTCTACAGGTATTGTGTCATTACTCGAAGTACAATACTGAATTTATGATCCTTTAACTGACTGGCCTGTTAAAGTTGGTTCCCACTTGAAAAATTGCAACACTGAAAATTTCAGTTAATGTCCAAACACCATAACATTACCTGGAGTCGCCGGCGCAATTGTGCGGCCTTTCAGCCTAGTGTTTCCAAATAAGTTATGAGAAATACCTTGTATGCCGTTGGCTTAAACTAAAACCCCATGCATGCCATCCTAGCCCACATGTCATTGACACATCCGGTCCAACCTGTCATTGAAACAACGATAGCATAAGAGGTATAAGAAGTTTATTAGGTGGCATACAATATTTTCTATATAAGAAATATTGTAATTTGCAAAATTGCATCGTGCAACAAAACTATGTTGTATTTTTATTGGTATGGCGGGGTAAATTGAAATAATGATGATTCTGGTCTCTTTTCACTGTCTGCTTCAACACGTGGTCCATATTTAGGAGATAGAAAACGAGGATAGGCTCCGGTTGGTTTCAAAGCGCCATGGCAGGCGGATCGGAAGAACTGGAGCAGTAGAGCTGGACGACCACCGTGCTGCTGAAGGACGCAGACCATGAGAGATGCTCCTGCATTAACTTGAATCATGCGTGGCACCATTTTAATTAGTGGAATACAAAACTGCCCTCTTTTATTGAAAGCATAATGCCTCAACAACTGGAGAGCAAGAAGAAGATTGACGCAGCGTACAAATGCAATTGCATGCACAAAAATGAAAAATGCTTACCCACTTCACACTCCCGGTGCCAATGAAAATTCGGAATCCTCTCGCGGTTCATCAAGAGTAAGGCTACCATGTCCATTCCAAATTGTATGTTGTAACCTGTAACCTGTCTTGTTTTGTTGCTGTATGTGAAGCAAAAATGCACATCACCTCCTCATGTACCTTGAAGATGGAAGTAACTAACCAAAGGGGACCATCCAGACATTCAAACCAAAATTTTCGGTGCCTCCCATTTCTTCTCGAAGTAAACTTGCTCATGTACAAGCAGTTTTTGTTCTGTGCGCTGTGCTAGGAAATATATAGTTGCAGGTTAACAAAGCACCAGCTGATGTTTATGTAAATATCAATGTGGACATCTATATGCTCGGGCATTAATGTTTCGCCGAGGCAATATTGACCGCATTTGAGTGAGAGAGACAAGAAAGAGGCATGGACACCACTTTGGAAGTGTTTATTTATTGTATTAAAGGACATGTTTTTACAGGATTTTGTATTTGGACCAAAATAAAGGACACTAATTTATCTGTTTATTTCCCGATAAAAGTTACATAAAAATTTTAATTAGCGATATTGCAGCGTGCTCCAAGAACTTACTTCTTTTATAATAGTAAAATTCACCCGTTGTCCACGAACTTATCATTTGTTCCTCGGTCCACGGTCTTGTAAATCGCACATATAGGTCCATGAACTTGTCTTGCATTCTGATTTAATGTAGACCTGAATTTTATGGAGATAATACACCAGCTATATATAATGTCACAACATATAGTATGATATTGTCCATTACTTTTTTTTTTTACCAAAGTCAGTAGGGGAAACCCCAACCTACTTTTTTTACATTTTTTTTTATTTCAGCCTGGTTATTCGCTTCCACAGGGAGTTGAACCCAGGTCTGCTAGATGCTACTCATGTGCTCTAACCACTAGGCTAGAGGCCCTTTCGCTCCATTACTACTATTCACTATGTATTGATGTCCGCGTACAGTTTCATGGTGCATAAAGGAATGGTTGTGGTGGAAAGTAAATAAACATATTTCTTATGGTGATTGAATGGTTTCAATTAACTCGCTTTTTAGTTGCCTAGCCCTGTTGTTGATGTCATTTTTTATATTTGAAAAGGAGTTAACTAAAACCTATATTAGTATATTCATTTGTTTCTTTATATATATTTTACTTATATAGTTTGTTATACTATGATATTAACAAAAATTATTTCGAGAGCTATTGACTGTGCAAGATAGCTAATATCCATACATACTCTCTATGCAAAGCATGTTTGAAAATTTCGATGAAAAGTTCCCTGCAAGTTTTGAATATATGCCAGTACAACTTTTTGTCTGAACTCCACATAGTTAGAAAAACGTGTATCTCATCTCCAAAACAAAAAAAACGTGTATCTTTTAACTGAATCATCACAAAAAATTGCTATTGACAAAAAAAATCAAGTGATGCAATTTTCAGAAGAACTCTTTACATGATGTAGGAAAACAACGCCGTCGTAGTTAGCGGTATGCCTCACATCTCAGCAACAAAGTCAATTAATTGCAGCCACCTTGTTTATGTTAACATACCAGTAAGAGAACATATGTGTGATGTGTGTTGTCAGAATGTTCTTTTAGCTTGAACTGGTGCGTTGAAATTTCAACCTGGGACTGAATTTACAGCTCCGAGGGCAAGGACAGCGTGAACTTCAGGTTTTTAATGGAGGTTGAAACCGGCGCTGGGAAAAGACATGGTTAAGGGAAGCCTGCGCGTGCCCAACAACTACTACTCCCTCCATATCAGAATATAAGCATTCCAGACGTTTGAAATTTGTGTCTCAATGCAAGCATTTGTAGCCCAACGTGGTCCCCACTGCCATTAATTCTGCCCACCCATCCCGAAACTCTCTCCTATCCTTATCCCCTCCGCTCCTCTCTCTCCTCTCCTTCCCCATCTCCCTCGACGACGCCGTCAGGACTCAGAAGCATGGAGAGGCAGGCGAGTCGGGATCAGGCGGCCCGGGCTAGGTGGCCGGGGAGCTCGCAGGCGGGGGCAGCTCGGGGGCGGGGAGCAGGCGGACGGGGGTAGCTCGGGGCCGGGGAGTAGGCGGGCCGGGCGAGGTTGCCGGCCGGGAGCAGGCGGGCGGGGCCGGGGAGCAGGCGGCCCGGCGAGGTTGCCGGCCGGGGAGCAGGCGGGCGGGGGCGGCTCGGGGCCGGGGAGCAGGCCGGCCGGGGGAGGCGCTCTTCCTTCATCGGCGCCGACGGCGACGGCTAGCGACGGCCAGCTCCATTCCCCCAACTCGCCATGGACGAGCTCGTGCTCGTGCCTGTGCCAGCCAAGCTTGTGCGACCTCCCTCCCTCCCTCCGGCGGCTGACGACGGCGCCAACCTCTCTTCCTCCATCCGCGTGAAGGCGACGCCCCAGTGGATGCCGTGCTTCGGTCTCGCGGAGGTGTGGAGAAGGTGGACGGCGAGTCGCTCGTCGCCGTCGAGCCCTGTTGGCCGTGCCTCCGAGGGGCGATGGCACCAAGGTCCATCACCGTCGACCTGCTCTTTCCCCATCGCATTTGATGCATTGAATGGCACGCGTTTTCTTAGCTGTACCGAGGGCACATGCGTCTTTTCTATGGATCGCTATTCTGAGATTTGAACCTCCCAAATGCTTACATTCTTATCCGGAGGGAGTACATACATTCAGGATACAGGAGCAAAAAGTAAACGAATGGTCGTGGTTCGCTGTACGTCGCCAGAACAGCCGACATTCTCTTCGCATCCGTCACGTGTTGTTGACAGCGGCAGCTGCTAGCAGTGGAACGCCGGTTGACCAGTTGCCTCTGCAACCACGTTGTCTCTCCAATGCAACTCGGTCTCATGTTGCGAGCGCCGTGAAGCTAGTACCAACCGCGTAGCCAAAAAAGGGTCAAGAAAAGGTGCTTGAATGGGACCATCGCGGTCAAAAGGCACGGTCTGCTGCGCCGATCGTCCAGCATGTTAGAGCTGCCTCAACAGGGTCAATAGTAGTATATTCGCTTTTATTGTATCCTGCTATGGTCATTCACTCATTTGTACAATTATGCAAATAACCAGTATATCCTCACCTACTTCTATTTCACATATATATGCTTTGGAATTTGCTCCAATGTCGAGGGATCAACTAGAAAATTTTGTTTATGCTGAGAGAAACATAATATGTTGCTTTATTTTCATTGGCTATGCTGCAATCGCAACAAAAAAAAACTGTATGCAAATCTTTCTTTCTGTCGTCGCCCGATTATTCGGGGGAACGGCAAATACTTGGATCAAGAGAGCAAAGAACAACGGGCACATAGAGGGTTTAGACTGGTTCGGGCCTCCCCAAGGATAATAACCCTACGTCCAGTTTGGGGCGTGTTGAATATAGCGGCGCCTCTGCTAGGGTTGCAGATAGCTTCAGATGCCTCCTCATCAGGGGGTTACATATATATTTATAGACCTATTACTACTTTTAAGAGTCCTTGCCTTATTCTACAAGACTTCCAATCTTATAGTTATAGATTCAGAGTCTATCTATAAGTTCTTTTTTGTGTAATACTCCCTCCGTTCGTTAATTAGGGGCGCATTTTGCCCAGCGAAAAATTCGCAAAACAGGGGCGCATTTGGTTGGGACGCCTCGGTCTTGCCGCACGGCTGTTGGATTAACGAAAGCACTAATTACGCGGCGCCTCCTCCGGCTACACCATCCGTTCGCCTCTCGCTTTTCTCTTCGCACGCATGAGCTAGTAACACCGACGCACAACCCAGCGCTGATGCACAAGCCTCTGCGCTGTCGTCGTCGTCGTCGTAACACTACGGGAGACCCCCTCTTTGCCGAGTGCCTAGGGCACTCGGCAAAAGGCTAAATACACTCGGCAAACCCTTTGCCGAGTGTTGCACTCGGCAAAGGGCACACGGCAAACAGGTATCGGCAAAGAGCTCTTTGCCGAGTGCCAAATGTCGGGCACTCGGCAAAGAGCCCACGTGGCACTCGGCAAAGAGAAACACTCGGCAAAATATTAATCGAAAAAGACACCCGAAAGAAATACCAAAAATATTTTTTTTAATGAGGGGAGGTCCCCACCGGCTAGCCAGCCCGTCCTCGTCATCAAGTCTCAAGTCGCGGCATTTTTCGCGTAATATTCAAGCACTACGCGGCCGGTGGGATTCGAACCCGCGACCTCTCCCTTGCGCGTGGAGCCCCTCTTCCACTACACCACAGCATCACATGTGCCCATATTCCGTTTTGATTCTACTCATATTATACTAAACCAAGTTTCAACTAATTGTTTGAGGCCCTAAATGAATTCAAATTAAAAAGTACTCAACTACAAAGTTTCATAACTTTTTGAGATCTACAACTTTCGTTTTGGTTGATTCTCCATCTTAGGTCATTTACAAAATTTGAAATTCAAATTTGAACTCTTCAAACTAAATTTTCGTTGACAAGATGATTTCAAATAAAAAAGTTGTCAACTAGAAAGTTTCATAACTTTTTGATATCTAACTGTTTGCCGAGTGTAGTGGTTGACACTCGGCAAAGAGGGCTCTTTGCCGAGTGTTGGAAAAAAAACACTCGGCAAAGATTAAAAACTTTGCCGAGTGTTGAAAAAAACACTCGGCAAACATCTCTTTGCCGAGTGTTTTTTTTGGCACTCGGCAAACATCTCTTTGCCTAGTGTTTTTTTTTTTTGCACTCGGCAAAGACCTTGTTTGCCGAGTGCCCGAATAAATACACTCGGCAAAGAAAACAACACTTGGCAAACTCCGGGTTTCCCGTAGTGTAACCGGCGCCGTCGTCGTAACTCTGAAGAGAACGTCGAAGCCGGTGAGGAGGAGGCCGGCGACGTCGCAAGAACTCTTCTGCTACTTGCAACAACACTGAGGTTTGCATCTTTGACGATGATAAGTGGAAGCACGAGCATCAATGCCATGGAGGAGGGAGGGGAGGGAAGGGGGGGGGGGGGGGTGGGGGGGGGGGGGGGGGTTTGAGGAACCCTGGATGAATTCTTACATTTAGCCAGGCGCAGTTTATATAGAGCTCAGGAATTGATGCTCTCATGGAGGCGTTAAATTTTACTTTTGGTTGAAACGCTGGCGGCAAAAACTGGGCGCCAGCAGATTGGAATTGGTTTGCCGAGTCTCTGAATCCTTTGTTTTCCGTCGAATTTTGTAGGCGCGAGAAGATTGGAAAACGAAAGCATGCGGAAGGAAAACCGGAGGCTGCGGAGCGCAAGGAAAACGAAAGGCAGCGACGCAGCATGCACTTCTTTCGCTGACGTGCAGGCCCCCTGATAGGGACGTCTCGATGCAGCTGAAACTTCCACCGCGCCTGATTAAAGCGTCGCCGGGTAATTAGGAGAGTAGCAGCTGTCGAGCCGTTTTTGTTGCGGCAATTAACATCGACTTGGTTTTTGTGCCGGGACGAAATGCGCCCCTCAAAAACGAACTGAGGGAGTACAAGTTTTCTGTAAATACATAATTAAATCTTTAGGAATATCTGAAAATATGGGTTACGACACTATCTATCTACCCCAGAACAATGAACTATTAAACTCTAATC
Organism: Eragrostis nindensis; assembly: GCA_012490785.1. Lineage (NCBI taxonomy): Eukaryota > Viridiplantae > Streptophyta > Magnoliopsida > Poales > Poaceae > Eragrostis > Eragrostis nindensis. The sequence continues at coordinate 1,773,812 of JAAXCT010000011.1, read as the reverse complement.
GTTGGGATCAGTGGATATGTTTATTGTGAGTGGGTGGTTTTTAATTAGCGCCCACCAGCAGACCAGATGCCCAGGTCTGTGTTTATTTATGCTCCAATGAACGAGATAGCAAACGGAATTGCCTCTTGTTCGCTCGAGAGTCGCAGGTTTAGAGATTTGCATGAGCATGTTTCTGCGGTGGAAGCGACACTCTGCTCAAGGAGGTGAGTGAGTGCGAGAGGTCAATGCGAATAAGTAGAAGTTCTTCGTGGTGGAATGCATGGCCGTATCTCAACTGCGAGCGCACCTCAGGCACGAATGGTGACATTGGGAATAGCTCTTGTTTCACGAACCCCGACGACGATCCGGTTTCTCAATATGAAAATTGAGCTGGAATTCCAGCTGCATCTCACACCTGTTGCTTCTCAATACTCGGGTTTACAATCTGTTGTTCATGTTCAAACGATCATCATGTAAAGGGGCAAACTGATGTATATAGCTGATTTTGACTACTGACAAATTTTGTACTTGAGTGTGCTTTGACATGGCTGGTTAATTTCCATTGAGATGATTTGTGGGGCGATTTTTTTTTTTTTTTTTGCTGATCCTGGTACACATCTCATACGGGGTTTGAGTGAACCCTATCTGAGACAACAGAGTACAACTCTGACGGGCTAGACTCTAGCCCTGGCAGAGATAACAGGTCATCTCGGACGCGGAGACAGATGACCTTTGAGCCCCGTCTCTGAGATGTGATTCATGGATGCAACTGAAGCAACTTTAATTGAAACTTCTGGTAGCTGTTGATAGTAGTTGGTTAATGGATGCTTGTTCAAATCTTTTATTCAAGTTCTATAAAAACTCTCAGTCAATAGGAGGTTATGATGGAGTGCACTCTAACCCTAGAAATCTCATTAGCTTTTGAAGTGATGATTGAGCTTCACAGACAGCTTGCATCTGCCACAGGTGCTTCTTTGCCGATTAAGCCCGATGCCTGTCATTCCAAGCACACATCTCATTTCTATGCTGTCGCAGCGGATGGTGTCTCCTACTATATTCCTTCACTCTTTAGTGCCAAACAATTGCTCAAGATATGTCTTATCTTGGTATATATCCAAATGACCTTGGTATGACATGTCATACCAGGAAGCAACTTACAGAGAGGCCATTACGAATCAAGTGTGAAAATATGCCACCCACCACATATACCATCTTTAACTTTTGTCATATGGCTTTGTAGCTTTCGCCCACTTCAATGCCACCATGATAGCTATTATTGTTGTGAGATCTAGCCTATTGAGATTAGACCCATAGTAAAAAGTTAAAAGAGTTGGTGGGGGAGTGGGGTCCGTAAAGCATGCGGACAGGCCCTGTCAAGTCTCGACCCTAGGATTGCTACAATTGTGTTATTCGAGGACTTTAGTTCGTGGCACATAAAAGCCACTACAATTATATATGCAACATATATAGTTGATTCAAACTTGATTGTATTTGTTGGTCAATAGGAGTAAAAAAAAAAGAACCCAAACAAAGAAAATTTGAGAAATGAATAGAAAATCTCATTTTGTAAAACAAAAACAGACCTAAAGTTCATGGAAAGAATACACCGGCTATGTCACAGCTTACAGTATGATATTAGCCCATTACTGCTATTCACTATCGACATCCATGTTTTTATGGTGCTTAAAGGAGTTGTTGTAGTTGGAAAGCAAACCATCTGTATTGTGGGTAGTGGCCTAACCCTTTCATTGATGTCGTTTTTTGATATTTCAAAATGTGTTCTGTAAAATTTAGATTATTGCATTATATATTCATCCGGTTTGTTTTATAATATGATTATAGTTGTTATACGTTAGTAACAAATATGCTTTCTACAACTACCTTCTGCGCAAGAAAAAGCAGCACCATAACAAGATATATGATTGTTTCCCCGGCAAATTCTAATATGATACGAATTTCCCAGTTCATGCTAGTGCAACTCTTTGTCCGAACTCCTAATGGTCACAGTTAGAAAAAGTGTCTTTTAACTGATTCAGTTTTCAGAAATACTCTTCAGGGGATGTAGGAAAAAAGCACCATCGCAGTTAGCGGTATGCCTCATCTCCGTCAATAGTAAGTGGCCGCAGTGTGATGCTAAGAAGAGCAGCTATATTTTGTGATGTGTGTGGCTATAACAATGTTATTCTAGTTTTTGAACTTGTCCGTCGAAATTTGAACCTTGGACTGAATTTACAGCTCTAAAGCCAAGTACGGCGTGAACTTCAGGCTTGCATTGGATTAACCCTCCCTGGGAAAAGACATGGTTAACAGAGCGTGCGCATGCCCAACAACTACTACATACGGTCAGGATGCATAGCAAAACGAATGGTCACCGTTCGCTGTAGATCGCCGGAGCGGCCGATTGACGTTCTCATCGCCTTCGTGACGTGCCGTTGATGTCTGGAAGCTGCTAGTGGTGGAACGCCAGGTGCCTCTCGTGTTGCAGGGTCAGCGAGTGTGAAGACCCACCCCAGCGTACGTGTGACAGGGAACGGGGTCGGGACCAGCAAACTGGCTTCGTGTAAACTGTAGCTCTGCTCTTAATTGGTTCAATGTTGAAACCGTACCAATGATAAGGTTGTTCCATATTATTTATATGACACGGCTAGTCGGGCTGCTTCCTCCTCCACGTCCTACTAGGAGTATGGTCGCAAAAAAAAAAAAAAGATTCACTTCCTTTCGGGTTCGCTCCCCAGTAGTTCTTCTCCAAGCTTCTTCTCTCGCGGAAGTCATCCGGCCCCACCTCTCCTTCTCCGGCTAGCTGCCGGCATTGGTTTGGGTGAGGGTGCCTCCCTGTACAGCAGTAGCTAGAATATTAGATTTATTAGTTTCAATAAGTTTGGAGCCTTCTTGAAGGCGCTTGCCGTTGTTCAACCTCGGCTGTTGTCTCCGGCGTGCCTTGTCTTTGTGCTCTCTCTACCCTAGTGGTGTTGTCTGTATGGCTTTTGTTCTTGTTGGATTTCTCACTACAAGAAAATCGAGTTTTAGATGATTTTCATTATATCCCTTCTGGTCTCATCCTCTCCTACCCTATCCACCTTTTTGGCCCACCGAGGGCATTTTTGTCTCCTCATATCTCTTTTGCGCTTTGCACTTTCCCGGCAGAATCCACTGAACTCAGAAAGGCCGAAACTGAACTGGAAACGATTGATCTCACTGTCTCCTCCATCACGGAACCCTGATCTCCTCCCAAATTCAAACGCCCTAATGTTTGTTCATTTTGTCTCATGGTATTCCGATTTGGTGGAACAAATTTGGGTAAAGTTGATGGCATTCTGTTCCGAACGACATGCACCTTAGGCTTGGCACGTTCTGCTAAATTCAATTAGATCTTTGAGACTCAAAATTACCGGCCCTTGGTGGAGTCGCTGTTGAGAATGAGTCAGGATCATCCTCCGTGACGTTGCTGAGAAAGGAGAAATCTAGCTTCCTCCTCGGGGAATCCCGGTCAACTCCTGGGCCACAGCAGCTGCTCTTCATCCTCCTTTCCCGCTAAAGCTTCTCCGATTCCCGCATATTTCTTCTGGAAATTAGGAGATTCTCTCCCCGGGACCCTTGCTGATCAATCCTCTGGATTGGATTTGGGTTTGATTGGCTGGAACTCTAGAGATTGATCTGGGAGAGGCGCGAGAGAGAGGTCGAGGTGCCGGAGCAGATAATGTAGGAACAAGCAGCTCTGCCTCGATCCCCTCTGCCCAGAGCTTAATCAGCGACCGGCGTGACCTCCCTCACCCCCTTAGAAGACCGACGTCCTCGTCGGTCAACCCCAGTCCAGGAACGTCCTCTCTTGGCCACGTCCGTGTGTCCAGTGCCAGCGCATGCTGGGTGACCACTCCGGGCCCACACCAGCCATGCGTCCCATGCCTGCGCAACTGCGCCATACGCGCCTGTGAAACCGCAAGAGTCGGCTCTGATACCACTGTGACGTCCCGGCTCGGGGAGCGGGACGTTACAGTTTGGCACCTGGAGCTAGAGGACAACTCGAGAATGAAATTTACTGTCGATTTGTTTCCTTTTTATTTTTTCGATCAGTGTCAATTTTCTTGCAATACCGCGTTACAAGGAGGAGCCAAACAAAGGCTGTAATCACTAATCCCACCTCTTATTGCGTTGTGATCTGATTCCGTTACCGTTTACGTTACCACTCCTTGAACGTTTCGTGGTGGTGGAACTCATGGCACCTCAACTCGGAGCGCGGCTCAGGAATTGGAGGCGGCATCAGGAACGACTGATAGTCCAGGAAACCCGATGCCAATCCTAGTTTGTATTGTCAAGCGTAATATGAATTCCCACTGCATCTCATGCCAAGCATTTCTCGCTAACAAATTATCTCAAAAGCAACAGCATCCATATGCATAACATGCTGGAAGGTTGGATGTGTTTGGTACAGTTTCACTGGAAAGACTTCTGTGCAGTATGCAAGGGTTACCGACTCACCAGATGATGTCTTGTCAATGTACAAATCAATGTGGATGTGACTTGAGGAAAAGGTTCTTTGTTTGGAGATTGTTTCACCAACCAAGCAAGAAAGGCGGCATGAACACCACTTTGGAAGCATTCCTTTGGTGTATTGAACAATATATTTTACTTTGTTGGACATAAATAAAAATAAAAGCTATACTTTGAACCTTCTAGTATAAATATATTTTTCATAGTTTTCTATAAAAGTTATATATAAAACTATATTGTATTGATACAATGGTATAGTGTGGTGTACGTAGTTTAAAACCACGCAAAGGGGTAAACTGAAATAACATGATTCCGGTCACTTGTCGGCGTCCGATTCAACAATATGTGGTCCAATTAGCAGATAGAAAACGAAGATAGGCTCTAGTTGGTTTCGACGCGCCATGGCAGGAAGGTGCTTTTCGGCGTAACTGGAGTGATAGAGCTCAATGATCACCTCGCTGCTGAAGGACGCAGACCATGGACGATGCTCCTGCATTTACTTGAATCATGTGTGGCTCCATTTTTGTTAGTGGAACACAAAACTGCCCTCTTTTATTGAAAGCACTATAAGAATGGCCTCAACAACTGGAGAGCAAAGAAGATTGGCTCAGCCTGCCAATGCAAATGCAGGCACAAAAGAGAAAAATGCATACCCACTTCACATTTCCGGTGCCAATGCAAATTTAGAATCCTCTCGCGGTTCATCAAGATTCAAGAGTAAGGCTACCATGTCCATTTCAAATTATAATGGACTACTGATTGTAAGTTTGTAACCTCTAAATGCACATCACCTCCTACTGTACCTTGAAGTTGAAAGCACCTACTCACAAAGGTCCGTCTTGACATCCAAACAAAACTTTCCTGTGCTTCTCATGCGCAAGCAATTTTCGTTCATGCCAGTATTCATGCATGCAAGTGGAATATTTCGAAATCGATCACACAAGACTGGGTATTCAGAAATAAAATATGAACCGAGGTCATATATAGATGCATTGGGAAGAACATCAGAATAAATGAAACATCATTTACGGATAGTGTGACTACATCATTTATTGAGCCAAACTTTGTCCTGTAATGAAACATCGCTGTTCTTTCATTGGAGATCCCTGCATCACGTCTTAATAACGTTCCATGATGTGAGCTGAAAAAGAATGACAGAAAAATTTCGAGTGCCCAAACTAATTAAGGATTGCATGCGTATCGTTAGCAAGTAATCTGTGAACACACATACAGGGCTAATTGTCTTCTTTTCCATCCACACGCATTAGTTCGAGATCCAGCAGCAACCACACGCACCGATGGCTTCCTGCCTTCCTCTCACCCTTATCGCGTCACGGTCCGTACTCCGCCACGGCTGGCATCGCATCGATCAAGCCGTGACCATTCCTGGGCTACAGTTTACATCCTATTAGGGTAGGCTCACCGTTAATAATTCTGTGCTCACTCCTCTCTCAGCCTATGTTATGGCAATTATCAAGGTTCTAGGAGAATTTATTGAGCAGGTCCATAAGTATCGTAGATATTGTCCATGGTGTGGTTCCGACTTCAACAAGAAAGGCAAATGTCTTGAAGCCTGGAGTAAAGTACAGAGACCAAAATCTCAGGGTCGCTTGGGCATCATTAACATTGCTGCACAGGATAAGGCATTGTTGCTGAAGCATTTACACAAGTTCTTCAATAAAGTAAATAAATGTGTCATGGGTTAACCTGACTTGGCAGGCATGCATTTTATACATCGACACAGACACTACAGGCTAGAGGGCCGTGAGGATCTTTTTGGTGGCTACCACTTTGCCGAATGTTCGGTGACTATAGGGGCTATGCTCTTGTAGTAGTGGGCAAGGGTGATACAACCATGTTCTGGCGTGACATTTGGAATTTTGGATCTGTACAGAACCTTTACCCGGAATTATTTTCTTTTGCTAGGGAGCCCAATTGTTCAGTTGCATGTTTCTTGACCTTCCTACCAAACTACAACACTAAAAGTGGGGGGCGGGGGGGGGGGGGGGGGGGGGGGGGGGGGGTGGTCTGTCTATTAAATGATCGGCTAAACACACAAAATTTTCAGTGTATTGTTATGGAACTTGTTATTCTTGCCACTGGTCCATCTGGACACATCGCAACAATATCATCTTCAATGGAGCTGATCTCTCCTTTTCTAGATGGAAGCAAGAATTCAGAGGAATCTTCAAACTAGCTATGTATAGGGCTAGGCCTACTGTGGTGCAAGACATGGAGCCATGGCTGCAATCTCTGTAAATGGCTAGTTTTAGTATTAACTGTAGCTCTTTTGTTTGTACGAAACTAACCTTGTATATAAACTTAACTTTAATAAAAATACAGTAGGAGAATGCCCTCCTGTTTTCGTCAAAAAAAAGCTTCTCTCTTTCTTTTTTTTTCTTTTTCTTTTGAGAAAACTTCTCTCTTTCTCAGCCATGACAGCTAGCAGGCCTAGGTTCAGTCTGTGGCCCGTCTTCTTCAGCAGGCAGCAGCCCAGTCTGACCTGCATGGGCAGTGTTCTCCTTTCTTTCTCCCAGCACCGTACCACTCTGCTCTCCTCTACTTTTCCACTACGCCCATGCCCAGCGACGCCGGCCAGCGTGCCTGTGACTCGCGTCGTCCACGCTCGCATAGCACCGCACCACATTGCCTTGGATGCTTCTGTAATAGCACGATGTGACGCGCTCTCGGGGCTTGACCCCTCACCAAGCTTCACCCGGGTGGAAAAATAAAAAAATGGCGGGAGGCTACCAACCCGCATCGCACGCATGCTGTGCCGTCCCCGCTCTACAACAAGGCCGCTGCCGAGCCCCCCTTGTGCGAAACACCGTTTCTCAGTCCCGATGCCTCCTAATTCCATATTGGATATGACTGTGCGAGAATAAGTAAGAGTTTATTCTAAATTCTGAGCTAGAGATGTGTCAATTTGGTGGTCTGTGGTTGCAAATAAATAGCAATGCATATATAAGGTTCGTGTGGGGGGTATGCATTATTCTCAGAATGCATGTGCCCCGACCACAAGGGAACCAGATGGCCACAGAATGGTATACCAACCATACCCCTGCTTTTTCTTTAAACATGTATCAGTTCATGTCAGCTAAATTTATTGGCCTCGCTTGTAGCGAAAAGGGAATAATAAAAAATGTGATGAGAATCTTGGAGTACAAATTCTGATCAATGGTTCTTCATCTAAAATAGCATAAACCAACTACGATTCGCACAGCAGGCAACTATCAACTAGCTACATCGCCGGGAAAGCTGACGTTCTCATCGCGTCTCCGTCACGTGCTGTTCCTTACGCGGAAGTCAGTGGGCATATGCAACAGAGTCGGTGCCTCAGGAGACCTGTTAACAGACAAAATTGGCATTTTAGATTATTCCGGCTTGATTAGGTGCTTAAGTAATTGATTAGCCGGTCGGATGCTAATGATTTTTCCCTTGCTACCAGTACGTTGAATATGTTTTCAACAAGCCCATGGTGTCGCGTAGGAGCCTCAGGTGTCGGTTACATATGTTTTTTTTTTTTTTGCGAGGTTACGTATGTTGGCCTCAGGAACTCTAAGCCACATCAGCTACAGGCGAGGTTTATTAACTCAAATTAGGATTACAATCTTGCTGCTACTCTAATTGCAGCTGATTGTAATCCTAATTTGAGTTAATAAAGCTCCCCTTCCCCCTTGCAAAAAAAAGCTACAGGCGAGGTTGAAGGGCATGCTGTGTGCTATGCCTGTAGTCTGGCACGATAGCCATGCCTCAAAAGGTTATCATCACAGCCGGCACGATGATACCCCGATCTGTGGGCACCGTGGACGGAGTTGGTCAAGTATGAAGCTGGTTTCGCATGGAGCTACGAGCGTTCCTGAAGAAGGATACCTGAATATGGCACATTTCGCACTGGTCGCTGGACCATATTGTTTCCACCTGGCACAGGATACTTTAAGGCATCGCCTCCTATTACTGCTGCCTCCTAATTCCATATTGCATACGACAGTGCTGGTATCTGTGCTACCTCCTTGTCCTTGAGAATAGGAAAAAGTTCTGTTCTACTTCACGGTCTGTAGTTGGAACAAGGCAGAAATATATAAGGTTTTGTGGGGTGTGGACCATCAATATCACAAATGCAGGACCAGAAGAGAACCAATATATAGTTCAGAACGAAACTTTATCCCGTGCCTCTCGTTCCCAGCCGGTGGCACCTAATCCTACACTGTGTACATGTATCCCGTCACCTCATCCATGAGAGTGTGGAAAAACTTTGTCTGAATTCTAAATTAGAGATGTTTTCAACTTCACAGTCTGTGGATGTAAATAAGGCATAAGCAAGACACACGCAAATATGCGTCAGACAGATCAAGATGCATCCTCGTCAACCCTAGCAATCAATACTACCTCATTGTCATTGCACACTCCCGAGGCCTCCCATGTCGAACATTCAAGTAAAATTTATCTCCCGGTTGAAGATTCACAAAAAAAGCTATTTTTTGCAATTGAAATATATATGGAAAGTTTAACCTCTCTAGTAGGTTCAGTTCATGATTAGTTAGGCGTTGCCGGGGTCATGTCATTTATAATATCTACAATATGAAGGTGTTCAGGAGTCACTATTTATTGATAACAAATATGAGGACAGGTATCGAAATGCAAGTGGCTGATCACTTCTTTCCGAGAACGATTAAACAACAAGGCTTCAATTGCATCTCAACAATAAATGTTGAATTTATTATTAGAAAACATTGAATCGATCTGGTCATTCACATTGTTTGATCCAACATGGATGATGTTGCTTTTTCGCAAAAAAAAAAAGATATGGATGATGTTGCTTTGGTTAGGAATTTTTGAGATTCAACATTGAAAAATATTGCAATAGTTTCTTCAAAATGTTGAACTAGTTTTTATAAAAATGTTAGAATCTAGTTATTTATCAAATGATTCCTGCATGTTAAAAAAATATCAAAATGCCCCGACACACGAAACAACAAAACGATCTGGTCTCCGCTCCCTACATAGCTTGAACCCTTCCGCCGCGTGAAATATCTAAGGAAAAATAGCGCGAAAGAAAAATCACCAGCAGGCGCTCCCAGATATCAAGCAGCAAAAAGCATGCCCGCGGCCATAGAGGGCCTTGGGCCGTGCTACAAGTAGGCTAGCAGTAGCGTGCGGTAAGGATAGGCAGTCCCTGGCTACCCCACAGGTCATCTATAATATGCCCCTATGGGATGAGCCACCCTTATTGTACTTGGGTTCCATATTCCTGAAACTATTCTCACATTTACATCATATTTGGAATACGAGAGGTGCCATCCATCTCACTCACACATACGTGCACACATTCAATATGACCCGTAGGACTTCTACCGACCACCGGTCTACCCATTTTTCATTTTTTTTTTGAGATTACACAGTACAACTCAGACACTCACAACGCACGCACACTCACCCCTATGAATACACGTACGCAAACCCTACCCCTATGAGCATCTTTGAAGACTGAGTCGGCAAATCTAGAGATACGAAAAAACATTGCCTACTTCAGTAAATTACCATACCGAGATAAATCACAGCCCATGCAAACTCTGACCGCCGAATCAAGATTGATAGTTGTTGTACCCTTGACTTCAACCTCATGCTCCTTCCCAACCTCATGGCATGCGCTCTGCCCCGTGCGGCAATCCCCGTCTTAATTACATGGGCATGCGAGCGAGCTTCACCCTGTCGGTTTTTGAATCTTTTGTGATATTTCCAAAAATTGGGTTTGCGAGTGACCTCCGATAAATATTATTTGTTACAGATGAAGTTTTTCTAGTTGAGGGCTCCTTTGTGGGTCGCACTGATAGCTAGGCGTCGGCGTCGCAAAGCGGCCACCGTAGAGAAAAGTTGCTATAAGCACAAGCAATAGCAAGGAGGAGAATAATTAGCGAGATGATGAATTAGTTCAATTTGTGTCGTACCCCATTTCTGAAGTACTTAGTGTTTACCGTATCAGTCCCTGGATCAGTAGCTGATACGACACTTTCATAGAATGCTTCACAACTGATGCTTTATTTATAATACCGAGTCTCATACAAGCCTTTTATTACACAAAGGTCTTTGTACAAATGAGGCGAGCGGCCTCAACACACATAGACATCACGCTCAAAGGCTGACGCAGCAGCCAGGCTAACACTAATTCTAGCAGAAGACGACAGGGCTCCACTCCTACAAGCACCACTTGAGTGAAGGCCAAACTTTACTCTTCATCACCATCGGCTTGAAAGTCATAGTCGGGCTCATCTTCTGAATGATTTAAGCAAGGGTGAGTACTTAAGGTACTCAGCAAGCCTAACACGAGGGGTAAGATTATGCAAGGGATTTTTCAAGGAATAGGCTGAGTTTTATTGACCAGGCGAGACAGCCAAGTTTATGCAGAGTTGTTTTGTAAACAAAGCATTTCGCAATTCTAATCAAATATCAGTAGAGATTAGTAGGGTTGGGCGGCCCTGGGGGAGATGCAATCCATCCCACCAGTTCCTCAAATTTTATCACTGGCCGACAACCAGCACACGGCTCCAAACCGGCGTTTTCCAAAAACACACCAAGGATACGCACGCAAGAGTCTAATCATAGTATGGCCGATGCTTTCGCGTTGTCTAATACCGTGGAACACGGCTTTCCGGAAAGTTCCTTAACCTTGGCCCAGGGTGCACAAATTTCCCCATAAGGTGGTCCAGTCCTCTCTATCGTCATAGTTTGGACTGTCTCACTAAAGGTTCCGTACCTACTTCGTACCACCACGGCATCCCCCACGGACATCACCAGGGGCTTCACAATCATAATAACATGGCCAGTCATAAATGCCGGATCTCGAACACCCACCAACGAACAAGTCTTCTCCTGGGACTCCGTTGCAATCTACTACCTCCGGGGGGTACCGGGTGAGTACTAGTAGGGTGTGGTTCCAATCCCGTGCCCATTCACGGCTTGTGGCTACGCGAGAGGTGCTAGGCAAAGGCGGCACAAGAACCGGTCCTTATACGACCGAACCAGGCATCTTCAATAGCCAATCCACACATGGAAGGGCGTCCAAGAGATAGCCTCCCCACTGAGGACTACCTCGCCTGATCCCGCCAAAAACATCCCTCACTAGGGTTGCATTAATTATTAAACCACCCAATTTCTCATTTACTCACACCACCAAGACACACGCATTTTACACGAAAATCATGTGAGCAGTATTAATTAAACACATGGTGAAAGTCCTAAGCAATGAGCATATCAACAATTCATTAATTAAATTAATGATGTTGATTCCTAAGGTTAACAAGGATACCGGATATAGTCAAGTCAAGCCAAGCAATCAAATATTGCATAGGACAATTCTAGCATTTAAATTTATTTAAATTCCATGCAATTTATTTTTAAACAGCTCTAAGTAGGATATTTCCAAACATAGGATCGATATGATTAAAGGGAGTTAGACTTGCCTTCACCAAGCTCTTCTTCCTCAAAATCCTCGTAATCAGGGTCCTCTGCTTCCTCTTCTTGATTATCTAACGAGTTAACAAAAGATAAATCTACCACTCACAAACAAATTAACAGAACAATAAATCCAAATAAAACCAGAGGGGAGTTGGTTTTGGTGGCACTGGATAGAATAGGATTTTAGGTGAATTTTGGCGCAAGGTTCGCCAAAATTGGAGTTAAGATGAAAAAGATATGGATTTTTGAAGTTTGAATGAATTGATTTAAAGGATTTTAGCTTGATTAATTTTGTATGAGAGATACATAATTAATCAGAGGCTTAGAAAGGTTGGGAAGTGATTAGAAATGAAAAAGGTATTTTTGGGAATTTTCTGGAATTTTTCTGATATTGGAAATGTGCTCGAAATGGATTTCTGTGTGCAAAAGTTGGGTGCGCGTAGCATTTTTCGGTGCGTTTGTCAGGCTGACCAGTGGGCCAGAGGGCCCAGCGGGTCCGTGCGGCACTGTTTGGTGAGCCAAGTCCACAGAACGGTGGACCGGTGCTGTGCAAAGCGGCGGGTCCACGGTACGCCGAGTCAGCCACGCGAGCAGGGCGACCCGGTCGTTGCGGGCCCGCGCGCCCACGTGGCGGCCACGTCGGACGGCGGCGCGACCAGTCAAGGGTGCGGCGGCGGACGGCGGCGCGCGGCGACGGCTTCGCCGGAATCGCCGCCAACGGCGGCCACAGAGGTCGGAAGGGGACGCGGAGCACACCTACGTGATCTATGCGCGACGGCGAGTGCGATGGTGGGTGATGTCGTCGAAGGGGTTGACGAGAACGGTGGCGCGTGTTGGTGTTTCTTACGCACAGAGATAAATATCAACTCCGCAAGCGCACGGAACACCGTTGTAACATTTCACCCAGGAGTATTCCAAGGTTATCGTATTTATATTTTCCACAGGGAAGCAGGGCTAAGAAAATCATGAATTAACAAGGAAACATCTATTATTTATAACTTGCAAACTAGACCAAAGCATGGGTAAAGATGAAAGATATGATGGGTGGCAACCAAACACACGCAAGGATTCCATATGAAGATAAAGAGATAGAACTAGTCAACTGGGAGGACAACGAGAAGAAGGGTATCAGCCTAAGGATTACAAATATCTATTTAAGCTTTCATTACAGATACATTCAAATGCATCGGGGCACGGCCGCCGCCAAGACACGCAACTCGGAAACTAAGTTTAACGTATCCAGGCAACGGACCGCGTCTAGGCCCTACCTGTCCAACCCGGACGTGGTGGATTACAGAGACCGGTGTAGCTGTCACATACACTCGCGGCTACCATCCTCCGTGGGGTTGGGTGCACACTCACGTCTAGGAATAATTCCTTGAACCATACAAGCAACTATCCTATATAACTTACTCCAACGTAAAAGAGCAAGCCAACCATGCATAACAAATCTATGTGGATTGTGTAAGCATTTGCGGTGCAAACAACCCATGCAGATAGACCTACCATACATAGACGTGGAACCAACACAAGAATTTCTCTATAATTATTACTTAAATAAATAAATGTAAACTAAAAGGAAAGCTAAAATAAATAAATAAGAAAATAAATAATAAAATAATTATATTAAAGAATATCTAAAAAAAGAAAAAGATACAAGAGAGCTTTACCCAATGTCCGAAGAAAACTCCGAAACGTCGAGGGGAGCTCTCACTTCTACTCTAACTCCCATGACCAACTAGCCTACTCTAGACTACACAAGTGGAATGATCTTCCATGAGCGGAGCGTGACCCAACATTGGGTCTTCTCCTCTCAAGGAGTGTGTGGAGGTGCGAGTTGAAATGGAGCCGGCCACCTCTATTTATAGCTTCTCCATGGCGGTGGAAGATATATGGCCGAAGCTGGAGAGCCGGGCCCGCCAAGGTAGGCCGGCCGGCCAAGTAGGGGGGCCGGCCGGCCACCCATTGTGGCGGTTCGCCACCGCCTCGATCCTGGACGCTCCAGATTTGCTCCTGATGACGGTTGTCCAGTCGGTGGCTTCGTGGGGGCGGCAGAAGAGGAGTGAGGGCCAAGTTGAGGCCCAAACAGCCCACCTTCTAGAACGTCGGTGGAATTCTTCTGAACGGGCTCTTGATTCTACATTGTGGATTAGTTTCCAGCCCACTGGAGGAAGCCCGGGGCCTGCGGCCACCAGGTGGGGCCGGCCGGCCTAGGGTGGGGCCGGCCGGCCATGGAAATTCCCTGGCTGGGCCCACTTTTCTCCATTATTCACTCCTGCATCCAAATACTCACCAAAACTTGTGGAGTAGCATTATTCCTATCTACTATGCACAAAATCTTGGTGTTATGCATTTATTTACCGGTAGGGTGGCGGTCAAATCATGGTTTAAAAACCGCCAACAACCTCCCCAAGCTTAAACTCAACTCAGGGTACCGGCGGATCAGGAGTTACAAAGAGGCGCCCCATGGGTAATAAAGATGCAACAACGTACTCCCTAAACAGTGGTAAGTTTACAAGAGCACAAACTATTCATGAGTGTTGCAAAAATCGTGGGGCTTATATGATACACCTTGTCATGCAGCATTGAAGACTAGAACGGCTCTTTTGGACAAGTAAACAATCCTAGCAGGTATGCATCCAGAGTTTTTATGTGCTGCAAGGTAAGGTGTCAAAAAAAATTCTCCTTCGTTTTGGACGGCACTTCACTTACCATACTGATGTGAGTCTATTCCTACAAGCTTCACTCATCCTACCTTCTACGAAATGAGGCTTTGTATGTGGAGCTTGGTAAGGAATGCACAAATGCCATGCATATATTGTAAGGCTAAAGAATGAGTCTCAATCAACATAGCAACTCCTTGTATTTTGGTCATAAGAAATGATGTGATGGATGGGGAAAAAATGAACTCACACTTGTGGAAGGGGGTTTTGAAAACATTGGTCCTTTATTTTGCTCAAGATGTTTATGATAAGAACCATATAGCCTTTGACTTTTGTCATGCAACCATGGAGTTCTTTTTTTTGACCACTCCATGGTGCAAGGGGCCATAAATTTTGCATGGTTCAGAGGAAACATTTTGAAATATTCTTGAGCATTTTGGGATGGACCAAAAGTTTTGCAAACTCTGAAAAATGTTTGGTTGATTTATCCAAACATTCCCCTTTTTATTTGGTGGAGAGAAATTTTCGGAAACACACGCGAAGTAATTATGACCAAAATTAGGAGTGCTTAGTTTCAAGAGTACATCAAACCTTAACAAAACTCAATACGTAAACAAATGGCTATGAGTGGGGCTGTTTCGAATATTATGATATGGCTCTGGTAGGTAAATAAATCCTCACATAAGAGAAGTGTGCCAAAACAGAAGGGTTTTAGGAACTTGCAACAATTCAAGAAAAACATCTCTGGATGAAACCATACTAAGAAATTACAACAAGTCCTAATCATCCCATATCATAATCCACAATGCTCAGACTTGGTGTAACAAATGCAACCCACGGAAATAAGCAAGACTCATGATGTGATCATGCTCAAATAAAATTAACACGTATGTCAGGAGTAGAGGTTGCATCTATGCGACACATGGGAAGCTAATTTGTAACTCGATCATCATTTCCCTTATGCGTAGCATAACACCAAGATTCTAGCATTTATTCGAAACAGGGAGTTTATTTATTAAGAAAGGTTAGGGATACTTACCTGGGGTCCTCCCCAAGCTTGAGTCTTTGCAAGACTCGAGCTACTGTTGAACTCCTTCTTACCTGGGCCTCCCCCCCCCCCCCCCCCCAGGCTCTTCCTCCTCTTTCTTGATCTGTAAAAAAGAGCGAGGATGATACAGGTGGCTAGCCCCTATTGGGTTTTGCCAAGAACCTAATATTTTTTTTTAAAGAAAGGGCACAATTTAAGAAGAGTATAATATCGTATGGAAGTACTTACCTGGCGGTCCCTCTCCAAGCTTAGCTCTTGCAACCATGTGCAAAGCTAAGCGATTAAATCTTTATTTGAAGGTACTAGGTCCGCCTGGTTGGTTTCTCCTTCTTGAATTCTGTGCCTTTCGTGTTGCCTGATGTACTTGGTTTGCTCTCAAAAGGATCCCTGCAATGGTTAGTACAAATCCATTCGTCTACAATCGACACATCTCTATAGTTCCATTGATCAACCTAGACACCACGTCTAATTCGATCAATTATGTGAGGAGAGCAGAGGACGCTATACTCTCCTTCTGTCATAAAAGCATCATAGAGACGTGTATTTTTCTGTTGGTTGAACGGCCACCGGGCATAATCTCAATGGAGAACAGAGGCACAGAAGTGATCTTCACCCAACCAACAGAAAGAGACGCAGGCGATTGATTTATGACTAACAAGTTAACCACAACCCACATCATTAAAAGAAATTCGAGGGCACGGGTATGGTCATAGTTGCAGTTTATTTCCATCAAAGAGCAGACTCAAAATTCTTTGCATTGGTGAAGCAAAGAATCATTCAGGCAACCTTATTTGTATATTTTTTTTATTTTATATATATATATAATTTTTTTCAAAAGGAGAGGGTATATGACAAGGAAAACAAGAAATAAATACGGTGCTTACCTGGTGGTTCCTCCCCAAGCTTAGCCTTTGCAATCGAATGCAAGGCTAAGCTTTTAGATTTCTGCGTTGAATATCTTGGATCCGCCACATATGTTTCCTTCTTCCTGTCATAAAAATCCAACCTTTCTTGCAAAATCCCTGGCCTATGATTGGGCACTCGGGTTTTTCCCTTTTTTTTATAAATATTTTTTTCAAAGCCCGAGGCCTATGATTGGGCGCTCGGTTTTTTTATTTTTTTAATTATTATTTTACTTTTTTTTCAAAGCCCGAGGCCTATGATTGGGCACTCGTTTTTTTTTTAAATGCAGCGGGGTGGGATGGAGGGGAATTGAATATGCAGATGGATTGGAAAGAAAACAATGCAGATGCGATGGTGATATGCTCAAACAAATGCAGGTGGATGCTTAGCCTAGCAGCAAATTAATCATAAGAGATAATCGATATCAATTAAAGATATCTTAAACCATTGCTTCCCCGGCAACGGCGCCAGAAATGCTTGTTGGCGTTTCTTACGCAAAAAGATTTAATTCAATTTCCGCAAGCGCTCGGAACGCCATTGTAGCATTTCACCCGGGAGTATTCCAAGGTTATCGTATTTATATTTTCCTCAGGGAAGCAGGGCTAAGAATATCATGAATCAACAAGGAAACATCTATTATTTATAACTTGCAAACTAAACCAAAGCAGGGGTAAAGATGAGTGATGATAGGGCGGCAAACACACATAAGGATTCCATATGAAGATAAAGAGATAGTACTAGTCAACTGGGAGGACAACGAGAAGAAGGGTATCCGCCTAGGGGTTACAACTATTTACTTAAGCTTTCATTACAGATACATTCAAGTGCATCGGGGCACGGCCGCCGCCAAGACACGCGACTCGGAAACTAAGTTCAACATATCCAGCCAACGGACCGCGTCTAGGCCCTACCTGTCCAACCCAGACGTGGTGGATTACAGAGACCGGTGTAGCTGTCACATACACTCGTGGTTACCATCCTCCGTTGGATTGGGTGCACACTCACGCCTAGGAATAATTCCTTGAACCATACAAGCAACTATCCTAGATAACTTACTCCAACGTAAAAGAGCAAGCCAACCATGCATAACAAATCTATGTGGATTGTGTAAGCACTTGCGGTGCAAACAACCCATGCAGATTGACCTACCATACACAGACGTGGAACCAACACAAGAATTTCTCTATAATTATCACTTAAATAAATAAATATAAACTAAAAGAAAAACTAAAATAAATAAGAAAATAAATAAATAGGAAAATAATTATATTAAATAATATCCAAAAGAAAAGATACAAGAGAGCTTTACCCAATATCCGAAGGAAACTCCGGAACTCTGAGGGAAGCTCTCACTTCTACTCTAACTCCCATGACCAACTAGCCTACTCTAGACTACACAAGTAAAATGATCTTCCATGAGAAAGAGCGTGACCCTACATTGGATCTTCTCTTCTCAAGTGTGATGGTGCAAGTTGAAATGGAGCCGGCCACCTCTATTTATAGCCTCCCCAGCAGGGGGGTACTTATGCTCGAAGCTGGGACGTCGGTGGCGCGAAAGTAGGCCGGCCGGCCACCCTACTGGGCCGGCCGGCCGTCCACTGCGGCGGTTGGCCACCGCCTCGCCTGTGGACGCTCCTGATCGCCTCCTAGAGTCGGTCCGAAGGTCGGTTACTCCGTGGGGGCGGCAGAATTGCAGTGAGGGCCAAGTAAAGGCCCAAATGGCCCACTACCGGTAAGTCGGCGCAAATCCACGTGAGTGGGCTTCAAATTATGAAGTTGGGCTTGTTTACAGCCCACTGGAGGAAGATCGTAACCGGTGGCCACCGGGGTAGGCCGGCCGGCCTATGGTGGGGCCGGCCGGCCAGGGTTTTCCCTGGCTTGGGCCCACTTTCCTCCATTATCCACTCCTGCATCCAAAAATCCCCAAAACTCATGGAACTATGTTAATCTAAACTAATATGCATGGAATCTTGGTGAAAAGCTATTTATTTACCGATAGAGTGGCGGTCAAAACATGGTTTAACGACCGCCAACAGGGACTCACCGGAAAGAAAAGGAGAGCTCGAGGGAGTTCTCGCCGGAATTGAGGGAGAAAGGGGAAAAGTGAGTGTGTGAGCTCGGGAGTGGGAATGAAATGAGAAAGGGGAAGCAGGGGTCTACCCCTTGCTTTATGGAGCTCAAAGGCGGTGCAGAGCAATGCGCGAAGGCGGTTCTCCGGCGATATTTTCCTCGCCGGAGTTAATGCGTGGAGCGACGCGCAGAGGCGGTTCGCGAACCACGGAGGACGACTGTGACGCGCGACGGGCATGGCTGCAGGGCCAGAGACGAGACAGGGCGTGAGGAGGAGCTGTTGTGGCAGACGACAGAGGAGTGGAGCTCGTCGGACTTTGGGGAAACTTGGGGCGCGCGTTGAGTAAGGGGAGAGGACGACGGGACGTGACGGTAAGGCGGTTCCGCGCGCGCACGTGCTGCTCCTGGAGCTCGGAGATGACTAAGGTGGCGAGGAGGCAGCGCGGTATGGGCGCGAGCGCGATTTGCGCTGGCGCGGCTCGAGGTAGACGACGGGCGTGGGGCCCATGCGTCAGCGACACGGGAGAGATGGAGACGGGCCGTGCGCAGCTGGGCCGGGGAGAAGAGAAGTGGGCTGCGACGGGCCGGGCGTGGGAGAGGAAAAAGAAAAGGAATCTGGGCCGGCGGGGGAAGAAAAGAAAAAAAAAGGGGGCGGCCCGAGAGAAAAAGGTTTGCTATTAACTTTTCGTTTTGCTATTAACTAAGCTAACAAATTGATTTTAATTGAAAAGTTTTTAAAAGTTCAAATTTTTAGTGATTTTGATGATCACGAAAACACGGGTCGCTACAACCTACCCCACTTAAAGAGAATCTTGTCCCCGAGATTCCGGCTCTTCCTCGAAAAGGTAAGGAAACTCCTTCTTGAGGTCGTCTTCACGCTCCCATGTAGCCTCTGCTTCTGTGTGATTACTCCACTGAACTCGACATAATCTTATTGCATTCCTTCTCGTGAGTCGAGTGGCCACATCCAAGATCTTTATTGGCCTTTCCTGATATCTCAAATCTGGCTGCAGGTCCATGACCTCTGTAGGAACCATTTCCTCAGGTTTCCTCAAACACTTCTTTAATTGTGACACGTGGAAAACATTATGCACATCTGACATTTCTTCTGGAAGCTCGAGGCAGTATACCACGGCTCCTATCTTCTTGAGTACCTTGAATGGTCCAATGTACCTCAGTGCCAACTTTCCTTTTATCTAGAATCTCCTGGTTCTCGGATCGGTGATACTTTGAGGTACACATAATCTCCAACTTTGAAGCTCAAATCCCTACGTCGGGTATCAGCATAACTTTTCTGTCTGCTTGGGCTGCTTTTAAATTTTCTCTGACTAGAGCTACTTTCTCTTCTGCATCTCTGATGATGGCTGGTCCAAAGAAAGATCGCTCTCTAACTTCCGACCACATCAGAGGGGTTCTGCACTTTCTGCCAAACAAGGCTTCGAATGGTGACATTTGCAGGCTTGCTTGATAACTGTTGTTGTACGAGAACTCAGCAAAAGATAGACTTTTCTCCCAATCTTTTCCATAGGCTAGCACACAAGCTCTCAGCATATCCTCTAGGATTTGATTTACTCTCTCAGTCTGTCCATCGGTCTGTGGATGGTAAGCAGAGCTGTAATCCAACTTAGTTTTCAACATTTCCTGCAGACTTTTCCAAAACCTTGAGGTGAACTGCGCACCTCGATCTGATACTATTCTGCTCGGAACTCCATGTAACTTGAGTACATTATCTATGTACAACTGAGCATACTTGTCTCCTCTATAGGTTGTCTTCACAGCTATGAAGTGTGTAACCTTAGTCAAACGGTCTACTATGACCCATATCGAGTCATTTCCTTTCTGAGTACGGGGCAATCCCACGATGAAATCCATACTAATCTCGTCCCATTTCCATACTGGAACATGGAGGGGTTGCAACAATCCAGCAGGTCTCTTGTGTTCTGCCTTTACCCTGCTGCAGATATCGCAACGGGCAACGAGTTCCGAGATGTCTCTTTTCATTCCAGTCCACCAGTATTTCTGTTTTAGATCCAAGTACATCTTGGTGCCTCCTGGATGGATAGAATATGCAGAATTATGAGCTTCATCCATAATCGGCTTCTGATATCCGCCAGTCTTCGGCACACAAATTCTATCCTTGTACCATAAGGTGCCCTGATTATCCACTCGAAATCCAGGGGCTTTATCCAACCCTGTCATTTTCTTTAGCTCATTTATTTCTTCATCTAACTCCTGAGCTGTTCTGATTTGCTATTCCAGAGTTGGTTCCACACACAAGGCGTTTATTTGACTGGGTTTAACAAAATGAAGGTTTAGTTGTTTGAATTCTTTCACAAGCTCAGGGCTTCGTCTCTGCATTTTAATCCCATTATTCTGAGATTTGCGACTCAATGCATCTGCTACCACATTTGCCTTTCCAGGATGGTAGTGAATTTCTAGGTCATAATCCTTTATTAATTCCAACCATCTTCTCTGTCTGAGGTTTAAATCCGATTATGTGAAAATATATTTCAAACTCTTGTGATCCGTATATATTTCACATTTATTGCCAATCAGATAATGCCTCCAAATTTTGAGAGCATGCTCAACTGCTGCTAGCTCCAAATCATGAGTGGGATAATTCTGCTCATGTGTTTTCAACTGCCTCGATGCATATCCAACAACTCTGCCATCTTGCATAAGCACACATCCCAATCCTTGTCGAGATACGTCGCAATATACGACAAAATCTCGGTGTATGTCTGGCAAGGTCAACACTGGGGCTGTGGTTAACTTTTTCTTTAACTCCTGAAAGCTTCTCTCACAGGCTTCTGTCCATTTAAATTCTTTTCCTTTCTGTGTCAAAGCTGTCATTGGTCTTGCTATTTTTGAAAAACCTTCGATGAATCTGCGGTAATAACCAGCTAGACCAAGGAAACTTCGAACTTCTGTCGCAGTGGTTGGTTGCTTCCAATTAAGGACTGCCTCGACTTTGGCTGGATCCACTGATATTCCTTCTTCTGTCAGAATGTGACCAAGAAAAGCCACTTTATTTAGCCAAATTCACATTTACTAAACTTGGCATACAGCTCATGAGCTCTCAATTTTTGGAGTAGATAAGTATGTCGTCAATGAAGACAACAACAAACCGATCAAACTCCTCCATAAACACCTTATTCATCAGGTTCATGAAGTATGCAGGTGCATTTGTCAATCCAAATGGCATCACTGTGAATTCATACTGACCATATCTGGTGACAAAAGCTGTCTTGAGAATATCACATTCTCTGATTTTTAGCTGATAATACCCAGATCTCAAATCAATTTTGGAGAAATATTTGGCTCCTTTCAGTTGATCAAATAAATCATCGATCCTGGGCAGTGGATATTTATTCTTGATGGTGACTTCATTCAAAGAGCGGTAGTCTATGCACATTCTGAGACTGCCGTCTTTCTTTTTAACAAAAAGAACAGGTGATCCCCATGGTGATGAACTTGGTCTGATAAATCCTTTTTCCTGTAACTCTGCTATTTGTGCCTTCAATTCTGCTAGCTCATTTGCTGCCATTCTATACGGTCTCTTTGCTATTGGAGATGTGCCGGGGATGAGGTCAATGATGAACTCTATGTCTCTGTCAGGTGGCATGCCTAGTAACTCTTCTGGAAACACATCAGGATATTCACAGACCACTGGCACTTCCTCCAACGGTCTTGCTTCCATATTATGAACCATTGGTGCAACCTTTGACCTTTTTGGTTCACATACCACTTTAATTCCTTCGTGGTTTACCAGGGTAACTTTCCTGGTGTCACAGGCTATATTGCCTTGGTGCTTACTCAACCAGTCCATTCTGAGGATGACATCTATCCCCTGGGATTCTAGGACTACTAAGTTCGCTAGGAACTCTACCCCACATAAAAGGATTTTAACCCGTGGGCATCCCAAATAACTTTTGGTCTCGGCCCCGGGAGTCCGGATTATCAGGGGTTGTTTTAGCATGACAGTTGGCAAACCATTTGCAGCAACAAACTTTGAAGAAACAAATGAATGCGAAGCTCCAGAATCAAACAGAACGGTTGCAAGAGTGGAGTTGACAAGATACTCACCAAGAACTACATCAGGAGTGTCCTCAATTTCATCTGCATTAATGTGGTTAACATTTCCTCAGCCGAAGGATTGATTATTTCTCCGCTGCTGTCCAGAGGGTTGCTGTCCACCACGACCATTTCCAGAAGCTGCAGTTCTGGCACTATTCGGTTGATGCTGCTGAGTAGGAGCCTTATTCTGGCTCAAATAGGGGCATCTAGCAATCATGTGACCAGGCTCACGGCAGTGAAAACAAGTCCTTTTATCATTGTTGTTGGGTTGAGTAATACTGGAACTGCTCTTCTGCTGACTACCAGAATTTTGGTTGCGATATGACGGCGCTGAGCTTGGTTGATTGGACGCTGAGGTCCTATACTGCATGGTAGGCTGATGTTGTGACTTCTGAAAATTATTATTAAACCTCGACTTCTGATTTCTCTCCCGCTGCTTAAACTTCTGCGCATTGAATTTGCGCTTTCTATCCTGCTCAATGTGAGAGCGAGCATCCTCCAACAGAAGTGCATGGTTCATGAGAGTGTTGAAATCAGGATAAATATGAGTAAGTAGCTGCACTTTCAATCCAGGATTAAGCCCTTTTCTAAAGCGATCCTGCTTATTCTTATCAGTATTAACATCATCAGGAGCATATCGAGCCAATTTCATGAATTTCCTGATATACTGATTTACTGTCATCGTCCCCTGCTTCAGAGAGCGGAATTCATCAGCCTTCATCTCAATCACACCCTCTGGGATGTGATACCTCCTGAACTCCTCCTGGAATTCGTCCCAGGTAATAGCATCTGCATTCTCCGCACCCTCACGGTAGTTATCCCACCATTCACCTGCTGCTCCCTTGAGCTGGTGAGATGCCAGAAGAACTTTCTCTCTGTCATCGGCATTCACCAAGTGCAATTTCTTGGTGATATCACGCAGTCAATCATCAGCTGCCAGAGGATCCTCCTCAGTACCCTCGAAGGTCGGGGGCCTGAGCCTCATGAATTCTGACATTTTGCTCTGCGGGCCTGGAGCTCTGTCCATAAGTCCCTGAGCAATAATCTCCATCAGACGGGTCTGATTATCCATCACAGCCACTAGGTTGGTGACAGGTGCTGCGGGTATTCTTCCACCTCTTCCACCACCTCTACCACGGTTCTGTTGTCCTTCACCTCTGTCCTGGTTATTGTTTTCTCCAACCTCATCTTGCACTTCTTGCTGATTTTGACTTACTTCATCTTCTTGGTGATCTTGTTCATTGTCATGTCTGCCTCCACCTCTACCTCCTCCTCTACCTCTACCATGCTGATTATTGGTTCTACCTCTACCATGTCCACGCCCTGCATTGTGGGCGTCATCCTGGACATCATCTTGAGCGACACGCTCTCGGCGTTGGCGCTGTTGAATTCTGGTAGATCTCTTGGGAGGCATCTACTGGAAGGATTTAGCAAAAAGGTGAGATAAGACACTCGGGCGATTAACGAAACTACGAAGCGAAGCTACGAAACTACGAGGCAAAACAGACAAGATAAATGGAAAAGAAATTCCAAAGATCTTGCAAGCACACAAACAAGATAAAACCAGCATCATTACATCATCACAGCAAGCTTATTCATAATAGCAAGGTTTGATCATACATACCCAAGTCCTTTCATATATATACAAGGACTCGACGATCTACGACTCGACACAAGACTCAACCACATGCAACTCTGACTCGAAACTACTGAAACACACTACTGACACACCTGACAACTACTAGACTCCACTACTCAGGGCAACACTGCCACTACTAGCTAGCAAAGCTGCTCCACGGCGCCAACTCTGCAGCTCAGGCGTCGAAGCCACGGTCCTGGCGCCACTCTGCGTAGAGGTCGAACGGGTCCTGGACAAGGTCGTCGGTGCTGATCAGCCTGTAGTACTCGTCGAGGTCCACGTCTCCAACAAGGCGAGGTCCTGCTAGTGCCTCCTGTGCAGGCGAGTCGATCACCACAAACTCGTCCATGTCCATCTCGTCGTCAGTGCCAGTGAGATCGATGACGTTCTCCGCCACCGACTCACTCTCTGACGAGACGTCCACAAAAGGCTCGTCCTCCATCTCCTCGTCCTCGGAGTCTCCAACGGCCTCAAGGGTGGCCTCAAGCTCTGCTGCCCACCTGGCAAGCTCCTCGGAGTCGTCCGCCTGCTCAACCTCAGGGGAGTCCATGGTCGTGTTTGAGTCTGCAAGGATGGTGGAGTAGTCTGAGTACTCCTCAGTGTCTGTCGGGCAAGCGTAGTGCTGGTGTCCGTGCGGTCCTCCCATCTTCGCTGTGAAGAGGCGACGGGGTCCTCCGCGCTCTTGGTGGCAGTACCTGTAGTGGCGGTTAAGCTCACGGATCAGGTACATCGCGTCCTCCTCCCAAAGGCGACGGGTGGCGTCCAGGGTCCACTGCAGACCGTCTCACTCAGCCTGTGCGAGGGCAAGCTGGGCCTGTGCCTGCTCTAACTGGGCCTGAGTCTCCGCAAGACGGCGACGGTCCTCGCCCCACATCTCGGTGGTCTGCTCAAGAACGCGGGCGGTCTGGGCACGCTGCTCCTCCAGCTGGGCAAACTCCGAACGAAGGGCCTCCACCTGTTCAACAAAACGTTGAAAGACGGGGTAAGTACCGGTGGAAATAATTTTGTAAATAGGAATAAGGTAAGTGAGATTTATAAAGTAAAACTTTACAAAGCATCGCTCTGATACCACTCTGTCGTACCCCATTTCTGAAGTACTTAGTGTTTACCGTATCAGTCCCTGGATCAGTAGCTGATACGACACTTTCACAGAATGCTTCACAATTGATGCTTTATTTATAATACCGAGACTCATACAAGCCTTTTATTACACAAAGGTCTTTGTACAAATGAGGCGAGCGGCCTCAACACACATAGACATCACGCTCAAAGGCTGACGCAGCAGCCAGGCTAACACTAATTCTAGCGGAAGACGACAGGGCTCCACTCCTACAAGCACCATTTGAGTGAAGGCCAAACTTTACTCTTCATCACTATCGGCTTGAAAGTCATAGTCGGGCTCATCTTCTAAATGATTTAAGCAAGGGTGAGTACTTAAGGTACTCAGCAAGCCTAACACGAGGGGTAAGATTATGCAAGGGATTTTTCAAGGAATAGGCTGAGTTTTATTGACCAGGCGAGAAAGCCAAGTTTATGCAGAGTTGTTTTGTAAACAAAGCATTTCGCAATTCTAATCAAATATCAGTAGAGATTAGTGGGGTTGGGTGGCCCTGGGGGAGATGCAATCCATCCCACCAGTTCCTCAAATTTTATCACTGGTCGACAACCAGCACACGGCTCCAAACCGGCGTTTTCCAAAAACACACCAAGGATACGCACGCAAGAGTCTAATCATAGTGTGGCCGATGCTTTTGCGTTGTCCAATACCGTGGAACACGGCTTTCCGGAAAGTTTCTTAACCTTGGCCAAGGGTGCACAAATTTCCCCACAAGGTGGTCCAGTCCTCTCTATCGTCATAGTTTGGACTGTCCCACTAAAGGTTCCGTACCTACTTCGTACCACCACGGCATCCCCCACGGACATCACCAGGGGCTTCACAATCACAATAACATGGCCAGTCATAAATGCCAGATCTCGAACACCCACCAACGAACGAGTCTTCTCCTGGGACTCCGTTGCAATCTACTACCTCCGGGGGGTACCGGGTGAGTACTAGTAGGGTGTGTTCCAATCCCGTGCCCATTCACAAACAAATTAACAGAGCAATAAATCCAAATAAAATCCAAATAAAACCAGAGGGGAGTTTGTTTTGGTGGCACTGGATAGAATAGGATTTTAGGTGAATTTTGGCGCAAGGTTCGCCAAAATTGGAGTTAAGATGAAAAAGATATGGATTTTTGAAGTTTGAATGAATTGATTTAAAGGATTTTAGCTTGATTAATTTTGTATGAGAGATACATAATTAATCAGAGGCTAAGAAAGGTTGGGAAGTGATTAGAAATGAAAAAGGTATTTTTGGGAATTTTCTGGAATTTTTCTGATATTGGAAATGTGCTCGAAATGAATTTCTGTGTGCAAAAGTTGGGTGCGCCTAGCATTTTTCGGTGCGTTTGTCAGGCTGACCAGTGGGCCAGAGGGCCCAGCGGGTCCGTGCGGCACTGTTTGGTGAGCCAAGTCCACCGAACGGTGGACCGGGTCCACAGTACGCCGAGTCCGCCACGCGAGCAGGGCGACCCGGTCGTTGCGGGCCCGCGCGCCGACGTGATGGCCACGTCGGACGGCGGCGCGACCGGTCAAGGGTGCGGCGGCGGACGGCGGCGCGCGGCGACGGCTTCGCCGGAATCGCCGCCAACGGCGGCTACAGAGGTCGGAAGGGGACGCGGAGCACATCTACGTGATCTATGCGCAACGGCGAGTGCGATGGTGGGTGATGTCGTCGACGGGGTTGACGAGAACAGTGGCGCGACGTCGCCGGAGTTGGGCGGTGCGCCGGCGAGCAAAGGGAAAAGGAGCCGGAGTGCTCGGAGCGTGAGTGTGAGTGGTCGTGAGTGTGCGTGTGAGGGCGGTGAGTCGCGCGGAGGGTTCGGCCGGGCCGGAGGAAGCTCACGGCGGCCGGCGGCGAGAGGGAAAAGCGGCGGCGGAGCCGGCGCTCGGTGCGCGGGTGGCGCGGGAGTGCGAGAGAGAAAGAGAGAGAGCGCATGAGAGAGAGAGAAGCACGGCGAAGCTTACCGTGGGCTCGGACGGAAGAGGAGAGGACGGAGAGTGGCCGGCGACGGGGAAGACGGCGACTAGGGTTACGACGTCGATCTCCTCACTTAGGGCACGGCTGCGGACGAGATGAGCACGGTGAGGTTGAGCGTGGAAAGGAGAAGCTAGAAGAGGGAGAAGTTGACGTCGGGACTCATCGGAAAGGAAAGGAGAGCTCGACGGAGTTCTCGCCGGAATTGAGAGAGAAAGGGGAAAAGTGAGTGTGTGAGCTCGGGAGTGGGAATGAAATGAGAAAGGGGAAGCAGGGGTCTGCCCCTTGCTTTATGGAGCTCAAAGGCGGTGCGGAGCAACGCGCGAAGGCGGTTCTCCGGCGATATTTTCCTCGCCGGAGTTAATGCATGGAGCGACGCGCAGAGCTGGTTCGCGAACCACGGAGGACGACGGTGACGCGCGACGGGCATGGCTGCAGGGCCAGAGACGAGATAGGGCGTGAGGAGGAGCTGCTGTGGCTGACGACAGAGGAGTGGAGCTCGTCGGACTTTGGGGAAACTTGGGGCGCGCGTTAAGTAAGGGGAGAGGACGATGGGACGTGACGGTAAGGCGGTTCCGCGCGCGCACATGCTGCTCCTGGAGCTCGGAGATGACTATGGCGGCGAGGAGGCAGCGCGGTATGGGCGCGAGCGCGATTTGCGCTGGCGCGGCTGGAGGTATACGACGGGCGTTGGGCCCACGCGTCAGCGACACGGGAGAGAGGGAGACGGGCCGTGCGCAGCTGGGCCGGGGAGAAGAGAAGTGGGCTGCGACGGGCCGGGCGCGGGAGAGGAAGAAGAAAAGGAATCTGGGCCGGCGGGGGAAGGAAAAGAAAAAAAAAGGGGCGGCCCGAGAGAAAAAGGTATGGTCTTGTTGCTGGGATTGATTTTGAATGAATTTTGAATTCATTCAAAAGGAAAGATTCAAACAAACACTTTAAACAAAGCCAAGAAAAACTCAAAAATGCACATGGTGACGTTTGTGCACGTTTTAAAATTCAAAAACTTTTGGTTTTGCTATTAACTAAGCTAACAAATTGATTTTAATTGAAAAGTTTTTAAAAGTTCAAATTTTTAGTGATTTTTGATGATCACGAAAACACGGGTCGCTACAATTTGTGATCAGCTGGTGGCCGCTCCCGCTTAATCTGGCCGCCTTCACCTCCTGCTACCTCTAAGTCTCTAACCATCACATCCGCTGCGTTGTCACTGTCCCTCCTTGCGCTGCTGTCGCTCAGGTCTTCCCTGAACGGCCACATCGGGAGCGCTCCGACCATTGCCTACGGAGCAGCCGACGACCTCATGGCCTCCTGTCATTCACGTGCTGTTGTTGGCGCAAAGATCGGCAGCAGCGCCCGCTCGCGGCGGTTGCTTACGTTGGATCACCGAGACCCGGTGATCGTGGTCGTGGTGGGTTGATGCGTGGACTGGTACGAGCGATGACCCATGGATCAACCCATGGAAATTCTAAGACATAGAACCCGTCCACAATCAGCCCAATTCAGAAGTCAGAGCCCAACCCTCACAACCTATTTCAGCCCAACCCACTAGCAGGCCTACAAAGGGTGCCTCTGCAATGCAACTTGGTCGGTATGGATGGGAACATGTGCCAGAATGGGAATTGGTGCCAGAATGAGAATTGGTGCTGAAATGGTAATTGGCGCCAGAACCAGATTGCTTCGACAGGGCACAAAATGCTGTCAAACATGGCCTCTCAGTCCTGTGTAGCGACCCGTGTTTTTGCTAGTCGTCAAAAATCACTAAAAATTTGAACTTTTTAAAACTTTTCAATTAAAATCAAATTGCTAGCTTTAGGTAGTAGCAAAACCAAAAGTTTTTGAATTTTAAACCATGCATAAAAGTCACCATGTGCATTTTCGTATTTTTCTTGGTTTGTTTGAGTGTTGGTTTCAATCTTTCCTTTTGAATGAATTTGAAATTCATTCAAAATCAATCCCAACAAAAAGATCAAACCTTCCTTTTTTCTATCGGGCCGCTCTCTTCTTTTTCTTTCTTTCCCGGCCCAGCAACCCCACCGGCCCAGCCGCCCTTTCTCTTTTCTCTCTTTCTCCTGGGCCGCTCCGCTCCCGACCCAGCTTCGCCCGCGCCAGCCCAACCCATCTCTCTCCCCCGCTCTCTGTCGCCGACAGGTGGGGCCCGCGTTCCCATCGTCTACCTCGCGTCGCCGGCGCAAATCTCGCCTCTGCCCATCCCTCGCTGCCGGCCGTCGACGCCTCGTCTTTTCCGCGCCACAGGAGCACCACGTGAAGCTCGTGAAGACGCGCCACCGCCTTACCGTCGCGTCCCGTCATCCTCTCCCTCACTTAACGCGCGCCCCACGTTGTCCCAAAGCCCGACGAGCTCCATGCCGCTCTCGTCAGCCACAGCACCTCCTTCTCTCGCCCTATCTCGACGCCGGCACTGCAGCCATGCCCATCGCGCGTCACCGCCGTTCATCGAGGCCCGCGAACCGCCTTCGCGCGTCAATCAAGCTCCAGTCCGGCGAGATATTTTCCGCCGGCGAACCGACCTAGCGCTTCGCTCGAACCGCCATTGGCGGCTATAAAGCAACACCGAGGCCTCCTCATTCTCCCTCTGTTTCCATTCGCCACCACCACTCACTCCCGAGCTCTTCACTGTTCTTTCTCCCCATCACTCCCGATTCCGGCGAGAACTCCGGTGAGCTCTCCCCTCTTCTCCGCCGTGGTCTGAGGAAGGAGATCGACGTCGACCTAGTCCCTGCCTTCTTCTTCGTTGCCGGCCACCGTCCGTCGACCTCCGTCCCATCTAAGCATTCGGTGAGCTTCACCGTGCCTTTCTTTTCCTTCTACGCTGTGTTGTCTTCCTTCACCACTCGTGCGCGAGCTTTCGCATCGGAGCACTGCCGCCGCCGTGCGCCTTCTCGCCGCCGGCCACACTCCCGGCCGCACACGAGCACGCCGAGGCCACCATCAACTTCCTCGCGCTCTCGCGCACGACCGCACCCGCTCAAGCACGCCCTCGCGCGTGCGCACCTCTTGTTCCCCGTGCACCCCGGCGCACCGCCGAGCTCCGGCGAGCTCGTGCCGCCGCTCCGGCCCCTTTCCTCGTCAATGTGTAGCATCTCTAGGTTCGCCGTGCCTTCGCGCGCCTCACGCGCGTGCGCGCACACGAGCCAAACCCCGCGCGCACCTCCCTCCCCCTTTCTTTCTCCCTCGCGCGTCGCCTCCGCCATGGACTCCGGCGAGGTTCGCGCCACGCCTTCACCGCGTCTCGTCGACAACTTCTTGCGGCTTCGCGCTCGCCTCGAGCCCGCGCACTCGCGCAACCATCCGCAGGAGCCCCCTCGCCCTTGCGCACTCCTCCGCACCGAGCGCCGTCATGGCCGCCGCCCTTCTCTCTCGCCGCCGGCCGCCGTGAGCTTCCTCCGGCCCGGCCGAGCTATCCGCACGATTCACCGTACCTCCGCGCACATCCCCAACCGCTCGCACTCGACCGCGACGCACTCCCGCTCCTTTTCCCTCTGCTCGCCGGCGCGCCGCCATCTCCGGCGACGTCGCGCCGCCGCTCTCGTCAACCTCGTCGACGACATCTCCCACCTTCGCACTCGCCGTCACGCGTAGATCTCGTGGGTGTGCTTCGCGCCCCCTTCCGCCGCCTGTAGCCGCCGCCGGCGAGGATTCCGGCGAGACCCCGCCGCGCGCCGTCGTTCCCCGCCGCGTGCCGACCCAGCCGCGCCGGCATACGACGTGGCGCGCCACGTCGCCGTGTGGGGCCACGACGACCCGGTCGCCCCGCCCGCGTGGTGCACGCGGTGCACCGTGCACCACCGGTTCCTCTCCTCTCGGTCTACCGCTCCGTGGACCGCGTCCACCCAACAGTAAACGCATAGTGCACCAACCCCATCTGGCCCACTTGGCAGCCTCTCAATCGCGCCAGAAATTGCTACGGTCACACAGAAAATGCACACAGATTCTTATTACGACCATTTTCCAATATCAGAAAAATTCCCAAAAATTCCCAAAAATCCAATATTCCTTCCGAGCCATTTTGCAACCCTTGTTACCCTCTGGAAAATTAGGATGGTGATTATACTTAATTAAGATAATCAAATCCTGATCAATTTCCTTTCTTTTACTCCAAAAATCAATATCTTCATCATTTTAACTCCAATTTTGGCGAAACTTGCGCCAAAATTCATCTAAAATCCTAACCTATCCATTGCACCAAAAGCAACACCTCTCTGGTTTTATTTGGATTTTCTTTGAATTATTGCTCTGTTAATTTGTTTGCAAGCGGTAGATTTATCTTTTGTTAAATCGTTAGATAATCAAGACGAAGAGGCTGAGGATCCTGATTACGAGGATTTAGAGGAAGAAGAGCTTGGTGAAGGCAAGTCTAATTTCCTTTGATCATGTTGATCCTATGTTTGCAAACATCCTAATTAGAGCTGTTATAAATAAATGGCATAGTATTTTAAATGAATTTAAATGCTAGAATGGTCCTATGCAATATTTGATTGCCTGCCTTGACTTGATTATATCCTGTATCCTTGTTAACCCTAGGAATCAACATCATTAATTTAATTAATGAGTTGTTGATATGCTCGCTGCTTAGGACTTTCACATGTGTTTAATTAATAATGCTCATATGATTTTCGTGTAAATGCGTGTGTCTTGGTGGTGTGTGTAAATGTGAAATGGGGGTGGTATAATAATAAGTGCAACCCTAGTGAGGGATGTTTTTGGCGGGATCAGGCGAGGTAGTCCTCAGTGGGGAGGCTATCTCTGGGACGCCCTTCCACATGTGGATTGGCTATTGAAGATGCCTGGTTCGGTCGTTTAAGGACCGGTTCTTGTGCCGCCTTTGCCTAGCACCTCTCGCGCAGCCACAAGCCGTGAATGGGCACGGGATTGGAACCACACCCTACTAGTACTCACCCGGTACCCCCCGGAGGCAGGAGAATGCAACGGAGTCCCAGGAGAAGACTCGTTCGTTGGTGGGTGTTCGAGATCCGGCATTTATGACTGGCCATATTATTATTGTGAAGCCCCTGGTGATGTCCGTGAGGGATGCCATGGTGGTACGAAGTAGGTATGGAACCTTTAGTGGGACAGTCCAAACTGTGACGATAGGGAGGACTGGACCACCTTGTGGGGAAATTTGTGCACCCTTGGCCAAGGTTAAGAAACTTTCCGGAAAGCCGTGTTCCACGGAATTGGACAACGCGAAAGCATCGGCCACACTATGATTAGATTTTTCCGCGTGAGTTCCCTTGGTGTGTTTTTGGAAAACGCCGGTTTGGAGCCGTGTGCTGGTTGTCGGCCAGTGATAAAATTTGAGGAACTAGCGGGATGGATTGCATCTCCCCCAGGGCCGCCCAATCCCACTAATTCCTACAGATATTTGATTAGAATTGCGAAATGCTTTGTTTTCAAAACAACTCTGCATAAACTTGGCTTTCTCGCCTTATTGCTAATCACGAGCCTAATCCTTTGATAACCCCTTGCATAATCATACCCCTCGTGTTGGGCTTGCTGAGTACCTTAAGTACTCACTCTTGCTTAAATCATTCAGAAGATGAGCCCGACTATGACTTTCAAGCTGATGGTGATGAAGAGTAAAGTTCGGCCTTCGCTCAAGTGGTGCCTGTAGGAGTGGAGCCTTGTCGTCTTCCGCTAGTTTAAGTAACAGCTTTGGCTGCTGTGTCAGCCTGTAAGCATGATGTCTGTGTGTGTTGAGGCCGCCCGCCTCATTTGTATAAAGACCTTTATGTATTAAAAAGGCTTGTAATGACTCTCGGTAATATAAATAAAGTATCTGCTGTGAAGCATTCTGTGAAAGTGTCGTATCAGCTACTGATCCAGGGACTGATACGGTAAACACTAGGTACTTCAGAAATGGGGTACGACATCCTGGTACCTCCTAATCCCATACTACACAAACATCCATGCGAGAATGCAGCGTCTCCACGTCCATGAGTGTTGGGAATAGTTTTGTCTAAATTTATAGCCAGAGATGTTTCGATTTGTTGGACTGTGGTTGCCAATAATAAGCACTATATATATGTGGTTCATTTTTTGCCTCAAATCTTGCCTGTAAAAGATAAAGGAACATCGTGAATAGTATACAAAGTTCTCGGTGCTTTTCTTTTAAAAGAACAACGAAAATTGCAAGGAGTAATTCTGATCCTGGGGTTATTGGTCAAAAAAGGTATAAAAAGAACCATAAAACATTTCCTGATCTTATTAGAGGAAAATGCACACCACACTTTTTTCAAAAATTTATTCCTTTCATATGGTCCTTAGAAAATTGCAAGGAGTAATTCCTTCATATGGTTGCATGCACACCAGTTTCTAAGCAAGGAGTATAGCAATGAAAGATGCAAAGCAGAAACAATTGTTTTTTCCCCCAAAAAAGCAGAACAATTGTTTTCGATTTTCTTTGACAGTTTGAAGGAGAGCATTCGTTTCCACACAACGTAAAAGTAAGTTTATATATTCCTGTTAATCATCTTTAGAAGAGTTATAAAATTCGCGTCACACTTTTTTAATTAACAACCCATGCATATCTGTATGCAATGATTTTTTGAGCATTTTTATATTAACTTTGTGTGTCTTGAAGACAATGCGTCACACTCCCAAAATGCTCTAACTATTTAAGGATTTTTATCTTAAGGATTGATAATTATATTATTTTTACACTTGCCTTTAATTATTTTTGACAATTTATTAAGATATATT
Source organism: Eragrostis nindensis (assembly GCA_012490785.1). Lineage (NCBI taxonomy): Eukaryota > Viridiplantae > Streptophyta > Magnoliopsida > Poales > Poaceae > Eragrostis > Eragrostis nindensis. The sequence goes on along the minus strand of JAAXCT010000011.1, from coordinate 1,739,691 downwards.
TATGGCATATTTGTGGATTCGAGAGAAAAATACAGGTAGCAGAAACGATCCCAGGTTTTTCGACACGTTCAATACGACAATACCCTATACATTTTACTCATAATGGTTGTGACATGACAAGTCCCAATGGACATTAAACTTTTACACGACCCTTTGTCGATTGAATTGATGCATGCCTCACAAGGGCATTTCTGGCGCAGTAGTACGGGCACGATTCCTTCCATGATGATTTTTTTTTTGCGAGGTTCCTTCCATGATAAATATGGAAGTCGACATTTGTTATGTTTTTATGATCTGGTCATTTACTTATATGGAGTTTGCTTGTTCAAATTTTGTGTTTCACTGCATAGGGCAAATTTTGATAACCTTCAGGTTTAGAAATTCTTAGAATTTCCACTAAGGTAAAAATTCACATAGGTATCTTCCTTTGAGGAGATATTTAGAAGCTGAGACGGATGTATGAGACGGCACTATCCCTCCCGATTGACTGAGAAACAGACAAACCAGACTTCCGCGCTGCGGCTTCCCGTGTCGTCTACCGTGCCTTGCATCTTGCTGCGGCATGGTGCATCGCTTGTTCGTTGCCACATTTCATGCGTTGCGCCCACCGCACAACCCGCGTCATGCCACACAATGCCTCCCGCTCCGCCCGTGCCGTGTCCTGTGGCCAGTGTCCTGTGCGCCGCACCACAGTATGTCTCTCGCAGGCACCGAATCAGAGATATCCATCTTGAGTTTCAAACAAAAATTTCCAGTGCCCCCCGTTCCTACAAGACATGAACATTCATACGGGCAAGCAGTTTTTGTTTTAGTGTTCAAGTATTCATGTATCGGAGTGAGACATTTGAAAATTGAGCAGACAAGGATACCTATACTAAAATGAGACAAGAACCGAGCTCTTATATGGACACATGGCGAACAACATATAATCGAGCAATGAAACATCTCATATGTTTTTCGTGGCAGGGTGTCCCCGAACGGAACTTCTTACTTGGGTTGCGTGATTACTCATTTGTGGACCCAGCAGGCGTACACCCACACAACCGGTGTACTCCCAGCAGGTAGTCGCAGCTAATGACTCACGACGAGCCTGCCAATTAGCAAACAGAAGCACTGCACGGTACCCAAGCCATCTGTCAAGATTTTTCTGCAGATGAAACTCCTGGTGCATCCCATTCCATCCGCAAATTCATTTGACACTGAGCAGGTATGTAAAAATTATGCATTCACACCCATTTCTCCGCTGGAGTGTTATGTCTCCCGACACTTTTTGTGCTATTCAAACAGACGAGGAGGCATGGAGCTCAAGTTTTATAGATCTGTGTCCACAGGCACGCTGTAATACAGTGCTTACGTGTCTCACCAACCAACTGATCACAGCACAAACAAATCATTCATGTTGATAAAAAAAAAAACCATTCAAGTAAGAAACCAATTAGTAAGGGAACAAGCAATGCGATGATACTAGAGTCTCAGAGTACTGTTTTTGATCCAGGGGGTTCGTAGTAAAAAAATGGTATGAAAAAGAGCTATAAAACATTTTCTGGTTTTTGCTAGGCCAGTCTCAATGAGCTCTCAATGGGCTTTTTATTGGCAATTAATTAGCTGCCACATCACCAAAATTGCTGATATGACAAGAAATTGAAAAAAAAGAGAGAAGAGATGCCTTTCATCCAGATGCCTTTCATCCTGATGAAAGGGTGCTGGCCCTCTCTCCAAGTAGACGAAAGGAAAACGAAAGCCCATTGAGGGGCTCCTCCGTAGAAATTGTGATCCCGTGCGCGGCTCCCTCGCCCCCCGCTCCGGCGCACCGCCCGCGTCTTCCTACGAGCCGTCCGTCCTGCTCTTCTCCAGCTCCCGCGGGCGGCGTCGCCTCTTCCCGCATTGTAGTGTTTCCGCTATTCGCAGGATCGAGTCGGAAGTGCTGATGAACAGACACAACAGTACATCACATAAATGGCACAAATTTAAGTCTTTAAGTTATTACATTAGTCCAAATTTAAAACATCGAGTACCACAGCGGAAGTCATAAATGATACAAATCCAAATCTGAAGAACGACGATACAACAAGGAGCACGCGCTCACGATACACGAATCCGCATCACAAGCCCGATGATGCGAACTCAGCTGGAAATCACTCATCCAGCTCCCAGTGGACGGTCCAGCCCACAGGAGGCTGTCCCTCCCACTTCCATGCAGGAATACTCAAAGGCTGTAACAGACCAGCAGGCTTCACATGATCTGACTTGACTCTTCTGCAAGTATCACATTCCGTAACATAACGAGCAATTTCCCTCTTCATGCGGGTCCACCAGAAACGACTTCTCAAGTCTTGGTACATCTTGTTGGTGCCAGGGTGGACAGAGTACTTGGACAAGTGCGCCTCATCAAGAATCTTCTTGCGCAACTCAAAGTCCTTCGGAACCACCAATCTGTTCTTGAACCATAGAACTCCATCTGCATCCTCTCTGAAACACTGAACTCTGGCTTCTCCAAGCTTGAGTCTCCTCTTGAGGTGACCCACTTTAGCATCCTTCTTCTGCGCTGCCACAACCTCATCACGCAAAGTTGGAATGAGCGATATGTTGGCCAAGGAGCCATAAGGATACACTCGAACACTGGGCTCCTCCTCTGCGTAATGAACAGCGATAAGGTTATTGCAATGAGCCTTGCGACTCAAAGCATCAGCAACCACATTAGCCTTCCCCGGATGATAGTGAATCTCCAGGTCATAGTCCTTGATCAGCTCCAACCATCTCCTCTGACGCATGTTCAGATCTGACTGCGTGAAGATATACTTGAGACTCTTGTGATCTGTATAGATATGCACCAGATTTCCCAACAGATAATGCCGCCATACTTTCAGAGCAAGTACAACCGCTGCAAGCTCAAGATCATGGGTGGGATAATGCTCATCATGGCGCTTAAGCTGTCGAGAGACATATGCAATCACCCTGCCATCCTACATCAGCACACAACCAAGACCGGTACCCGAAGCATCACAATACACATCAAACGGCTTGGTGATATCAGGCTGAGCTAAAACTGGAGCTGTAGTGAGAAGCTTCTTCAAATTCTGGAATGCATCCTCACACTACGGACTCCACACAAACTTCACATTCTTCTTCAGCAACTCGGTGATGGGCTTGGAGATCTTAGAGAAATTCAGAATGAACCGACGGTAGTAACCAGCCAAACCCAAGAAACTGCGAATCTGAGAGACAGTCCTAGGCGCCTTCCAATCCAGGACATCCTGCACCTTGCCTGGATCAACAGCTATGCCCTCGGCCGATATGACATGGCCCAGAAAAGGCACCTCATCAAGCCAGAACTCACACTTGCTGAACTTAGCATATAGCTGATGGTCTCGCAGATGCTGCAATACAATACGGAGGTGCTGCACATGCTCCTCCTCAGTCTCTGAATAGATCAAGATGTCGTCAATGAAAACCACAACAAACTTGTCCAGCTCTACATGAATACCGAGTTCATCAAGTACATGAAGTAAGCAGGTGCATTGGTCAACCCAAAAGACATCACCAGATACTCATAGAGCCCGTATCTGGTAGAGAAAGCAGTCTTCAGAATGTCCTCTGCACGGATCTTGATCTGATGGTACCCTGAACGAAGATCAATCTTGGAGAACACCTTGGCTCTAGCTAGCTGATCGAACAAGATATCAATACGAGGTAGATGATACTTGTTCTTGATGGTCACAGCATTCAATGGTCTATAATCCACACGTAGCCTGAGCGCCTGATCTTTCTTCTTCACAAACAAGGCTGGACAACCCCAAGGTGAAGAGCTCAGGCGAATGAAACCCTTGTCCAACAGCTCCTTCAACTGAATCTTCAACTCTGCCAACTCATTTGGGGCCATCTTATACGGCCTCCAAGAGATAGCTGTCATGCCCGGCTGCAACTCAATACGGAACTCCACATCTCGATCCGGCGGCATGCCTGGCAAATCATCTGGGAACACATCGGGGTACTCGCGCACCACGGGTATTACATCCAGACTCTTGCCAATGGCCTGATGCACTGATGGTCTCGATGCGGTCAACAGAGATAACTGAAGATCGACCCTGCCATGAACAGGTGAATCCAAGTGAACTGAACGAAGAGAGATATCCAGAACAGCCTTGTGGTACTTCATCCACCTCATACCCAGAATCACATCTAACCCTTGCCCTTCCAGAACTATGAGATGGGCGGGAAAAGTCTTGCCAGCCAACACAAGAGGAGCATTAGAGATGATCTGCCTGGTAAGAATACGACCTCCTGGAGTACTAATCATATAAGGAACCTCCATCATAGATATCAGAGGACCAGAACGACGAGTGCAAGCTAGACTGATGAAATCGTGAGTAGCACCAGAATCGAATAAGATAACCACGGACTGACCACATAAAGAGAACGTACCAGCAAGAACCTGCTCACCCTCGGGAACCTCCTCGGCAGTGGTGCAGTTGACGCGTCCAGTCCTGACCTGTGCATTCCTGCCCTGGGAACGCTGCTGACAACCTGCCTGAACTGGAGCTCTCTACGCGTTGTTCTGCCTCGGTGCAGCACGACAGTCACGCGCAAAGTGCCCAACCTGTCCACAGTTGAAGCACGGGAAACCTCTGCCAACCTACTGCTGCTGCTGCTGGGGTCTAGCTGCAATCTGCTGCTGCGATGCTCTGGGTGCCCACTGCTGCTGCTGCGGACGGGGCTGCGGTGCTGGAGCACTGAACTTCTGCCCATTAGGGGTAGTGTAGACCAGCCTGTACTTCTGCGGAGCACTGCTGGACGGCCCCGCAGAAGCTCTCTTCCTCTTCTTGTCCTCCTGGTGTGCTCTGATGGCATCCTCCAGCACTATCGCTGCACTGACAAGCTCGTCAAAGGTACCAGTGGCGTTCAGAATAAGCCTGGACTGTAGCTTGGTAGACAGTCCTCTCATGAAGCAAGCCTTCCTCTTGGTGGCTGTGTCCACCAGGTCTGTAGCGTACTGTGCCAGGTTGTTGAAAACCTGGGTGTAGTCGAAAACGTTCCTGCTGCCCTGCCTGAGGTCCTCAAACTCCCTGCGCTTCCGTTGCATGATGCCTGGAGGGACGTGGAAGGAGCGGAAGGCCTCACGAAACTGAGCCCAAGGAACCTGCCGACCGGCTTGAAGAAAGCCAAGGTGGGTGGCCCACCATCCTCCAGCCGACCCCTGCAACTGCTGCGCGGCGAACAGAGTCTTCTGCACCTCTGTGAGAGCAGGAAGGAGCCCAAACTTGGACTCAATGGTATGCAGCCAGCTCTCGGCCTCCATCGGATCTGTCGACCCCGAGAAGATAGGCGGGTGGGTGCCCAAAAAGTCCGCGTAGGTACAGCCTGGCTGCTGCCTACGAGGTCGAACGTCGTCCTGCTGAGTGACGGCCTGAGCAATAGTCCTCAGCAACTCAGTCTGATTTGCCATCACTTCCGCCAGATTGGGCGGTGGTGGCGGTGGGGGTCGACGAGGCGGCATTCTGCCAAGTAAACAACCTTATTAGCTCATTGATCCAAAAGAAATTAACATGGCTGAAGCAAAATTGCAGGAAGACGGTAAACGAACAACTGATTCAAGGGAAAACATGGCAGAATTGAAATGCAAGAAAGGCTATAAGCGTCCACATGAGGAGAGTTATAACGGAAGTCATCAAAACTACTCCAATTAGCACAACCATACTAAACAAAATTTTTAGAATATGGTAGGGGGCTTCTGGACGGTCGTAGCAAGCAGCTACACATGGCCATTCGAGCAGAAACAAGAGAGCAACGAGCCTTCCAAACAACAGACCGAAATCTGTTCTAAGTACGAGCAGCAGTCACAAAAACAATTTCTGGCACTTCTGGAGTCGTCAAATGAGAAAAATCAGAAAGTGAAAGTTGTAGAAAACTTCCAGATCTTTCCAACGAGTACTCAAACATTGAAAACGGACAAGCAGAACTCGAGATGTTGATTTTTGAAGCTGTCAGACAGAATCTGGAAAAACTGGCCGGGACAGAAACAGACGTAACTTTGGTCAACGGTTTTGGGGGTGTTAAGACCAGAATTTCATGGGTAAGTCTGAAGCAAAGTTAAAGTTCAAGTTGTAAGCTTTCCAGATTGTATTTGTTCGTCAAATTTGACCCAATGGTTTAGGAGTTGTGAATTTTTGAAATTACTCAGTCAGCAAGATGTTTAAATGAGCTGAAATTTGTTGAAATCTTTTATATGCCATGAATACATCGGCCTATACGTCCTCACAAAAATAAAAAGATGCCCAAATATAGAAGGCCATAGACAGCATGGCAACTACTTCGCACTCATGCACATTTTCTACACGATCTATTCGTGAGTTAGTGTATCTGCAAGAAAAACATACATCGCCACCTCAAGCAACCTACACAGGTGACGTCCATCTATCACCCGCCGATGGACAGCATATAACAGAAATGTAATGCATGGCTCAACCACATCTCTGATCGCATCTCAACACCATCTCGCCTCCTCCTATAACACCCCCCACAATCTACACGAGTCAAACTCGTAATCGCCTGAGCCACGCGTGTTACTTACCTTCTTACCTGGACGTCGGTGCGTCATTACAGAAAGTAAACAAACAACTCCTATTACCACCTGATAATCTAACATCCTTATACTAGGGCTTTCATTCCTCACTCGCAACGTGGTTAGCTTTTCGAAAATAGGCCATTTATATGATGTACTGTCCCAACACGGCTCTGATGCCAGCTGTAGTATTTCCGCTATTCGCAGGATCGAGTCGGAAGTGCTGATGAACAGACACAACAGTACATCACATAAAGGGCACAAATTTAAGTCTTTAAGTTATTACATTAGTCCAATTTAAAACATCGAGTAGCACAGCGGAAGTCTAAAACGATACAAATCCAAGTCTGAAGAACGACGATACAACAAGGAGCACGCGTTTACGATACACGAATCCGCATCACAAGCCCGATGATGCGAACTCAGCTGGAAATCACTCATCCAGCTCCCAGTGGACGGTCCAGCCCACAGGAGGCTGTCCCTCCCACTGACCACCTCCACCAGACGAGTCAGGAACAAAGACGCTACCTGCACAAAACATTATAGAGCCACACTCTGAGCAACTAATACTCAGCAAGACTTACCCGTCAACGTGGCTATCTACAGCTGACTCCTAGTATGCAAGGCTACAAGGGGGTAGGCTGACTCATGCACATAAAACCACACTAATTACTTGGTCCTTACTTTCAAGTTTTAATTCAAATTAAGTACTTAACCAATAATACAGTGCACTTAGCTAGAACGGGTAATAATAATACATCATGAATAATATACAACAGTAAGTAAATATAAGTAAAGCAATAATGTAATCAACCACAATATAATCATCATCCATGATCCACACTACGATGTGGCGCAGTGAACAAGTGGGTGCTCATTTCCGAGAGCGGCGGCATCGATGTACATCCTGCAGGAGAAACCTGACCACATGACGCATACGCGCAAAAGCCGCATGCGGCAACCTTTTGCGCTGGTCCCTCTAGAGCTAGGCCGGATCCAACTCCTCCCGAGAAAGGCCCTCCCGCACGGTCCCCGTCCCAGACGTACGCCCCGATTGGGAGGCATCCTTTCTCTCCCGAATACCATGATAGAAAGAGCAGGCTTCCACCGCACACTAGGGCAACACAGGCTACATCGGTTTACTAGGCCCACAAAAAAAACTAGCATGTGATCAGTACGTTCAAGCTTGCTCAATAGGGCCAACAACGAACGGTCCTTAGCCGACACAGACGGGGCTACCACCGTGAAGGCCCAGCCTTCTCCAACCATCCTACAAAAACAACCCCCGTCCGGTCTGCAACAAAACTAAATTCTGCTAGTACAATCCAGAGTAATTCCTATCATGCGAGTGGGACCTACCACTCGTCTTCTACCGTCCGCTAGACCCTAAGCATGGCAGATTCTAACGATATCCTAGAACCAACTACTACAAACATAGGACACAAGGTAAATATAGAAGGGCGTCCTAATGTAGTTCTATGGTTTCACATCAACTCCTAATAAACCTAATGCACAATCAATTACTAGCCCCAATCAAGTGAGAAAGTAAAAATCTAACAGGTAGGCATGCACCGGGGCTTGCCTGGCTCAGGAGCTACACTAGCAAATTCAGTGGTGTCAGTCTGCTGCTCCTCCTGCGTCTGCTTCGGCAGCTGGAAGTCCAGGGGCTCCGGAGTCTCCTCGGTCACTATACGGCATGACAAGGAAAACAATGCATGTTAGATGCAATAATATGACGCACATGATTTAATTATTTCATAAGACAGTCATTTACACTCTAAGTGCAAAACTTAATTATTTATCTTCGTCTGAAGTATTTCTTTCATTGACTCTTGATGAAATTAATTACTTAAATTAACTTGAGTGGGTTAATTAAATTAATTAACTTTGAAAATTAATTTGTGTCCAGTGGCATTTTTCTGGTGAAGAGTACCACTAGAAGTAATTTACAGTGAAGTTTGGTGATTTATTGTAATACGGATTATTTATAATAATTTAAACAAGACAACGGATTAAATAAATCATAAGAAAATAATTAAGCACTATCTGATAGTGCAAAAATTCTCTGTAAGTGTGTTATTAGATGATTTATTTACAGAGAATTTATTGTGATTTAAACAAGATTTAGTAATTATGCAATTTTCCAGAAAACAGATAAATGATTTCGTTCAGTTTGACAATTTTGTTGGATAGATCTGAGCACAAGGAGTCCAATAAAATTGGATTTGCATTTTTCTGATTTATTTCGCTTTTCTACGAATTTTTGAAGATTTCTGTGATTTTCTGGAGATTAAAGATATTCGGAAAAGGATTAAAAAGGGCGGACCAATCAGATCCCGGCCGCCCGCGGGGCCACACGGGCGCGGCCGCATCGGATCCGGGCCGGCTCGACCCGGCGCCGATTCGCCGGAGGGCGGCGGCGCACTCGCCGGAGTTGGCCTCCGGTGGGGTTCTAGGCAAACGGAGAGTACGAGAGGGGGCAGCGTGTGATGGGGATCACGGCGGTGGGATACCTCGTCGACGCCGACCAAGGGTGGAGGCCGGCGACGAACGGTGCGCAAGGCGGCAGCTCGGCGGCGTGGCGCTCGCGCTACAAGGAGCGAGAGGAAGAACGGAAAGGGGCATGAGGTTCACCTTGACGAGGTCTAGGGCGGGGGCGAGCTTGTCGACGAAGAAAAGCGGCGAAGGGAGGTCGTCGACGTCGAGCTGCTCACGGCGGAGGAGACCGGCGGTGGGGAATAGACCAAGTCCGGCAGCCCTGGGTGACAGGAGCGAGGGAAGAGGGATTAAACGGGTACGCGACCAATTTTAGCATCTCCGAACGCGAGGAATCGAGATGGAGCTCACCGTGGCCGACGGGATTTGCGGTGAAGCCGGGGAAGCCCAACCTCCCGTCATGCCGGCAAGGACGCTCAAATCACAAGCCTCGCGCGGAATGGAGGAGAGGGAGCGGCAAGGAAGGCTGGGGAGCTTCCTCGCGCAGCTCCGGAAGCAGGCCTCGGCTGCGCAGCGGCTCGTCGAAGGTGCTGCTGCGGCTCGAGCTCGGGCCTAGCAAAGGCAGCTAGGATTGAAGAGAGAGGAGTGATGGGAGGAAAGGGGAGCGACGAGGAATGGAGAAGGGAGGCCGGGAGGGGAGCGGCGTCTTATCCTCTCGTCCGAGCGGGGAAAGGGGTCGGGGCGGCACGGCGCGCCATACACCGTTGGTGACGTGGCGCAAAAGCGCCGGGCGGCTCAGTGAGAGGGATGAGGCTGACATGCGGGCCCAACGGCATCTTTTCCATTTACCAGAATTTCCAGACTGTGAATTTCCCCAAACTTGTGCACACTAATAAAAATAGTAAACAAGCTCCTAAATTCACGAAACTTGGTAGTCTGGTAGATCAAGATATGGAGAATCCAGTGATATAACATGAACATCTGGATTCTTGAAGAATTTCAAACTGCAGCTGGTCAAAGTTGGATACTTTTGAAGATTTGGGGATTTGTTTGAGCATCCAAACCTTTTCCAAAAATTCTGCAAAATTCTCCAAAATTCTTATTCCAGACGTGCTATCCATAGAATTTTTGGTTGGGGTAGGTTGTTATTGAAAAACTTGGAGTTCCTTCACAAAGATCAAATCTGACCCAAAATTTGGAGAAACTTGAATTTCATGCTGCCAGATTTGTCGAAATAAAAGGGGAACTTCCAGACATCCAAAAATTCTGAGAAATTCTGGGAACATAGGATAAATATCCAGCTCCAACTTCTCTTTTGGGTCCAGGTAGGTTTGAGCAACAGCAGGATTTGCATGAACTTCTCTGAATTTTTAGAGACACTTCCAGAATTTCAAAAATCATGGAAAAATCTCCCAAAATTCTCATTTCAGATGCTCTTGCTGCAGAAATTATTACTTGGGCAAGTTGTTATTGAAATTTTTAACTTGCTTCACAAGCATTGGTTTGACATTTATTTGAAAGCATGATTTCGAAATTGAACTTGATTTGGAATTTTATTTGGTTCAGTTTGGGGGTTTGCTGTACCAGTGACACAGGGTGTCACACGCACCGTCCCGCTCTTTCCCATGCACTACAACAAAAACCTTTAATAGAGGCATTGTGTTAGAGGCACTTTACTAATTTGCCTGTAATTCATTGTAGAGGCATGTTTGTGACATATTCAAATATGTCTCAAACCTAATGAGAGGATTTGTGAAAATTCTGAAAAAAAAGTGTCATATGGACGGTAGAGGCTTTATTAGAGGCATTTTGAAGAGTGTCCACGTATAAACAATGTAGCGACATTTTTTACGACATCTTAAAAATGCCTATATCTCTTGTAGTGGCGTTATTAGAGACATTTTTTGAACCTCTAGAGATATTTTATGGCTGTTAATAAACTACACATAAGAATAATAATCCAAACATAGGCACGTTGTGATGTGGGGGTGAGTTGGCTAGCAAGGGTTAACAAGTTATTATATATGAGTCAATGAGATCTTGAGTTTGAGACTTCAGAACTAAAATAATTTTTTCAATTTATTTAACACTACATAAAATTGCCTCTATGTTTACAAAGGCATTATATAATGCCTCTATGACATTGTCACAAATTCGAGAGAGACGCTTTATAAAATACCACTATATTTCTAGAGTCAATGCATGATAAGGCATTTATGAGGCATTTTAGAAAGTGCCGCTATGATTATGTAGAAACAATTTAAAAATGCCTCTACCATATAAAAAATGTGCCTCTACAAGCAATTTCTCTTGAAGTGGTGGCTCTGCCCCTCCCCTTGTGGCGCCCTATCTTCACCTGCCTCTCCTGCTCCAGCGCGCCGCCAGGCACCTTGCTCTCGTCTCATGGATCCGGCCAATCGAATACTCACCGTGTCTCTGAATCATGCATCCTCAATTTGGGCAGATTTGGGACCATCGATATCAGAATTAAGAATCTGGTACAAGTAGTTTAGTGCCAATGCCACTGCTTTGGCAATCGCAGGAGCACTCTTTTCCTTTTGGTCTTGTCAGTTTTGAAAGTCTGAAAGTACGTCTGAGTTGATTATTCAGAACACGGGCACCTCCAACTGAACTCTTGCCACAGAGTAAAGATCAAGTGCTGCTTGCAGTTCTGTTGCTGTAAGTAGGCGCCGAGTCCCAGCGAGGATGCTGACGCTCTTGCGCCATTTCCACGAGTCCGCCGGCGTGCTGGGCAGCGGCGGCAACAGGAGGACGGAGGGCCGGCGACACACCCGGAACGGCCACGCCTCGCAGTCCTGGGACCCCTCCCGTGTCTCCGGCGACCGGAGCAACGGCTGCACATGAAGAAGCTCTTCACGGAGTAGAACGCTTCGCTCTCTTCGTATTTATCAAGTTTATTTTGATGCTAGTACAGAGTCAAAATAAAATTCGGATGGTTACAAAATTTGTATGCTACATTTGATCACAGATTCATACAACAATTTATTGTTGTTACAAGCCTATGAATCTGTGAAATAAAACTGTGCACTGAGAGAAGCACTTTCATTTCACAAAAGAAGACCAAAAAACTGACGTGACCCACTAGGAAACTGTAAAATAAAAGTCGCCATTGAGACTGGCCTTAGACCATATTTTATCGAGAATTTGATTCACTTAATAGAGCCATTAAAGGTGTCCAGTGGACACTCTCTGTCTCTTTCCAGGTGTAACACATTGAAGTCATTCCAATTCATATGCATGACACATGAAAAAATGGCACCTTATTGTATCACTACATGGGAATGTTGCATGATCCGGCATCACGGTGAAGAATATTAGTCGATCTATTTGCAACAATATAATGTAATTAAGTTGCAGCTTGGTACATTGTGTGCTGTTCACACTAGTTAGGATTAGTGAAGCAACGAAGTATCCACCCCGACCAGTAACCAAACTTAGCAAGAACCCAACAGCCAGTGAGATCATCACTCGATCAAACGTGTCTGCTGTTTTTTTTTTTTTTTTTTTTTTTGCGAAAGGGGAAATATAATAAGATTTGAAACAGATTACAACCCCTATTACAATCAGGACCTTGCAGAAACAAGAACCTACAAACTAAGCCTTACCACTATTCATCTTCTTCCTCAGTTTCAACCAGCAAAATCCTCCGCCACTACTCCATGAATCAGCCAGGAACAACAAAATCCGATGTCGATCATCAACTCCTCCACTGAAAGCCAAGAGGACAAACTTTGAAAAAGCCGTAACAGACACCATCTTGAAACTATGTCCAAAACAGATTGAACACGAACTAATATTCGATCTGAAAGCACTTCGGCCATCGCCTTACTTCAAGCCATGAAGGGAGAGATAATCTTCACCGCATCCGACACGCATACCAAAGAACAGGAGTAGAAGAACAAAGGAGACCAATCGAACCATCTGCTGTGTTGACTGACTGCTTTACTTGTAAGACATTTCCTGCAATCAAGTTGCAAGAGGCCAATATCTCAACAAGAAAAGCGCCAGATGGGCATTAGGCCAGGAGACATCTTGTGCCAATAGAGTCAGCTAATATTTCCATCAGAGAACCAGCAACCACTCACGACTTACGCACACTCCTGCTGCCTCCCATACCCAAGGTTTGTATGTCTCCTTGTTCATGTTCACCAAAAGTAATGCTAGCTTGTGCCAATGGAATGGCGTAATAGTGAGCTTAACCTCTCTAATCGGTTGTTGATATGTTAGGCATTGACGGGGTCATGAAGTTGTATGTTAGCTACAATATTAAGGCGTTCATGACTCACTATTTATAGATGAAAATGCGGAGGAGCATGTGGAAACGCATCAAAAGGGCAAGATCACTTCTTGCCATAAACGAGTCAATAAACCACACTTCAATTGCATGTTCACTGTATATCTACAGGTCTAGTCTCAACATTAATTGTTGTAACAGATAACTACCAGAACCTGCAAACTGCCACGTGATGGTGACAAAGTCCCTATGCATTTAACTCGTGATGGTTGACAAGTCCAAACGGAAATGAAAGTTTTACACAAGGCTTTCTCAATGGAATTTACATATGCCGCACGTAAGCAGTGCCAGCCAAGCGCTACGAGCAGGATTCTTTCCATGATGAATATGCAAGTCAACAACGTGATATGCAACATTATTTTTGTTCAAACCTTTGAACATCTATCCACTAAGGAAAAAAAAAATTACATAAGTATCTTTGGTTGAGGAGACATCGAGTAGCCGAGACGGATCACGAGCTGGCACTATCCCTCCGGATCATTAAAAAACAGACAAACCAGATTTCCGCGCTGCAAATACCGCCGGCCGGCCGTCGTCTACCGTCTCATAACCGCCTTACTCCCTGCAGAGGTGGATGAGCGGAACCATCCTATACTCCCGGCAGGTGTATGACCATACGACAGGTGTACTCCTGGCTGGTGGTCGCAGCAAATGACTTGGATGAGCGTGCCAATCAACAGCTCTGCTATATGACCAGGGCTGCGACCGCCAAACACTGCCGGCAAGCAAGGAGAAGCATGACACCCAAGCCATCTGTCAAGACATTACTGCGGCTGAATCTCCTGGTGCATCCCATTCCTTCCGCAATCACTTAACACTGAGCAGGTATAAAAAAATTGAACCAGCATATGCATGCACACTCATTTCTCCACTGCGAATTCTATGTCTCCCTGCACTTGTGTGCTATTCATATCAGAGGAGGAGGCAGGGAGCTCAAGTTTTATACATCTGTGTCCACACACACTCTAATGGAGTGCCTACCTGCTTCACCAACCAACCCCATCGATAGCAGTACAATACAAACCATTCATGTAAGAAACAAATTAGTATATCCAGTTCTCCATGTCACGCACTGCCGCACAGTGCCAAATATATATATTTAAACCTTATGTGGAGCCTTGAGGTATAATGGTTGATTTTGCTACCAAAATTACAGGATACAGCGCAGGGTTTGCTCCTTCTCCGAACAATTGTACGGCAATACAATAAAGATCAATTCATCTTGGTAGCCTTTAATTTTTCAGATAGTGCTATGCTGAATTTCGACGTTAGTGGAAATAATTCTCAAAACATTAGTTAATCACCCTGAACTGGAGCTATTCGCTAGCGAGGAGGAGGCAGGGAGCTCAATTAGGTTCTGTACACCTGTTTATAGCTAGAGCTCTTGTTATTTAACCTGGCCTGCTGCGTTTTAGTCCGACGTTTTTCCTTTCTGCAGCGTGTTAGTTGTTTCGTTCATGCAGTGGACAGTGCTGGCAGTGGAGTCAGAGCAATCAAATTAAAAGCACACGAATCCGTACGTGTAGCAGTAGTGCTGGCGTGGCCAAGAGCGCGTACGTGTGCGAAGTCGTGCCCATGCACGTGTAGCAGTAGTGCGAGAGCTATATATGCAGGCCTTGCAGAAAAAGGCACCGCCGAGCGTGCCAGCTGGGACGCCATCAAATCCGTTCGCGCTGGCAGCGAATTCAGCACGCTGCGACGGCGAGACCATATTTAGGAGTTGGCTAGGCGGATCTCCGGACTCGCAGTTCAGCCTACATCTCTGGGGAAGAAACACAGTGACGAGGATGTGGTTCACAAGATGTTGCAGGTTATTCCTGCGCCGCGACCAAGGTGCCTGTGCTGCGGCAAGAAGGGACACTGGGCTCGCGACTGCCGCAAGAAGAAGATGGAGCATGAGTAAGTTCCTCCTCAACCGGACCTCGACGCGAGCTGTTGAAAAGGAACACACATTACGTGACGTGGCAAGGCGAGAAGCCCGCTGTTCACTTCTCTGAAAGTGTTAGGGCCGGTCTCTGGTGCCAGGCTCGACGACATGAGTATGCTGATCGATGGTCCTCCTCGGCTATGAGGAGGCAGGCACAAATGTCTACCGCGCGAGTCTATAACCCCATCATTGGGGAGGCGATCCATCGCCGCCGCCAGAAAAATCCATGCTCCTCGCCTCACCTCGCCTTTGCCGGAGCTAGCTCCCCGGAACAACCTGGGCAGCAGTGAGGAGGGCGACGGCGGGTCTCTTTTGCTTTCTGCGACGAGCTGGGAAGGGGATGGCTAGGTGGTGGCGCTTCCTACTGATGGCGTTCGTGGAGGAGATGTGCCGCTTGGATTCAGAACCCGGCGGCGCATCCTCGTCGGCGCTCGCTAAGATGGTTTGATGGGGTTGGTGGCGGCTGGTCATCCTGAAGATCTCACGCAGTACAGGCGGCCGGTGTACGTGTTGGTGTTGGTGACGGCTGGTCGCGTCCCGATGCACACCGCCACCATTCGGGCTGAGATTCGGAGATCCCCGCAGGTCGTAACTCGGCTGCTGCGATCCAAAGGCGGGGGTGGATCTCAGGCCGCCGTGGCAGACCGCAATCTGGAGGCGGAGCGACGGCTCTAAGGCATCCAAGGTGACGGTAGGAGATTTAAGCCTGGATGGCACGTTCCGGTGACGACGCTTTTGGAGGAGATACTCCGTCAGGCGGTGAGAACTGGTGGCAAGACGAGCTGAGCATAGACCCAGTGGTGTGACGAGTTTATGTTGGAGGTAGCCGACAATGCAGATTCACTGGAGATTCGGTGGTGCAGTCTTGAGATGACCTCATCGGATGAGTTCCGGACGTCTCGGCGACAATCGCTTGAACCATCGCCGTGATGAAAAGGGTCGTCAATGGTGGCATCATGCGTTCATTTCAATAGCGGCCTCGCTGAGCGGGTCCACGGAGGTTCCATGACCACCGCCTAACATGTGGTCAGTGTTTGCCAGAGGCTACGTCAGTTTTGCAGAGTTCCAGAGTGGTTGGAGCATCAAGCAATTCATGACAACGCTCGACCTACATGCTACCAGGCTTGATCTATTCACGTACGATCCGATATTTGTGCTGGTGACCGCCACTACACATTCACTGAGGTTTCTCAACTGAGTCCCATATGGTGTGATGGTGACCTTTGATGCTAGCGGACTGGATTTGAGGGGGGCTAGAGGAGTCTTGACGGTGGCAGATAAGAGGGTGAGGAACCATGTTGAGATGTGTCATGGTTCATGATGTGATGAGTAATTGACAATGAATGAGTTTGAGTTGAACTTGAGGTTCGGGTTTGAATTGCGGGACTTTGAGATTTGCATGAGCATATATGTTGATAATGTTTATGGCTAACCAAAGTTGGTGAAGGTGATGGGAAGTATGGAGGGGATGGAGAAATGTGTTTGCTTGTCTAATGATGTGTAGGTCAATGGAGTCAACTTGATTGTCAACGGCAAGAGGATCGGGAGGAACAAGTGGCAGGCTTGGGTCCGGGCGATCGAGAGGCCGGGTGAGGTCAAGGGTGATCCACACCGTACACGTGGCGGACAAGAAGCACGGAGGGTTTCGCGGTTTGGCCTCAAAACCGTGGAGGTGATGAAGACGGCGGGTTGACCAAGTCAAGGCGAACGGGAGGCCGAGTAAAGTGAAGGGTCCCGACGGGCAGGGACGAGAAGACTTGACGGCGAGGTTCGCGGGACGAGGTGACACGCGTCGACAACTTAGTAAGAAACTGTGCGATAGTGTCTTCCATGATGAGAAGGTCCTTCCAGGAATGGAATATGCTAAGGATACTGCATTCGGTTACTATATTAACGCATTTAGGATACCTAATATTTATGATTTGGATTCGTGGGAAGATATACTGTATCTTTTAACATGCTGCGGTAAAACCCATTATGAAGGTAATCAAAGATATAAATATCGCATCCAGTATTATACGGGACTAAAAGTATGGGAAAGGTTGCAAGAACTTCGATCACCTCCTATAAGATATCCTCTAGTTGATGCAACATTAGATAATAAAGATGTTACCGTTGAAGAAATATTATCACGAAGAGAGGTGTGCTTATCAGAAACTCTAGGGGTAGTCGAGCAAGCACCAAGAACCTATCTAGATATGGTTCTTACAAAACCAGGTCGAAACTTGCGAATTCTTATCAAAATAATAGATGGACATCGACGTGGTTTCCCGGTTTATGCCTCAAAACCGGCGGGCGGACGGTTTCCCGGTTTGGGCCTCAAAACCGGCAGCGGCGGATGGTGGTGCACGTGGCACCATCGCGAAAGTTGCGTTGAGGCGAAGCGAAGTCGTGAAGGGCCCGATGGCGTTGGGGGAAGGAGAAATAGTTGGACGGTTTTGCCCCTATTGTTAGGTGCAAGTGTGTTATGTCTTGAGGGCATTTTGGAAAGAAAAGAGGAGATAAGGAGGGAGAGGGGGCAGGAGATGGCTGCCTCCCTTGACCCATTCATTTGCATCTAGGAGATAGGATTTGCTAGGGGAGAGCTAGAGAGAGATGAGAGGAGGGGAAACAAGGTGAGAGCTTGTATCTTTAATTTTCAACAAGAGAGGGAGGAAGTGGGCGGCGCCCTAGCCTTGTACCTATGGATTTCGTGGTTGAATCAATGGAATAAAGTTTGTTTGAATCAATTTCGTGCTCTTGTTCTTCCTCCCCATCTTATACCCGAATTTATCTTTTTCCCCATTTTCGGAGCTATTTTCGTGCGAATTTTCGATCTCCTTTTTGGCTGCGTTTCCGGGTGGATTTCTTGGATGGATTCGGTGCTAGGACGTGTGGGAACATGCCTTGATTGATCTTCTACAAGATCTCCCCACGAGCACTTCGAATTTGTGGATTTTGTCCAAGAACAACTAAACCCTAGTTCTTCACTTCGATTCAAAATCCGAGGAGATTTTCTTGGGTTTTTGGTATGGATCCACTTGGATGAGGTTCCCCACCTTGTCACGCACCTAGAGTTCAAATTTCGTGATTTTTGGAGGTCGTTTGGTCGGGTTTCGAGATTTTTCTTGATATTGCGCGCGTGCTGTTTTTGGGACTCGGACTAGTCCGCCCCGACAGCCGGACTAGTCCGCCCCGAGCCGGACAAATCCGAAAAACCAAGTCTGTAGTCCGCCCCGAAGCCGGACTAGTCCGCCTCGGACCAGACTAGTCCGCCCCGAAGCCGGACTAGTCCGCCCCCAGCCGGACAAGTCCGAAAAACCAATTCTGTAGTCCGATCCGAAGCCAGACTAGTCCGCCTCGGACCAGACTAGTCCGGCTCTGGATCATTTTGGTTCATCTCCTTGAGTGTGTCTTTGCTTGATTTGCTTCCGTAAGTGCTTATATCTCATCTACAATCATTCGTAGGGTCAACACAATGCTTTTCATGTGTATGTGTGATCTTGGTGATTGTTCTTGAGGTGAGTCGGGATATAGGCCAAGTTCTTTGCAAGAATTTTAATTGGCTCTCATTCACCCCCCTCTGGTCGCCTTCTCGGTCCTTCAGAGGGGAATGTCAATGTTTGTGCTCACTGATGCTGGAGGAACGATAAGAAAAAGGATTAGACAGGGCCTACGGATGGTGCTCGTTTTTATTGTTGATCTAGTGGTGGATTGTGTGGTCACGGTGACATGAGAAGGATGACGAGATGATCGTGTTGATCTGCGGTGCAACGTGGCCTAATACTTTTGTTAAAGCAGTACGTGTTTGGGATTCGGTAAGACCGTTGAAGTCCCTACTGTGATGCGCCCTAGGAGAAGGATGGCAAATTAGTGCCGGCATGACGACACATTCTCGGCAACGAAGGAACCATGGTTGTTGGGTGGTTACTCAGTTGTAGCGAACGTTTTTTTTAGTTGTTTTGTAATGACTACATGTAACACATGTTACAGAGGTCGGAATAAAGTTTCCTATTCTAAAAAAATCATTGGTGCTGTGTTTCCGTTGGCGGGCAACGGTTGCATCATTATGACGCCCCCTGCTTTGTGCCTTAGGTATGGCTTTGGCGCTGGCGTCATCCCATTCCCGCCCACCACTGGACGTCGCGACTGTAGTGTTTGGTGAGACACAGCAGCTCACTACTTCTCTGAGAAGCCCTGCCTGCGTCAATGTAGGCTCTCGTTGTTCTAGTGTTAAGTATAACTCTTCAGACTTACAATTTGCATGATCATGTCTTAATTTGCGAGATAACAATGCAGCTGAAAGAACGAGCTGATGTCTCCATTTGAGCTGCTGAACAATCTTCGCCTGTCAAGCACACCTGGCTGCTTAATTTGCTGTAAGAGTTCCAGCTCGGATCGCAGTGCAGTTTTGGGCCTTTGATCCAGTCAGTAGTCAAGGGCGGACACCAACATTCAGTGGATCCACCGACGACGGAGCCGATGTGCAACTGGTACAGGTAGGTTCTCTTCTGCTTGGATACGGATTGGGCACCGTGGATTGGCGGAGAAAATAGTTTGAAAGGAAGGGTACGGGGAGATCTACTTCCGTCACGCGTGATTGCCTAGTGCTCAATCCAACTAGTGAACCTTCATTGGCCCTCGTTCAATTTGGATTCCCAATGCCTCCAAGTCTTATATGCATTAAATTTGCAATACGAAAGTCATTCTCAATGGCTACTCTATATAACTCTTTCCCTCTCTCTCCAACCCCCATATATGGAGCCAGAGAGCACACTACTGCCCGTTTGGCACGGCCTATCTGGCTTCTCCTTATGTAGCACTGTACCAGTATTGTTCACTTCCTGTGAAGTTGTTCTTCTCTATATATATTTATATATTGGCCTTTTTTCGCAAAAAATATATATTGGCCTTTACTCGTACTAGTGACACATGTATGGTTTGGGGTCCACATGTCTGCCATTTAAAATCCTCACCCAAAAAAAAACAGTCTACCGTCCACATGTCTGCCTTCTCTATATATATTTACTAGCAAAAGTGCCCGTGCGTTGCTACGGGCTTTAAAGAATTTACAACAAACAATAGGCATCCATAGTTTTGAAAGATATTTTATGATAGACAATTTTATTACATAGCAAAAGACAATCTATATATCATTCCTAATTATGGTATATTACATAGTCTAGCACTATTTCTTTCATAAAAGGTTCGCAATCTTTTTTTACTCCTAAATCTTCCTCAATCTGGTCCGCTGCAATATTTTCATTGGTGACCATCATGTCACTGTTCCTCCACTTCATAATTGCCCTTTACATTGACAGCTAAATGCATTATACGCTACATCACATTTGATGCGACTCATGCGACTAACAATAGAGAACAATTTCTCAAAACATCATTACACTATTTTAATTATCAACAGAAAAGTATGCTCCATCTAGGGGCAGATGCGAAAATCAGGTCCATTCCATTAAAAGCTACTTGCGTAGCACTACAACCAGCCATAACAAGAAAAAACATTTGCTCACATGAGAAAACTCTAGATGCTGCCCACACACACACACACACACAAAAAAAGAAAAAAAAAAAACAATCTCCTCATCCTCCTGTTACTGCCCTTGTTGGATGTACAAGGAATTGGGTTCTGCACCACCAGCTGTGCCTAAAGGAACTTGGGGATTGGATTGAACAATGTGCACCTGCATTCAAGAGCCCCCTAATTCAGCTGAAACACAGAACAAAACCAGTGCCACGGGCAAGTTTGAGCACCGCACACTGACCTTCAATATCCCAGCCTAGCTGAGCTAAGAAATGACAACCGATGCTTTGCCTCGATCTGGCCCAAACCTCTCTGCTTAGGTGCGCTTTTCGACATACCTCCTTGGGTAGCTGACCTTTCTTCTGACCTCAGTATCAAAATCGTATGCAGTGTCCCTTGCTTGCTATCATCTGTAGCCGGCCTCTGTATGCAGGATGAAACAGTTTTATAAAATTAGGACTCAACCATGAAGCCTTGTCAAGGCATATCTCGTCCCCAGTGAAGGATTCGCCAAAAAGCAATCTAAATAACAAAATATGAAACCTGCACTTCACCATTTCAATATGAGACATGCACGTCACAAGTTCAATATTTGACTCTTTAAGTAGACCACACTATCTGCTGGTCTCAGCTACTCAAGAGCCAGTCAAGGTTTACTCCTAAAAATAAATCCATCACGTCTCAGTGATCAATCAAAATGGTTTGTTTACAATGAAAATCAGAACAATTGATATTAGACCGTGTTTTTGCATCAATTACTTTTTGGTCTTGTCATGGTTTTTGATTTATTAAGCAAAAACTTCCAGAAGGCACAAATATGGTCATCAGACCTCAGCAAATCACATACAAGTGGGCGTGCCCCAAGCTGTCAAATTAACATGAAAATAGTCTAACAAATTGGCACATCTAACAAAAGGGGGTGACAACACCGTAGTTGATTGTTTGTAAACATATTAATATTAAATTGATAATATCGAATGGGTTGATACATGACAATTCGTGTCCATAAGCAGAGTTACAGGCAGGGATCCATAACCACAATCTAAGCAACTGAGTTGCGCTTATGTTACCTAAAACAACGATGTATGCATTTTGATACATCACTGGTTCCCAATACTGGTTGCTACACAACAGGTAATTTAGGTGATCTTGTGGACAGCAAGTACAATGTTTTAATATAGTAGGAACAACAGCGTTTGAGTCCATCAATACATTTTGTAAGCTGATTATCCATCTAGATAAGGTGAACATAATAAGCAAGAAAGAATTCTTTAATAATATGGTAACGACTGCAGGCAAGATTTTTCTTCCATGATATAAAAGATTATGTTATGGAAGAAAAATCATTCAAAATTAAATTGGTAGAGAAATAGAGAAGCAGGTATGCTTTTCTTTAAAAATGAAATAACGACTGCAAGTACATACCTTGTGCACGATCTGCTGGACCCATCGGGATAGTTGTGAAGCTCAAATGATTGTATGAGCAAATGGTATAGGGACTCAAATTTGGTCACATCGAGTCTCTCATCATGTTACAACTGCAAGAAAGCAATAAAAGTACTTAGGAATCAAAGGGAAGGAATAAACAGAAGACACATTTTCTAAATTAACAACAGATCACACTACTAATAATTGCACGAAGCATATAAGGATTCAGAAATAATTGAATCAAATGCAGTAAAACAACGGTGTGCACACTACTGATTTAAACGTTTGCGTGCAATTAGTAAGCAATGTAAAATAAGACATAAGGAAAACAGTTCATTGCAAGATGTAAACACTACTGTGGAACTCATAACAGAATTGTGAAGCCAAATCAATCATATAATTTTTATTAACATAATAATGACAGCAGTGTGGCAGTCAGCTGTCCATGAATACTTTGATCTCAAATTCCAGTAAGCGGAACAGCTAACAATTATGGATTGTTCAATTTACGAAATATAAAGTACAATTTTTGTGAAAATATATTTGGTTATAGTGTTTTCAAGTTGTTTTTATAAAAGGGGAGACGCCCATAGTGCCTTTCAACAGGTCGGCAACTGAACAATCTCGATTTCTAACCCCCATCAGCTCAGGTGCTAGATAAATTTATTGGTGCCACTACAACATATCATTGTTAAATCTTTATGTCCACTATGAAAGACCTAAGAAAATTTAAACTGGGTCCAACCAATAAGGTTCTTAGAAAAGAAACATACCGCAGATTTTATTGTCTGTGACGTGTTACTGTGGTCGATGATAGTCTGCCAAGGGCCCAAGGCGCCTTGCTCAGCACGGGCCTAGCATCTGATGTGCAGCCAGCGTAGGTTCAGCACATGTGGGAACGCGATTAGGTCGGATAGCCAAGAGAACAGCCATACGCTTGCTTCGACTGGGGAACGACGCCTTGATGCGTACTGCGGCCGCCAGATGCGCGGTCACGCACCGACGCCTACTGCTGGTCCCGCAGCCACGGCGCCATCTCCGCGATGGGAAGGACTGGAAAGAGGGGCAAGGGAGGAAGGGCCGATGTTGCCGCAAAGCATGGCGGAGGCGAGGACGGGGAGATGGAAAGAGTAGATCGGGGCAGGGGAAGCGGAGAGCAGATCTGGGATTTGGAAACAGTAGCGGATAGCAGATGATGTCGCCGCGCGCGGACGGCGGAGAGGAGAGGCGCCGGCGAGCGCATCTGCTGCTGAGGAGGAGGCGGAGGCGCGCCGTGCGCTCGTGGGAGAGGGCAGAGGGTAACAGATGCGCGGAGGGTTAGGGCCCACCTGTCGGCGCCGTTTTACATGAGGACGGGGCCCCGGGCGTGGGCAGACGGCAGACTCGGATGATACGCGACGCACGCAGACTCAGAAGGAAAATAAAGAAGAGTAAAGAAAGGTGTTGAACGGATAAGTTCGATGAAATCACAACACGTATATAGAGGAAGACACATAGCTACATATAGGACAAATAGCTGAAGGAAAGTGTCAGTAAGCATGTGCACGCTCAATATGATTGTTTTAAATAATGTTTCTTACATTAGATTTTATTACTCATTGTAGAACTGCAAAAATTCATCCCAGTATAGCTTGAACAAAACATTACATAATTATTGAAGGCAACATCCAATATTATTAACTCGTTGCACATCCTCCGCCTCATCTCGTCCCAGTTCCACGTCGCGCTGAAGATCGCGGCGCACAAGGCCCTGGTGACGCGTGCCTGGCCGTCCAGTTCGCTACTCAAGGCTTTGATTGAGAGGTACAACTAGCTAGGCAGTTCTTGTGCTAATGCTTAGTCACATATCCATCGGTGCATCTGTTTGTGACTATAATCAACATTACCCTGAAACCTAGATGATGAATTAGTTCCCGTAACAGTTCATGGTAACTGCTGTGAGAGATTTGTTGGGAATGCGAAGAGGATTGCGGAAAAAACTCATTGTCGCTTCGCTATTGATCACTTCTCTTCGTCTTCGCTTATTCTGTTGCAGATCCCAGAATCCACAGAGTGGAATGCGAAGAGGAGCCACCACTGGGGAAAGCTGGGGCGAAGCCCCAGGACAACGTACGCGAAATGCGAATGGCGAAGAGCGCTTCGCGTGGGTCCCTTCGAGCAAGCCCAGGAGGGTCCCACCTCCGGAGTAGTTGGGCCTGTTCGCTTGTCATAATTTTGGCTGGTTGCAGCTGGAAAACAGCCAGCCACAAGACACACTACAGTGAACAGAACAGCCGTAACCAGCCGTAAAAAGGTCAAGCGAACAGGGCCGTTAGGGTTAGCGTTTCAGGAAGTGTTGTAACATGACTGTTATGCCCTTTTGATAATTTTATACATAGGGTTTACTGTATAGACTAGTGTGATCAAGGGTATTTATGTCAACAAGGGCACATGTTGAGTAGGCTATAAATAGCGCCCCTAGGACTCCCGTGAGAGGGGTCGATTCCCGTTGAGTTGTACCAAGGTACTGTAATGAGAATCTTCCTATAAGTGCATTTTCTCTTCGCATTAGTAGGTTTCTCTCTTCGCATTTACTTTCATTAATCTAGTCAAATTAGTTTGTTTAGAATGGTAGTCTTGTGATCCTGTTTGGCATTGTCCCGTGAAGGATATCCCAACAACTGGCGTCCACCGCATGTATTGGCCGAAGATCACCACATTATGCCACCTAAGAAGCCAAAGCCTGCTACCGCTCCAAAAGCACCGAAGAGGGCTCCGTCTTTGACATTGCGGCAGCTCAATGTCATCCCAGAGTCTTCGGTTTCAGCAGCAGCAAGATCAACTGGTACCGCTACGCCGAATGTTACCAATCAACCACACCTTCTCGAGCATGCACGAGACTCGAAGAGAAGAGAAGAAGACGCCAACGGTCAAGAAGTTTTAGTCGAAGATGTCAATGAAGAATCACAAGATGATGAAGATCAAGAGAACTCTCCGCGTACTGACCAACCAACCGCCGTTAACCGCACTGGGCATACTGCCCCTACTATCGTCAATACTCAAGAACCCGCTGATACTCATGCAGTGGGAGCTTCGCAGGAGCTGCGAAGTCAAGTAAATTCCCTTGAAGAAGCGGAGCTTCGGGAATTATTGGCCCTCAAACATGAATTGCGAAGATTGAAAGAAGCAAGACTCAAAGCAACTGAGCAAGACCAAGGTAGATCAAGAATTTTGCAACAAATTGCGCAAGCAAAAGAATCAGTCGCAGCGCTGCAGCGCGAAATACATGACCTCTGCCATGAGAATCAGCACCATTCAGGTCATCACCAGCAGTTTACTTCGCATGGCCCTTCGCTTATTTCTCTCAAGTTCGACAAGAACTCTCCACTGTCAGAAGGAATTCAACTGACCCCATGGCCGCAATCTTACAAGCCCATTCCTCTGCCAAAGTATAATGGTCGATCTGACCCAAGGCAATTTGTCATGAGTTATGAAGCTGCCATATCTTCAGCAGGAGGCGATGATATCGTATTGGCGAAGACATTTGTCACTGCTATTGAAGGGTAAGCATTGGATTGGTATTTCACTCTTAGGCCATCTTTGATATATTTATGGGAGAACCTGAGAGATAAACTATTGCAAAATTTCCAAGGTTTCTTCCACAAAACTGTAACCGCCCTTGATCTGAGGTCGTGTGTTCAAGGAGACAAAGAACCGCTTCAGGATTATTTCCGGAGATTCGTAGAGCTGAAATCTCAGGCATCTGATGTTGAAGACAATGTAGCTATAGAAGCTGCACTCTTGGGTCTTCGCGCTGGACCATGTGCTACCCACTTCGCAATGAACTACCCTTCTACCATCCAAGAACTTTACCCAGACTTGGAGAAATACTATAGAGCAGATAATGATTACAGGCGAAGAATCGCAACACAGAATAGTCAGAAACAAAACAAGCGAAGCCAATCAGACGACAACAAACAAGAGTGGAGTAACAACAGAAAACAAAACAAGCAAGCATCTCAATCTCAGTACATAAATCAAATAGATTCTCAAGAAAAGCCCGAAGAGCCTCAGCATTTCAGTGGCAATAGAGGCGGAAGGAATGGGCGAGGAAGAGGCAGAGGAAGAGGAAAGAATCAAGAGCCTAGAAAGCCATACTGTATATTTCATGGACTCAACAAGGGGCACACGTCCAAAGAATACCCGGAGACCAAAGAAACTTTTGACAGAATCAAAGCAAAAGAGCAGCCATCTAACCCTATGAAGATGGTTAACCACACATCAAACCAAGTCCAATGGCCCAGTCAGCCAGTATACCCTCCGTTCCAACCATAGTATTACACTCCGTCATTCCCAATCCAAAATAACTACAACATTCCTCCCAAGCAAGATGCACATCATCATCACCAGATACCTCACTATCAACCCAACCACGTAAATCATATACCAAAGATGCTACCACCTCCTCCACCTACTTCTAGCCATACAACTCGCAAAGAGTTACCACCTCCACCACCCTTAATACCGAAGAGCGAGAATCAAACACAAAACAATTCAAGTGCCAACCCTTTCCCAGCATACGGAGTCATCCTGCCAATTACTGGAGGCTCTTCGCTTGAGTTTGAAAACAAAAAGCAACGAAGAGACCACTTCCGCGCTGTAAACACCATCACCAATGTAGCACCTATTCGCAAAACCAAATGGTCTCACATCCCAATAACCTTCACCGAAGAGGACCTATCCCACTGCGACCTGAGATGTCACCCGCACAACGATGCAATGGACATAGAAACTAATGTCTATGGCTGGATAATCACCAAAATACTGGTCGACAATGGGGCTTCTTCGGATATCTTGTTTGCAAGTACCTTCGATCAACTCAAGCTCGACAGAAATCTTCTGGAACCCTCAGAAACTCCACTTTATGGTGGATTATTCCGCTGGGGAAAATCACTTTGCCGGTTTCGTGTGGAGACATGTCCAACCCAAGAACCGAGAACATCTTTGTAGAAATGAATTATCCATACAATGCCATCTTTGGCGGAGGAGTGATCAACACCTTTGACATCATTCTTCGCAATTCTGTCCTTGTCATGAAGATGCTAGCACCGAAGGGTGTTGTCACGGTCTTCGGATATTAGCAGGAAGCAAGAAACATTGAAAAGGGCATTGCTCCGGGACAGAAAAATGTCTACGTCCTCTCCGACAAACCAGACAATCAACAAATTGCATCAACCTTTTCCGATAAAGATCATGACAATGATGAGAAATCTATTCATGAAGACTGTGAAACCAAAAGAGTACTGTTGGATCCAGCAGCGCGTGATCAATATGTAACAATTGGCAGCAATTTGCCGAAGAACGAAGAAGAAGCTCTTATTAAGCTCCTCAGAAAAAATAAAGATGTCTTCGCTTGGTCATCTCACGATCTCCAAGGGGTCAGCAGAGAGAAAATTGAACACAAGCTAAATACTGACAAGTCAATAAAGCCGAAGAAGCAAAAATTAAGGAAAATGAGTGAAGATCGTGTGGAGGCAGTTAAAGCCGAAGTCCAGCGTCTTTTAGACGCGAGAGTTATAAGAGAAGTGAAGTACCCTACTTGGCTCGCTAATACAGTTCCTGTGAGGAAAAAGAACAGCAAGTGGAGAATGTGTGTTGATTTCACCGACCTCAACAAGGCATGCCCAAAAGACGATTTCCCGCTGCCAAGGATCGACACAATAGTTGATTCTACAGCAGGAGCGGAGCTCCTTTCTCTGTTAGATTGCTTCTCCGGGTATCATCAAATCTGGATAAATAAAAGTAAGTCTGACGAAGAAAAAACTAGTTTCATAACACCATTTGGAACATTCTGTTTCGTAAGAATGCCGGAGGGTCTAAAGAACGCAGGGCAACTTTCTGCAGAATGACGAAGGCGGTTCTTGAAGAGCAGTTGGGAAAGAATGTACTAGCCTATGTTGACGACATTGTGGTAAAAAGTGATAAACGCGGAGATCATGGCAAGGATCTAGCTCAGACCATCGCCAACCTCATAAAGGCAAATGTCAAGCTCAACCCGGGAAAATGTGTCTTCGGAATTGACAAGGGGAAAGTGTTGGGATGCTTGGTATAAATCAAAGGGATCCAAGCTAACCCAGACAAAGTGGAGGCATTGCTCAATATGAGAGAACCAACATGCCTCAAAGATGTCCAGAAGCTCACCGGGAGAATTGCAGCACTCAATAGATTCATTTCAAGATCAGCGGAGAAAAGTCTCCCATTCTTTCAAGTAATTCGCAATTCTAACAAGTTTGAGTGGGGTGAAGACCAAAGGAAGGCATTTTCACAACTCAAGTCTTATCTCAAAGAAATGACAAGTTTTGCCAGTCCTCAGCCTAAAGAAGCACTCCTGTTGTATGTGGCGGCTTCGCATTCAGCCGTTAGCACTGCGCTAGTTCAAGAGCAATCTCACAGGCGAAGACAGGCAAAACAGTCAAAATACAAAGACCAGTATACTTCGTGTCAGAAGCTTTAAGTGGTTCCAAAGTTTTCTATTCAGAGCTTGAGAAGATAGCATATGCAGTAGTAATGGCAGCCAGAAAATTAAGGCATTAGTTCGAAGCCATACAGTTCGCGTCCTAACTAATCAACCACTCTTCGATATGTTCAGAAACTGAGAAGCATCTGGCAGAATCTCCAAGTGGGCTTTGGAATTGTCGGAGCTCGTGGTAGACTTTGAAAAACGAAGCGCAGTCAGTTCTCAAGTGTTAGCTGACTTCATAGCAGATTGGACCGAGCCTTCTTCTTATACCGAAGGACTAGTGTTCGAGCAACCCTGGGAAACTTTTTGTGATGGGGCTTGGTGCCACCTAGGTGCCGGGGCTTCGGCAATTCTCATGTCCCCTTCGGGTATCAAGCTCAGATATGCAGTCAGGCTGGAATTCAGCAAAGAAACTGATAAATGCACCAACAACATCGCAGAATACGAAGCATTGTTGTTATCCCTCAGAAAATTGAAATCATTGGGTGTTCTTACCTTCGTCATAAAAACTGATTCCAAAGTGTTACAGGGTCACGTGGACAAGTCATACATGGCTAGGGACACTGAATTTATCAGGTACCTTGAGTTAGTGCGAAGTATGGAAAAGCACTTTCGTGGGTTTTCTTGTGTTTACTTAGGTCGAAGCGAAAATGTTGAAGCAGATGCTTTAGCTAAGGCAGCTGCAAGAAAAGAACCTTTGCCACCAGATGTATTCTTTGAAACTCTGTCTAGCCCTTCAATCAAGTCGCCAGAAAAAGAAGCTCGTTGTTGGTCGTTTGTACGCATCTAACTTTTATACCGCAAGTGGACGGTGTACGTTGTAGCTTTTTCCCCCAGAAGAGTATTCCAAGGTTTAATCGAATCCACAGAGACCAATGGGGATTAAGCAGAATTGTCAGAAAAAGAGTTAGCCAGGCTTTCCAGTGAGCGTGAGCGTGAGTTTTGGGAAAGTCGGGGGATGTGCCGATCGGCACGGATGATGTGCCGGTCGGCACAAAGGCTGAATCGTCCGAATGTTGCTTGAACAGCCTAAGGAACCTGATTAAATCTCTGGGTAAGTTAGCCAAAGTCTGCTAGTTGAGATCGTAACCAAAAAGCCTAATTAAATAGCATCATAAATGGATTTACTTGATTATTGATAACCAAAGATCGGCAGGAAGAAACCTCTTTCCGTCGAGCCCTGTCACGACCAATCCTCCTTAATGGGTAGCCTCCGCCCACTCTACACATCATCTCAAGGATCTCGCATATTCCAGCGCGTTGAGGTACAGAGACAATATGCAATTATGGCGCATTACAAGATCCCGATACTACCTTAACCACAATAGAGATAGTGAGAGATTGAATCTCTCACCTCTTATTGCCACCACAGTTAAGATAACATCTAATACTTAGTCGTCACTAAGCGTAGGAACAAGTGGATGTAAAGACCATAAAATCCAGGCAAACAATAATCAAAACCATTCATCCACATATTCAATCATACTTTGATAATACGTAGTACAAGATACATCACCATCTAGTAGGCCTACCTTGATGGATCACCTCTTAGCACCAACGGTTCTTGATCTAACAACTAGAGAACATGAAGAACGAGGCAAGCCCCGGTAGCTCTAAACTTACTAGCTGTGTTGTCCCTCTGGCGGCGGATCCCGAAACCCTAGGGTTTCTACAAGTTTGTATAGGACTGTGCTTCGAGAAGGAAAAGGATCTCGGGAAGAGAGTCCTCGTGCCGATCGGCACAGAGTCCGTGCCGATCGGCACACCTCGTGTCCAGATCGGTCTCCTCTCTAAGTCGGTTCCAAAGCCCTAGGTAGCTTCCATGTGGGCCTTCTAATCAGTTTTCTTCGAGATTAAGTCTTGCATTGCTCTTTCAAATCTTCGAATATCTTTTATCTCTTCGTGACGATTATCTCCAAAGATTGGTTCGGATGACTTCCTTCTAGAATCCACTGAATGGTGGGCCAGCCTCGATGGCCCTGAAGTCCCTTGTGCCGGTCGGCACAAGGCCGTGCCGGTCGGCACAGTGAGCCTTTTCTGCTGCTTTTCTTCTCTTCAGGTCCAGATCAGCCATAATGTCCAGAATATCGTCCTTTTCATCTGTTTCTGCAATAATTCTCCAGAACGACATATATACAAATATGGTGCTATTATTAAGGGTTAATGGCCTATAATGATGACATTTATGCTCTAAATAAGGCGCAATTGGCATATAAAATAGTATGCTACAAATCGCCAACAGCTCCCCCACACTTAAACCTTTACTCGTCCCGAGGAAAGTCAAGAATGAAAATCAACTTGCATATAGTCACATCAATCATAAAAGTATTTCAAATCTATACGAGCTGAGCATTTAGTCATTATGAGATCAAGTCAATTTAGTATTCAGCAACTATGTTCAACATATGGGTATTGAGCATGAAAGAGTATTTCCCAAAGCAAATCTTGAAAATATTCAACTTGATAAACATGACTTTTCCACTTGTGTAAATCACTAAAAGGTATTGTGAACAAAAGAACCATCCTTCACAGACGATCAAATGAACAACTAAACTTCGATCACTCACCTAAAAATCTAGTTTATTGATATTTATGTGTAAGGCAGTATGAGTAGCTCGGTGAGGAAATTCAAGGAGAAATAGACATAAATTAACAATATATTGCAAAGTTCAGAAATAACACTAATTGGTTTTACTGAGACTTGTCAAAAAGGCCATTAGGAATTGAATTTTGAGAAAGAAACTCACACCTTTAGAATAGTGGACATGTACAAAGCAATTGACTGTGTACATGGTTGGAAAAGAAATGGCTGCTATTTGATGATAGGAATTCAAGGGAATTCACTCTTCCCCCCACACTTAAATTTTTGCTAGTCCCGAGCAAAACTGCACAAGGTACAGACTTTGTTTTCTCTTCTTTTTTTCTTTTTTTTCTTTTTTTTTCTGTGTGCCGGTCGGCACAACTGCTGTGCCGGTCGGCACAGCGTCTCTACCTGCCCATTTGCTCTGAAATTTCCATCTGAACAGTTGTGTCAGATTTGTAGCCAAGAATACAGTAGGATGTGGTCAAGGATTGGTATTCGAATCAAGAAATTTGGTTCTCAAGTATCGGATACTTGGCGAATTATGCATAATTCCAATGCGGTAATTTGCATAGCTCAAGTGGAAATAAGGCTAGAAAATCAACACGATACGCAAAAGACATGGCCAGTTTTTCAAGTTTCATACCCGAAGAATTAAATCCTAACCGAGCTCAATTATCGATCATAGTCTCTACTAATCAAAGGCTTAATTTAAGTTGCATATATTTGGCATTGGTAGGTGTAATCGAATGATTCGGAGTGGTTCTAAAGCTCACAATAAGAACATTTGAATTTTTATAAGGAAATAGGTACTAAGTCATGCCATCCAAATTGATCTTATTGTTACACTTTGCATAGGAATTTTGAAACGAACTACGCCACATATGAAGTATTTGCCGAATACATTATAGTGAAAGTTCAAAATTTTATTTATGCTCAACATCGCTCGATTATCATTAACATTTCTCAAGGTAGACATACATACTCGCATCATTTTTCAAATAAAGCATAGAGATCATCATCATATTGGATTTGAAAGCTCGGACTACATGATGATGTATCATACTAAACACACTACTAGCACACTTGCATAAATAAAACTAGATACTAGCACACTTGCATAAATAAAAGCACACAAACAAACTAAAACACACCCGATACATGGTTTCCCAACCCGCTCACACACACATAAGTAAATAAATAAATAAAAGGAAATGCGAAAGGGAAAGAAAAACGCAAACCGGGTAACCGATACAAGTTGTGCCGTGCACAACACACTACCTATCGAATGGAGGTGGCTGCGTGTAATCGAAGCCGTAGCATGCTGCCTCCAATCTTGCGAACTCATCAATCATCGCGTCGGTGTTGCTCCGCATCTCACCCGCCAAGTTGTCGATGCGTTCAATGTATTGCACATTGTTGTCGATGTATCGATGCATAGGGGCAAAGTTTGCCCTCGGAGGACCTGCAGGAGCATAGTAGGGTGCCCCCTGGAAGTACTGAGGGTAGACAGGGGGCATTCCATAGTACCTTGAGTCTGTGCCGACCGGCACGTATCCTGTGCCGACCGGCGCGAAGCCCGTGCCGATCGGCACGGGCGCCTCCTGCGTCGGTTGGCTTGGCGCAGCTGCCGCGGCGTCCCAGCTGCCCCACTCAGCCGCCCCGCTGGCCGAAGACTGCCCAACGACCTCCTTCCTCCCGCGCTTGGTCTTCGTCACCTTGTGTTGCTCGCGGAGGTCGGTCTCGAGCCAATCCCCTCCATCGATCTTGTTTGGGAGGAAAAGGCCGAGCTTGGCACTCCCCGCGATGGTCTTCCCGCGCACCATGGACTCGTCGATGAGGGCCGGCCTCACCCAACAATCGTCCTTCATCATGAGGTTGCCGTCGGTGACCTTGAAGACGATTGTTTGGAGGTAGCATCCAAAAGCTAGCTTCGCCTTAGGGTTGGCCCTTTGGCTAAACCAACTCCCCACCATCAACATGACGGGATTGCACTTGGACGGACTTGCGATTGCGTTGTAGAGCCAACGCAAGTCCGTGTCGGAGATGTTGGTGGTGTCGAGGCGGCCGGTGGTGCGCGCGGCCATCCACCGGTGAAGGATTTGGATCGTGGGGTTCTTGATGTGCCCCATCTTGCACTCTTCCGCGTCGGTGATGCGGCGCCAAAACGCGTCGAGCTGTTCCGTAGTCGCCGCGCCGTATACGGGGGCCTCCCCATCGAAACCGAGAGCATCGGAGGGAACCCCGATCTTGATGGAGTAGGGCTCGTCCGCACACGGAACTTGATCTCCTCGTCTCCTTGCTCGTTCGTCTCGCGGCGCATGGTGGTGATGAACTCGGTGATGAGCTCGATGTCGAAGCTGCTCACTTGGTCGTGGAGGGTCTCCCACCCAAGGTTGATGAGGCATTGTCGGAGGTCCGACCACACTCCGACCTTGGTGAGGAACTCCTCATCCATGTCGATGTTGGAGACGATGCGGCCGCGGATGTTGGTGTAGATGTACTCCTCCTCCAAGCTTGTGAGGGTGAATCCCTCCTGAACCGCGCGTGGCACATATGCCGGCGCGCTCGACTCGGCTTCCGCCGACGGTCCGCCCACTGCGGCGGCGGTTGCGCTCCCTGTGCGCGGCCTCGGTCCTCGAGGAATGCCGGAGTCGCGGTGGGCGATGTAGAAGTCGTCCCGCCCTCGTGGCGGTGTCATCTCGATGGAGAGCTCGAGGCTATCATAGCCCACCGAACTTGCCCTCCGCGGCGCGGTGAAGGAGCCGGAGTCGCTGCCGGAGTTGTTGCTGCCGGAGTTGTTGCCCCCGGACTGCTGCGATCCGCTGGAGCCGAACCCCCGGCGAATCCTTTTGCTGGCACTCTTGAGCGTGGATCTGAGTCCCTTCATTTCCTGCGAAAATGGAAGCGAATTGCGCGAATTGAGGAAGTCGAGGAGTGGAGAGGTTTGCCAGGAAGTTGTGGCGAAAATGGAGAAGGTAGTGCCCCCTCTTATAGCTCTCCAAGGTGTCCAAGGGAAGGAACTCGTTGCCGGTTCAAATTCCCAGGGCGCGCCGGTCGGCACAGAGCCGTGCCGGCCGGCACGATTCAAATTTTCGCGGATTCCGTCGCTCTTCGGCTGCAACGCCTTCTTTTCCTCTTCCCCATGCTTGGTACAGTGTCTCATGTCGGGAGACAGGGGAGCAAATGCAAAGATTTGCCCTCCCCATGCGATGCCGATTGGCACGAAGACCATGCCCGTCGGCACGATTCAAAATTTTGCTGATTCTCCCGCGCCTTGGCTGTCGCGTCTTCTTTTCCTCTTCCCCATGCTGGATACAGTGTCACATGTTGGGAGACTGTTGGCGGTCATTAGATCATGTTTTGACCACCCACTTACCGGTAAATAAAAAGCATAACACCAAGATTCTGTGCATAGTAGATAGGATTAATGCTACTCCACGAGTTTTGGTGGATATTTGGATGCAGGAGTGAAAAATGGAAGAAAGTGGGCCCAGCCAGGGAAATTTCCTCTCCGGTCGGCCCCACCTGGTGGCCGCAGGCCCCGGGCTTCCTTCAGTGGGCTGGAAACTGGTCCACAATGCATAATTCAAGGCCTAACCCAGCGGATTTGCGCCGACTTACCAGATGTGGGCCATTTGGGCCGTAACTTGGCCCTTACTGCAATTCTGCCGCCCCCACGAAGTAGCCGACCTTCAGACGGCCTTCAGGAGTGAATCAGGAGCGTTGAGGCAGAAGGCGGTGGCCAACCGCCACAGGAGACGGCCGGCCGGCCCCCCTACTTGGCCGGCCGGCCGACCTTGGTGCCACCGCCTCTCCAGCTTCGGCTATTTAATCCCCTGGGTCCTGGAGAGCCTATAAATACCCCTGGCCGGCTGCAGAAACAATTCGCATCAGCACCAACACACTTCATCCAAGTGTTCATTTCTTGTTTAGTAGTTACTTTGGGAGTTAGAGTAGAGTAGAGTAGAGTGAGAGCTCTCTCGGGCTTTCGGAGTCTTCTCGGAGTTTCGGTATAGCTCTTTTGTATCCTTACTCTTTCGAGATATTCTTTTATTTAATATATAATTAGTTTTATCTTTATTTATTTCTTTTAGTAGTTCTTTTCTATTTAGTTTATTTATTTGGTTAAGTAAGTGCTCGTAGAAGTCTTGTTGTTGGATTCGTGATTGTTGGAGTATACAAGTACGAGAGAGTGCCTTCGTCAGAGATGACGTCGGGTGAAATCTGTGCTTGTCTATTCTTAGATAGGGCTGCTCCGTTGATGAAGAGTAGTTCCTCTAGGTGGGTTGTAAGCATGGCGCTTAGAGCTTGGCCTATGCACGTTTGGCACCCAACCCCACGGAGGATGGTAGCCGCGAGTGTATGTGACAGCTACACCGGTCTCTGTAATCCACCACGTCCGGGTTGGACTCAGCAGGGTCTTAATTATAGCGGATGGATCCCCAGAGTGAACTAGCAGCATCGGTTGCCTTGGCACTTCCGTGCCCCGAAACGACATGACTTGTATGTGTATGAGCTTAGCTAGAGTAGATAACCTTTGTAGACTTGACTGCTAGGAAGAGTAAATAATAGATAAACATACAGGTAGCCTTAACTCTATCTCGTTGCTCTCCCAAATGTATACTACAGTTTCTTTATTACCTTGGATTGAAATGGTGTGTGCCACCCATATTTATCATGCCAACTTACCCCCGTCTCAAGTATGGTTGATACATTATTTCTTCTCCAAATTATTCAATGCACTGCTACTATTCAGCTCCCTTTTGCTCTACTTCCCTGCGGAAATATAAATACGATAACCCTGGAACACTCCAAGGTGAAATTCTACAATGGTGATCCGTGCGCTTGCGGAATTAATGAATTTAATTTTATCGCATAAGAACCGCCAACAAGCATTTCTGGCGTCGTTGCCGGGGAAGTAGCAGCTAGGAATCTGAATAAATGCATTGTGTTTGTGAGAAAAAAAATAATTATCACTTACTTTTGCGGGCTTACCCTTGTCCTGTTTTTCTTCTTGTGGAAATTTGAAACAGGACAGTGCATGACTGGTTTCGACCTACCAGAAAACTTCCACTCAGATCCGGAACAGTTCTTGAGGAATGTTCGAGCAAAACTCACCAAACAGATCCACAAGAACGCTCTGGCTCCTGAAACGTCTCCTCCACCGGTTGTCAGGACCCCCTCAACGAACAACAACATGGGTGATCCGGTCGAGAAGACGATCAATGACTTCTCCGCGCCAACTACGGAGAACATCCGCGTGGGACCCAACCCGTGCATTACCAACAAGGACTACGAGCTCAATTCGGCCTTGATCAACATGATCTTGGCCAGTCCTTTCTGTGGGAAGCCGTCAGAGGATGCGAACGCTCACCACCAAAGGTTCCTGATGACGTGCAACACCTTCGCCATGAAGGATGCACCTCAGGACGCCATCCGACTGCAGCTCTTCCCATTCTCTCTGTTGGGGAAGGCTCTCCAGTGGTTCTACGCGAACCAAGAGTCCCTCGACACATGGACGGCATGTTCCAATGCCTTCCTCGCCAAGTTCTTCCCGCCGGGCAAGACAACTGCCCTGCGGAACAAGATAGCGGGCTTCCAACAGCTCGCAGATGAGTCGACCGCGGAAGCCTGGGACAGGATGCAGGAGTACGTTCTCTCATGCCCACACCATGGCATGGAGGAGTGGCTCCTTATACAGAGTTTCTACCACGGGTTAAGGCCGTCCGCTCGAGAGCACCTCGACGCCGCAGCAGGCGGCTCCTTCTTCTCTCTTAGCGTGAAGAACGCTAAGAAGTTGATTGAGACGGTGGCGGCCAACCAGACTCATGGTGAACGCCAAGCGGTGACCACCAAGACCTGTGGAGTGCACCAAGTGGAGACGATGGACATGCTCGCCATCAAGCTCGATCAGCTGCTCCGCAAGGTGGAGTCTCCACAGGACCTGCAAGTTGCAGACTCCCGCATGACTCGTGAAGAGTGCGGCAACACAGGGCACATGGGCATCAATTGCCCAAATGCAAGGGAGGAATGCAATTTCCTCAACAATGGCAATGGGTACCGCTCCCAGAACAACTACGGCTGGAATTCCAGGCCCGACCTCTCATTCAACAAAAATCAGGGAGGTAATAATGGTAATCTTTCCTGTTATGATCAATGACAGCATTAGTAAGAAGTTTCTTACTACGGACAAGGCTTTAGAGAGCATAGATGCCAAGCTAGAGTCGTTCAGCACTGCTCTGCAAAATCAGCTAAGCCATAACAAAATGCTAGAAACGCAAATTGCGCAAATTGCTTCAGCTATGCAGTCTCCTCGTGAGGGTAAACTTCCTGGGCAACCATAAGTTAATCCCAAGGAGAGTGTAAATGCAATAACCATCAGGTGTGAAGAAGACGAGCTGGACTCTACACTCCCCCCAGATGTGATTAGAAGAGATCCCGGATGTCCGACCATCCCGTGTTTGGTCAACGATCGGTGTTTCGCTCGGGCACTATGTGACTTAGGAGCAAGTGTGAGCATCATGCCGAAGGCGATTTATGATGGGTTAAACCATCCATTGTCTCCTACGACCATGAACCTCCAGCTTGCAGATGGGTCACTACGGCTGCCCTTGGGGATAGCTGAAGACGTTCCCGTACAGATCAGAAACTTCTTCGTCCCCGTCGATTTTGTTGTGCTAGATATGGAAGTGGATGTCAAGACCCCTCTCATTCTTGGGAGGCCATTCTTGAGCACCACCAACGCCAACATCGACGTGGGGGCAGGAGAGATACACCTGGATTTCAACGGTAGGGAAGAAACATTCAACTTCAAGCCCAAGGTTGAGCAATGCAAGCAAGTAAGGGTCATATATGGAAAGGTCCCAAGGAAAGTGAAGAAGATAGAGATTACTCCGCCCATGCCACAGCCAGACAAGCTCATTGCATACATGAGAAACTATCTGGCAAGAGAGAATGCAAGAAGGCCAGCTAATTATTGGAGGACTCTAAGGAAGATGCCTCAGCCGCCAAAAGCACCACAAGCCCCTCTTGCTACACCATCACAAGAAGGAGTAGGTGAGTCACAATCGCCTAAGAAGAGGAGAGCTAGGCGCTCCAGGAAGAAGAAGGCAGCTACGGTATCAACCGAGGAGAGCACAACAAAGGCGCCTAGTAACGAAAAGGTCGCCGCCACAAGCACAAAGAAGACAACCAAAGTGTGGCGGAAGAAAGAAGGAACCTCATCTCCGCCAAATTCTCCAGCGAGCGAGGTCCAAACAAGTTTAAGCGACATGGAGAACGTCTAGCTCAAAGACGTAAAAATGAGAGCCCTCCGATTGGGGAGGCCATCCCAATCATTATCCTAGCTAGGCCTAGCATTCGTTTTTTCTTTCATAAACAATGAAAACAAAATAAAAAAACATAACAAAAATAATAGGGGTCCCGACGATGCCCATTAGGGGCTAGCCACTTGTATCATCCTCACTCTTTTTTGCAGGTTAAGAAGGAGGAGGAAAAGCCTGAATCAAACTTAAGTCTTGCAAAGACTCAAGCTTGGGGAGGGCCGACAGGTAAGAAGGAGTTCAACACTAGCTCGAGTCTTGCAAAGACTCAAGCTTGGGGAGGACCCCCAGGTATGTATTTCTAACCTTCCTTGAATAAATGAACTCCCTGTTTCGAATAAATGCTAAAATCTTGGTGTTGTGCTACACTTAAGGGAAATGATGATCGAGTTACAAATTAGCTTCCCATGTGTCGCATAGATGCAACCTCTACTCCTGACATACGTGTTAATTTTATTTGAGCATGATCACATCATGAGTCTTGCTTATTTCCGTGGGTTGCATTTGTTACACTAAGTCTAAGCATTATGGATTGTGATATGGCATAATTAGGACTTGTTGCAATCTCTTAGTATGGTTTTATCCAGAGATGTTTTTCTTGAATTGCTGCAAGTACCTAAAACCCTTCCGTTCTGGCACACTTCTCTTAGTGTGAGGATTTATTTACCTACCAGAGCCATATCATAATACTCGTAACAGCCCCACTCATAGCCAATTGTTTATGTGTCGAGTTTAGTTAAGGTTTGATGTGCTCTTGAAACTAGGCACTCCTAATTTTGGTCATAATTCTTTCGCGTGTGTTTTCAAAAATTTCTCTCCACCAAATAAAAAGGGGAATGTTTGGATAAATCAACCAAACATTTTTCAGAGTTTGTAAAACCGCTAGTCCATCCAAAAGCTCAAGAATATTTCAAAATGTTTTCTTTGACCCATACAAAACTTATGGCCCCTTGCACCACGGAGTAGTAAAAAAAAAAAACCTCCATGGTTGCATGACAAAAGTCAATGGCTATATGGTTCTTGTCATAAACATCTTGAGCAAAACAAAGGACCAATGTTTTCAAAACCCCCTTCGACAAGTGTGAGTTCATTTTCTTCCCCTCCATCATACCATTCTCTTATATATAAGGAGTTGCTATGTTGATTGAGACTCATTCTTTAGCTTTGCAATATATGCATGGCATTTGTGCATTCCTTACCAAGCTCCACATAAAAAGCCTCTTTTGGTAGAAGGTAGGATGAGTGAAGCTTGTAGGAATAGACTCACATAAGGCTGGTAAGAGAAGTGCCTGCCAGAACGAAGGAGAAATTTTACACCTTACTTTGTAGCACATAAAAACTCTGGATGCATACCTGCTAGAATTGTTTACTTGTTCGAAAGTGCCGTTCTAGTCTTCAATGCTGCATGACAAGGTGTGACATATAAGTCCCACGATTTCTGTAACACTCCTGAATATTTGGGGCGCTTCTTTGTAACTCCTGATCCGCCGGTACCCTGAGTTGAGTTTGCTCGGGACGAGCAAAGTTTAAGCTTGGGGAGGTTGTTGGCGGTCATTAAATCATGTTTTGACCACCAACTTACCGGTAAATAAAAAGCATAACACCAAGATTCTGTGCATAGTAGATAGGATTAATGCTACTCCACGAGTTTTGGTGGATATTTGGATGCAGGAGTGAAAAATGGAAGAAAGTGGGCCCAGCCAGGGAAATTCCCTGGCCGGCCGGCCCCATCCTAGGCCGGCCGGCCCCACCTGGTGGCCGCAGGCCCCGGGCTTCCTTCAGTGGGCTGGAAACTGGTCCACAATGCATAATTAAAGGCCCAACACAACGGATTTGCGCCGACTTACCAGAGGTGGGCCATTTGGGCCTTAACTTGGCTCCTACTGCAATTCCGCCGCCCCCACGAAGTAGCCGACCTTCAGACCGCCTTCAGGAGTGAATCAGGAGCGTTGAGGCAGAAGGCGGTGGCCAACCGCCACAGGGGACGGCCGGCCGGCCCCCCTACTTGGCCGGCTGGCCGACCTTGGCGCCACCGCCTCTCCAGCTTCGGCTATTTAATCCCCTGGGTCCTGGAGAGGCTATAAATACCCCTGGCCAGCTGCAGAAACAATTCGCACCAGCACCAACACACTTCATCCAAGTGTTCATTTTCTTGTTTAGTAGTTACTTTGGGAGTTAGAGTAGAGTAGAGTAGAGTGAGAGCTCTCTCGGGCTTCCGGAGTCTTCTCGGAGTTTCGGTATAGCTCTTTTGTATCCTTACTCTTTCGAGATATCCTTTTATTTAATATATAATTAGTTTTATCTTTATTTATTTCTTTTAGTAGTTCTTTTCTATTTAGTTTATTTATTTGGTTAAGTAAGTGCTCGTAGAAGTCTTGTTGTGGGATTCGTGATTGTTGGAGTATACAAGTACGAGAGAGTGCCTTCGTCAGAGATGACGTCGGGTGAAATCTGTGCTTGTCTATTCTTAGATAGGTCTGCTCCGTTGATCAAGAGTAGTTCCTCTAGGTGGGTTGCGCTTAGAGCTTGGCCTATGCACGTTTGGCACCCAACCCCACAGAGGATGGTAGCCGCGAGTGTATGTGACAGCTACACCGGTCTCTGTAATCCACCACGTCCGGGTTGGACTCAGCAGGGTCTTAATTATAGTGGATGGATCCCCAGGGTGAACTAGCAGCATCGGTTGCCTTGGCACTTCCGTGCCCCGAAACGACATGACTTGTATGTGTATGAGCTTAGCTAGAGTAGATAACCTTTGTAGACTTGACTGCTAGGAAAAGTAAATAATAGATACTACAGTTTCTCTCCCAAATGTATACTACAGTTTCTTTTATTACCTTGGATTGAAATGGTGTGTGCCACCCATATTTGTCATGCCAACTTACCCACGTCTCAAGTATGGTTGATACATTATTTCTTCTCCAAATTATTCAATGCATTGCTACTATTTAGCTCCCTTTTGCTCTACTTTCCTGCGGAAATATAAATACGATAACCCTGGAATACTCAAAGGTGAAATGCTACAATGGTGATCCGTGCGCTTGCGGAATTAATGAATTTAATTTTATCGCATAAGAACCGCCAACAGAGACAAGGGAGCACCTTCAAAAATTTGAATTTTTCAGGTGATGCCGATCGGCACGGAGGCCGTGCCGGTCGGCACTTTTGCTCATTCCCAAGTCTGGGCGCACAGTGCTCCCTCTGTGCTCGGCAGCTGCATGGGTGTCAGTGACTTTTCCTCCTTCCAACGTGTGCAGACTTTGATGCTTTATTTGAATTATT
Source organism: Eragrostis nindensis (assembly GCA_012490785.1). Lineage (NCBI taxonomy): Eukaryota > Viridiplantae > Streptophyta > Magnoliopsida > Poales > Poaceae > Eragrostis > Eragrostis nindensis. The sequence continues at coordinate 1,697,821 of JAAXCT010000011.1, read as the reverse complement.
GGTCAGTGTGTCGGTCGGCACATCAAAGTACCGGTCGGCACAGTGCAGTCTGCGCCTGATTCAGAGCTTCGTCGCTTTGTGTCGTCAGAATTTCAAATTTCCCACGGATGTCAGATCTCCTGTAGCATCGAGATTCCTGGAGGTTGCGTTTCCTTGTGGGTACGATCGGCACGGAGAGCGTGCCGGTCGGCAACCGAGCCAAATTTCCGCTATTGCTTCCTTCTTCCGCAAGAATCATCCAATATATTTCTGCGACACAGAAAAACACCAAAAACACGGAAATATTCTCAGGACAATTGTTGAACTCACCTTGTCGATTTTTTCCTTCCTCAAATATCCCGCACATTTTCCTTGTGTGACCCCCAATTAATTTGCATCTCCAGATTGGGGTATCTTTCAGAGCACGACTTGGCGTGCCAACATCTGTGCCGGTCGGCACGGCCTTGTGCCGATCGGCACCAACCAGATTTTTCTCTTTTTGTTTCTTTTCTCCCTGCGCTGTTAGTGAACATGCAAAATACAAAAACAAAAACTGCAGAAAGTAAACAGACAGCGCAGAGGTTCACACAAAAGTTAAAACAAACACTTGGACTAACAAATTTTATTCCGAGAGCGTTATTGTGGATTACAAGCAAACAAATTAAAGGCCGGGTTGCCCTCCCCGTTAGCACTAAATTTCTAATTTACGGGTTGCCCTCCCGAAAGCACTAACACGAAAAGACTCACCCTATGACTCGCTTCCCGGATTTTGGGTTGCCTCCCAAAAGCGCTCTTAGTTTTAAAAAGGTCGTAGAGCTTGACCTCCCCGTATAAATCACTTCCTTAGCGTCACTCTACGGGAAACATGGTCACGACACTACAAGGTTCTCTAGTTTCTTCTCCTTCAATGATAGGACGTATCCTTCCTCCAATTACCCTCGATTCCTTTATGGTGCGGAGACTTATACTTCTCAACCATAGAGACCATACGGCTTTCTTCTCCCTTGGGGCGGAACTTGAATGTGTAGGAGGCTCCACTTATGTAGAAACTTATCTTTCCACTCCCCACATCAATGTTTGCCTTTGCTGTCCTCAAGAATGGCCGGCCCAAAATCAATGAAGTCCTTGTCCTTCTATCCATATCGAGCACAATGAAATCCACATGAACTATATGATCACCGATTTGAACGGGCACATCTTCAGCAATTCCATCAGGATAGCGAACCGATTGATCGGCCAACTCCAAACACATGGCCGTAGGCTCCAACTCTGGCAAATTCAAACTTGAAAAGACATAGCGAGGCATGACACTTACACTTGCTCCAAGATCGCCCCTTCAAAGATTTGAGCTCCAATCAAACACCGGATACTAGGAGATCCGGGGTCGGGCTTCTTTTCTGGTGTAATGTCATTAATAGCTGCAGTGCACTCCTTTGTCGTCTTCACTACCTCTTCCGATGCTAAGGACTTCTTGCTTTGCATAATATCCTTTATGTACTTAGCATAGGTGGGCACTTGAAGGGCATCAAGGAACGGGACATTGAGATATAACTTCTTCATAATATCGACAAACCTGGAGAATTGCTCATCATGGTGTCGTATCCAGAAATGTAGCAGGATCGTGTTCCTTGTTCTCAGTTCCCCTTTTCAGACCCGAGAGGTCAATTTCCTCAGTGTGCCGATCGGCACCATCTGTGTGCTGGTCGGCACCATCTTCCGTGCCGTGCCGATCGGCACCAGTTTCGTGCTGGTCGGCACAAGGTCGTCTTGCTCCAGCTGCAAACTTCGGATCTTCTGTTTGCTTCCCAGACCTCGTAGCGATGGATTTCAGCTGTTCTGCAGAGCGGGTATTACCAGGAAGAGCTCCCTTCTCGCCTTGCACCGATTCCGCTAATTAGGCCATTTGTTTCTCCATCATTTTCATGAATTGGAGAATTTGCTGATTAGAACTCCCCACTTCGATGACCTTATCATTGATTGTTTCAAGCACACGATCAACTTCCTTGAAGGCTTGGGTTTCCTTGTTGACCTTCTCTTGGGCTTGAAAGAACTCTTGGTATTGAATCCGAAGAGGGATGGCATTTTGTATAGACGATGATGGGGTGAAGCTACTCTTTTGTTGTTGATATGGAGTCTTCCATCCTTGGCTCTTGACATAATTAAGCATCTTTACATCCTCGGGGCAATCCTTGCTCACATGACCAAGCTCTCCACTTTCTTCACATGTAGATCGGGCTTCCGCTAGCTTGACGGTCTCTTCTTTGGGAATATGATCAATCTTGTCCAATCTCCTTTGTATGGTGTCAAGCTTGTCCATAAGCAATGCATCATAAGCTCTTTCCACCACACTCTTCACTTTTCCCGTAGAAGGTTGAAGGCTTCTACTTTCTCTCTCACTAACCCATGATTGACTTTGCTCTATTTTCTTGATCAAGGCCGTGGCTCGAGCGGGTGTCTTGTCCAAAAACGATCCTCCAGACGAAGCATCTACGTGTTGTCGGGACAAAAGATTCAAACCTGTGTAGAACCTTTCCACTAGCTCCCATTCAGCAAGGCCATTGTGAGGGCAAGCATCCTCGTACTCGTTGAATCGATTCCATGCTTATCCAACACTCTCATCAGCAAGTTGAGTAAATCCAAGGATCTTGTTCTTCAAAGCTTGGGTCTTGCCTAGAGGGAAGTACTTCGCCAAAAATTCTGCAGAGAGCTGATCCCAACTAATCTTTGTTGCAGGAGGTAACCCATGGTACCACTGCTTAGCCTAGTTTACTCAACTTGCTGATAGAGGAAAAAGTCGCACTTTGGCTTCATTGGCATTCATATGTTGCAATTGAAAGGTGCTGCAGATTTCATGAAAGTGTTGCAAATGCATATTAGGATCTTCAGAACCTGTGAACGGTTGTTGACCAACCACAGACATGTAGCGCTCCAGCTGAAAAGATTGAGTTTGTGCAGTAAACTCAGTCTTGATAACATTATCCAGGGCAGAGGCTTGAGACGATTAGCTATCGGTGTTGTGTCTGCCATGTCTTCAACTTCTGGAACTTCTTCTTCCTTGTCTTCATCTAAAGCTGCAAACAATGCTCTTGGGCTGACTGGCTCACTGTCTTCTATGTCTCCTAGTGACTTGCTTTTCTTTTCCGCCTTTCGCTTGCGAAAGAGAATCTTTTGGATCATCGAAGTAACAAGAGGGTTTATTCGACTTAGCGCCGTCCATACCTGACTGGTTAAATAAACATGACACATGTACTGGAAGAAACAGAGAAATTAAAAAAAAAAAAAGAAAGCAACGTGCCAGTCGGCACACAGGTGTGCCAATCGGCACCACAGCCAATTTCTCAAATTTCAAACAATGCCTAATTCGAACAAAGGTCCCCGGCAACGGCGCCAGAAAAAGCCTTGTTGGTCGTTTGTACGCACCTAACTTATATACTGCAAGTGGACGGTATATGTTGTAGCTTTTTCCCCCAGAAGAGTATTCCAAAATTGTCAGAAAAAGAGTTAGCCAGGCTTTCTAGTTGGCGTGAGCGTGAGTTTTAGGAAAGCCGGGGGATGTGCCGATCAGCACGGATGATGTGCCGGTCGGCACAAAGGCTGAATCGTCCGAATGTTGCTTGAACAGCCTAAGGAACCTGATTAAATCTCTGGGTAAGTTAGCCAAAGTCTTCGTGATGAATATCTCCCAAGATTGGTTCGGATAACTTCCTTCTAGAATCCACTGAATGGTGGGCCAGCCTCGATGGCCCTGAAGTCCCTTGTGCCGGTCGGCACAAGGCCGTGCCGGTCGGCACAATGAGCCTTTTCTGCTGGTTCTCTTCTCTTCAGGTCCAGATCAGCCTCACTGTCCAGAATGTCGTCCTTTTCATCTGTTTCTGCAATAAAGCTCCAGAACGACATATATACAAATATGGTGCTATTATTAAGGGTTAATGGCCTATAATGATGACATTTATGCTCTAAATAAGGCGCAGTTGGCATATAAAATGGTATGCTAGAAATCGCCAACACTCGTCTCATCAATGCAATATACAGCGAAGACTGGAGAGCCCCAATCATGGCATATCTCCACAATTTTTATGAACCTGATAACAAGGTCGACGACAAAAGAATGAGAGCCAGAGCAAGAAACTACACAATCATCGGTGATCAGTTATATCGAAGAGGAATCGTCAGCCCGCTCCTCAAATGCATCAGCAGAGATCAAGGAAAAATTATTCCGAGGGAAATACATGAAGGGATTTGTGGCTCTCATCGAGGAATAACATCTATTGCAGCAAAAGCTCTTCGCCAAGGTTTCTTCTGGCCCACTGCAACCACTGACGCACAAGAAATTGTAAAAAAGTGCGAAGCGTGCCAAAAGTTCTCGCACAAAGAAAGATGCCCAGCTCAACTCTCAAAGCTGATTCAACCATCTTGGCCTTTGCAGCGATGGGGGATTGATCTAGTGGGTCCACTTCCCACCGCCTAAGGAAATTATACTCACGCGGTTGTAGCCCTCGATTACTTCACCAAGTGGATAGAGGCCAAACCAATAGTGAGCATCTCCGCTCCAACCATCAAAAAATTCTTCTGGCGAAACATCATTTGCAGATTTGGAGTGCCCATGGAGATAACTGTCGACAATGGCAAACAGTTCGAGAACTACGACTTCAAGGAATACTGCTATAGCCTAGGGGTCAAAGTACACTTCGCTTCAGTGTATCACCCTCAAACAAATGGGGCTGTTGAAAATGCAAACAAACAGATTTTCGAAGGCATCAAGAAGTGCCTACTCGACCAAAAGAAAGGGAAGTGGGCAGATGAATTGCCGAAGATAGTGTGGACTCACAACACCACAACTTCAAGAGCAACAAAATTCACACCGTTCAAGCTGCTCTTTGGCGAAGAAGCTATGACTCCAGAAGAGGTCAAGTATCACAGCCCCAGAGTCGAAGCTGGCAACCCAAATCCCGAAGATCAGGCCATTATTAAGGACATGGTCGAAATTTTCAGGCTCGACGCAGCCTACAACTTGGAAAAATATCAAAAAGAACAAGAAAATGGAGGGACCAAAAGGTGGTCCACAGGCGCTTTGCAATTGGCGACCTCGTGTTATTCCGAAGTCCAAGAACTAAGAGTCTCGGCAAACTAGAGCCCAAGTGGCAAGGACCCTACATCGTGATCAAAACCAACTACCCAGGTTCATACCGCCTGGCTGACAGTGAAGGCAATGACCTCCCCTACTCCTGGAATGCCGAAAACCTCAAGAAGTACTTTGCTTAAGCGAAAAAGTGTAAGGGTCTTCGCGAAAATATAAGCGATCACCCCTTTTCAGCTTTATGTTGTATCTTTTTACCTTTTCTCTTCGTTTTTAGAGATTTCAAGGCTCATAATCTTTTCCTCACAGGGGAACCCCATCTTGGGGGTGAGGTTTTTAACGAGGTGAGACCTTCATATAACCTTTTGCAATCATAATGCAAGTACTCTCCCAAAAAATCGCGAAGAGTCTCATGTGTCGATGCAAACTCTCATAATAAGTTTTCAGCATCAACAATTGTATAAACTCAGTATGTAAACCTTCGAGCTGCGCAATTCAAGTGCAGCTCTTCGGCTTATCAAACGTAACGAAAGTTACGAAGCCAGATAGGCGAAATGCCTAGCCCAAGCGGCAAATTTCTTTCTTTAAGAGTAAGAAAGAAAATTTATGTGGGTAAAAACACCCCATGTGCGTATAAAGCAGCACCAACCGCCCAAGGGCGGAGAAGCAATGACAAGTCAAAGGTACAGGGAAGCAATCCCGAAGAAAGATATTAACAAATCTTCGTTCCGACAGTCCATCGTGCACAAGCAGTAAAATACGAATAATAAGAGCAAACTAGCACGATCTCTACTCACGCATCCTTGCGACTAACTAAAGGCGAAGAGTACCGTGTCAACAAAATAATCATAGAGCGGGCGCGAATCACCTCGATCTTTTCCTATAAATAGAGCAGACTCGCGCAACCTCTTAGTGCATCACACTAGTGTTGGCGTTTCTTACGAACAGAGATAAGTATCAACTCCGCAAGCGCACGGAACACCGTTGTAGCATTTCACCCAGGAGTATTCCAAAGGTATCGTATTTATATTTCCACAGGGAAGCATGGCTAAGAATATCATTAATTAATAAAGAAATATCTATTATTTATAACTTGCAAACTAAACCAAAGCATGGGTAAAGATGAAAGATATGATAGGTGGCAAGCGAACACACACAAAGATTCCATGTGAAGATAAAGAGATAGAACTAGTCAACTGGGAGGACAACGAGAAGAAGGGTATCAGCCTAGGGGTTACAAATATCTCTTAAGCTTTCATTACAGATACATTCAAGTGCATCGGGGCACGGCCGCCGCCAAGACACGCAATTCGGAAACTAAGTTCAACGTATCCAGGCAACGGACCGCGTCTAGGCCCTACCTGTCCAACCCGGACGTGGTGGATTACAGAGACCGGTGTAGCTGTCACATACACCGCAGCTACCATCCTCCGTGGGGTTGGGTGCACACTCACGCCTAAGAATAATTCCTTGAACCATACAAGCAACTATCCTAGATAACTTACTCCAACATAAAAGAGCAAGCCAACCATGCATAACAAATCTATGTGGATTGTGTAAGCATTTGCGGTGCAAACAACCCATGCAGATAGACCTACCATACACAGACGTGGAACCAACACAAGAATTTCTCTATAATTATCACTTAAATAAATAAATGTAAACTAAAAGAAAAACTAACATAAATAAATAAGAAAATAAATAAATAGGAAAAATAATTCTATTAAATAATATCCAAAAGAAAAGATACAAGAGAGCTTTACCCAATATCCGAAGAAAACTCCGGAACTCCGAGGGAAGCTCTCACTTCTACTCTAACTCCCATGACCAACTAGCCTACTCTAAACTACACAAGTGGAATGATCTTCCATGAGAAAGAGCGTGACCCTACATTGGATCTTCTCTTCTCAAGTGTGATGGTGCCAGTTGAAATGGAGCCGGCCACCTCTATTTATAGCCTCCCCAGCAGGGGGGGTACTTATGCTCGAAGCTGGGACGTCGGTGGCGCGAAGGTAGGCCAGCCGGCCACCCTACTAGGCCGGCCGGCCATCCACTGTGGCGGTTGGCCACCGCCTCGCCTGTGGACGCTCCTGATCGCCTCCTGGAGTCGGTCCCAAGGTCGGTTACTCCGTGGGGGCGGCAGAATTGCAGTGAGGGCCAAGTTAAGGCCCAAATGGCCCACTACCGGTAAGTCGGCGCAAATCCACGTGAGTGGGCTTCAAATTATGAAGTTTGGGCTTGTTTACAGCCCACTAGAGGAAGATCGAAACCGGTGGCCACCGGGGTAGGCCGGCCGGCCTATGGTGGGGCCGGCCGGCCAGGGTTTTCCCCGGCTTTTGCCCACTTTCCTCCATTATCCACTCCTGCATCCAAAAATCACCAAAACTCGTGGAACTATGTTAATCTAAACTAATATGCATGGAATCCTGGTGAAAAGCTATTTATTTACCGATAGGGTGGCGGTCAAAACATGGTTTAACGACCGCCAACAACTAGCATTATGGAACCTTCAAAGAGTTCAGCGCAGAGGCGCATGGAGAAGTACCTTGAGTCAATGGAAACCTTAGGCTGAGCCAGCAATCACGAGGCTCCTCCAGCAATAACCAAGCACCTACACCACCACCCACTAATCACTTCCCATCGCCACAAGCCGAGCAACCACCAAATCTCAACCGGGACTTCGCCCTCGTGCAATACCAGCAACCAGAACCACTCGAAGATATCCCACCAGAAACCCTAGCTCTTCCAGAATTCATTGATCTGGAGGACCCTTTTACCAGGTACTTGCCAAATAACGCAGCACTAAGGGTAAGAAATGGCGGAGTGGCAAGCCGTACAAGGAGCGGCACCCGCGGTAGGCAGTAAGCGTACTTCGCTCACTCTGAATATATCCAGTGCAACCACCGCTCCAATAGTGAGTTTGTTCCTCGCATCGAGGTGTATCAAGACCACCTTGTACCCGCAATAATAAACAAATCTCCTGTACTGTTGTTATCTCCTAGCCCTTTGATCTCAATAATAGGGAGGAGGGGAGTTTTTCCGAAGTGGAAAATAACTTTGAGTCAATCTCGCACCTCGGCCCTCGATTGCCAGGGGGCAGGGGAGTTTTTCCGAAGTGGAAAATAACTTAGAGTCAATCTCGCACCTCGCCCCTCGATTGCCAGGGGGGAGGGGAGTTTTTCCGAAGTGGAAAACGACTTAGCGTCAATCTCGCGCCTCGCCCCTCGATTGCCAGGGGGGAGGGGAGTTTTTCCGGAGAGAAAAATAACTTTGCGTCAATCTCGCACCTCGTCCCTCGAGTGCCAGGGGGGAGGGGAGTTTTTCCGAAGTGGAAAATAACTTAGAGTCAATCTCGCGCCTCGCCCCTCGACTGCCTGGGGAGGGGAGTTTTTCCGAAGTGGAAAATAACTTAGAGTCAATCTCGCACCTCACCCCTCGATTGCCAGGGGGGAGGGGAGTTTTTCCGAAGAGGAAAATAACTTTGCGTCAATCTCGCACCTCGTCCCTCGATTGCCAGGGGGGAGAGGAGTTTTTCCGAAGTGGAAAATAACTTAAAGTCAATCTCGCGCCTCGCCCCTCGACTGCCAGGAGGGAGGGGAGTTTTTCCGAAGCGGAAAACGACTTAGCGTCAATCTCGCGCCTCGCCCCTCGATTGCCAGGGGGAGGGGAGTTTTTCCGAAGAGTTAAAAATTTAGCGTCAATGTTCGCATAACTAAAACCTAAGAAAACGCGTTTACAACAAAACAAGTCTCTTTGAGCACCATAATAGAAACAAAAACATGAAGCTACTGGCTCGCTCTCTGTAACGACGGTCATTAGACGGAGCGTCAATAACCCAAGGGAACGAAGTTACTGGCTCGCTCTCTGTAATTTCCTCCTTCGGAATTAGAAGGAACGGTCGCTCTTCACGAACTTTGTGAGCCTTAAAAACACGAGCCATCTCCGCGCGACATCTGAAATACTCTTTGAACGCATATGTCCAAAACCGACTAAGTGACGGCTCGGTAGACCTCTCGCAGTAAACCGCGAGGCTAGCGCGTGTAGCACAAATTTTACCATTTCGATAGCATAAAGGTTCAAAAGCAGGCTCCTCTCTTCAAAAGCAGGCTCCTCGCTGGAGACCTGCATATAGTACGTTTCACTGAGTCATCAAATTCATTACAAGCCACAGCACCCCAAGCCAAATTCAAAGAAAAACTCTCTAAACCGCGCCACTCTTGCCAGTCTCCTCTCCGCTTTTTCCAGCTTCGGAAGGAGTGCTAGTCTTTGTTCTCTTAGAAGCGGCGGTCTCTCCACCCGACGAAGCCGCGCGCTTGACCGAAGGACGACTTGTTGGAGCTTGCTTCTTCTCAGCCGGAGGGTCCCGCGCACCCTTCAATTTAAAAAAGAGACATAGTTAGAATAATCCAAAAAACCAAAAATTGTGAAAACACGACAAAGCAAAAAAATTTTACCGCAAGTTCTTCGGCAGCCTTTTTACGCGAAGCCTCAGCGCTGATTGGTCCCCAGTAATATTTCAAGAAGCGCTTCACAACGACCCACACTTTATCGTTGCTGGTCAATGCGTTGGCTGCCGCAAAGTCAGCAGGAGTGAAGCCGGATTTTCCCAGCTCAATGAAGTGGGAACACTTCTTGCTGTCGCAGAAGATCCAACAAAGCGAAGAGGCCGGTTCGGAGGGCTTGATCCCCAGAGTTGCGAAAAGCCCCCGGAAGAAGCCTCATCTCTTGGCCCAGCCAGGCGAAGAAGAGCGATGGTGACACGCGATCATCGGTTGGCAGAGGGTTGGCCTTCCCGCCAACCTGGGAAAGCGCTTCAGACAGTTGACGAAAGGCATTGACTGCGCCTTTGTCAAACATCTTCGCGAAATCATCAAGCTGCCGAGTCACCTCGGCATTCTTTTCCTCCGCGGCTTTAAGCTTCTCCGCGTGCTCGACCTTAGCTTTCTCCAGAGATGTCTTCATCTCAGATAACTCCTGTTCCTTAGCGGCCAAGTTTGTCTTGGCCTGCTCGAACTCCGCGCGGGTTTTCTCCCACAGAGCTTTCTCTCAGCGCAGCTCCTCTAGTTCGGCGGAAGAGTCCCCGCTGCTACCGCCAACAGCAACTTTAGTGCGAAGAGCCTTGGAGGTGGCATACACCTACAAAAATATAAGCATCGAAAAATAATAAGACAAGGAAACATCGATAGTCAAAAACATTAAGGTATAGCGAAAAGGAATTTACCACCGAAACTTGATGCTCCAATGTATCAACGAGCTCAGTCGCAGGCGCCAACAACAAGATCTTCGCAAAAACTGAAATAGGCAATAACTTGAAAGAAAAACAAAGGACCCGCAAGAGACCTTCGGCGTTAAACCCAACGTCTCCACTCATCATTCCAAAAATCAACCGGCTGACCTCATCGCCAGGCGCGTTAGAGGAAATCGCATCACTGGAGCTGCAACTGCTCGAGTCGTCAAAGCTGCTACTCGTGCTTTCACTGGACTCGCTGCTAGAAGATCCAGCATCCCTCATCTCTCGCAGAACACGATCAAGTCCACTATCATCGACCGTAAAGGCGTCGATGTCGCGGTTACTCTCCGCCGAGGGGCCTCCGATATCTCCCACCGAGTCATCGCTAATGAGTTCATCGGAATCGTCCAAGTTAACTACCGGGACTCCCAAAGGAGCAACGAAGCCATCAACCCCTGCATCCACGCCTTCACCAGTGTTTGATCGACCAGGGCTATCCGCCAAAATTTCATCAGAACCGGTCAAGTTGTAAACCGGAGCGACAATTGGCGGCGCCGAACCAAACCCTTCGCCAGGGCCACTGCCAGCAATTGGAGCTACAGCCTCTCGCACTGGACCGTAGGAAGGCTGGTTGAGGCCTCTAAGGTCTCCGAAATCCGAAGGGAACACCCTGTTCTACCAGCAGCCCTTTTCCTCTTCCGCCTCTCCGCTTTGATTGTCACCATCTTCTCAGCGGCGGACGAGGGAACCTTCCGAACAGCTTTTCGCGAAGGAACCTTCTCAGGGTTTTCTTCCTCTTCATACTCCGGAGGTTCAATATCATTCCTCCATCCCTTCAGCTCAATAAAGCAGGTCGACCTGAAGACCTTTTCGTCAGGTTTTTTGCGGCCCTGTCTAACAGGAGCAACTTTATGCCCGTAATACTTGACTTTCATAAAGTCGAAGACACGGTTCACGCGATGATCAACCAAGAGCTTCTGATCACACAGATCAGCTTCCTCCTCCGTGTAAGGACCACAGAGAATCTCCGCGGTTTCTTCCACAAACTTAATAAATTGCACATCCGACAAATCATCAGGTTTTTTGACTGCGTCTTCAGCAAAGAGAGGGCTCTTAAATTCAATTTTACCGACCTTTTTCGCCTTATGCTTCCTCGGGTGCCAGCCACTGCGAAGAGGCCATATGCGGGCAGCGATAAACTCCTCGACCACGCTTCGTGAACTCAAAAAACGACGTATATTCCTAAATGCGCCGCAAGTTGCCTGAAACCCTTCGCTGTCCTCATAATCAGGAGAAAAAACGGGACAGGCGTCGCGTATGTGGCTACCAAGGGGGTAAAAAGTTTCTCCCTCTTCGTCCTTTGCCGCAGGAACCGGTACATAGAACCGGTACCGCATCCAGTCATCAGGCCACTTGTTCGGATTAGCAGTCGCAAGACTAACTGGTCTGATCTTCGACTTCTTAGAAAATTCCCGGTGTTTGAACGAGCATATCCCATACTGGGACAGGAACATATCATCGTCAAAATGCACCTTCTTGTTCTGCGAGTGCAAACAGAAAAACCGGCAAAAGGCATCGGGATGGAGCCGAGCCTTGCGAGTGCGCACGGCCCATATGAACTTCGCCAGCTGCACAAAGGCGTTAGGCGTCAGCTGGTGCATCTCCACGTTATATCGGAACAGAATTGCTCCGAGAAAGTTCCACGTCGGCTGACGAAACCCTGCCTCATAGAAATCCCGGAAAACAACAGCTTCGTTGGGTTACAGAGTTGGAATTTCTTCGCCTTTAGGCGCGCGTGTGGTTCCTGCCTCAAAATATCCAAGCTTCACGTACTGTTCAAGCACACGTTCCGTAACAAGCGAGGGCCCAAGGCGCAGAGTCTTCGGCAACTGCATAGGCTTTCTAAGCAAAGCCACATCTTTTCGCCGAGTCCTTTCCCTATCCGATAGCTCAGCAGAATCAGGGGCAACATCCTTGGAGCAACCCTCTTCGGCAGTGTGGCCTTTCGCTCCGAGTTCAGCCGCAGAATCAAGGTAAGCAATAAAATCAGCATTCTCTCCAAAATTATTACCTCCGACGGCAGGCGGAGTGGCAGTAGGAGCAGTATCGGCGGCAGTCATACCAGCCGCGGCGCCTTTCTCCGCATCGCCCTCCTCAGTCGGCTCAAGTGGAGCCACTTCGCGTTCACCGTGCGAAGGACAGTCTGGAATTTTCTCCGAACTATCACTCAACAGAGAACGCGACTCCGCTGCCGCAGAGCCAGACGGAGCGTCAGCAGGAGCCTCATCAGCACCATGTCGTCAACAAGGCGAGTAGTTTGCCTAATCCTAGACATGGGAGACTGGAAAAGTATAAAAGCGAAGGGAAAACCCGTTAGAAAAGGCAAAGAGCAGAGAGGATGTAAAGCGAAGACAAAAAGAAGTAAACATACCTCAGGATCGAATTCCGAAGCGAACGAGCGTCGATAGAGCAGTTTCAAGACTAACCAAAAGCGAAGAGACCTAAAATTCCAAGCAGGCGAGCGTGAAATGAACTCGACCCCCCCCCCCCTCCGGTCCTTATATAGGGGGGGTGAAAATCGGAGCAGTTATGGCGCATGGATAACCGCGTCAAGCGAGTAAAACAAAAATAACCGACAAAACGGTCGACCAAATCTCTTCGCTTTTTCTCACTCCTGCAACATCCTCGGCTCAACTTCGAGAGGGGAGTTTTTCCGGCTAAACTTTTCGCATTCTATGACGGTCGTCTGGTTCGAGGGTTCGGCTCATTGAAGTTGAACCTCGCCCACGAGGGGCTTGTGTTGGGAATGGCGAAGAGGATCGCGGAAAAAACTCATTGTCGCTTCGCTATTGATCACCTCTCTTCGTCTTCGCTTATTCTGTTACAGATCCCAGAATCCACGGAGTGGAGTGCGAAGAGGAGCCACCACTGGGGAAAGCTGGGGCCCAGGACGACGGACGCGAAGTGCGAATGGCAAAGAGCGCTTCGCGTGGGTCCCTTCGAGCAAGCCCAGGAGGGTCCCACCTCCGGAGTAGTTAGGGTTAGCCCTTTTGACAATTTTGTACATAGCACTACCACAGAATGGAATTTTCGTGTGTGTAGCCTATTATCGTGAGTGGCTAGAAGAACCTTCACGATAAATACATATTTTCGTGAGAGTGGTAAAAAACCGTCACGAATATTAAATTTTGTGGCGGTCTTTCGTTACCGTCACGAAAATTATATATTTCGTGAGGGTGACTCATAGCTTCCACGAGAATTGCATAATATCGTGACGGGACATCTCCACGAAAATGTTCAGGCCGCCACGAGTTTTATTTGGGCGCCAAAGTACCGCTTGCTCACTGCTGCTTGCCGCCCGACGCGCGCGCGCAAAAATTCCAAGCAGCCCGCGCAGCCGAAGCCACTTCAGTACAACATGGCCTCTCTATTCTGAAAAAAAAAAAGAAAAAACCCAACGGGCTCCCAATCTCTTTCTTCCCCAACGAGAGAACAGAGCTCCTCCCTCCCCATCTCCACCATGTCACACCCAAGCTAGGTCTTCAGCCATCCCCTTCTCCAGGTCGCCCCCAAGCTCCAGCTCTCCCATACCCCTCCCCTGCATCCAGTACAGCAGCCCTTCCATGTCGCCGACCCAGATCTCGCGCCTCCACCACCAAATCCGCCCCTAGGTCTCACAGTCCCAACTCGCCCCCAAATCTGCTGGCTCCACCACCATCTCGCCCCCAAATCCAGGTCGCCGTCGAGCCAAGGCGTCCTCCATCGGGTCTCCCTCACGCAAGCCGCGCTTCCCTTCGTCGACTCGACCTCGGACGACTCTGCTGCCCCCACGAACGAGGCCTTGAAGCACTCTGGTCCCGGAGGAGGGTGCATCTTTGATCCAGTCAGTGCTTTTCACCTGCAAAACTTAGGTAACAAATCCTCGCTGCCTAAATTTTAATTCAGTTGTGCATGTCAAAATGATGGTTCCTTTTAGTGTTCTGAAGTACTAGTAGCTCTCAGTGATGTGATAATGGATGCAATACGTGATTGTTTGATACTTGCCCATTTTTGTTTGGGAAACTAAAATCTGTATCACTTTCATCTTTTTTTAACAGTCTGAAATAATGGCAAACCGTGAGTGGATGTACACTGGTTGGTCTCGAACAGAGGCTCCATCTAATGATTGGATTGTAAACACAAACCAGTTCTTAGATCGTGCATTCTCTATGCCTGATCTTGTTGAAGGTGGCACTATTAAGTGTCCTTGCGCTACTTGTCGAAACTATGTTAGGCATAAAAGATTTGATATAGAGATGCATTTATGTAAATTTGGGTTTAAGGATGACTACAAAACATGGACATCACATGGTGAGGGACTTGTCGATAGTCAGGTTGCAGATAAGAACGATGAGAGTTTTGGTGAGACAGATCGAATGGATGACATGTTGGTTGAACTAGGAGGTGAAAATCCACCACCTATTGATGAGGAGCCAATTGCCTCTACACGAGCTTTTTATAGGATGGTTTCTAGTGCTGACCAACAAGTCCATGAAAACACAACACACTCAACTCTTTCTGCCAATAGGCAATGGTGTTGTAGATAAAGCAGAAGTCCTAGCAGCTGCAAAGTCCAAGCATGTGCAACCATCCAACACCGCTTCTTATCGAAGTGTTGTGGAAGAAAATGAGCACCTGAGGGAGACGAATCAGAGCCTTCTTGAAGAAAATGGGGTCAATCGTGAGCTCATTCTGGTAATATTTGTTTATATCGTTGCAGCAGCTTATGATTCTATTCATGTAACCTCAATTTCTTAAATTTTAATTCCAGAGTTTTTATGCGGATTTTGGAAAGGATCCACCTACTCATCTGCTCGATCGTCTAGCAAGTATTGATGCCCGTCGTCATCAGGTCAGAATAGATGGACTGTATTAATTCACATACTGATTCATAGATAAATGGTACAAACAATAATAACTGGACTGTATTGATTTTCTGATTTTGTAGTGGACTGGTTCATCCCGCGGTGGTTCTCACCCAGATGACATGCACAATACTGATAATGACGGTGACGAGAGCAACGACGAGTCCAACGACGACTTGCATAGTGCTGATGGTCGAAGCAATGGCATGCATGGTGGCGAAGGCTCCAACGATATGGATGGTGAAGTCAATTGTGGCGGTCAAGATATGGAGGAGTAACATGGCAACTGCACATGATCAGTTTGGTCTCTTTTGGTTTGAAGAACTGAGATGCAAGACTACTTTTGTTTCTGCTATATAGATGCTAATCTTTTGGTGGAAGAAAAACTGTGGCTTATCTGAACTTGTAGTTGTTAACTGCACTTAGGTGGTTGTAACTAGCTTTATTTGCTACTTGGACACTATATGTTAATGTCATGGTTGAGACTTGAGACTGATTTATGGGCATGCGTGCTGTGTATTAATTGTGGGTTTGCAACATATTTCTGTGTCAGTGAACAATATTTCCGTGGTGGTTTGTGTAGCCAGGGAGGAGTTTTCGTGTGAGTGAGGGTATTTTCGTGACGGTGCTAATTGAACTGGAGAAATATTTTCGTGTTTGTTCAAATCATTTTCCTGACGGCTAACGGCACTCAAGAAATTACATTTTCGTGAAGGCTTCAGACACACACAAAAATAAAAATTTTCGTGAAGGCTTCGGACACACACGAAAAAAACAATTTCCTGACGGCCTCCGACCCTCACGAATGATTTTCGTGACGTATTTTCGTGTTGCCAAGCCGTCACGACAATTCCTTCAAAAATCTGACGACTCCCTATATTTCATGAGAGCCACCGTCACGAATTCCCGTTGCGAAAAAGTTTCGTGAGAGCCGGCCGCCACGAAATTGTAATTTCCCTGGCGCCAATTTCGTGTGGGATTTTGCGTGACGGGTAGCCCACGCGAATCATTTTCGTGGCGGTTTTTCCTATTTTCGTGAGGGTTTGAGGCACACAGGAAAATTCCGTTGTGTTGTAGTGTAGGATTTACTGTATAGACTAGTGTGATCAAGGGTATTTATGTCAACAAGGGCACATGTTGAGTAGGCTATAAATAGCGCCCCTAGGACTCCCGCGAGGGGGGTCGATTCCCGTTGAGTTGTACCAAGGTACTGTAATGAGAATCTTCCTATAAGTGCATTTTCTCTTCGCATTAGTAGGTTTCTCTCTTCGCATTTACTTTCATTAATCTAGTCGAAGTAGTTTGTTTAGAATGGTAGTCTTGTGATCCTGTTTGGCATTGTCCCGTGAAGGATATCCCAACAAGATTATTTTTGGTTGGAGGTGATAGCATGCTAAAAGTTTGCTGCTATTCGTGTACAAATTAAACCATCCATGATTTGATAGTGTAGGTGATGTATGCAGCTCTACTGCTTTTATTGGCTGATGTGTGCATGTTTGTCTCAACAGGTAGAATCGTTCTTGCAATTAGCATGTTATGAAAGTGAAAACTGTTAGTTTCTTCCTTTAGGTCCTTAGTTGCTTATCATCAGTAGTTCTGAGTGAAAACTACACGCCAATCTCTCCCGCTCATATAACAAATATTTTTTATCATCTGCGCAATGATTTTTCCCTGTTGATGCTAGTAGTTCAAATGTTTGTCTGAAATATTAATGGTCATATAGACAAAGTGCATCTTTTAACTGAATCATCACAAAAAATGCTATTGACAAAAAAAATCAAGTGGAGTAGTTTTCAAAAGTACTCTCTTTCTCTCTCTCTCTCTCAGCTGGAATTAAAAACAACGTAGCACACTTCTCACTGGTCACTGGCTCAAATTTTTTCCACCTGGCACACAATGCTTTAAGGCATCATCTATTATTCCAGGTGCCTCCTAATTCCAGACCTCATATGCCAGTGTCGTGTATATAATGTTGTCACTTATCTCCTTGTGCATGAGAATAGGAAGTTTAATTTTTTTTCCAACTTCTCAGTCCGTGGTTGCCAACACGGCGATGGTTATATTGGGTTTGTGTTGGGTGTGCATGATAAAACTCAAGAATGGAGGACCATAAGGGAACCAGAATGGGCAACAATGAATGATTTACCGACCACACCCCTACAATTCATTTGAGATTTCAAATCTGTATCTGTTCACATCATCTCCATTTATTAGACTCAGCGCTTGCCAGTAACAAAAGGATCATCAGGAATATCATAACCAGTTTTGAATGCATAGGGGTTGAGGAAGGATCATCTATGAAACTTTAATTAACGATGGGATGCCACATAGCACCCTCTGAAATCTAGCACTTTTTTTTAATTCAATATTCAACCGATACCAATATGATAGGCTTGTTCCATATTAGTAATGTGATCCAACTAATCAAGTCACGTCATTTGTATGATCTAGTTATTCTGAACTAATCAACTCACGCGGTTTGTATGATCCAGTTACAGGAACCTATAGAATCCTCTGACATGACACTTTTGATCAAGGCAACATAGAAATATTACTATTGTGCCCTGCATGTGCCTGACCCATCTGTCACACCCGGTTTCAAAGAGACAACCGAATGCACACTACATGGATGCCAGGATCAGTTAAATCATACATGCAGCGACAAATAGTGAAATACCATTATTAGAGTGTCAGGTTAACGGTAGATATTTATTACATAATGACCCATGGTCTAAAATAGAAATACCATAGTAGTAAAATAATAATATAGCGGAGCGATTATCCCATCTTCCACAGGCGTTGTCCGGGGGCAACACCAGCCTAGTATGGAGCATCCGGGTTGAAGTCATCATCGTTGTAGTCCGCATCACCTCCATCATCTGAGCAGCATTTATTTATCCAAATAAGGAGAGGGAATAGCAAGTGTGAGTACATGCCGTACTCCGCAAGTGTGGGAAAAATATGACATGATAGCAAATATCAAGAAAAGCTAACACATGGTTTACTGCGCTATGCAAGACATATTTATAAAACAGCAACCTATTTACTAGGTGTAATTCTCTAAGCTCCAACAAAACCAACAACAAGGATAAGCTCATCGGATTCCCAATCCGACTACTAACTCACCAGGTTCCACTACCTGGCTACCAAACTAAACCAACCAACCATCCATCCCACTAATCGCGAAGAAGTCCAAGCTCGCTCTTGACCGTGAGCACGACTGTCATGACAGTTTTTACCTTGCAAGGTTTGCACACATTCACCGCGAGTCAATGCTATCCCTTTTTGCTTTACACTACCAAGGTGTCAAGCCAGGTAAACATTGTATAGCCTTTCAATAGCGTCTCATACCCTGTAAACACCCGCTAGGATTCGCTAAAACACGGGAGTCTATTTTCCCTCCAATGCATAGCCCCCATTTGCGCCACAACAACAACCGATGGTGCTACAGTAAATAAGAGACAACTATTTAATTAGCTAAGCCACATCCATTTAAGCCACGTGGTTGCGCTGTTCAGCGGGGTTACATGTCCACGAACCGGTCCTTAGAATCTAGCACAGGCACCATCACAAACCACATCGTGCACAACGACACCATACCAAACCATCCAGCCTTCCAGATTCCCTAATCTCTGTGTTGCTAAACAATTACCAACCCAATGAATTAAGTAGAGCATTAGTCAAATTAATTAACCTGTTCCCAACCCTTGACAGCACAAGCATGAATCTACCCAAACCATATATATACTACCCGAACAAAGGCTTCAAGGAATAATATGGAAATACTAGTAAAATAATAACATAGGATTCATATTAAGACACAAGCATGCAATTTATAGACGACACATCCTAAAAGGGATCAATATGCAGTAAGGACACTTGCCTTCCTGGGTTTGCTGCTCAAACTCTTAGAATTCTTCGTCTTGAAAGTTGAACGAAGTCTCTTGAACCGATTCTGTCCGCGCAATAGTACCGACAAGCACAACAAGCAATGCTAAGAAACAGTAGCATCACAGTAAACAAAGTATACGATCAAAAAGGCTACGTCATGACGGTCGCGCGGGCGCAAGAAGCAAGTAAATCGGAATTCGTTTTGAAAAGTAATAAGGTTTTAAAGCAACATGGGTTTTTTCTGGAAAACTGTCATTGTATTACGTGACTTACAGGATTAGTTTATACTCAAAATACAGGTGATTCCATTCTGGAAAACTCTTTCTGCAGCAGAAACTCCCGTTGCATCCTATTCCTTGGGTAATCATTTTGTTCTTTGAAGATAAATACAAAAAAGAAACCAGCAAATGCATGCACACAATTTTCGCCATGCCACCGCAAGTGTTATGTCTCACACCACTTGTCCCCAATTTGCAAACAGAGGAGGCACAGAACTACGTTTATATATCTGTGTGGAAACAGGTACACTTTACAGCTGTTACGTTTTTCACCAACCATTCAATCGTGGTACATGTACCTAAAAATCATTTGGGTCAGACGTCAGAACATTAGTGTATCCATCCATCTGTCATCGGGATAAAGGACGTCCACGGTAGGGTCAAGGATTGAAATCTCAAAAAAACCGGAAAAACCGAAACCGACCAAACCGAACCGGTTACCGACAAAACTGACCGGTAACCGAATATGCTACAGTACACAGGTTCGATTTTTACCGATAACCGGACGTCTGATGAAACCGAACGGACCGATAAGTCCGGTTACCGCGATAACCGTCCGGCTTTCATCGGTTTTGAAACCCTGGGTAGGGTCATCTGAGCTTTAATTGTGATGAAATAAGGGCATCTCCAACCCACAGACAGCTACTGTCTGTAAGTTTTGGGAATCTGCACCGCAGACAGTTAAATAAACAGCTCGTACAACCCACAGACAAAGTTTGTCTATATAGCTGCTTAATGCATTGCATGCAGATCATGATCAATCATGAATAACATTTGTGTGTAACATTGTGTTGCTATACACCTCATGATTATATTGCATATTTAGAACTACTCTCAATTTTTTTCTCTTTCATAAATAACAAATATATTCATATAACAAATAGTATCATGAGTACATATGAAATTGAGTAGTTCAAATGACATAAAAAGGATGTACCAGGCCTAATCTATTTCTTTTCTTTGCTCTTCCATATGTGCTCGACTAAATCATTCCTAAGTTGAACATGTGTTGAGCGTGCACGGATAGCCGAATTTCTTCGTAGTATCTCCGTGAATGTGAGATTAGGATTAGCAGAGGTACCCACTTCCGGCGGTAGCGCAATTCATGCATTAGGATTGACATTCAAATCCAATGGAATTTTAACCAACTCTTTTTCAGCTTCAACTATCATATTGTAAAGAATGACAAGCTTGCATATGCATGAAGGCTGCACAGGCCGTGCTTTTATACATTTGCATGAGGCACAACGAACAGTTACAAGCACCTGTTCACATTCACATCAGTTCACACCATGAAGCATCAATTCACACCTTTTCACAACGCACTACAATTTTCATATAGCAAATGTTCACACTACTGATTGACATTCAGTTCACACATGTTGACATTCAGATCACCTTCTCACACTACATACAGTTGAGGAAATAATGTCCTCCTCAGAAACTTCATTTCAGCAACATGATCAGCCTTTTCTTCGGCTGTCATTAGCCCTACATCTTTAGCAAGGAGACAATTATAAGTCTCCATCATCAGTGATTTAATCTCCAAGTTCTTGACTTCCTTCTCAGCAAGTTTGGCCTCTTTGTGCTCCTTTGCAGCTTGATGGGCAAGCTTAGACAACTCCAACCTCTCTGCAGAAAGTTTTTGTTGTACTTCCAGCACCTTGAGTCTATTTGCTTGAGCTTGTTTAAGGAGTTGCACATCTTCATCATCTGTTGAGCAAGGCTTCAACTTAAACTTGGATTCGTACACTGCCTTCTTTGCTGCTTTTTGCCCAATTGGCCTTCGGATATCAACACTGTCCATGTCCTCCACTTCTTCCCTTCCCTCCTCTACGCTTGTGTCGGATGTGTTCCTTTTACGGGAATTTTTCAGCCCATGGTTGTAGGTAGCCCATTTTGGCTCATTCCGGACAAGATTCCATACATCCATTAACACAAAATGTCCAAGCTTCAGATTAGTGTTGTCAGCCTCATAGAACTTATGTGCTTGCTCAATCCACATCTGATCATTCCATCGACTTGTATTTAATCTTCGAGCTTTAAGCCAGGCACTATGAAATAAGTCAGTCCACTTGTTAATCTTGTGCCATCTATCCTTCACTTGCTTCATGTTCCTTTTCCTATGATTCGGTGTTGTCAGATTGTATGTATTAGAGACATCAGACCAGTATTGCTCATTCCTTTTGTCATTACCAGAGATAGAATCCATTGAATTTTTCAACCATGCACTCATCTACAATTAAATGGTTACATATTAATTATAGAAGAAGACATATGAACAAAGTATGAAAGTTTAAGTATAGAAGAAGACATATTAGTTACCAGTCTGTAATCTTCTTCTTGTGTCCAAAGAAGACGCTTATCGGTTCTACCAACCTCTATGTTGTCGATATTTATATTCTGATTTCTAGGTGCTGGTGATTAGTTGATAGTTCTTCAACCGATGGCGACTTCTCCAAAGGCCTTGGTGGTACAAATGGGCCATAATATGAAGTTCTCCCAAGCAAATGAGAATTTTCAGGAAAATTAAGCTGGTTCTGAAATAGGTTCATGAAGCCAACTGGTGGTACAGGATTTTTATCCCTACAATAGTAAGCAAAATCGAAACCATTTAATTACATTACACAAGTCCCTGGAACTATTTACTGAATGGCAAATGAAAGTAACGATTTACTGAATGGCAAATGAAAGTAACACGATCTTGAGTTCACCATGAACTAAGGACAGAATGAGCAAAATTCTGCTACTCGAGGGAAGAAAACATCACTTGATTGACACATACAACAGGTGACTCTCTGAATACAGAATCCATCATATTAAAGTGACAAAAAGAAAAAAAAAATGTCCTAAAGAAGCAGACATACCAAACAATGTCCTGATTAAGCAGACAATAATTAAATTAGCAGACCAAGCTAGTTTGCTCGGATCACAAGCTATAGAAGCCAAGCTAGTTTGCTCGGACTGCAATAAGCAATGCAAGTAGCAGCATTTTTCTTTCCAGATGTCTCACAGACCTGTTATACAAGCTGCCGGCAGAGTACAAATAACAAATGCATGGAAAGAAAGTATCGCCTGCAGCTGTGTAGATCGAGCTATGTTCCACTTGTGCTGGAGCACAAACAAATCAGAACGAATCAAAATTCTGAAGGAAAAACAGGAAGGAAATGTTACCATTCTGTCGGATCAGATAATGGACCATGCATCCATGGTTGACCTTCAGTCTCCATAGTGAAGGACCTTGGGCGGCCGGAGAAGGGGGAGAAGGTTGGTGTCCCCGGGAAGACTGAGCTGCCGCAAGACCTTGGAGCAGCAGAGAAGGTTGGGTTCCCGCTAGATCTTGGAGCTGCGCCGAATGACGACGCACGGAAGAAGGGGACTTCTTCGTTTCTAGCACCCGTCACCGCCTCCACACCAATCCGGTGCCGCGCCGCCGTCCCGGCTTTTCCACCCCGCGCCGCCGTCCCTACCTTTCCACCTAGCGCCGCCGTTGCGCCCTTCCCGGCCCGCGCCGCCGCCGCCGTTGCGACGAGGTCCGGCGCCGCCAGGGGCGGACCCAAGGGGTAGTCCAGGTGCTTAGCCCAAAAGCCAAACGATTAGGGAGCCTAGGAGGCAATTTTGTGCACCAGAGAAGTCACAACTATTGTTTTGTTTCACGTTCATTCGAGTCTTCCCTCGAGACCTCGTCGGCGGCTCGTGCAAGAGCTCACACCACTCAGCAGACTGCATCCAGATCACAGCGGCGTGGTTCTCTCCAGCTCCCTAGCTACCACTCAGTGTTGGTCGACAATCGCGGACTCAAGCAAGGCCGAAGCGGCGCGTTAGCCCAGTCCGGTCACGCTGCAACACTGGGCTCTCCAGATCCCTAATCATGTATTCAAGTAATCTATAATCTCTCAATTAATCGATAATTTTTGTTCAGATTATTCAAGTTTTTAGTAAATCGTCATGTTTGAAAAGTCACTTGAGCCATCATCAAACTACCAGATCAATTTTTTATTTGTTTCTTGGAACCTTGACCGAAAGAGTTTTTTTCTGCATTGAATCTAGTAAAGGATAAGTCGAGAAATAGAGTGGGTTATGAGCTGTTTAATGATTGTTTGATCACATTTATCAAGCGAGACATCCTCTCTAAATTCAGCAGTAACCACATAATTGAGTCTTTTGTGGCCATGTGGAAGTGCAAGGTGAAGGATCTAGACTAGTTTTGCAATGGTGCACTTTTATTTATGTAAGACCATTTGTGATATTTGAACAGTAAAGCTAAATAACCAAATTTATATTTTTTTTTTCAATTTTTCTAAATATGTGGTAAGAATTTTTTTTGGGAGAGTGAAAATGTTTTTTGAGTGCACACCCAGCAAGAAAATCCTGGGTCCACCACTGGGCGCCGCCTCCGCCTCCTGCTGCTCCGTCCCCATCTCCGATTGCCGACGATATCTTGATTTGCCTGGAGAACTCAGAGAGGGGGTTGATATGGTGCTGGATTAGCGCGCGTGGGAAGATTGGCGTCGAACAATCGCGCCAAATCCACACCAAATCATCCCTCGCCGTCCTCGACTCGAAGCAGGCAGTACAACGCGTAGGCGGGGGTCGTCTCGTCCCTGGGAGCACGAGCAGATGCTGTCGTCTCGCAAGAGGACGGCTCGGCCGTCTCCAAGCCTAGCGGAGGGTGTTTTTGCAAAAAAACAGTCATACAGACGGCACAATTATTAGCGTTGGAGGTGCACTAGGTAACCTTCGGTTTTCTCGTAGTCACAGTAGGGTCATTTGCAGAATTTTGTGAATGTATTACTACACGCAATAACTCCTGGCATGGGCCCTTGGCCACCAGCTAGCCAGCCACACATGCAAGAGCACTCCTAGTAGACTAAACTCTATGTCTCAAGAAATGAAATATATGCCTAGCGCGGCTCGCCCGAGCGGTCAGCGCCGCTGCTCCGGAGCGTTGCTCCCGTGAGCGCGCGCGACGCGGGTTCGAGCGCGCGGTGGCACCGCGGGTACTGTAGCTCGCTACAGTGCCCGCAACACACTGTAGCACCGGTAGCTGAGAGATGCTACGCTGCAGTGCGGAGTAAAAAAATCCCCTCGTCCTCCCCAGGCCAAAGCATAGGTAAAGACTCGCGCCGCAGCTCACAACGGCCAGCTGAGTCCCTGTGTATGGATGGGGAGGGGGTTCGGGGATTTTCTCGGCCTGCGTGAGAAGGCTCTTCTCCTTAAAAAATGCCGTCGGGGGCGGTTCTTCCCCCGGCAGGTCGAGTTTTTTTTAGAAATGAAATATATAATCACGCGCCATGGAATTAGTCGAAACGCGTGCTTGTAAACGAGATGGGCTCGGCGCCAAGCTCAACAACCGGCGTTACATATATACATTGCCCCCGTGTAGTCGCCGCCTAGCTTGTTTCTCGTGCAGTTGACGACGTCGCCGAGATAGACGGACACGTAGCACCGCCAGCGCTGCGTGCTCATGGCTTAACGCCGGCTGCTTTGTCAAGATCGAGGTGAATCGTCCGGCATGATCAGCAACACCGCATCGGCGATCAGAGCGGTGGAAAGAAGCAGAGTAGGGGCACGCTATTTGAACTGGTTGCCAGATGCATGCACCCGGCATTCCACTGCTAGCAGCCGCTGCTGTTGTGCTCTCGCTGAACTCTGCGACGTTAGCAGCACACGCGCGACATAGGCGAAGAGAACGTCTGCTGCTCAGGCGATGTACACGAACGGCGACCATTCATTTTACTTGTCTTTCCAGTGCAACTCGGTCTCGTGTTGGGAGGTCAGCGAGTGCCAAGAAACCAACGCGTGACCGCGAACAGGATCCGGAACAGGCGCAGCCGTGGCAGTCAAAGGGCATGTTCTGCTGTGCCGACCGTCCGGCACGTTATGAATGGCTTGATATGATCTTATCAGAGCCTGGGAGCCCGTACACCAACCCCGGCTGGCATTGCATTGAGCAGCGAGCGTTTCTGGGGATCAGAACCAATACGTGGTACAGCTCGGACTTACTGTAGGACCAGATTGGCTCTACAGGGCACAAAATGCTTTCAAACATCGCCTCTCTGTCCTGGTGCCTCCTAATTCCATACTGGATATATATGCTTACTGCAAGAACAGAGAATAGATTTGTCAAAATTCTGAGGTAGTGATGTCTGTGGTTCCAAATAATTAGCAAGGCATATATAAGGTTCTGGTGTGGGGTATGCAATGCATGTGCCCGACCAGATGGGAACCAGAATGGCCACAACTGCGAATGGTATACCAACCATACCCTTGCTTTATTTTAAGTACGTCCGGTTCATGTCTGCTACATTTATTGGCCTCAAATCTCGCCTGTAAAAAAAGAACTTTTCGCAAAACCCACAAAAAAAAAAAGAAGAGAACATAGTGAAAATGCGTCAGGGTAAGGGAACAAGCAAAATTGCAATGACAATCGGGGTACAGATTCTGATCCAGGGGGTTCTTGGTAAAAAATGTTATAAAATGGAATTATAAAAATTTCTAGGTTGTGTTACTCCATTTATTTTTGAGGATTTGATTCCTCAATAGAGCCATTAGGGTCACGGTGTCCAGTGGATACTCTCTATCTCTTTCCAGGTGTAATGCTACAATTCAAATTGTATATGTAACACGTACAAGGCATTCCAATTTATATGACACATGAATAAAATGGTTGTAATTCCTTCCTGGGAATGGTGCATGATCTGGCATCACGATGAAGGCAACTACCAACTAAATATGGATACACAAGCACTACCACCACTATGCAGTTGTTTGGTGTTGTAGCCTTCGACTCAAAACATTGTTGGCTTCGCATAGAGCTGCGATTTTTTCCTAATGCTCAGGACAAAAACGAGGTACATCTCGCATTAGTTGCTGGACAAGATTGTTTCCACCTGGCACGGGAGACTTTAAGGGCTCGTTCAGTTAGGGCATTCCAAGCCCGGAACGCCATCCATTCCGGCCGGATTAGTCCGGCCATGATTGGAGCCGGGCCGGACACGGAAGCACCGTTCGGTTTTCACTGGGCCGGAACGAAGCATGGGACGGAACAGCCATTCCACCCCACAATCAGCCCGGAATGTGGCCGGGTCCTCTACCCTCCAGAACGAACCAGCGCACGCGAGCGAGAGGCGACGCTGGCGGCGGCGTGGTGACCCGACCCAGCCATGACGCCGATGACGCCGTCCTCAACCCACATCCTCTCTCTCCCGTGTTCTTAATTCCAGTAACTGCGTCGATCTCCTCTTCCTTGTCTTCCTTCCCCTCTTTTCTCCCTCACGCCCTAGGGTTCTTGTTCTTGAGGTTGGCGTGCTCGCGTGCGCTCCGCGCTCGATCTGTCGTGCGATGGTGCGGCGGCGCGACTAGGGGTGGGCGTTCGGGTACGACCGAAATTTAGGTCCGGTCTTTTCGGGTTTTCAGAACTTCGGGTACCCAGAGGTGCTACCCGAATAGGTGCTGAAATATTGGGTAGCCGACAACTTCGGGTACCAAAAATTCGGTTCGGTCTTCGGGTATACCCAAACTACCCAAATATATAGAGCAGTTCACAACAAAGAACAAGTAGTTCACGGATTATACAGTAAGCAATTGCGATTGCGATTTGCATATGTTCTAGATTTACATATTTTGCCAATAGCAGTTACGATCATATCAATGATTAATTGCAGACTAGCAGCTCACGATTAGTACTAGCAGACTAGCAGCTCAAGCAATGTTCAGTGGACTAGCAGCTCACCAATTGCAGAAATCAGAGTTGCAGGCAGTGCAAGATTGACCGGATCGAGGGCCTACATACATTGGAAGATTGGAGAGACTGTATTGATGGGATCCAACTATTTGCAGCATCGGCGACCAGCGGCGGGGCGCAGCCTTGCAGTTCGTCAATCTTGCAGCTCGTCAGTACTTCAGTCCAGCGGCGAGGCGCATGACGCGAGACGAGCAGGGGAGTTGGGGGCCTGGGTGGGCGCAGGGGAGCTTGGCGTGGGGAGCCGGGCGTGGGGAGCTTGGCGTGGGGAGCCGGGCGAGGGGACGCGTGTGGAATCGGAGGAGACGAGGCGAGGTTTACATTGAAGAAATGAAGAGGCGGCGGGCGCAGGAGGCGATGCGGCGTGCGTTTGTGGGCTGTAGATGGGCCGTAGTTGAGGTTAGGGGTGGAGGCATCTGTGGGTTGTCGGGTATTTCGGGTTATCGGGTACCCAACGCTGGCACCCGAAAATGACTCAAAAATATCGGGTACCCGACGCTGGCACCCGATCTACTACCCAAAACCCGGAAATCCGGTTATTTCGGTTCCGGTCTCGGTTTTTTCGGGTTCGGGCTTTCGGTTCCGGTTTATTTGCCCACCCCTAGGCGCGACACAGCCTCAACAACGATGGCGACGCGGCCCTTCCCCGCCCGACATGGCTCCCCTTCTGCGTACATATCGCCGGTAAGCGTCGCTTTAATTCCTCTTCCTTCCCCTTTTCTATCCCTCAGTTCTTGTTTCTTGGTTTGTCTTCTCCGATTTGATTCGATTCGATTCGTGGGAGACTAAGCACAGGTAGCGCCATGGCTGAATCTTGGGTCAACTTGCTCATGAATCAATGTCGTCCGCCATAGCTTTTAGATGTGGTGGACCTAAGTTTTGGTTCTGCAGACGGCGGCGTGCCTTCTTGCGGCTTCTCGCCGGTGCTCTGGAACCCGGCGGCGGACCAGTGAGGCACCCATACAAGAGAAGCCTGTGCCCGCAGCCTCCACTTCCAATGGTAAATGTCTTCTCCCTTCTTCAGAGGCCCAGGCAAAATCGGTGGCTTGCTTCAGACCTCAGCGCCATGGAAATTTGTCTGCACAGGTGAGCACGGGCTTGTCTCTGACGGTCTTTGGATTAGTCTTACCACTAGTTTTGTTACCAAGTACTACACAAGCAATGAATACAGATACGTGTTGTTTTTTGCTTGCCAACAAGTATCGGTAACCTTTCTTTATTTAGTTTCAATGTTATTGATGACATCATTTGTTTTGTTTGAGCCATGTGCAAGACTAAGATTTGGTGGTATGATCATTTGGGTGCTGTACATCTGTTAAATATTCAGTTAAGAATGTTGCTTCCTTTCCTCAGTTTTTTGTCCTGTTGGCTGTTACCATTGGCATGGATCACGTCTCTGACATATGATCGCTATGAACTGAAGCATCCCCATTTATCTTTCACGAATCTGTAGTCTGCAGTCTTTATGCAAGGAGTTCCTTCTTTTTGAGATGTCATGCATATGATTCTGATCCCATTTTCTAAATGCCAAACTGAACTTCATATCAGGTTAGTAAATTCTGTGAGTTGGCCTTTGCAGGCCTGCAGCATATCCTTTGAGGCGAAAAAAATTTCAGAGTTAGAAAAGATGGAAGCATGGAGTAGAAAAATTATTGGGCAATGCTTGTTTTCTTAAGTCTAGCTAGCTGATCATGTCACACTGCTGATACTTGCCACCTAGTTTTCCACTTTTCCAGAGTTTGAGCAAACTGGAACTTGAAAAAAGAATAGCTAAACCTTTTTACTGTGTTCTTGTTTGTTTATTGTTTCTACGTCCAAACCATTCCAGATTGGCAGTTTATTTTTATCCTGTTTGGATGCTCCAATTATAGTTTCAATATGAGTTTCTTTATCAGTAGAAGAGAGCTCCAATTACTTTTATCATGTTTGCTTTCAAAGCATCGACGTTGGCCTGATGCTTCTGCCCTGAAAAATGTTGCAGCAAGTTGCCTGCGCTTGTTGCTTCCACGCGGCAGATGGCATAACTTCATTTCGTAGAAGGCGTCTTCTTATTTTTAGCCTGTTTGATGTGCAGTTTCATTAGAGCATGTGTCTCTAGTCTTTTATCAGTTACCCATGTATTGTATTTTTATAAACATGACATGTGTTAAGCGGTGCACTTTGAACTTCTGCTAACAGCAAGTTTCTTCCTCTTCTCTTTGCTCTAGCTAGTTTGCATAAGACTAATACTTAGTATTTGTTTAGGCCATTTGTTTCCCGACCCAAATGCATTTTAGGATCAGAGAATTTTTTGCAAGTTTATTATCTGAAAAATTTACTACTGCTGCATATTGTTTGTGGTCAGTTTAAAAGAGCTTGACAATAGTTATGGGGTGTTCGTTTCTTTAGGTCTAATTTAGGCCTATTAGAATCTTGTCATTTAGAGGTATTAAATAAAGTCTAATTAAAAAACTAACTGCAGAACCTTATACTAATTTGCGAGACGAATCTAATAAAGGTAGTTAAGCCGTGATTAGACGATGGTTACTGTAGTATCACTGTAGCGAAACATAGATTAATTAGGCTCATTAGATTCGTCTCGCAAATTAGCGCACATCTGTAAAAAGGATTTATAATTAGACATATTTAAGACGCCTAAACAATAAGATTAGTTTTGATGTGACCTTTAGGCCTAAAGAAACGAACACCTCCTTAATTGGCCATCATTACCCTCTCGCTGTTTAAATATGTACTTCATTTACTGCAGGAACGAATTTTTTAAATCAAGTTACCATTGTTATCTTTCTTTATTTGGTTTCAATATTATTGATGACATCTGTTGGGATTTTCATCTCCGAACATGAGAGAACATGGAATAGGCAAAGAGGACATAGAGGAATAAGGAAGAGGATAGGGATAAATACCGAAGAGGAGAGAGCACGTGAGCAAATGTCCAAAAGTCCCCTCCCCCAAGCCCTTGGGCTCTATTTATAGGGGAGGTGGGATGGCTCTTCTCATTTATGCCATTGGTGGGGATAAATATTACAGATAAGTCTTTAGACTTTACGAAAGAGGTTCCTAGATGCTAAAATGAAGTCCGTAAACCATACAAAAGAGCCATAAACCTACATGTTGGCATCTTTATACAAAATGGGGTGTCCTAGCCTATGGTACATATGGCGATCCCCAACAACATCTTTGTTATGTTTTGTTTCAGCCCTGTGCAAGACGTTTGGAATGACAGAATATCAAGCAGTTCTATGTGCATTTGGGCAAGGAAGATCAAAATTTTGAAATGTTCTAGCTGCTAATAAAGATGAATTAACAAGTTACGTTCTAGCTGTTCTGAATCCAGCAAATGTATTTAATTTCAATTTATTTATCAGGGCTATTGTACTGACCATTGTATTTTCCATTGTATTTTTAGTAACTTGCTTTTGAGTAACGATGATGATTAAGCAAGTATAAACATTAGATTTGGCCATTGGACTGTCCTTGTATATTCAGTGTTGCTTGATGATGGATTGCGCTGGAGCATGGAGTGAATTTTCGTTCCTGTCCAACCGAACAAGCTTTTGTGGGGCATGAATTATTACTGGACACACAGGAACCATCAGACCAGGATCGAGTGAATCAAGTGAATTCACTCATTCCTGCTTCTGGAACTAATCAGCCCATGAATGAAAACTGGTGCTGCCGAACGAGCCCTAAGGCATCGTCCCTGATTCCTGGCGCCTCCTAATTCCATACTTTAAGTGCCAGTGGGTGTATATATGATGTCTCCTTGTCCAAGATTAAACAGGAAGGTTTTGCTTAACTTCTCCGTTTATGGTTGCCAATAAAGGTTTAGGGTTTAGGGTTTAGGGTCTATAACTCTCACAAGGGCACCACCAGACCATTGTTTTCTTCCATTTTTATTACAGAAGACCATTATTTTTGTATTTTTTATGCTAAGCCATTGGCCTGGACAAACAAACGGAACGAAAGCACATCCTCTTTCTGGACCTTGAAATCCATCTGGATATTCAAACAAAAATTTCTGGTTCCTCCCATTCATATTTCCGGTGCCTCCTAATTCCATACTGGATATATACGCTTAGTGCAAGAACAGATAATAGATTTCTCAAAATTCTGAGGTAGTGATGTTTCAGTCCAGCGGTCTGTGTTTTCAAATAATTAGCAAGGCACATATATAAGGTTCTGGTGTGGGGTATGCACTAGTCTCACAATGCATGTGCCCGATCAGATGGGAACCAGAATGGCCAAGCACGCAGCGAATGGCAGTATACCAACCATACCGCTGCATTATTATGTACGTTCATCTCATGTCTGCTACATTTATTGGCCACAAATCTTGCCTGTAACAAAAGAGAACTTCTCGCAAAACCCAAAGGAGAAAAAAAAACCAGAAAGGGAACAAGAAACATTGCTATGACAATCGGAGTACTGATTCTGATCCAAGGGGTTCTTCGTAAGAAATGGTATAAAAAGGAATTATAAAAAATTTCTAGGTTTTATTACACCATATATTTTTGAGGATTTGATTCACCTAATAGAGCCATTATGGGTTGGGGGTGTCCAGCGGACATTCTCTATATCTTTTCAGGTGTAACACTACAATTCGAATTGTATAACACGTGCAACCATTCCAATTCATATGACACATGAATAAAATGGTTGTAATTCTGCTTGGGAATATTGCATGGTCTGGCTTCACACAATGAAGGCAATTACCAACTACCATAACTCTCAAGTAACGTCTCGCTTTCCGAGCCAGGCCCGCTTACACCTAGCATCTCTCTAGGATCTCAAGACTTCCATCACAGACCAACACAAGTCTTTTCTGCTCACTTTGTCTTCACTCGTGCTGTCACATCCGGTTTTAAGGCTAAAACCGAATGCTCATCTATATGTGTGCCAGGATCAAGTTTCACACATATAGGACAAAGTAAAGTAAAACATGTGACCAATGTCATAATTCTATCGTACAATATTAAAATAAATGTCTCAAAGACTAAAATAATACAAACGCTAGCGGAAGACTCCATAACGCCACAGGCAGTTGACTGAGGGTTCCACAAGCTTAAGTCTTCTCCATCGTCTTCAAAGTGGGCAATCTTCATTCTCTGAGCAGCATTTAATAATTGTGGAGGAAATAACAAGTGTGAGTACATATCGTACTTCGCAAGTGTAGGAAAAGATGACATGTAAGGTTCAATAGAAGAAAGGCTGATACATGGTTTAAAGCAGAAAGCAACTATAACTATGACACTTATTAATGCACCTATATGACTAGATGTGATACCCAAAACCCAACAGTAATAAACTTTACAAGTTAACCACTTGTAGCAAATGGATTAGCCACCCAAAACCATACTGCAAGTTACCCAGTCATAGTATCCAAACTGAAACCATACTGCAAGTTACCCACTCACAGTATCAAAACCGGTTACCCACCAGTTCCAACCATCCATGGCTCCTACCCGGAGACCATCCATACCAAACCAACCAAAGCCACTAATCATGTGAGGATCCAGACCGCTCATGACTGTGAGAACGGCTGTTATAACAGTTTTACTTCTCTGCAGAAGTGCACAACTTTACCCACATAGTGGTGATTTCGTCACTATTCAGCGACTAAAGTCTCCATGTTGCCATATTCACACTACCAAGGTGTGAGGCCAAGAGATCACCACATGGTCTTTCAAAGTGCTTCCCAGCCTGCTAACACCCCGCTAAGGTTTCACTACTGTCAGTACCCCTACAACAGTAGCCCTCTCTGGCGCCATGGCTAGGAGTCCATCACCTTAGCTTAGAAGTAACCCTTCCTTGCTCTTACCATGAATGCAAGCAAAACTGAGAAGACAACAAATACTTGACCAAGTCTACCATATCAACCCTATGCTTTGCGCTGTTGTCTCGGGTTGTCGCTCCTCGAACCAGTCCTTATGATCACAAGCAGGTACTACCCACAAACCAACAGTACCATAACAGGCACCCGTGCATACCCGCACAACCACCAACATCCTCCTCCTTGGATCAACCAAAGTACCAAGTTGCTAACAAAATTAACCGGTTTGTGATCATTATGTTGAAGTAAACCATTAGCCAAAATTATTAGTCAAGATTATTATCCATCTCAAGACAGCAAACTAAGCATGACCTACCCATCCATTACTATCATTTACCATAACCCGGCGACAAGGAATAATATAGAACAGGATAATGACACATAGGATTCAAATTAAACGCAATGCATGTCTAAACTAGAGAGAGAAAGCATATAGGTCCAGAATGCGTCAAGGGCACTTGCCTTAAAAGAAGTGTTGCTGCTCAGAGTCTTCAATATATTGATCTTTGCCATGAAGTTCTCGAAACGCGCACACTCTATTAAACGATAACATGCAAATAACACAGATACAAACAATAAGAAACAGTACATCAAACAGTAACAAGAGACTACAAAAACCGTACCAAAAGATAGTACTCGTCGCTACGATCGCGTGAGCGCAAGAATCACTAAAAACGGAGTTAAGAGCAAAAAGTTACGATACTTTGAAGTTTAGGGACTAAAACATTAAAACAGAAAGTTTTAGGGACTTATATGCAAATAAGAAAAAGATCAGGGCCTAAAGTTTAAATGTTTTGGACCAAAACATAAATCACGGAAAGCTCAGGGTGGTTTCTGCAAAAAGGCAGGAGTTAAACATAATTTTTATAAAAGGCTAGGGCTTAACTGTAAAGTTGTCTTTTCTGGAATGATTTTTCTACTGGAAAAGGCTGATTACTGCGCAAACGTGACATCGTGCTGATGGAACGAATTAAAACAAACTGGAAAAACCTGTGAACCGGGTCTACCATTTTGTGGACCGCCCAGGGTGGCCCCGTCCATGGTCCACGGTAGACCAGAGGCTGGAGGCGGGCGGCGCTGGCAACGGACGCGGCGGTGGCTCGCCGGAGAATGGCCGCGGCGGCACTCCCGGGCTCGGAAACTCGCCGCGAGGGGCTTGAAGGCACTGAGGAGTCGCGTGGAACCCATCAAGGTGGTCGCGCGGGGTCGGGGCAGACTGCGGCAATGGTGTGGCTCGACGATGGTTCGACGGCAGCGACGGGGATTGGCTTCGGGGCGTCGGGATGCTTCAAGAATGAGCGCAGAAGAGGCGGCGCATCATGGAGAAGAGCTTCGCACTGACTGCGGCCTCCGAGGAAGTGTCCTTGGGCGTTGCTTCGAGCACGGGACGACGGCAATGGCGATGAGAGGCTAGGGTTAGGGATGTCGGGGCACTGCGGAATGGGAGAAGGGGAGAGGAGGGACGTGGGTTTTATAGCGGCCGAGGGGGCGCCTGGCGGAGACGCGACCACTCGCGGAAGGGCGGCGCATCGGCGCAGCGGCGGTGGTTAGCGACGGCGTCGAGGCGTTTCGCGAGGAAGAAGGCGGCTGGCGGTTGGCTGAGCCGTGGCGGGCGCACGTTGCTGGGCCGTGGGGGAGAGGAGAACATGGGCCGCACGGGAGAGAAGGGAAAAGGCCCAAGCGGAAGGGAAAAGAAGAAGGGCCGCAAGGGAAGAAAGAAAGGCGGCCCAAGAGGGAGAGAAAATGAAGAGAAAAAGGAGAAAAAGATGCTGGGCCAGGAAGGTTTCAGCCCAGGGTCCGGCTGAGGTTTCTTTCATTCTTTTCTATTTCTATTTCCTAGAGCGAAAGGACGTGTAGCCTAGTGGTTACAAGAGTTTTAGTAGCACCTGAAGTCTTGGGTTCGACTCCCTGTGGGAGCGAATTTCTAAGGTGAAAGGATCAAGGGCACCGAGAGGGGGGGGGGGGGGGGGGGGGGGGGGGGGTGAATCGGTGTCCCAATAATTTCTCCCAAACGTACTTAAGGCGTGAAGCTAGCAAGACTAGATATGGTGATGACAAGAAGCTAGCGATGCGCGCACACAATCTAGTCTAGCATAGAGCAACACCCTAACAATCAATTCTACTAAGAAAACAAGAGACAACTTATCAAGCAATTCTACTAGCACATAAGTAAATGCGGAAGCGTAAATGCTAGTAAGTAAAGGAGATAGAGATAGGAATGCTCATGATTTTTCCCGTGGTCTCGGAAGGATGGCGCCTTCCCCTACTCCACTTTGGGTCACTCCCGTTGGAGTCTCGACCCCGTCCCTCCGCTCGATGGCGATCCCTCCTAGAGCACACTTCATCCTCCGAGTGAAGTCGCTGGCGTGTCCCGCCGGGCTCTCTCCCGGGTACTCTTCCTGAGGTAAGGCTCCGCACTTGATGCGTGCGAAAGGACGCTCCACTAGTGATGCTTCTTTCGCACTGGAAGCTTCAAGACCGTGTACAAACTTGTGTCGGCTTCCACAATCTCCTTGGACAGCTCAACACCGACGCCTAACCGGTCTAGGCCTTGCCATAGACCAAGAGTAACAAACCGAAGTGACTCTCTCAAGCTCACACTAGCCTAGAGATCAAGTGGATGCAATTGCTACTCTCTCAAGCATTAGGATCACTCCAAATCCTTCACAAGTGCTTCTCTCCCTTGCTCTTGGCTTCCTCTGATTTTCCTGTACTCCAACAATGGCCAAGAGACCCCTCAAGGGGCGAGCAACTAACTATTTATAAGGACAGCCGTTGCCCAAAAGTGCCTAGGAAATATAAGGACCGTACTATGGACCGTACCGTCCGGTCCATTTCTGACCGTACCGTCCGGTCCTCATTTCCAGGCGATTCTCTATTTCTTCTCTGTCTGAACATCTCCAATGAAGACCGTACGGTCCGGTCCCTAGGACCGTACCGTCCGGTCAATAGTCCGGTCTTCATTTCTTTGACTTCCAGAAACTTCAGCTTCTCTGTCTGGAATCCCTCTGATGACCGTACCATACGGTCCCATGACCGTACCGTCCGGTCAATGCTACGGTCTTCATTTTCTCAGCATCCCGAGACTTCACTTCTCTGTCTGGATCTTCAATGAAGACCGTACCATACGGTCCCTAGGACCGTACTATCCGGTCTCTTCTGCTTGAGCTGAAAACTTGATCCACTTCTTGATCCTTGCTTCCAACTTCTTCATTCTTGGTTCCTCTTCTTCTCTTCAGCCACCCTAGCCCTCAAGAGACTCACAATGCATCCATATGATCTCTAACCTAGTGTGCTCTGAGAGAACCAATTCGATCCCTCTTGATAGTTCGGTTTTTCCTATGGACTCAAGCTAACATCTACACCAAGCCAACGCTTGCTTGGTTCTATAATGTCCTTAGCCTTGATCCATCTTCAACCTTGACTCCATCAAGTTCTCGATCCGAATTGTCGAGGTAACCAATCACCAAGTCATCGATAAAGATAGAGTTTGTGAGACGACGCTTCCTTGACATGACCATTTGAATATCCTACATGGAAATGTTAGTCACATCAATATGGTTACCCAATCACCAAAACAATCATACCTTTGGGGTTTCCGAACTCCAATGGTCATGAAGCTTACAATCTCCCCCTTTTTGGTGATTGGTGACAACACATATCATAGGATAAAGAATGGAACGCGCAAGAGTGATCGAGAAGATTGGATATAAAAGAGAAGTAAGTAAAACGGATATCAAGGTTGTCATAGCTCAAAAGTATTGTTGGCGTTTCTTACGCACAGAGATAAATATCAACTCCGCAAGCGCACGGAACACCGTTGTAGCATTTCACCCAGGAGTATTCCAAGGATATCGTATTTATATTTTCATCAAGGAAGCAGGGCTAAGAATATCATGAATTAACAACGAAACATCTATTATTTATAACTTGCAAACTAGACCAAAGCATGGGTAAAGATGAAAGATATGATGGGTGGCAACCAAACACACGCAAGGATTCTATATGAAGATAAAGAGATAGAACTAGTCAACTGGGAGGACAACGAGAAGGAGGGTATCAGCCTAGGGGTTACAAATATCTATTTAAGCTTTCATTACAGATACATTCAAGCGCATCGGGGCACGGCCGCCGCCGAGACACGCAACTCGGAAACTAAGTTTAACGTATCCAGGCAACAGACCGCGTCTAGGCCCTACCTGTCCAACCCGGACGTGGTGGATCACAGAGACCGGTGTAGCTGTCACATACACTCGCGGCTACCATCCTCCGTGGGGTTGGGTGCACACTCACGCCTAGGAATAATTCCTTGAACCATACAAGCAACTATCCTAGATAACTTACTCCAACGTAAAAGAGCAAGCCAACCATGCATAACAAATCTATGTGGATTGTGTAAGCATTTGCGGTGCAAACAATCCATGCAGATAGACCTATCATACACAGACGTGGAACCAACACAAGAATTTCTCTATAATTATCACTTAAATAAATAAATGTAAACTAAAAGAAA
The DNA here is from genome assembly GCA_012490785.1 of Eragrostis nindensis. Lineage (NCBI taxonomy): Eukaryota > Viridiplantae > Streptophyta > Magnoliopsida > Poales > Poaceae > Eragrostis > Eragrostis nindensis. The sequence continues at coordinate 1,660,375 of JAAXCT010000011.1, read as the reverse complement.
AACTAAAATAAATAAATAAGAAAATAAAGAAATAGGGAAAATAATTATATTAACTAATATCAAAAAGAAAAGATACAAGAGAGCTTTACCCAATATCCGAAGAAAACTCCGGAACTCCGAGGGAAGCTCTCACTTCTACTCTAACTCCCATGACCAACTAGCCTACTCTAAACTACACAAGTGGAATGATCTTCCATGAGAAAGAGCGTGACCCTACATTGGATCTTCTCTTCTCAAGTGTGATGGTGCTGGTTAGAGTGAGGGGAGGGGTCCCATATTTATAGTGGAGTTGCCTTAGGAGAGTGGAGAAGGTCTTGGAGCATTTCGTGGAATATTCCCTTCTTGCCGACGTCCCCTGGCTTGGCCGGCGTGTCAAGTGACTTGTCACCGACTCTGGAACCGACTGGAGGAAGATTGAGGCGGTTGGAGATTAAGTTGGGCCGGCCGGCCAGGTGTTTGGGCCGGCCGGCCAGCTTTTTTCAGATTTTCCTCCAATCTTGCGCGAGGCATAACTCCTGCTTCCGAACTCCGAATTGGGTGATCCAAAAGCCCATTTTGACTATCTTGACGAGGGCTTTGACATGGAGGGATCAAATTTGTGATTTGAATAATTATTTCTTGATGTCCAAGTCATTCCTTATTTCTTGCGTCGAATGTCGTCGAGATGTCAGAGCAGGACCTTGTTTATCTTGTGCTTTTTGTATATTTGCTTTTTATCCATGATTGTAAGCACAATTGCACCAATATTCCTATGTACCTTGCAAAACAAGATCACATCCAAAACTTGTGGAACTTTATAAGTTTAATGCATAAAACATTGGTGCATACCTTTTAGTCGCCGATAAGTTGACGGTCATTTTATGATTTAGTGGCCGTCAACACCTCCCCAAGCTTAAACTTTGCTCGTCCCGAGCAAACTCAAAACTTAAGTATCGGCGGGTCAGTAGTTACAAAGAAAGCGCCCCATGGGTAATAAGGATGCAACAACGTACTCCCTAAATGGTGGTAAGTATACAAGAGGACGGAATATTCACGAGTGTTGCACATGTGTGGGGCGTGTATGCTTCACCTTGTCATATAGCATTGAAGATTAGAACAGCACTTTTGGACGAGTCAAACAATTTTTAACAGGTGTATGTCCAGAGTTTTTATGTGCTGCAAGACAAGGTAAAAAAATTCTCCTTTGTTTGGTTCACACTTCCCCTCTCCCTCTTATGAGGCTATTCCTACAAAGCTTCACTCATTCCTACCTTCTACTAGATAAGGCTTTTATATGGAGCTTGGTAAGGAATGCACAAATGTCATGCATATGTTGTAAAGCTAAAGAATAAAGCTTAAGAGACATAGCAACTCCTTGTATTCCGGTCATAGGGAAAATTGTGATGGAGGGGGAGAAGATGAACTCACACTTATGGAAGGGGGTTTTGAAAACTTTGGTCCTTTTATTCTGCTCAAGATGTTTATGATAAGAACCATGTAGCCTTTTATTTTGGGATGCAACCATGGATCTCTTTTTTTTTCTCTCTTTTTTTTTAATACTTCATGGTGCATGAGGCTATAACTTTTGCATGGTTCGTAAAAATTTTTGAAATATTCTTGAGCCTTTTTGAATGGACCAAAAGTTTTGCAAATGTAGGAAGATGCTTGGTCGATTTTCCAAACATTTCCCTTTTTTTTTTGTGGAAAGAAAAACAAGAACACACGCGAAGGAGTTTATGACCGGAAAAAGGAGTACTTACTCTCAAAAGCATTTAAACCTTAACTAAACTCAACGCATGAACAATTGGCTATGAGTGGGGCTATTTTGAGTATTATCATGATATGGCTCTGGTAGGTAAATAAATCCTCACAAGGGAAGTGTTCCAAAACGAAAGGTTTTTAGGTACTTGCAGCAATTAAAATGAAAACATCTCTGGACTTTCACCATGCTAAGAAATTGCAACAAGTCCTAATCATGCCATATCATAATCCACAATGCTTAGACTTGGTGTGATGTATGCAACCCACAAAAATGTAGCAACACTAGTGATGTGGCTATGCTCGAGTATAAATAACACACATGTCAGGAGTAGAGGTTGCATCAATGCGACACAAGGGGAGCAATCATGTAACTAATCATCATTTCCTTTAAGTGCAGCATTCACCAATATTCTAGCATTTTATTCGAAACAGGGAGTATTTTATTGATCGATAGGGATACTTACCTGGGGGTCCTCCCCAAGCTTGAGTCTTCGCAAGACTTAAGCTTGAATAGGCCACTTCCTCCATTCTTCTTGTGTCTGGCGGTCCCTCCCCAAGCTTAGCTCTTGCAACTATGTGTAAAGCTAAGCGATTAAATCTTTTCATTCGGAAGCACTGGGTCCGCCTTGTTGGTTTCTTCTTCTTGATTGTGCGCCTTTCATGTTGCCTGATGGACTTGGTTTGCTCTCAGAAAGATCCTGCATTGGTTAGTACAAAACCATTCGTCTACATCGCACATATTTCTATAGTTCCATTAATCAACCTAGACACCACGTCTAATTCGATCAATTATGTGAGGAGAGCAGAGGATATCATACTCTTCTTCTGTCATGAAAGCATCATAGAGGCATGTGTTTTTCTGTTGTTCAAATGGACACCGGGCATAATCTAAAAAGACCATAGACACAGAAGTGCCGCACCCAAGCAACAGAAAACAAATGTAGCATTTGATTTATAACTAACATCTCAACCAATACCCATGTATAAAAAGGAACTTTAGGAGCAAGGGTATGGTAAAAAAAAATGCAGCATATTTTTATCAGAGAGCGATTCAATGTTCTGTTGCATTGACAAAGTAAAGAACCATTCAGGCAGCATTATTATTATATTTTATTTTATTTTATTTTATTTTATTTATTTTTATTTTTTTTTGAAAGGAGTAGGTATATGACAAGGAAACAAGAAATAAATACGTTGCTTACCTGGCGGTTCCTCCCCAAGCTTAGCCTTTGCAATCGAATGCAAGGCTAAGCTTTTAGATTTCTGCATTGAATATCTTGGACCCGCCACATATGTTTCCTTTTTCCTGTCATAAAAATCCAACCTTTCTTGCAAAATCCCTCGCCTATGATTGAGCACTCGGGTTTTTTTTTTCAAAATCCCCACGCTTATGATTGGGTGCTCGGGTTCTCTTCTTTTCGTTTTTGTTGAAAGCCCGAGGGCTATGATTGGGCACTCGGGTTTTTTTTTTTAAATGCAGCGGGGTGGGATGGAGGGAAAACAAACATGCTGATGGATTGAAAAGAAAAACAATGCAGATGTGATGGCGGTATGCTCAAAAGTAGTGCAGGTGGATGCTTAGGCTAGCAGCAAATTAATCATAACAGATAATCAATGTCAATCATAGATATCTTAAACCGTTCGATCCCCGGCAACGGCGCCAGAAATGCTTGTTGGCGTTTCTTACGCGCAGAGATAAATATCAACTCCGCAAGCGCACGGAACACCGTTGTAGCATTTCACCCAGGAGTATTCCAAGGGTTTCGTATTTATATTTTCCCCAGGGAAGCAGGGCTAAGAATATCATGAATTAACAAGGAAACATCTAGTATTTATAACTTGCAAACTAGACCAAAGCATGGGTAAAGATGAAAGATATGATGGGTGGCAACCAAATACACGCAAGGATTCCATATGAAGATAAAGAGATAGAACTAGTCAACTGGGAGGACAACGAGAAGAAGGGTATCAGCCTATGGGTTACAAATATCTATTTAAGCTTTTATTACAGATACATTCAAGCGCATCGGGGCACGGCCGCCGCCGAGACACGCAACTCGGAAACTAAGTTCAACGTATCCAGGCAACGGACCGCGTCTGGGCCCTACCTGTCCAACCCGGACGTGGTGGATTACAGAGACCGGTGTAGCTGTCACATACACTCGCGGCTACCATCCTCCGTGGGGTTAGGTGCACACTCACGCATAGGAAATTCCTTGAACCATACAAGCAACTATCCTAGATAACTTACTCCAACGTAAAAGAGCAAGCCAACCATGCATAACAAATCTATGTGGATTGTGTAAGCATTTGCGGTGCAAACAACCCATGCAGATAGACCTATCATACACAGACGTGGAACCAACACAAGAATTTCTCTATAATTATCACTTAAATAAATAAATGTAAACTAAAAGAAAAACTAAAATAAATAAATAAGAAAATAAAGAAATAGGGAAAATAATTATATTAACTAATATCAAAAAGAAAAGATACAAGAGAGCTTTACCCAATATCCGAAGAAAACTCCGGAACTCCGAGGGAAGCTCTCACTTCTACTCTAACTCCCATGACCAACTAGCCTACTCTAAACTACACAAGTGGAATGATCTTCCATGAGAAAGAGCGTGACCCTACATTGGATCTTCTCTTCTCAAGTGTGATGGTGCAGGTTGGAGTGAGGGGAGGGATCCTCTATTTATAGTGGAGTTGCCTTGGGAGAGTGGAGAAGGTCTTGGAGCATTTCGTGGAATATTCCCTTCTTGCCGACGTCCCCTGGCTTGGCCGGCGTGTCAAGTGACTTGTCACCGACTCTGGAACCGACTGGAGGAAGATTGAGGCGGTTGGAGATTAAGTTGGGCCGGCCAGCCAGGTGTTTGGGCCGGCTGTCCAGCTTTTTTCTGATTTTCCTCCAATCTTGCGCGAGGCATAACTCCTGCTCCCGAACTCCGAATTGGGTGATCAAAAAGCCTATTTTGACTATCTTGATGAGGGCTTTGACATGGAGGGATCAAATTTGTGATTTGAATAATTATTTCTTGATGTCCAAGTCATTCCTTATTTCTTGCGTCGAATGTCGTCGAGATGTCGGAGCAGGACCTTGTTTATCTTGTGCTTTTTGTATATTTGCTTTTTATCCATGATTGTAAGCACAATTGCACCAATATTCCTATGTACCTTGCAAAATAAGGTCACATCCAAAACTTGTGGAACTTTATTAGTTTAATGCATAAAACATTGGTGCATACCTTTTATTCGCCGATAAGTTGACGGTCATTTTATGATTTAGTGGCCGTCAACAAGTATCACCTGCAAAATAGAGTTAAAGCATATGGGTGATATATATGGAATAAAAACAAGAGCTATGACAGCAACACTTGTGATGATAAGTTTATAAGATATTTCTGCAAAAGCAAGTGAGTGCACATATCATCACAAAAAGAGGAAACCTGGCAAGATAGATACAAGGGAGCACATCCAGGTTAGCATACAAAAACTCAGAGCAATATACAAGATATAGATAACGAGCAAGTGTATGAAACGAAACCAAGTGCATTCTTGATGAGCTAAACACCAGCAAAAGAAATCCAAGCTCAACAAGAACCACGAAGTACCAAAAGAATATACAAACAAAGTCGCAAAGGGTCTCCCCCTAGACAAAGACTAAAGACTCTCTCACACTCCCCCTGTACATGAGATCACTCCACTACTCCCCCTAGACCTATACAAGATCTCTCTCCCCCATTGGCACCAATGACCAAAAAAGGGAGAAAGAAAGAGAAAGACTGCTGTCCTACGCATCGGAGGCTGGAGGAGGTGGTGCAGCAGTAGTGGTCACTGTAGGCTCTGAAGCTGAGGTAGTGTCCTGCTGCTGTAGCTGCTGCTGCTGCTACTGCTCTGGAGGAGGGTCTGTGTGCTCATCAACTCGAGGTGGTGAAGGAGTCCTGGGAGGCTCTGTCTGCTCCACTGGTGCTGTCTCTACTGTAGTAGACGCCAACTCTGCCTGTGTAGCTGTCAACACTGAGTCGATCTGAATGGAGGCAGTCTGGGCTACTGTGTCGAAGTCTAGAGTACGAGCTGGCAGTGGTGACACAAAGAACGGACTCGTCAGCTGTAGCGGTGAAAAGCTCGGAGCTGTGGTAGCTAGAAGTGCTGACGGTGTCATGAGAGGTCCAGTGAAGACTGGTACTGGTGTGAAGGTCCTGCCTCTCCTGCCAAACCAGCGAACGTGGACGTCGACGGTCCCACCATAGGTGCACCAACAGGTGAGATGGGAGCCGTGAGTAAGGTGCTGAAGTACTGTCCCTGGCTGGCTGACTGTCCTGCCTGTGCCTGAGCAAACTACTGCTGCTGCTGAAACTTTATCGTATTCGGTGGCAGCACACCTGGGAAAGTAATAGGAGGGAACGACAGAAGACCGGGTACAGCTTATCCAAAGAGATGTAGAGTCTGAGCAACCATCTCAAAGCCTGTGAACATCGAGGACAGACCAGTAGCCATCTCCCTCTGAGTAAGAATCATGCTGTCCAGCATCTGTCGATCCCTGTCCCTGTCCTCTCTCTGACTCCGGAGCTCTCTGCGGATCTCTGCTAGCTCTGCGTGTAGTAGCGAGTCTGTCTGTGCTGGAGCTGTAGCAGAGGCTGAAGGTCTAGCATCCGGTGTCACGTCCTCAGGAATGGACTCCAACTGACTACCTGTCTCTATATGCTGCTCTGTCTCGGTAGCTGTGTCACCTAGCCTCTGTGAAGAACTCCCCTGTGAAGCTGACTCCCGTGCAGCAACCTGTCTATCGGAGGAAGGAAGGGGTGTGTAAGCTGTGGTCACCTTGGGCAGGTGATCGTACTCCTCCTGAGTCAACAACAGTAGCCTCCTCAGAATATAGGAAATTAAAGGTCCAAAGGCTAAGTGTCTTGCAGCAATGCTCTCGGCAATAACATCCTCCATCTGGCACAAAATCAAGTCCACCAAGTCAAATCCCCTGTGCCTCAACATCAACATGACGATCCACTGTGCAAGGATAGAGAACTGATCCTTGTATCCACTCCTGGGAACAATGGTCCTGCACAGTATGCTCCTGAGAACTCTGCCCTGTGTGTGAGTCTGGTGTGAGCTCGGCTGAAGTTCTCCGGATGAGGTGGTGGGAAGGCAATGCTCATATCGTCGTCACTCGGCAAGTGCCCCCCAAGAGGTCTACGGGGAGGCTCCATCCCTCTGTGAGCAAGCTCAAACACTCTGGTCTCGTACTGGATGGTCTCGAGTGCCTCCACGAGGTTCTCCCTCGTCACTCTGTGGGGCTGCCCTCTGAGCATGAATCAAATGGCTGAACGGTCTGAAGCAATCCACAACGAAGCATAGAAATCCATCACTATATCATAATCCCATCTCATAGGTGCAGTGATGATCTCCTCAAGGTCCGGGATATAGGACAAGTGCTGAGTGAAATCTGTCCCGGCACCTCTGGTGGCAGCCTGTATGCTGCAGTGCTGGTGGGTGATAAAGAGCTTCTCAGCTCCACCAGTGTGCAGTCTGCTCCTCAGTCCTGCTGCAATCCTCTGCTGAAGTAAGGTCCAAAAACGGCCTCCAGCTGCTAGGTCTCTCCTGGCAGGTACCCAATTCTCCTCTGCAACTCTCCTGAACTTCTTGAGGACGGGGCCTGACAGCCTGAGAGCGTCCTCAACAAGAACCTCTGTGAGGGAGGCACTCCTGCTAAGTGCACAGAACCTCTCTCTCATCCTCTGCCTGTCAGCCTCAGTGACCTCTGGAGGTCCGTCACCAGAGCTAGAAGAACTCTCCACCTCCTCTGCCTCTGGCTGCTGCTGCGCGGTCCTCGACGTACCAACCTCACGGGTGGATGGAGTTCGCTGCACTGTAGCTCTAGGTCTGGAAGACCTCCTCGCTGTCTCCCCCTGTCCTCCTGCAGCTATGTCCTCGATCCGGAACCCTGTGTCTCTGCGAGTAGGTAGGTCCACTGCTGCTGCCCTGAGAGCCTGGTCCCACTCATGATCACCGGTCCTCTGCTTCTTCTTCGGCGGTGGATCTGGAGCCATGGCCTTTCCCTTGTCACAGTCACCTCTGCCCCTGCCTCTGCCTCTGCCTCCTGCCATCTCTGCTGACTGGACTGCAGACAAGATAGGGCGAGTGGGCTTGGCTCCCCAACCCGTCCACTGACAAGCTGACTGCCAAAGATAGGATCAAGGGCTTGGCCCTAAATCCGTCCACTGACTCTGCACTGCTGTCAACTGCCCGACTGTCCACTGACCACTGCCACTGCACGATAGGAATAAGACAGGGTATATGAGTATAGAGTAACCTACTATAATCTATAAGCAAGAATCGTAGGTAAGCACATAAATCTAGATGAAGTCCTAGCGCAGAGATGAAGGACACAATGCCGGCAAATATGCAATAGGGAACTACGGCATTGTCGATTATCGGTGAGGATCAACTAGTGTACATAAATCATATGCAATAGACTCAATGTACCACTAATCGAGGAAATGTACTAAGTGTCGAGCTAGTGGATATGGTATGAACACGATATCAACACAAAGTGAACAACTACCAACATGTCATAGATAAAAGAAGTGTAATACTCGAACACTATGTCATATGGTAAGACAATGACCTAAATTGCATTAAAGCTGATCGAAATTTACCACAAATGCAATAAGGTTCGATTTTTGGAGCGATTATCTAGGGATTTAATCGATGAAGGAACGAATGGCTCAAAACCTAGAGATGGAATCGAAATCGAATTACTGTGCAATCAATTTGATCCCTAGTGTCTCACCAGAGCAATCGAATCGATGATCGTCGGAGTGATGGTGCTCAGGTCCGGTGAGGCGCCGGGGAAGAAGGAGCTCGACAAGCGAGATGGGGATGAGCAGCAGCTGCGCGGTGGAGAAGCTCCTTGGCCGAGAGCACGTCGATGGCGGCGTCATTGTCCTCGGCTCCGGCACGGTGGCGGCGCACGGTGAGGTGGAGTGGCGGCGGTTTGGTGATGCGGCGGCAAGGCGCGGCGCTAGGGTTTGCAGTGGGAGCGCTGGCGCGTGGGTGTGTTGAAGCTCGTCGGCGCGCGGTGGCGGTGGAGCTCGTCGGCTAGGAGCACGACGGCGGCGGCTGGTCGGCGTACGGCGGAGCGCGATCGCGGGAAGGGCGAGATGGAGCGGAAGCGCGAACGGCGGCGGTGTTTTGTGGGGGAAGATGCACAGTAACCCGGAATCAATCTGTTGGTCAGGTTAAGTTTTGAATTGACGGCCGAGATCGACTCGATCCGGAATCAACGGATGGGATTGGAGATGATCTCCCGATGAACTGACCAGACCGTATGGTACGGTCCTAGAGATCGTACGGTACGGTCTCCTTCTTACCCCTGACAGTCTTCTATAGAGACCGTATGGTACGGTCATCAGGACCGTATGGTCCGGTCTTCATTCTGCCTCAGGGTTTAAAGGAACTCGTGCAAAAGCACACCGTATAGTACGGTCTCTATGATCGTATGGTACGGTCTAGTCCAGAAAAGCTGATTTTCAAGGAATTTCCTTCTAAGTCCAAGTTTCTCACACAAAAACCAAATAAACACCAAACATGGACTAGAAGGGGAACTCTCAAACACTCCTTTTAAAAATAAACCAATATAGGTTGCGCATAGGCTTATAGTAATTTTTCAATCGGCAAATAAGAAGCATCCAATAAGAGCCAAAAGAGATAAAACCAAAGGAGGGGTATGTATGAGCCCTTTGCCTATGATCCGTGCAAGTAGATTTAGCCTTGAGGATCATTTACCAAGACTCAATGGGCGTGAAGTGCAATTCTTTTCTTTTGTCACACTTCTATGAGATGTGGGATCATATTGCGAATGAAGCACTTCCTCATAGTGTGACCACTCCTTTGTGATTTCCTATATGCAATGCATGAGACAAGCATATCATACAAATGCAAGGGGAATTTAAACATGCTATGTGATATGCAAGCAAAGTTAAGACAATGCATAAAGGAAACCTACTCAAGGTCAAGTTTTAGCCTCTCTCAAGCTTACTCACTATGAGCCAAACCTTGCCTTGAGTCCTTCGGTCCACCAACTCAAACGTCCCCCTTGCTCATAGCTATCTTGAGAAAGTTAGACCTTGAACTAATTTTTTTGTTCTTTTCTTTTTAGTTATTAACATATGCATGGATGCAAACATACTAGTTAACAAAGGAGTACCTAGCTACCATACAAGCAAATGCAAGAAAGAAAACTACTATGATACAAGTTACCTCCTTGAAGAGTAGATATGTCGGTGAAGCACTCATTGCTTGTGGTGGACCTTCATGAGTCAACATCGCGGCACACGGTCCACCACCAACACCCTTCTAGGTCTTGTTCTTGGGAGCCCACTCGCACTTGGTTGGCATCTCAAGGTCAACAATGCACTTGGGCACCCAAATCCTACTTGTCTTCCTCCACTTGTCCGGTGATCCAAGAGCTTTTGCCTTCACTTTGCCCCGCTTGTCCCTAAAGAGCTTGTAGTGTGTATTCTCATGGAACAAGTTAGCGTTAGGCAAAACTTTGAAACTTCTCACCTTGGGACAATTCTCGCTAGTGTGACCGTCACGGCAACACTTTTCACAATAGTAGTCGTCCGCCATGAGAGGTACCATCCAAGGGGGAATGTTGTCGTCCTTGCCGATGAGGTTGATGGCGGCGGGGTAGGAGTGTTGGTATTTCTTACGTCACGAATAAATCCGCAAGCGCACGGAGAATACCGTTGTAGCACTTCACCCGTGAGTATTCAAGGGTATCGTTATTTATATTTTCCCAAAGGAACGGAGTGGAATTATCTTCTAGTCTAGCTCGTCCAAGGACACGAAGAAGGATGGTAGAAAAGGGTAGAGAGGATTCCTATGGATGAGGTTCTTTCTAGAAAAAGGCAGGATTAAACACAGCAGGGCTGTCACCACCTACCGGCAACCCTCTACCACTAGGACACGTGACACTAGGGCTATCAAGTCCCTATGCCAGTCCTGAGGTCGCGTGACAACAAGGCAATCAAGTCCTCACTGCCAGACCTATGGTAGATCCCTCCTCTAATTGCTTACTTTGGGCGCCGGCTTAGACCTGGTCTGCCAAGTCACTCCGGCCAAGAGGCCTACTACGTACCCGAACGTGGAGGATTACGAAGGACGGATAGGGCTGTCACCACCTACCGCCTACCTCAACAAACCGTGGAGCACGCAGCAAACAAAGGTAACCTCTAACCTAGACACCACATCCAAGCTATTGATTACTACCTTAACCTGGGCGAGAGGCAAGGCACTCTAGATGAATAGAGCGATGATCCCGTAAGCAAGTAAAGGAAGAACTTAATCTAGATAAGAAGTACTCAAATCATAAGCAAGCCAAGGATCCACAACCAAACAAGGAACGCTTAACCAAGGCTAGACTATATGCAATAGGAGATCGAGAATACTTACTTTGATGAAAATGAACGAACGATGAACGACGAACGAACGATGAACGAACGACGAACGATGAACGAACGACGAACGAACGATGAACGAACGACGAACAATGTATTATAAATAAGTATCCTCAAAGATACAAGATTGGGGCTTGTCCTCACAAAGGGAGGACTACCCTTCTCCTCTACCCAACTCTCTCCCTACTCTACTAGTATACAAAGGACTCTAGGCCCTTGGGAGTGGAATGAGGCTATCCTTCTTGTGTGTCTTCAGAGGAGGGGGGTACCCCTTTATTTATAGCCCTCTAAAGCGGTGGAATTGAGGCGGTTCCCGGCATTGATGGCATTGATTGCAGGCAGAACCGACCTTGGTACGTCGGTGGGGAACCGCCACAGAAAAATGGGCCAGAACGGCCACTGTAGCAGGTCGGCCGACCCACTGTAGCAGATCGGCCGACCTGGGCTGGGCCCCACTCGGCCTGGTCTTCCTCTGGTGTGTTCTCCACTTGATTTTGCTTCCAGATGGGCCTGCTATTGGATACCTAGATGTTTGCCATTTGTTGAGTTGGTTTGGCACTGTTTGGGGGTCCAAAAGTCCCCAGGAATGGCCTTGATTTGTCAGGGTGTACAATCTGCCCTTTTGGGTTGTGTTCCCTCTTCATTTGGGCCTTAACCACCTGCATGCATAATTTCACCAACACTTGTGGAATTTGTTAGTAATAAACTCCTACCACACTATGTTTGGTGTTCATTTTAATTCTTTTATGCGGGTAATTGACGGTAAAATTCTTGCTCTAAGGACCGTCAACAACTCCCCCACACTTAGCCTTTGCTCGTCCTCGAGTAAAGCTGAAGGACTAAGGTGGAACAAAACTTCCTTTGGTATGATGCTAGCATACAAGTTATTCCAAGCCATACCTGCACTTGTGAACTTTGATGTGTCTACCATGTCATCTTGGGCGGTTGAGGAATGGAACGGTCTTGATTCAAGTCATCTACAAATGGCTTTTTGTGGAGCTTGGTAGGGATGGAAAGGAGCATACTTGCATCACTTATATTGCTAAGTCAAAGAGCGGATCCAAAGAGAAAACAAGTCATACAATCTGATCAAGAATGTGCATGTGTGTGGATATGTGTATAAGATGGTGAATGGAATGAGATGGATACCCCTTGATGTGGATGATGTCTCTCTCTTGATTGATTTTCGTTTGAGAGCATGGCTATCACCATTTTTTTTTCTCTCTCTTTTTTTTTTCAATCACACTCAGCATGCTAGAGCATGTATTTCTTTTATTCATGCTTCTCATGCATGCGAGTACTCTCTACTTCTTTTTTTTTTCATCAACCTTTCTTTTTTTTTCTCGATAGCCATGTCTCCTTTGCAAGGATATTTTAGAGAGAGACACATCAACAACAAGTGATGGAGTATTTATTTTTGGTGGATGGGTGGATGGAAAAGGTGTTGCTAACTTCCAGTGTAGAAGTTTAGCATGTTTTGTGGTGGTGGTGTATGTGTACGTGGTCTTGATCATGAAAGTATGACAAGCATCTCATAAGGGTCACAACAATTTGACAAAACTCAAAGTAATAACAAGCAGCATTCGTAGGGGTTTTCAATGTGATCTTTATATTTGGCTCTGGTGGGAATATAAGATCATTGAGGAGTGCAAAGCTACGATTTTAAATTTTATAAGATAAATTCCCAAGCTCTCTATGCAGAAGAAGCAAGATTCCTCTCCTCCAACCATATCACATTCGCCAACAACTTAGATAGACATGGGTTCCTAAGAGAATGGTGTTCACAAGCAACAGAAGTATGATGTGAGAAATAAAGAGTATGCAGGCCAACTAGAAAGAAGCATGTTGTTGAGGGGAAATCATGTTTGGTTTAAAAATGAGTTAATTTTTAGTGATTGAATCGTAAGATTATTTTAACTCATGAGTTAGGGAGATAGAGTAGTAGGGTAGGATGCGCAAACCATCGCCTTGGATGAAGTGGAGACCAAGAGAGACCATGGGATACTTGATCGAACCAAGGGTTCGACCGAACTTTGCCTTGTTGTGCCTGATGGCTCCACCCCTTTGCGTGTCGATCATTGCAATGTTGTGCATCGTATTGGTGGAGATCTCGAATGTGAGCTTGATGAAGAACCAAGAGATCTCCCCCACACTTGTTCTTGTACCTGGCTTATTTATTCAAAAGAAACAAACAAATGTGGAAATAAAAGGGACTCTACCGGGGTTAAAGACCGGGGAGCCTAAATCATTTATGTATTTATTTTACGAAAATTAAATTTATTTTATATATTTTTTTAAGGGGAGATCAAGATAGGAGACTATGGTGGATTATTAAAATCAACTAAATCGATCACATCTACTTCCTCATCTTGGTTTTCATCCGGCTCTAGAAAAACTTTTAACCGTTGACCATTTACCTTAAAAAGGTTGCCTCCATCGTCTTGGAGTGTGATTGCTCCATGTGTTGCAACATCGACGACAGCGAATGGCCCTTCCCATTTACTCCGAAGTTTCCCATGCCCGAACAACTTGACCCTAGAATTAAAGTGTAGCACCTTGTCCCCTGCCTTGAATTCCTTTATTTTTATTTTCTTATCGTGCCATCTCTTGGTTCTTTCTTTGTAGATCTTGGCACTATGATATGCTTTGTCTCTTGCTTCCTCCAGCTCAGTTATTTGTTGTTGTCTAAGTTTCCCGGCTTTCTGGAAGTCCATGTTCCAAGTGCGGATGGCCCAATATGCCCTATGCTCCAACTCGACGGGCAGATGACATGTTTTCCCGTAAACGAGTTGAAAGGATGACATACCAATGGGTGTTTTATATGCCGTTCTGTATGCCCATAGTGCATCGGGTTGCTTTGTCTTCCAAGCCTTCCCCATTTCATCGACAGTTTTCTGCAGAATATTCCTGATTTGTTTGTTGGATGTTTCTGCTTGTCCACTTGTTTGGGGATGGTATGGAGTTGCAATGTTGTGTCGTGCTCCAAGCTCTTTTAGGAAGCTTCGGAAGGTCTTATTTATGAAATAAGACCCTCCGTCACTTATCACCATTCTTGGTATTCCAAAACGAGGGAAGATGATCTCGTGGAACATCCTGCGGGGGTGCTTGGCGTCAGCGGCTCTGCATGGCATTGCTTCCACCCATTTGGACACATAATCGACTGCCACCAATATATACTCACAGCCATAGGACTTTGGAAATGGTCCCATGAAGTCAATGCCCCATACATCAAACAGTTCCAACGGAAGATTGTATGTTAGGGGCATTGCATCGCGAGCTGTGATGCCTCCAACTTTCTGGCAGCTCTTGCATCTTCTGACAAATTCCTTGGAGTCTTCATACATAGTTAGCCAGAAGAAGCCACTTTGCCAGATCTTTGCTTGTGTTCGGAAGGCACCATAATGCCCCCCATATGGTGCTGCATGGCATCTTTCAATTATTTTGGTGGCCTCAGCTGTCGGCACGCATCTTCTTAATAGGCCATCAGCACAAACTCTATAGAGGTATGGGTCATCCCAAAGGTGACGTCGACTCTCATAAATCAATTTTCTTTTGTCCTCCCCTGGTGGGACATAACCTGTGACCATGAAGTTCACAATGTTTGCGTACCAAGGGTTTGTGTCTGTCACCTTTAGCAGCATATCGTCTCGTAGGAAGTCATTGATTGGTAGTTCCTGCATGTTAGTGACTTGCATACGAGACAAATGATCTGCTACAGAATTTTCTACTCCTTTCTTATCTCTTATTTCAATATCAAACTCTTGAAGTAGGAGAATCCATCGTAACAGACGGGGTTTAGCATCTTTCTTAGTGAGCAAGTATTTTAGAGCAGCATGATCAGTGTAAATGATAACCTTTGCTCCCACTAAGTAAGATCTAAACTTGTCGATGGCGAAAACAACAGCAAGGAGCTCTTTTTCAGTAGTTGCATAATTTAATTGAGCTCCTGTCAAGGTTTTGCTAGCGTAAGAAATTGCATGATGCTTCTTATCTTTGGTTTGGCCAAGAACCGCCCCAACAGCATAATCACTAGCATCACACATTATCTCAAAGGGTAACGTCCAATCAGGGGGTTGTATGATTGGGGCTGATATGAGTGCGTTCTTGAGGATGTTGAAAGACTTCAAGCACTCATCATCAAACACAAAAGGGGCGTCCTTAGCTAAAAGGCTCGTGAGGGGTCTAGCGATTTGAGAGAAGTCTTTTATGAAACGGCGATAGAACCCCGCATGGCCCAAGAAACTACGGACCCCTTTCACGTTGGTTGGAGGTGGAAGCTGTTCTATGACATCGATCTTAGCCTTGTCCACCTCTACCCCCCTCTCGGACACAAGGTGTCCAAGAACAATCCCCTCTCGGACCATGAAGTGGCACTTTTCCCAATTAAGTACCAAGTCCTTCTCTTGGCATCGCTGCAAGACCTTGTCTAGATTTTCAAGGCAATGATCAAAGGTTTTCCCATAGACAGAAAAGTCGTCCATGAAGACTTCCATGATTTCCTCGATCATGTCAGAAAAAATAGACATCATGCACCGTTGGAATGAAGCGGGTGCATTACATAACCCAAAAGACATTCTACGATAAGCGTAGGTTCCATAAGGGCATGTGAAGGTGGTCTTGCTTTGATCATTGGGGTGGATGGGGATTTGATGATAACTAGAATACCCATCAAAAACAAAAGAAAGAGTTCTTTGCCAACCGCTCTAACATTTCATCAATGAAGGGTAGAGGAAAATGATCTTTCTTTGTTGCCTTGTTAAGTTTTCTGTAGTCAATGCACATTCTCCATCCCGTGACGGTTCGTTGCGGGATCAACTCATTTTTATCGTTTTTGACGATCGTCATTTCTCCCTTCTTGGGCACTACCTGGACGGGGCTAACCCACTCACTGTGCGGAACAGGATAGATGATTCCGACATGAAGGAGTTTCAAAACCTCTTTCTTGACGACCTCTCTCATCGCATTATTTAGCCTCCTTTGAGGCTCCCTAGAAGGTGTGCTTTCAGGATCGATAGGGATGCGATGGGTGCAAAGAGCGGGACTAATCCCTTTGAGATCTTGAAGAGAGTAGCCCAGGACAGATCTATGCTTTTCTAGAATGGCAATGAGTCTAGCAGTTTCATCTTCAGAGAGCTTGTCACTTATAATAACAGGAGCTTCTTTATCGCCATGAAGAAAAGCATAGCGTAGGCCAGGGGGTAAGGGCTTGAGCTCGATTGGAGGTTGTGGTGGTGTTTCGAAATTGGGAAGCTCGAGAGGTTCATCTAAATCTGCCTCCTCTTGGATAAAATCGTGAGCGTATTCATCTAGGAGTGATTCAGGAGACTCGAGAGGAAAGATAGCCATCACTTCCTCAATGGGCTCATCCTCAGGGGGACTATCTGACAAAGTGTTTCTCGATCGAGAGATCGGGATGGAAAAAGAGTCTCTCCCAAGCTTGATGTCGAGGGTTCCTAGTGTCGGCGCATCAAAGAACAACTTTTCTATGGGATGCCTGATAAGAATATCAAAGTCATAGACTTCAAAGACATGGAAATCTAGGATGGCCTCGATATTGTCGTGACCAATGGTCACATTTTGCAAAACCCCATATCCTTCTAAAAGATGTCCAGACGGGCTCTTGAAGGATTTGGTTGTTGGCATCAAAGGTTCATCGCCAAGAATGGCTAGCGCAAAGGAGTCAGCAATTAGATTTGCACCAACAGTGGGGTTGTAGTGAACATCGACGGTAGCTCCTCTTATGTTGCATTGAATGATTGAGGAAGGTTGGCTAATCCGAATTACTTCAGGGGAAAGCTCCACCTCTCTCAACCATTCATCGCTCATGATGGTGGTCAACTCCCGAACAGTTTCCTTAAGGAATTTATTTTCGAGTGGATCGGGAGGAGACTTAGGAGCTGGTGGTTTCTTTTGATAGGAATAATTCAATGTGTTTCCATAATCTTCAAAGAGATCATCCTCGAATTCAAATGGGAACTCAAGAGGTTGAATTTCTTCTTCCTCCATCATTGTTCTTGGTACGGGAGAGGACTCAACATGCGAATCTTGGGATGTGGTAGAAGAAGTGATGGGTTCGGATGTTGAGGGTTCCTCAATGCTTGACACGACGTGTTCTTGGAGGGGTTCGTGAAGATTATTGGTGAAGGAAGTATTTTCTGTGATACGGTGTAAGATCTCTCTTCCTTCTGTCGGGGTTTTGGACGCGAAAGATCCTCCAGCGGTGATGTCAAGATATAGGGCGGATTCCTTGTCTAGACCCTTATAGAAGTGTTGCAATAACATGGGGTCGGGAATAGACAAATTTGGGCCGGAAAGAGTTAGCAAGGAAAACCTAGCCCAGGCCGCACCTATAGACTCCTTCTCATTCTGACGAAAGTCGAGAACTTCCATACGGAGAGCAATGACGCGGGATAAGGGAAAGAAGGCTAAGCAAAGTTTATCTCGAAGCTTTTCCCAATCACCGTACATGCTTCCGGCGGCATATATGTACCATTGTTTCGCTTTCTCTTGAAGGGAGAAAGGAAACAACTTCCATTTCACTGTGTCTTGTGACATGCCTTGGATCATGACGCATGAACACAAGTGCTCGAACTCTCGTAGATGGTGATACGGATTTTCATGGTCAAGTCCAGAGAAGGGTCGTTCCCGTATCATGGTTATAAAGGTGGGGTGGAGTTGATAGCCAGATGAGGAAATAGGTTTTGAAGATGGTGGTGGCTCAAATAACTCTCCCCTTGGAGCAGAAAATGATTCGATTGTAGGTTCTGGCTCCATGATAAATGTTTTTGGTATTTTCTTTTAATTGGATAGGTAATGATGGGGAAATGGTAGAAGGGATAGATGGTGGAAGTTTGATGATGGATGAAGGAAAAGCAATAAGGAAAAACGATAAATGAAAGGATACAATACGAGGACCAACTAGGTTCGAAGACAAAAACAACAACCGTTCCCCGGCAACGGCGCCAGAAATGCTTGTTGGTATTTCTTACGTCACGAATAAATCCGCAAGCGCACGGAGAATACCATTGTAGCACTTCACCCGTGAGTATTCAAGGGTATCGTTATTTATATTTTCCCAAAGGAACGGAGTGGAATTATCTTCTAGTCTAGCTCGTCCAAGGACACGAAGAAGGATGGTAGAAAAGGGTAGAGAGGATTCCTATGGATGAGGTTCTTTCTAGAAAAAGGCAGGATTAAACACAGCAGGGCTGTCACCACCTACCGGCAACCCTCTACCACTAGGACACGTGACACTAGGGCTATCAAGTCCCTATGCCAGTCCTGAGGTCGCGTGACAACAAGGCAATCAAGTCCTCACTGCCAGACCTATGGTAGATCCCTCCTCTAATTGCTTACTTTGGGCGCCGGCTTAGACCTGGTCTGCCAAGTCACTCCGGCCAAGAGGCCTACTACGTACCCGAACGTGGAGGATTACGAAGGACGGATAGGGCTGTCACCACCTACCGCCTACCTCAACAAACCGTGGAGCACGCAGCAAACAAAGGTAACCTCTAACCTAGACACCACGTCCAAGCTATTGATTACTACCTTAACCTGGGCGAGAGGCAAGGCACTCTAGATGAATAGAGCGATGATCCCGTAAGCAAGTAAAGGAAGAACTTAATCTAGATAAGAAGTACTCAAATCATAAGCAAGCCAAGGATCCACAACCAAACAAGGAACGCTTAACCAAGGCTAGACTATATGCAATAGGAGATCGAGAATACTTACTTTGATGAAGATGAACGAACGATGAACGACGAACGAACGATGAACGAACGACGAACGATGAACGAACGACGAACGAACGATGAACGAACGACGAACAATGTATTATAAATAAGTATCCTCAAAGATACAAGATTGGGGCTTGTCCTCACAAAGGGAGGACTACCCTTCTCCTCTACCCAACTCTCTCCCTACTCTACTAGTATACAAAGGACTCTAGGCCCTTGGGAGTGGAATGAGGCTCTCCTTCTTGTGTGCTTGAGAGGAGGGGGGTACCCCTTTATTTATAGCCCTCCAAAGGCGGTGGAATTGAGGCGGTTCCCGACATTGATGGCATTGATTGCAGGCAGAACCGACCTTGGTACGTCGGTGGGGAACCGCCACAGAAAAATGGGCCAGAACGGCCACTGTAGCAGGTCGGCCGACCCACTGTAGCAGATCGGCCGACCTGGGCTGGGCCCCACTCGGCCTGGTCTTCCTCTGGTGTGTTCTCCACTTGATTTTGCTTCCAGATGGGCCTGCTATTGGGTACCTAGATGTTTGCCATTTGTTGAGTTGGTTTGGCACTGTTTGGGGGTCCAAAAGTCCCCGGAAATGGCCTTGATTTGTCAGGGTGTACAATCTGCCCTTTTGGGTTGTGTTCCCTCTTCATTTGGGCCTTAAACCACCTGCATGCATAATTTCACCAACACTTGTGGAATTTGTTAGTAATAAACTCCTACCACTATGTTTGGTGTTCATTTTAATTCTTTTATGCGGGTAATTGACGATAAAATTCTTGCTCTAAGGACCGTCAACAAGGAGCCAAGTCCCTTGTGCTCGGAGTTGTTCACAAGGTTGCGACCAAGTATCTCCTTATGAATGATCCTTCCCCTTGTGAGCCTTTCGAAACCGTCCATCACCGAAGCTCTCTCCTCCTTGAGTTGATGATATTCCTTCAAGATTTTCTCATCAAGAGAGATGCTCTCAAGAAAGGGAGTTAGTCCATCACAAGTATATATGAAGAATCAGAAATGGATGAACTAGAAGAAGAAGTGTTACTCTTTTCGAGGTTGAATTGATGTTCTTCCTCAAGAACCTGGAACTTGTCATTGAGCCTCTTGTGATCGACCTTGAGCTTGTCATAACTTTCATCCAAGGTTATGAGAGAAGTAGAAAGGTGCTTGAGCTCATCCTCTAGTAACTTGGACTTCTCCTTGAGCTTCATGTGGTCCTCTTCAAGCTTGTCATAGTCCACATCTAGAGCCTTGTGTAAGAAGGATAAGTCCCTAAGATCATCTTCAAGTTGACGAACTCGGAAAGCGGCCACTTCATGTTCTTTCTCCAACCTAGCAATGGTCTTGTCCTTTTTCTTGAGCATCTTGCCGGTTAGGAGAGTGCTATCCAAGAGTTCCTCATAGGTGGGCTTATCCTCCTCATCAAACTCTTCCTCGGACTCGCTCTTCTCATCCTCATCACTACTATCATCTTTGGCCATCAAGCAAACAGGAGGTGGAGGTAGAGTCTCGGAGATGTTTGTGAGAGCAATACTGGCCATTTTCTTGCCCTTGGAGGATGAGTCATCACTTTCTTCTTCATCGCTATCATCGTCCGTGACCCACTCTCCAACAAAGAGACCCTTGCGAGATGATCTTCTCTTGTCTTTGCCTCTAGAGCTTTCCTTCTTGACAAACTTCTTCCTTGTCTTGTACTTGCTCCTAGAGTCTTCTTCTTCATCATCGCTTGACTCTTGAGTCTTCTTCTTGCTCTTCTTGATTGGCTTTGTGCATTCCTTGGCAAAGTGACATTTCTCCCCACAATTGTAGCACTCGGTATCTTTCTTGTTGATGAACCTTCTCTTGAAAAGTTGCTTTTCTTCACGAGGAGTGCTAGGTCATTTGGATGGATTTGCAACAAGTCTTCATCATCTTCTTCAACTTCTTCATCACTTGAATCTTGAATCATCACCTTCTTCATCTTCTTCTTGCTTGACCCCTCGGATGCAAAAGCAAGATATCTTGGAGGGTTTCTCATCAAGCTTCTTGTCAAGGTTATAGCTCTCGAAGGCGGTGATCTTCCCAAGTAGCTTGTGGGTTGTGAGCTCTTGAATATCAGTGTTGAAGAGACATGTGATGATTGCTCCATATTTCTCCCTTGGGAGAATCCTCATGATCTTCCGCACACGGTCACGATCATCAATCTTTTCCTTCACACCGAGAGAGTTGATATCCTCTACAAGCACATTCAAGCAACAGTAAGTGTCATTGATTAGCTCATTTGAAGACATGGTAAAGGCATCATATTTGTCCTTAAGGACATAGTATCTTTCCTCTTTCACATCCGAGGAACCCTCATGAACTTGTTGGATTTGAGTCCACACTTCATGAGCGGTACCCGCGGACTTGACTCGAGCAAAGACCTCCTTAGTGACTGCTTCAAACAAGGCATTTTTAGCTTTAGCATTTGCCTTTGCAAGATTCACATCAAGAGTACCAATGGAAGTTCTTAGAGAGACACCAAAATTCGTCACCTCCCATGCGATAGGATCGAGAGCCTCGAGGTAAGCTTGCATGCTAGCCTTCCAATAGGCATAGTCGGTCCCATCGAACGGGGGCGGTCCACTTCCTCCCGGCATCCTTACTCAAGGCGGTTAAGCTTTATTTGAGCAACGAGGCTCTGATACCACTTGAAAGGATCAAGGGCACCGAGAGGGGGGGGGTGAATTGGTGTCCCAATAATTTCTCCCAAACGTACTTAAGGCGTGAAGCTAGCAAGACTAGATATGGTGATGACAAGAAGCTAGCGATGCGCGCACACAATCTAGTCTAGCATAGAGCAACACCCTAACAATCAATTCTACTAAGAAAACAAGAGACAACCTATCAAGCAATTCTACTAGCACATAAGTAAATGCGGAAGCGTAAATGCTAGTAAGTAAAGGAGATAGAGATAGGAATGCTCATGATTTTTCCCGTGGTCTCGGAAGGATGGCGCCTTCCCCTACTCCACTTTGGGTCACTCCCGTCGGAGTCTCGACCCCGTCCCTCCGCTCGATGGCGATCCCTCCTAGAGCACACTTCACCCTCCGAGTGAAGTCGCGGGCATGTCCCGCCGGGCTCTCTCCCGGGTACTCTTCCGGAGGTAAGGCTCCGCACTTGATGCGTGCGAAAGGACGCTCCACTAGTGATGCTTCTTTCGCACTGGAAGCTTCAAGACCGTGTACAAACTTGTGTCGGCTTCCACAATCTCCTTGGACAGCTCAACACCGACGCCTAACCGGTCTAGGCCTTGCCATAGACCAAGAGTAACAAACCGAAGTGACTCTCTCAAGCTCACACTAGTCTAGAGATCAAGTGGATGCAATTGCTACTCTCTCAAGCACTAGGATCACTCCAAATCCTTCACAAGTGCTTCTCTCCCTTGCTCTTGGCTTCCTCTGAGTTTCCTGTACTCCAACAATGGCCAAGAGAACCCTCAAGGGGCGAGCAACCAACTATTTTTAAGCTACCAACCCAAAACTAGCCGTTGCCCAAAAGTGCCCAGGAAATATAAGGACCGTACTATGGACCGTACCGTCCGGTCCCTTTCTGACCGTACCGTCCGGTCCTCATTTCCAGGCGATTCTCTATTTTCTTCTTCTCTGTCTGAACTTCTCCAATGAAGACCGTAACGTCCGGTCCCTAGGACCGTACCGTCCGGTCAATGTCCGGTCTTCATTTCTTCGACTTTCAGAAACTTCAGCTTCTCTGTCTGGAATCCCTCTGATGACCGTACCATACGGTCCCTTGACCGTACCGTCCGGTCAATGCCACAGTCTTCATTTTCTCAGCATCCCGAGACTTCACTTCTCTGTCTGGATCTTCAATGATGACCGTACCATACGGTCCCTAGGACCGTACTGTCCGGTCTCTTCTGCTTGAGCCGAAAACTTGATCCACTTCTTGATCCTTGCTTCCAACTTCTTCATTCTTGGTTCCTCTTCTTCTCTTCAGCCACCCTAGCCCTCAAGAGACTCACAATGCATCCATATGATCTCTAACCTAGTGTGCTCTGAGAGAACCAATTCGATCCCTCTTGATAGTCCGGTTTTTCCTATGGACTCAAGCTAACATCTACACCAAGCCAACGCTTGCTTGGTTCCATCTTCAACCTTGACTCCATCAAGTTCTCGATCCGAATTGTCGAGGTAACCAATCACCAAGTCATCGATAAAGATAGAGTTTGTGAGACGACGCTTCCTTGACATGACCATTTGAATATCCTACATGGAAATGTTAGTCACATCAATATGGTCACGCAATCACCAAAACATTCATACCTTTGGGGTTTCCGAACTCCAATGGTCATGAAGCGTACATAAGGATTTAACGGCATTTGTTCTTTCAGTGGTAGGTGACGCTCCCGTCGACAGCGAGGCGCCAGTAGTGACTTTGTATCTCTAGATTTGCCGGCTCAGTCTCCGAAGATGCTCATAGGGGTAGGGTTTACATACATGTGTTCGTAGAGGAGAGTGTGCGTGCGTTGTGAGTGTCTGAGTTGTATTGTGTAATATCAAAAAAAATTATATTTCCTGAATAAAAAGAAAACGATTTCTACTCGAATTTTAAATATATTTTCCGCACAATAAAATCCCTGCTGCAATCTACTTCAGCATGAATGCAACAAACAAATATATTATAACCTACATTAATTAATTTCATTTATAAAATAGTTCTTTTGCCTAAACAAAATTGTTAACAACCTAATTAAATCTAAGTAAATTTAATCTATTTCAAAAAATTTTAAAATTTAGTTAAAATTTAGTGATTTTATTCACAGACCAATATTTAAAATTTTGAGATGTGACACGTGCGCACCCGGGAAGAACTTCCCGGTCGGTCACTGTTGGCGACGTATAATTAAATTTATTAATTCCGCAAGCGCACGGATCACCATTGTAGTATTTCACCTTTGAGTAATTCAGGGCTATCGTATTTATATTTCTGCAGGGAAGTAGAGCGAAAGGAAGCTGAATAATAACAGTACATTGTACTTATTGCAGAAAATAATATCAACCATACTTGAGACGGGGTCAGGTTTGCATGATAAATGGGTGGCACTCACCATATGATCCTAAGTAATAAAAAGAAGAGCGTAGTATACATCTGGGAGAACAACAAGATAGAGACAAAACTTCTTATATGTTTATCTAGTATTTACTCTTACTAGCAGTCAAGTCTACAAAGGTTATCTACTCTAGCTAAGCTCGCACACATACAAGTCATGTCGTTTCGGGGCACGGATATGCTATGGCTAGTGAACCGATGCTGCTAGTTCACCCTAGGGACCAATCAATCCGCAAGCGTACGGATACCGGTATAGCTTTCACCAGGGAGTATTCCAAGGTATCGTATTCCACAGGGAACGCGAAGTGTACTACTACTCAAAATCTATGGCGAATTACCGTACAAGGGGCACAGTGAGATAGAGATAAATGCAGTAAAGAGTGATAGTCCTCTGGCCAGGTAATCTAATGCAAGGGATTATATAACTGAGCAAGTCGACAAGGGTCTTTCTCTATCATCTATTTCGGGGCACAGACATGCCAAAGCAGCAACCCGATAACTAGGTTCAACTACTCTGGGGATCAGCTGCTATTCAGCCTCTGCAGGTATTAACCCGAACGTGGTGGACTACAAAGCCCGGTACGCCTGTCACACGTACTCGCGGTTACCACATCATTCCGTGGGGTTAAGGGCAATTCAGGGATAACTCTAAGTATAAACACCACGTTTACACCTATCGTCACTGCTAGCGAGCAAGTAGCGAACAAGCATAAGCTAACCTATGTAGTAAATAAATAAATACTTACTAAACACCTGAATCCCATAGATAGATAGAGTAGAATACCTTACTTCATTGCTCAATAAATAACCTCCTTACATGTTACCCGGCCTGGAAGACTAAGGGGACTACTCCCAGGCGGAGCACATACCCGAAGCTTGGAAGAAGAAGAGTTCCGACATCCTCCGGAACTTCCTCTCTTCTCTTGCCTCTCACTCACTCCCTACTTCTAAACTAACTCGACAGAGCTTCGCTTCTGAAAATGTATCTCAACTCAAGTGTGAAGGTGCGAGTTGAAATGGAGCCGGCCACCTCTATTTATAGCCTTCCCAGCAGGTGTGGGTACTTATGCTCGAAGCTGGGACGTCGGTGGCGCGAAGGTAGGCCGGCCGGCCACCCTACTAGGCCGGCCGGCCGTCCACAGCGGCGGTTGGCCACCGCCTCGCCTGTGGACGTTCCTGATCGCCTCCTGGAGTTGGTCCGAAGGTCGGTTACTTGCTGGGGGCGGCAGAAGTGGAGTTACCGTCAAGTTTAGGCCCAAAAGCCTACTTTCTGGATGTCGGTTTGCTTCCACATGAGTTGGGCCTTCATTTGTGGCGTGGACGACATGTGCAGCCCACAGCCCACTGGAAAAAGATTGGGCTATTTCGAGAAAAACATAGACAGGCCGGTCTAGGTTGTAGGCCGGCCGGCGGGCTTTTTCCTCCGATTGCCACGAATTTTTGTGGGTCGGCCTCCTATGATGTGCCCAACATGATCCACGGTCTGGCTATGTGATAGGAGATGTTTTTGAGTAGGTAATAAGCTTGTTTTCTCCTATATTTCACCTGCAATCAAATAATTCACCAAAACTCGTGGAAAGCCATTAGTCCATAAAGGTATTCATGTTATTCTTGTTTGATGGCTTTTTATAAGCTGGTGTTGGCGGTAAAAGTGATCGTTAAGCACCGCCAACATCCCCCCCAGACTTAGATCTTTGCTCGTCCCGAGCAAAAAGATTGAACCAAGGAAAAGATCATCAAAGAATTATGGCAAAGTTATTTCGAAAGCTTCCTCAGGCTCACTATGTGGTAGTGGCTAAAAACTCATTGCCTTGAGAAGTTGAGAGATTGAATAGCAAGAGTCAAAAGATTCTTCCAAACTCAAAATTCCTCAGGATTCAAAAACAATTCCCCTTCTTGAAAGTCACAAAATTCAACACATGAGTCACTCATGGTGGTGAAAAAGCCTTTCTTCCCTCAAATATATTTCCCTATTTCTAATAAGCTTGAAATTGGAGCTTGGTAGGGAGAGCACAAATCTTTGCAAAATTTTGTAAGGTTAAGAAAGAATTCTAATGGAATCATTGCACATCCTCGTGTTCAGTCAAAGAGAAAATGAATGCAAATGGGAAGGGAGAGAATGGACTCACACTGTGGAAGAATTTTGATTTATGTATTGACGCATCATTTTTTTTTTACAAAACCAAGTGCCGTTTATTCTGACATCCGGGAACTCTCAACTTTTTTTTTTTTTGTTTGCAATGGAGTTCCCGCGATGGTTGAGGCAACTTTAGTGGCTCTTTTTATTTGTGAGGCATTTGAACATAAGAGCAAAAATTCTTTCTGATGGTGGCATGAATGGATTTGCTTGGATTTGATTTAATCCAAACGAATTTTTGGTGGAAGCATTCAAGAACACACACAAAGGAAAATGACTGAATTTTGAGGAGTGCCATATTCTCAAGAGAATTAAATCTTAACCAAACTCAAAGCAAAAGATTGGCTTTTGGGGAGTTTCATTCCTATTTGGATTTTTTGTGACGTCCCGCCTCCACGAGGCCGGGCCCGCACGCCTGGCAGCTCTCTAGGATCTCAAGACTGTCCCCACAGACCAACACACGTCTTTTCTGCGCACTTTGTCCTCACTCGTGCGCACCCGGGAAGGACTTCCCGGTCGGTCACCCATCCGAAATTGCTCCGGGCCAAGCACGCTTAACCCCGGAGTTCTTTCGAGATGAGCTTCCGGAAAAGAAGTTGCAACTGTTGGTATGAGTATTCTTATCAATCCTATTAAGCCCTGGGCCAGGATGTTACATTCTCACCCCCTTAGGAGATCGACGTCCTCGTCGATCAACCCCAGTCCAGGAACGTCCCCTCTTGGCCACGTCCGTGCGTCCAGTGCCAGCGCATGTGCCATGCTGTGTGACCACTCTGGGCCCACACCAGCCATGCGCATCATGCCTGAGCAACTGCGCCCACACGCGCCCGTTAAACCGCGAGGGTCGGCTCTGATACCACTTGTGACGTCCCGCCTCCACGAGGCCGGGCCCGCACGCCTGGCAGCTCTCTAGGATCTCAAGACTGTCCCCACAGACCAACACACGTCTTTTCTGCGCACTTTGTCCTCACTCGTGCGCACCCGGGAAGGACTTCCCGGTCGGTCACCCATCCGAAATTGCTCCGGGCCAAGCACGCTTAACCCCGGAGTTCTTTCGAGATGAGCTTCAGGAAAAGAAGTTGCAACTGTTGGTATGAGTATTCTTATCAATCCTATTAAGCCCTGGGCCAGGATGTTACATTTTTGGCTCTTGATGGGCTTTTTCAAAGAATTTTTGACGACAAGTCGGAAGAAAAGTTTTGTTTCCCAAGAAAAACCAAGAGAGGAGAGAAATCAAGACTCAAGCATATATCGAATCTCACAACAAAATAGACAAGAGCATCCTTAAATAACATTTTTGTGAGCAAGAAGAATCTACGAAATAAAATCGCCATAAGAAAATGATGATGAAAAGGTTTTATTTGGTTCATCTTCGGTAGACGATTAATTTTTATTACCAGATCAGAACAGAGCAGAGGGGTTGAGATAACGGTGTTGGTCGAACCTGGGCCCAATTGGAAGTTGGGTCACGCCGGCCGGCGTTCGGTGTGGGCCGGCCGGTGGGGTTCCTCCTCCGCTGCTTCTCTGTTTCATCATGTTGGTGCGCCATCATATGTACCTAATGTATATCCTGCGCACTTCGGGAAAATGTGAGTGTACAAGGGTTGGTTTATGTGGTTGCCCACATAAACCAACGTAAATTTTAATTAATTTCTCACATTTATATCAAAGAGGTCATTTTTTTTATGAGCAAAGTTTTATTGTTGTAAAAGAAAAAGATCTAATAAATACATGGCTCGGTTAAGGTCGGGGCTAGACCGTAGATGAAATTATTTTTAGCCTTCCACAAATTCGAGGACATCTACTTCCTCGAGCGGAGGCATGGAGGGTTCCAAAAAGGTTTTCAAGCGTTGGCCATTAACTTTGAAGTGATAACCATCATCGCTCTGGACA
The DNA here is from genome assembly GCA_012490785.1 of Eragrostis nindensis. NCBI lineage: Eukaryota > Viridiplantae > Streptophyta > Magnoliopsida > Poales > Poaceae > Eragrostis > Eragrostis nindensis. The sequence goes on along the minus strand of JAAXCT010000011.1, from coordinate 1,632,332 downwards.
GTGACGGCCCCGTGTTTAGATTCTTCTACTACGGTATATGGGCCGTCCCATTTACTCCTAAGTTTACCATGGCCAAATAATTTAACTCGGGAGTTAAAGAGTAGTACCTTATCTCCTGGCGCGAAGTGCTTTTCCCGTATACGCTTGTCGTGCCATCTTTTTGTTCTTTCTTTGTATATCTTGGAGCTATGGTACGCCTTTTCCCTCATTTCTTCAAGTTCGGCAATTTGGATTCGCCGCTTGACTTGGGCTTGGTCTAAATCCATATTCCACTTCCGGATTGCCCAGTATGCTTTGAATTCCAATTCGACGGGTAGGTGGCATGTCTTTCCATATACCATTTGGTATGGAGTCATACCGATGGGAGTCTTGTATGCCGTCCTGTAGGCCCAAAGAGCTTCATGAAGTTTCCTTTTCCAGCACTTTCCCATCTCATTAACGGTCTTTTGGAGAATATTTTTGATTTGTTTATTTGAAGTCTCCGCTTGACCGCTAGTCTGTGGGTGATAAGGGGTTGCTATTCTGTGCTCAATCCCATGCTTCTGTAGCATCTTCTTGAAGTCCTTATCAATGAAATGTGATCCCCCATCACTAATCAATACCCTTGGGGTGCCGAATCTTGGGAAGATGGTTTCTGTGAGCATTTTTCGTGCATGGATAGAATCTGCATTGCGGCATGGTATTGCTTCTACCCATTTCGAAACGTAGTCCACGGCCACCAGGATGTATTCATAACCTTCTGAATTCGGAAAAGGTCCCATGAAGTCAATGCCCCAAACATCAAAGATATCAATTTAGAGATTATTTGTGAGGGGCATTGCGTCTCGGGCGTTGATTCCTCCATGTCTCTGGCAGCGAGGACATCTCCGTACACATTCTTTCGTGTCTTCATACATGGTTGGCCAGTAGAATCCACTTTGCCAAACCTTAGCATTAGTACGGTATGCTCCATAGTGACCCCCGTAAGGTGAAGAATGACATCTGTCAATAATTTGCATAGCTTCACAGGCGGGCACACATCTTCGTAGCAAGCCATCAGTGCAAACTCTGTATAAATATGGGTCATCCCAGAGATGAAATTTGCTGTCTCTGATGAGCTTCTTCTTATCTTCCCCTGGTGGTATGTAGCCTGCTACTATGTAGTTGACAATATTAGCATACCACGGGTCTGTACTTGTTACCTTGAGTAACATATCATCCCTCAAGTAATCGTTGGTGGGTAATCCATCAGGATCTTCATATTGCAAGCGAGAGAGATGATCTGCCACATTGTTTTCTACTCCTTTTCTATCTCTGATTTCTATGTCAAATTCTTGAAGGAGTAGGATCCATCGGATAAGACGTGGCTTTGCATCTTTCTTGGTTAGAAGGTATTTGAGAGCTGCATGATCAGAATATACTATCACCTTTGCTCCAACCAAGTATGACCTGAATTTGTCAATGGCATAGACCACTGCTAGCAATTCCTTCTCTGTGGTTGCATAATTGAGTTGTGGCCCTGTGAGGGTCTTGCTAGCATAGGCTATGGCATGATGCTTCTTATCCTTGGTTTGTCCCAACACTGCCCCTACAGCATAATCGCTTGCATCGCACATGATTTCAAAGGGAAGATTCCAATCTGGAGGCTGGATTATTGGGGCTGTGATTAATGCTCGCTTGAGTTCATTAAATGCCTCCATGCACTTGTCATTGAAGATGAATGGTGCATCCTTAGCCAATAGACTGGTGAGAGGTCGGGCCTTCTTGGAGAAGTCTTTAATAAATCTCCTATAAAACCCTGCATGTCCCAAGAAACTACGGATCCCTTTTATATTCCTCGGGGGTGGAAGTGACTCGATTACTTCAATCTTTGCTCTGTCAACTTCTATTCCTCTAGCGGAGACCTTGTGTCCTAGGACAATTCCCTCTGTTACCATAAAATGGCATTTCTCCCAATTTAGTACCAGGTCTGCTTCCTTGCACTTCTGTAGTACCTTCTCCAAGTTTTGTAAGCATCTATCGAATGTTTCTCCATAGACGGAGAAATCATCCATAAATACCTCCATTATTTTCTCAACAAGGTCTGAGAAGATAGCCATCATGCATCTTTGGAAAGAGGCAGGTGCGTTGCATAGTTCAAACGACATCCGTCGGTATGCGAAAGTTCCATACGGGCATGTGAAGGTTGTCTTGTCTTGGTCATCAGGATGGATAGGGATTTGATGGTATCCTGAATAACCATCGAGGAAGCAGAAGAATGAGTGCTTTGCCAACCGTTCGAGCATTTCATCGATGAAGGGAAGAGGATAATGATCTTTTCTTGTTGCCTTATTCAACTTCCTATAATCGATGCACATTCGCCACCCTGTCACTGTGCGCTAAGGGATTAATTCATTCTTCTCATTCTGCACAACAGTCATCCCTCCTTTCTTCGGCACGACCTGAACTGGACTGACCCATTGACTGTCTTGTACTGGATAAATAATCCCTGCCTTGAGTAGCTTCAAGATCTCTTTCTTTACTACTTCTCTCATGGCATTGTTCAGACGTCGTTGGTGCTCACGAACAGGCTTGTGATCAGGTTCCATTGGGATTCTGTGTGTACAAAACTCTGGGCTAATCCCCTTGAGGTCTGCTAGTGAGTAACCAATTACTGATCGATATTTCTCTAGCAAGGTTACTAGCTTCTTTTCTTCTGTAGTGGAGATCTTGTCACTGATGATGACAGGGGTACTTTGATCTCCAAAGAGAAAGCTATACTTCAGACCTGGTGGTAGCGGCTTTAACTCGATGGGTGTTGGAGTAGCCTCTTCTTGTTTATTCAACTCAACATAAGGAGAATGATCCACATCTTCAGTGAAGAATTGGGATTCTTCTTCGATGTTGAGTTGTGATGCTTCCAAGAATTCAACAGCTGCTGCTTCCTCAAAGGCTGTGAATTCCTCCGTATACTCAGGCGGTGCTTTGGACTTGGTATTGAGTGTGCGTCTGAGGTCAACAGGGAAGCTTTGTTTCCCAACTGGCACGTCCAATCTCTCTTGATGATCTTTTATTTTGGAGAGTACACGGATTGGGGTTCCAATTAGAAGGAAATCCAGGTCTGGTATGTCGAAAACATGGAAGTTCAAGGTCATGGTTTGCCCATTTATTTCCATGTCCACATCCCGCAAGACTCCTTCTGCTGGGTAACATTGTTTTCCAAAGATCAACCTTTTTCCTGACGGTGATAGGTTGTCTAACGTAGGCGCATGAAGGTTGGCAACATATCTTGACATGATATTGACTTTGGCCTTCAGATCATATATGGCCCTCCTTCTTGGTGCGCAATGATGTTTTACAAGAATGACATCAGGATCTGGATCTAGCTTGATAATTTCCCCTGCGCATTCTGCTTCTTGAAGCCAATCCTCACTAATACAACGGATAATTGTTGCAATCTCTCATTCTGTTCTTCTTTATCCTCCCAATCTAGCTCTTCAGGGTCATCCTTGTCAAAGTGACAATCTCTCTCTAGCTGATATGCTCTTGTGTCCCCAAATTTGGTTAAATCAATATCTTCCTCATATGGGAATAGAGGAAGAATTGGTTCAACCTCCTGGTGGGGTTGGACTTCAGCGAGAGAATGACCACCTTGGAACAGTCTAGGATCCGTCGGGCAGACATAGAATGGTTCAGGATTTGTCCTTTGGTCTGTTGCTAGCTGAGGAATCTCTTGTCGAGGTTGTACTGCATATGCTTTTTCCTCTTGTGGATCAGAGATGATTTGGGATGCACTCAGTGTACTATGTGTTTCTTCTTTAGGTAGCTCAGAAGCAGGTGGTTCAGGTATATCCAAATCATTACGGACCTTTCCAAGAAGGTTGAACCCCTCAGTTGGCGTATTTTCCAGAAAACTTCCTCCTGAAGCAGTATCCAGAAAGGTACGGCTTTTTGGAGTGAGTCCCCATTCAAAATGCTGGAGGAGTACTGATGGTGCAAGTCCTAAATCTGGTCCTTCAACAGTGTACAATTGGAAGCGCTTCCAGGCTGCTCCTAGTGTCTCATTACTGCCCTGCTTGAAGGTAAGGAGCTCCATACGGAGAGCGATAACCTTCGAGACAGGAAAGTATTTGAGACAGAAGAGTTTCCTGAGAGTGGTCCAATTTCCTTTTGCCTTTTCCACATTCAGAGCGTACCACAGTTCTGCCTTCTTGCTGATTGAAAATGGAAAGAGCTTCCATTTCAGGTTATCCTGTGGAAAACCTTCAGTCGACACAGTGGAGCAGAATCTTTCGAAGTGTCGCATATGAGTGTAGGGATTTTCATCTTCCTCTCCGCAGAAAACAGACTCCCGGACCGGTGATATCAGCTCAGGACGAATCTCATAGCTTTGAGCTGTGATTGTTGCAGATGAGGCTCCAATAATTCTCCTTTCGGAGCAATGGTGTCGTAGATGGAAGATGTGTCCATGATGTGATAATGAAAGAAAAGGAAATACAAAAAGAAAATAAAAACGGAAAAACCTTATACGGGTGATCCTAGACTCCAGTTAGCACAGCTACCATTCCCCGGCAACGGCGCCAGAAAGCTTGTTGGCAGTCCTAAGGCCTAACAGAAATCAATCCGCAAGCGTACGGATACCGGTGTAGCTTTCACCAGGGAGTATTCCAAGGTATCGTATTCCACAGGGAACGCGAAGTGTACTACTACTCAAAATCTATGGCGAATTACCGTACAAGGGGCACAGTGAGATAGAGATAAATGCAGTAAAGAGTGATAGTCCTCTGGCCAGGTAATCTAATGCAAGGGACTATATAACTGAGCAAGTCGATAAGGGTCTTTCTCTATCATCTATTTCGGGGCACAGACGTGCCAAAGCAGCAACCCGATAACTAGGTTCAACTACTCTGGGGATCCGCTGCTATTCAGCCTCTGCAGGTATTAACCCGAACGTGGTGGACTACAAAGCCCGGTACGCCTGTCACACGTACTCGCGGTTACCACATCATTCCGTGGGGTTAAGGGCAATTCAGGGATAACTCTAAGTATAAACACCACGTTTACACCTATCGTCACTGCTAGCGAGCAAGTAGCGAACAAGCATAAGCTAACCTATGTAGTAAATAAATAAATACTTACTACACACCTGAATCCCATAGATAGATAGAGTAGAATACCTTACTTCATTGCTCAATAAATAACCTCCTTACATGTTACCCGGCCTGGAAGACTAAGGGGACTACTCCCAGGCGGAGCACATACCCGAAGCTTGGAAGAAGAAGAGTTCCGACATCCTCCGGAACTTCCTCTCTTCTCTTGCCTCTCACTCACTCCCTACTTCTAAACTAACTCGACAGAGCTTCGCTTCTGAAAATGTATCTCAACTCAAGTGTGAAGGTGCGAGTTGAAATGGAGCCGGCCACATCTATTTATAGCCTTCCCAGCAGGTGTGGGTACTTATGCTCGAAGCTGGGACGTCGGTGGCGCGAAGGTAGGCCGGCCGGCCACCCTACTAGGCCGGCCGGCCGTCCACAACGGCGGTTGGCCACCGCCTCGCCTGTGGACGCTCCTGATCGCCTCCTGGAGTTGGTCCGAAGGTCGGTTACTTGCTGGGGGCGGCAGAAGTGGAGTTATCGTCAAGTTTAGGCCCAAAAGCCTACTTTCTGGATGTCGGTTTGCTTCCACGTGAGTTGGGCCTTCATTTGTGGCGTGGACGACATGTGCAGCCCACTGGAAAAAGATTGGGCTGTTTGGAGAAAAACATAGGCCGGCCGGTCTAGGTTGTAGGCCAGCCGGCGGGCTTTTTCCTCCGATTGCCACGAATTTTTGTGGGTCGGCCTCCTATGACGTGCCCAACATGATCCACGGTCTGGCTATGTGATAGGAGATGTTTTTGAGTAGGTAATAAGCTTGTTTTCTCCTATATTTCACCTGCAATCAAATAATTCACCAAAACTCGTGGAAAGCCATTAGTCCATAAAGGTATTCATGTTATTCTTGTTTGATGGCTTTTTATAAGCTGGTGTTGGCAGTAAAAGTGATCGTTAAGCACCGCCAACAGGAGGCCGGCCGTCCGTCCCCTGTGGTGGTTGGCCACCGCCTCTTGTTTGAACGCTCCAGATCACTCCCTGATGGCGGTCCGAAGATCGGCTATTTCGTGGGGGCGGCAGAAGAGAAGTGAGGGCCAAGTTGAGGCCCAAATAGCTCACCTTCTAGAATGTCGGTGGAATTCTTCTAAACAGACTTTTGATTCTGTGTTGTGGGCCTGTTTGTAGCCCACTGGAGGAAGGCCGAGACCTGGGACCATGCTGTGGGGCCGGCCAGCCTATGGGTGGGGCCGACCGGCCTGGCTTTGTGCTGGCTGGGCCCACTTTCCTCCATATTTCCCTCCTGTATCTAAATATCACCAAAACTTGTGGAGTAATCCTAACTACTATGCACAGAATCTTGGTAACAAGTCTTTATTTACCGGTAGCGTGGCGGTCAAAACATGGTTTAACGACCGCCAACAGTCACCCATCCCGAAATTGCTCGTCTCAACATGCTTAACCTCAGAGTTCGTTTGAAATGAGCTTCCGAAAAAGAAGTTGCAATTTGTTGATATAAGTATTCTATCAATCCTATTAAGCCTTATGCCAGGATGTCACATCTCACAAGTGCACCACCAGACCATTGTTTTCTTCATTTTTGTCCTCGAAGACCGCTATTTTTGTATTTTTTATGCTAAGCCATGCATGGGCCTGGACAAACAAACTGCACGGCAGTACATCACCTCTTTCTGGAACCTTCAAGTCCATGATCTGGATATTTCAAACAAAAATTTCCGGTGCCTCCCATTTGTACTGGACGCAAACTAGCTCATAAGCTAACAGTTGTCGTTCATGCCTAGTATTTGTCTTTTTGTGAGTATGGTTCATGCCTAGTATTTTTTATTTCGTGAGTATGGTTCATGGCTAGTATTCATGCACTATTTCCGTTTCATAACATATGCACGAAGTTTGGGTGTCCAGATTTATATTATCTTCTACGTATCTTTTTTTTTTTTGCGAAAAGGAAATTTTATTGATATCGCAGCATGCCCTGGTCCTGGGTTTCTTGACGCCCTCCAATGAAAGATTTTTGGCCCAGAATTATCAGATAGCAAACGGAATTGCATTGCTTCTGGTCTGTTTTGAAGTCCCAGGTTGGGAGGCTTGTGTTGATGACCAAAATTGACATGCTGTAATATGCGCCTAGTTAGTTTATTAATCGAACAAATATCCGAATTATTGTTCCAGATAACTAATTTAATTCATTTGATAGATTTATGACTATTCAAATAAAATTAGCACATCTTTGAAATCGGTAGCCGTTGCTCTGGCTATTGTGCTTTATGTGCCAATATGCATGGCTATTGTGCTTCACGTTGAGCAAACCTATACTCAATACATCGACTCGACGTACAAGACTGTTGCAGAAGACCCAGATTTTGTGCCAACACCTAGCACGAGCACTCCAGATCTGGAATGGGAGGCGGCATCAGGGACGACGGACAGTCAAGGAACCCCGACGCCAATCCTCGTTCTGAGTTTCAAGTGTGATCTGGAATTCCCACTGCATCCCATGCCAATCATTTCTTGCTAATAAATTATCTCAAAAGCAATAGCATCCATATGCATACATGCGGGGAGGTTGGACGTGTTTTGTATAGTTGCACTGGAAAGACTTCTGTGCAGTATGCACGGGTCACCAGGTGATGTCTAATTGTTTATGTATATATCAATGTGGACGTGACTTGAGAAAAAGGTTCTTTGTCTGGAGATAAATGTTTCACCAACCAAGCAAGAGAGATGCACTTGAGTGAGGGAGACAAGAAAGGGGCGTGGACACCACTTTGAAAGCATTTCTTTACTGTATTCTTTGTTGGACCTAAATGATGAAAAGGCTATCCTTTGAACCTTTTAGTATAAATATATTTCCTTCGCTTATTTTTTTTACACAAGTTATATAGAAAATATTGTAAAATGCAAAATTGCAGCGTTCAACAAAACTATATTGTATTTTTATAATGGTATACTGTAGTGTAGATTACAAACAACGCATAGGGGTAAATTGAAATAACAATGATCAGCTTCCTTGTCCCCATCCGATTCAACACTTGTGGTCCAGATTTAGCAGATATCAAACGAGGATAGGCTCTGGTTGATTTCGAAGCCCCCATGGCAGGCGGGTGCTCTTCGGCAGAACTGGAGCGGTAGAGATCGACAACCACCACACGGCTGAAGGACGCGGACCATGGGAGATGCTCCTGCATTTACTTGAATCATGCGTGGCTCCATATTTGCTAGTGAAACTCAACACTGTGCTCTTTTGTTGAAACTAAAAGCATTATCAAGAATGGCCTCAACAACTGGAGAGCAAGAAGATTGACGCAGCCAGAAATGCAAATGCATGCGCAAAAAAGAACAATGCGTACCCACTTCACACTCCCGGTGCGAATGCAAAATTAGAATCCTTTCGCGGTTCATCAAGAGTAAGGCTACCATGTCCATTTCAAATTGTAATGGAGTACTGATTCGTAATCTGTAACCTCTCTGGTTGTGTTACTTTTTTTTTTTTGAGACCAAGAGCACTCCTCTTTATTTATTCATTAGGAATACAATCCCTGCTGCAGTACACGTATCAGGAAGTCGGGGGTGTGAGTCACCCAACAGTTTTGGTTCCTAAAAAGCGATGCCTCCTCTGCACAAAATATGTGCAGCAGCAGAATTAGCAGTGCGCTTTACAAAAATTAATGGAAAAGAGGAGAAACTTAAGCTAAGCTCTTGGATGTCCATCAATATGAGAGATCTCCGATCTTCCTTCTGACCTCCTGTACCACAAGTCCACCAGTGCCTTGGAATCAGTCTCAACAATCACTGCTCGGCGTTCACCTGGAGGTATCAGCAGCAGCCCATCCCTGCAAGCCTTCAGCTCCAGCTTGTAAAACTAATGATCTGCACTCAACCATCGCGCTGATGCTGCCAGAAAACTTCCATTTTCATCCTTTCATACTGCTCCTGTACCCCCATTACAAGCATCAGGGAAGAAAGAGCCACTGACATTAATCTGGCTGTGTTACTTTATGTGAAGCAAAAATGCACATCACCTCCTCCTGTACCTTGAAGTTGGAAGTACCTAATCACATAGGCCCATCTCGACATTCAAACCAAAATTTCCAGTGCCTCCCATTTCAGTGAACTTGCTCATGCCCAAGCAGTTTTCGTACATGCCTACTATTCATGCATGCAAGTGGCATATTTGGAAATCGATCACACAAGGCTGGGTATCGTCAAAAAAAAAAAAAGGAGCTCATATTTATGGAGGCGTTGGGAACAACAGCAGAATGAATGAAACATCATTCATGGAAAGCGTGACTACATGATTCACTGAGCCGAACTTGTCCTGAAACATCACTGTCCTTTCATTGGAGACCACCGAGCCACGTCCATGTTCCGCGCTGTTAGCTGAAAAGATTGACAATGAAATTTCGAGTGCCCAAACTCATGATTGCATGGCTATCGTTAGCGAGTAATTTGTGAGCAGACATACAGGGCTAATTGCCTTCTTTCCATCCACACGCATCGATGGCTTCCTGCCTTCCTCTCACCCCTATCGTCACGGTTCATACTTCGACCATGGCTGGCATCGCATCAAGCCATGACCATTCCTGGGCTACAGTTTAAAGCCGTGGCGCAGCTACCCTCAAGAAAAAACAGAAAAAAAAAAGATGTGGCGCAGCTCGGACAGATCGCGCTGAACCAGAAGATTAATTGTTTTCCCACCGGGCACGGAATGCTTAGCCCACTTCTCTCTTTCTTTCTCAGCCGAGACTGCTAGCAGGCCTAGGCTCAGTCTGTGGTCCATCTGCTTCAGCAGGCAACAGCCCAGTCTGGCCTGCACGGGCGCTGTTATCTTTCTTTCTCCCAGCGCCGCTCTCGTCTGCCTTTCCACTGAGCGCGCGCCCAGAGACGCCGTCCAGCGCGCCTGCGACTCGGATCGCCCACGCCCACATCGCACCGCACCACATTGCCTCGGATGCTTCTGTAAGCACACGACGTGGCGCGCGCTTTCAGGGCTTGCTTTTGTAACGTCCCGCTCCTCGAACGGGGCCCACTTACACCTGGTAGCTCTTTAGGATCTTAAGACTGTCCTTACATACCAACATAAGTCTTTTCTGCGCACTTTGTTCTCACTCCAGACCAAGCACGTTTAATCTCAGAGTTCTTTCAGAGATGACCTTCCGGAAAAGAAGTTGCAACTTGTTGGTACGAATATTCTATCAATCCTATTAAGCCATGGGTCATGATGTCACCCAGCCCCCTCACCAAGGTTCACTCGGGCGGAAAAAGAAAAAAGTGGTGGGAGGCTACCAACCCGCGCCGCACGCATGCTGTGCTGTGCCCGCTCCACAACAAGGCGGCCGCCACGCACTCGAGCTCCCGCTTGTGCGAAACATCGTCTCTCAGTCCCGATGCCTCCTAATTCGATCCATACTGCATACGTCTGTGCGAGAATATTTAAGAGTTTATTCTGAATTTCGAGCTAGAGATGTATCAATTTTGTGGTCTGTGGCGTTGCAAATAATCAGTAATGCATATACAAGGTTCATGTCGTGTGGGGTATGCGCGCATTATTCTCACATTGCATGTGCCCGACCACAAGGGAACCGAATTGCCACAGCTGTGAATGGTATACCAACCATTCCCTTGCTTTTTTCTTTAAACATGTATCAGTTTATGTCTGCTACATTTATTGGCCTCAAATCTTGCTTGTAGCAAACAGGGAATAAAGAAAACTGCAATGAGAATCTTAAGAGTACTAATTTCGATCAATAGTTTTTCGTCTAAAATCGTACGATTCGTACAGCAGGGGAACTACCAACTATAAACAGATACTAGCAATGTCATGCTTGAATCGCGGACCCCGACCGCTAGCTACATTGCCAGGGAAGCTGACGTTCTCATCGCCTCTCCTTCACGTGCTGTTACTCACGCGGAAGTCAGTGGGCATGCAGCATAAGAGCCCCAGGTATCGGGAACATATGCTGGCTTCCGGATCGAACTCTAAGCCGCATCAGCTACAAGCAAGGTTGAAGGGCGTGCTGTGCTGTGCCTATAGTCTGGCACGATAGCCATGCCTCTAAAGGTTATCATCACAGCCGGCACGACAGTACCCCGATCCGTGGGCACCGTGGACGGAGTTTGTCGGTGTTGTAGTCGTCGAGTATGAACACAGCTGGATTTGCAAAGAGTTACCAGCGTTCCTGAAGAAGGGGACCCGACTGTGGCACACTTCGCACTGGTCGCTGTATTAGATTGTTTCCACCTGGCACAGGATACTTTAAGGCATCGCCTCTTATTCCTGGTGCCTCCCAATTCCATATTGCATTCGGCAGTGCATATGTCTATTGTCTCCTTGGCCATGAGAATATGAAAAAGTTTTGTTCAACTTGTAGGTCTGTAGTTGCCAACAAAGGCAGGAATATATAGGGTTTCGTCTCCTCGCCAACAAAAAAAAATATATAGGGTTTTGTGGGGTATGCACCATCAATCTCACAAGTGCAGGACCAGAAGAGAACCATAGTGGGCACTATTCTAGATTTACTGACCATATCCCTACTTTCATTCAAATATGTGTATCAGTTTACGTCAGCTACATTTATTGAATGCTAGTAACAAAAATATTATCATGAAAATCATAAGACTGACTCCAACAAACGCGAGGCACTTTCGGGAGGCAAAGGAAAAGTGCATCGCGTGTACAGTAAACCCAAGAAGCGGTTTTCGCGGCCGTCTCCAACAGCCGAAGAGGCAACCCTGCGGCCATGCTCGCCCCGCACGCCGCGCTCTCCCACGCCCTGCGCCTCCTCTCGCCCCGCCTCCGCCCTCCGTGCTCGCCCTCCCCATCACTCCCTGCCACGCCATCTTTTACTTCGCCATCTCCGGCGGCCAGATCTTCTTCAACCCGGCAAGCACCACCCCGTCCGCTGGCTAAAGTAGCCCCACAGCGCGCGCCGCCGCTCCACACTCTTCCGCGTGGCCCCCCGGAGTGCAGCTGTCGCCGATGCCACCACCTCGTCTGAATCCATCATGTTGGCCACCACCTCGTCTTCCTCGCAAGAACAATTGTGCTCTGGTGCTCACAGGCCATTGCTTGCCACAAATTCAACATCCAATGGAAGGGCTAACTGCCAAAATGGAATATTTGATGAGTTGTATAAGATGATCCTGTAAACAATTTTAGTCTCACACATGGATTTGTGACGAGAATTTCAAGGATTCTCCTTGCCGAAGCACGCTCCTGTGCCTGCGCGCCGAGGCTGCAGTCGCGCCCGCTCGCAGGATGACTGGGTCCGCCATCAGGTCGCCGAGATCCAGAACGAGGGCCTCCCAAGTCAGCCAGGCCGAGGAGCACCATAGCCACGCGGTGCCGGTGAGCCGCCACCGCGACGAGGTTGAGGAAGAGGAGGTCGGTCTAGATCCAACGCTAGGGTTTGAGCCCCCATCGCCAGGAAGGAGCCGCGCTCGCCGCTGAGCTGCGACCTCCGAGGGCTGAGCGCGACGTCCAGCTTCATGGGCCTCCGGCTGGAGCTGCCGCCGCTCGCCGCCGAGCTCGAGGACGTCAGCCTCCACCGCCCCAGCGACAACCTTGAGCGCCTCCTCGACCCGGCGCGGGGGGTGGCGGTCGTCGCAGCGCAGCACGGGGCGGAGCAGCAGCCGTCGTCGCGGAGCGGGCCGGGGCGGGGCGGCGGCAATCGTCGCGGAGCGGGGCGGGGTCGCGGAGACGAGGTCGGAGCGCTGCGTCAAAATGCATCGGATGAGAGAGGGATTGTATTTTTACATTCCCTCTCTCCTCGAAAGGCAAAATGCCTCTAGCTTTGGCTTCTCTGTTGGAGATAGCACAGTGTGAATGGGAGAGGCATTTTGCATTTGCATGTTCCTTTGCAGCAGCTGTTGGGGTCAGTCTAACAAATTATGAATGCATTGGTGTAGGGGGAGGATCTTCGATGGGATGCCACTTGGCATCCTCAGAAGTCTAGCTCTGTTCCTCGTTCAATGTGGAAAAGGTACCAATAAGATAAGATTGTTCCATATTACTAATATGATGATCAATTCATGTGGTTAGTATGATAACGTTATTATGCCGTTAGTTTGCCTTGAAGACCAATAGGTCAGGATGAAACTTTATCCGGTGCGTCTCATTCCCAGGCGGTGGCGCCCCTAATCCTACACTCTACATGCAATCCCGTACATGGATATGAAAGAAGTGAGCATTCATACTGTGAGAAACAAAATAAACATCAGAAAATAGTTTAAATGTTCATGAATTTTTTTTTTAGTTATAGCCATGTCCATCACAACGGTAATAATATTAACATTTACACAATGCGATATCTATATAATCCAAAATGATAAGTAGATAACTAAGCACAGCACTCTAGTAAGTAGGCTTGAACTTCTGATTCTTCTATCTGGGAAGATCATCAACCTTGTCATCTAGTCCAGCAAATTTCTGAGAAACGTCAGGGGACCTACAAGAAGGTTTTTGGGTTCAGTAAGACTTGCTGTTGGGCCTCAAGGTCCTCAAGGAAGCTTGTGTTTTGTCGGACTTTGATTATGCATGTAAATCGTCTGGCTTGAAAGCAGCTTGCGAGCCAGCTTTTGCTGGTTCTTTCTTGTAACTACGGGAAACATGGGCTTGTGTAACGTCCCGCTCCCTGAGCCTGGCCCCTACGCCTGACAGCTCTTTATGATCTTTAGACTGCCCTTACAAACCAATACAAGTCTTTTTTACGCACTTTGTTCTCATTCGTGCGCACTTGGGAACACTTCCCGGTCGATCACCCATTCCGAAATTGCTCTAGGCCAAGCACGCTTAACCTTTGAGTGCTTTCGAGATGAGCTTTCGGAAAAAAAATTGCAACTTGTTGACATGAGTATTCTATCAATCCTATTAAGCTCTGGGCCAGGATGTCACAGTTTGGCTCGATACAAAATTCGTCAAGCCAAGCTAAGAGCAAGCTGGGCTAGCTCATGAGCTTCGAGTTTTACGTCCAGCCCTAAACCGCATTGCCTTTTTTTTTTGAGGGAACAGGAGGGGTTTGCACCCCTAATGATTATATTATATTAATAAAAAAGATTAAAAGTATCTCACAAAAAAATCAAGGAGGGTAAAAAATTGAAAGCAAAAACAAGAGGAAAACCGAAACTAGAGGTCGTCTATCCATTGGATAAGAGCTGGGAGAAAGCTTCTTTTAGCACGATGAACTAGCATCTACATCTCCTTCTTAAAAGCTTGTGGGCATCCCTCAATTATTGGGTCTTTGTTATTGAAGATCCAGTCATTCCTTGTTGTCCAGATGCTCCAAAACATTAAGATAATGATTTCCATATAGAAAGGAACATTTAACTGTCGCTTTAGTCTTTTGAATGTGACTAAGGTTGTTGTTGCCACTGGGATATTCAACCCAATGGAGTCCCAACATGCTCTCGCGAAGTTGCATCTCATGAATAAATGTCTCAGAGTTTCTTCCCTCTGTAGAATACATAATTCACAGGTGTATGAATCAAGCACCATGTTTCTTCTTCGTAACATGCCTCTTGTATTCAGCCTATCCTTCAACAACAGCAGCAGAAAATTTTGTGTTTCATTTGGCACGATGACTTCCAGATCCATTTAATTGGTGCAGGAACCTCTATATGACCCATTAGTTGTTTATAAGCTCTCGCACTTGAATAAAGGGGAGAACCCCAAATATATGTCCAAATATCCCTATCATTACTGAAATTCAGCGCTTGTCAAGAGTTCTCCAAATTCTAATATTGTGCATATGCCACTTCTAACAATGATAACTGTAACACCTGGTGTAGATGATTAAGAACTGCCATTTGTTGAAGGCTAGATTGCTTCCTGGTCGTGAAGGAATATAGTTCTGGGAATTCTGTCTTGGGACAATATGAGCCCACAGATCATCCCAAAAAGAGATAGTACGTCCATCCCCAACTGTGGCAGCTGAAATACCTTTAAACATGGGCAGTAATTTTAGGATATCCCTCCACCAGAAGGATCCCTTCTTCTTGGAATCAAGCAATTTGCCATTGTTATATGATTATCCCAAACTAGCTCAACCCATGGTAAAGGTGCTCTGTTAAAGAACTTGTGCAAGAATTTCATGAGAAGAGCATCCTTATGTACTGATATCTTTATCACCCCCAAGCCCCCTTCTTTCTTGGGTCTAGTGACCATATCCAGGCTGCTAAAGGTGGTTTTTTGGCATTAATATCTAATCCTCTCCACATGCAGTGTTTGAGATATTTTTCTATTTGTTTCACCGCTGTTGGGTACAATCTCATGGTGCACATTATAAAGGTTGGCATCGATGAGAGTACAGAATTGACCATCTCTAGTTCTCCACCTTGAGTGAGGAAGATTGAGGTTGAGATGAGCCTCCTTTCAATTTTTTGAACCATGGGTAAGAATTCCTCTACCTTAGGCTTAGATGTCCCTAGAGGCAATCCAAGATAAGTGAAAGGCAAAGAAGCCTTAAAGGTTCCTGCTAATATCTCCATTTTTTTAGCACTCACATTGATTGGCACTATCATGGACCTACTGTAATTCACTTTCAAACCTGTTGAAGTAGCAAAGGTATTTAGCAAGGCCTTGAGAATGAAAATTTGCCTTGGGCATGCCTCCATGATCAGTATGGTGTCATCAGCATATTGTAGGATAGGAAATCTACACCAGCTCTTTGTAGGGGTAGCCTTATTAAGCCCTGATCCTTAGCTTTGTTAATTATTGACTGAAGCAAATCTGATGCGAGGACAAAAAGAAGAGGGGATAGGGGTCACCTTGCCTTACCCCCCTTTTGCAGTGAATAACCTTACAAGGTACACCATTTAGCAATATTGAGGAAGTTCCTGAGTTTAGAATCCCTTTAATCCAAGATATCCAGCGGTTTCCAAAGCCCTTATGCTGTAGAATATCCAAAATAACTTGATGTTCAATTTTATCAAAAGCTTTTTCAAAGTCCAACTTTAGAATAACAATTTCTTTTTTGGACTTGTGGCAGAGATGGAGATACTCAAATGCCCAAGCAAGACACTCTTGAATTGATCTCGACTTAAAACCCATATTGATATCTATGAATGAGATCCATTATCACCATATGTAGTATGTCTGCCAACAATTTTGTGAGGAGTTTGATGCAAGAGTTCAGTAAAGAGATGGGTCTGAAGTCATTCAACCCTTCTGGATTGTCTTTCTTAGGAACTAGAGTAATGTAAGATCCATTGATACTTTGAAAGCAGATGTTACCATTGTACAATTCTTCACATAGAGCATAAAAATCAGGAGCAACTGTGTTCCAGCATTTTTTTAGAAAGTTTCCATTAAAACCATCAGGGCCTGGGGACTTATTTGAAGGCAGGTTTGAGATTACCTTGTCTATTTCCTCTTGAGTGAAGGGCTCTTCTAGCCACCCAAGGTTGTCTGCCTCTGCTATATCAGGGAATTCAAATCAAAATGCATATGTTGAAACTCGTTGTTCCCAACCTTTCCTTATACGCCTCCCATAAGAGTGTGGCTTTTGCTTCATGGTCAGTGATAGTATTGCCCTGCGTATCCTTCAGCGAAGCAATAACATTTCTATTTTGTCTTATTGATGCATTAGCATGGAAAAAACTGGTTGGTTCGTCCCCAAACTTAACCCATTTTATTGTCCCACGCTGTCTCCAGTAAATATTCTGCAGTTTCAATAAATTCTCAAGATGTTCCTGCAATAAATCTCTGAAGTTCCATTCTTCAATAGAGAGATCTCTGAATTCCCCCATCATATCTATGAAAGAAATTACTTGTTTTGTGTTGGCAATTGTAGATGAAAGACTAGGCAACTGTGAATGCCAAGCTCGAAACACTCGTCTTGAGTTCTTAAGTTTTGCCACTAGAGACTTTGCCTTATCTTGTTGGTACGTAGGTAGTGACCAGGCATGAAGGAACACCTCCTGAAATTGTTGGTGTTCCAACCAATAATTTTCAAACCTGAAAACCTTGGGCCTGGGAACAGATGTGGTGATCGAGATGATACATTGGCACATAATCTGAGGTATCTCTTGTTAAAGTTGTTGCTATAGTGTTAGGATAATGAATGGCCCAATTCGATGAAGTGAAAAACCAATCTAGCCTTTCTAGGAGAGGATGCTCTTGTTTGTTAGATCATGTGTACTTCTGCCCCTTAAGTGGGATTTCAACCAACCTCAGACTACTGATAGCTGCATTGAAAGCAAGCATTTCATTCACATTTGCCCCTAGCTTATTGTTGTCATTGGCAGATCTAATCAGATTGAAATCCCCCACAACTAGCCAATCAAGATCGTCATCCATTTGCACATTCTCAAACCATTCCAAAAACTGTAGCTTTCCTTCATTGGTGCAAGGAGCATAAACGTTTGTAAGTACCCATTGTTGTGAGGTTAAGAAACTTTCGAATTCCACTGATTGTGCATATTCATTTTGAAGAATAAGATGCCCATTAAATTGTATTCACAATTTATCATCCATGGAACACTGGAAGGGGACCAGTACGAATTGTATTCTCTGGAGAGGGACCAGAGAGGGATATTATGGCATGAGATTATATCCATCATAGATATATATAAAAACAGAACCCCATAGTATGAAATCCCATGACAGCATAAGTAATTATCATTACAAATAGATTTCAAAGAGCTAGCCAGATCAAAATATTTAAAGGGAACAACTAAGGTAGAGCTTGTTCTTACTGCTTTGGCTTCTTTTTGGTCTTCTTAACATTTTTGGGTTCCTTGGCCTTTGCAGTTTGCTTCCCTTTGGCAATAGGGGCAGGCTGCTTCTTTCTCTTGGCCAGAGCTGCATCTGACAGAGCACCAGGAGCCATCTTGCAAGAAGTGGTTCCCAGATTTTTAATTATTGACGGTGACAGGTTTGGGGGTGATGCAGAACAAGCAAAGCAGTTTTTCACTATGCAATCCGTCTTAAATCTGTTATGCTTATCTTTAAGTCTCAAACTTCTCCTGACAGTTGATGCTACAATGGGAGCGGTGGCAACTTTCTTTTTCTTTGCCTGAGCTCTCTCTTCTGCCTGAGATGGGCTGTCCTGAGTAGAGGATAGCTCTTCAATAGCACAAGAGATGTTGGCTGAAGTTGTGTAATCAGTACGTTTTATTCCTTCAGTTATCGGGCAACTCTTAGGTATCAGGCAATGCAGAAAATCTTGTTTATCCTGTGAAGAATTTATTAGTTCCTAAGCTCCAGAATACAGGAAACTCTTCGCCCAAGAAAAATTTTCTGGTGACAGCAAGAGCTTGATGAAAAAAGGAGACCAGGTTAAAGGTATATTAATTCCTTCTGCAACCCTGCCTGCTGGTGCAAAATGCTTTGCCCACAACCTATACATATCTGGAGAAGGATTACTGTGAGAAACAGAGATACCATTGAGACTAGTCATGGGTAGGAAACATGCCAGTTCTGGAGATTTAGCAACAATGAAGCTCTCAAATATAGGATCCACGGCATTGATGTCCTATGTGAGTGCCATGCCTATGTGCAACCTGTGACCATTTACACCTGAGGCATTTTCTTGCTCTCCCTCATCAGTGTCCATATTTGCATGAGAGGTGTGTGTACCTGCTAACTGGTCACCTCCAGAAGAACCACCCTGCCCCTGAGTTCCTTGTTCAGATGTATCGGCAACCTGTATATCAGCATGTGCTTCCACATCTTGATCCATCTCATCGCCATCCATTAGCTCATGGTGCTGAATGTCATATGGCAAGAAATTGACATCTTCAGGTATCTGTACAGCTGGTAGTGCCAGAATAACTCCCTGAGGAACATTAACTTCCTCATTAGCCATTTCATCAGGAATTCCATCTCCCACATTCTGTCCAACAACAATTCCATTTAGTAATTGATCATCCTCCTGCTCTGGCCCATTATTGTCCATAACAATTTCATTTGCCACTGGGGGAACATCATCAGCAACAATGTCTGCTCCTATCTCAACATCATCTACCTGTCCTGGGTTTAGAACCTCTTCTTCTGCAGCGCCAGGGACATTCAGATCGATCTGCATATTGATTGCTTGCACCTGCTGGACCTGCTGGTTGGCCTGTGGCTGTTGTTCAGCCTGGAGTGGCCACAAGCCCCATTCTGCAGCTGCCACATTGTCTCCTTGCTGCGGTTCTTCATCCTCGTGCTGGTCTTGCTCAGGTATCTGCATCTGAGGACCCTGGCCAGGCTGTCCATAGCCAAAAAAAATAATCAAAAGGAGGTTCCTCCCCATTTGGATTGTCAGGCAGAGGATCCTCATCGGCTACTTGTCCACCCAGAATTTCTTGGCTGATGATTTCACATTGGACAATCCAAGATTGTCCATCAAATCCTTCCCCATCTGATACAACAATCCACCTTGGCACATCAGTTAGTTCAGTAACTCTTGCATGGACTAAAATCCTGGACAGATTAGATGTGTCCCTTTCCCAGGCAACCAGACAACCAAAACTTGTAATAGCACTCTCAATATAAGCCTGTTCCCAGTAGTCTAAAGGGAAATTCATTAGCATTAACCAGCATTCCCTATTGAAGTTGAGAGCCTTATTGTTTCTCCCTCTATCATGTCTAATTACTCTGATCTCAACATCACCATAAGGATGAGGGCTCGAGTTGATGAGAAAATCTCTGTCATAGACATGCACAAATCTGACATACGCCTGTCCTAACGGGCAAGGTTGAATATCACGAATTTTTTCACGCTTATGCTCCACCAAGAATTCACGCACCACATCGCTGATGTTGGCAAAGTGCATCTGACCTTTAGGTAGGGGTTCAATGGTGATCATTGCGATATAATCGTTCTTTGGCTGCGGCCTCACCATGACCGCACGAACCATTGTAATATCCCAAATGTTTAACACGAAATAAATACTTAATCAAAAAGACTTTCGGAGTTAACCAAAATTTGACTTTTTGATCCGTTGCTTGGATGAACGATCAGACTGTAGATGCGTAGAGCTCGTCAAAACAATTCCGTTTGACTACTCATACGTTGGGTTTGGACTTCGGATGAATTTGTGATGGTAGAATCAATCTGGACCATTGGATAAGTCTAGGTAACCTATTCTAAAACCGGTTCCTCTTCCTGGTTCGTTATCTCTTCCTCCAACTCACATCAGCGCCGCCGCCTCTTTCTTCCTCATCTGGGATGCCACCTCCTCTTGCCCTAGTCCAGCTACGCAGCGTGGTGCAGCTGCTCTTCATTCGTTCCCTGCCGTTGCTGCTACCACTCTCCCGGTGTGCCGCTGCAACCGTGCTGCTGCTCTCTTGTGGTGCTCGGTGTCCAGTCCAGCAAGGAGAGAGGGAGGTGAAGGAAGGGAAGGTGCCTGCAGGTATGTTGGCCGGGTGGATTCATGCGTGAGCTGCTTCTTGCCTGCATCCTTGATTAGCTGCAGTGCACTACAGGGAGGAAGGAAGAAGGGGAAAAGAAAAGAGAAGAGGACTTTGGTGAATTACTTCAAGATCCATCAAATTACTGGCCGAATCTTGTCCTCCTAGTCAAGGGTAATCCCTGAATAATCCCTAGAGACTCTTAGATCAATTCATGATAGCTGGTTTGATATGGTCATCGAGATTAGGGGTTTGATCTATGTGCAGGAACTTTCTTTCCAAATCTGGTATTAAATGGTTAGGAATTGGACTGTGAGCCTATAAGGAAAGTTTTAGATAATGCTTTTATGTTTCCAACGGCGCTGGTCTCACTCGATTCTGATAAGTGGTTAGGGAGATAACGTAATTTTAGTACTTCTGTCTCAGAATTTCTTAATCTGCGCTGTTTTATATTTAATTATATTTGGTCCAGTTCGTGAATTTTGTAGCAAAACTCGCTATTACGAAAGTTGTAGGGGATTTTCTGTAGATGTCCAGAATGTATTCATTTGCAGCATTTAGTTCAAAAAATCAATAGTTATGGGTAGAATAGTGAACAGTTCAAAACTTCGGGCGAATTTCAGAATCGTTTCTACATTCAGAGAAATAGGTTGTATGTGCCCTGAAGTAGCTTCTAAGAGTAGTTTTTACTCTACAGGTCTTGGGAGCTTCGGTGTTAAGGGCATACCGTCAACGTCTCGCCAAGGTTAAGGCAAGTGCATGACGGGCTTGTGTGATGATATAAGCTTCACTATTCTTATGTTTTGTTCAATTCATTTGAGTTGTTTTCATTCAAAGTTCCATGATATGTTCCTTCAAGTTTCAAGTTTTCATTTACATATCATTCATGTTCCGGTCGATCCGGATGTGCAAGTTGGTTCTTATATATTCATATTCCTAAGAGTAAGTGCTGGCCCCACTTGCTCGGCTTTACCGGTAAATGCAAAGGATGTATTCAAGTGTTGTCTGTTTCAGACGGGAACTACTATTTCATTGAATGTTCATTTCAAGAGAAGTTCATTCTTTTTCCTGGGTTTTTGCTTTTCATCATATTGTATTTGTTCTTCTAGCTCCTATTGTACTTGCTGAGTGTTTTTACTCACTCTTGTGTTTCATTTGGTTTTAGATGCCCGTTGATCGACGCAAGCATTGGATGGGAGTAGCATATTCTTTTGGGCACACACATCGACACCTTCACACTTAAATAGCTTATTATTGGACTTTTGGGTAGTTATTGAGTAGTTGAGATGGTCATATGGCCGTGGTGATTGGTTCATGGTTTATTCTTGGAGTCGCTAATTGTTTATTACTTATTCATAAATATATGTCTATCTGTGATGTCTGTGTGTCCGCGGATATGAGAACTTAAAGGGGAGACTGCCGGATTTTCGAATAATTTCTATACTTTTAGGTTTTAGTTGTTTTATAATAGCCTCTAGATTAGTCAAATATATGGGGTATTACAGCCGTGTTCTCCCTGCCCTGGATCTGGACAACATTAGCCCATCTTGGTAGAAACGGGCGCGGATCTGCTCGCTGATAGGCCATGGGTAGGGGATTGCTGTGGTCAGCAGGCGAGAGTTGTAGCAGTAGATGGATTTGTTCGTGTTGTGCAGGTTCTGGTAGCAATGTTAGAGTAGCTGAAGGTTGAGTTCCGTTTGCATGGTCAGAAAATTTGGAAACAGTGGTGAACTGCTTGGGCCTGCATCATTCTTTGAAAAGTTTCCAGAAAACCAGATTTTAGACTTTCCTTTACCCCAGTCCTTCCAAAAATTGTCTCTGATTTCTTTATTTGGGCAGAACCCAATTTTGTCTAGTGAAACTTTACAAGAGAAAGAAATATGTCCCTCTTTTTTAATACTCTGCAACGCATTCTGTTTCTGCATTTGTCTCTCATATGTCCAGAGCGCAGACAATTATCACAAAACATGATTAGAGGCCCATCTATACCAGAATGTGACAAATGGGCAGGGTCAGCAGAGGGGGGGAGCCCGATGACGGGATTTATGATTGACAGTTATGTATGTCTTGGGACTAACATGATTAGATTGAAGAATAGCAAGGGGATCAGAGATACGATCGAAGACAGATTGCTTGGGGAAGACAATTCTATTAAGCACTGATTCCTTCCGTTGCCATACCTGCTTCCTACCAGACGACATTCTTTTAGGTCCAATGTTTACTGCATTTGCTCCAGTGAGCCTGACATGTGTCTGCTGTCGCACTTTGTCAGCATAAGAGTCCCTTTTGTTCTTCTTTCGTGTTACCAGAGTCCAACTAGCTTCTTCCTCCCTTGCAAAATCAGCTGATTCTCTAGACCAATTAGCACCCCCTTGGCTCCAGAGATTAAAATAAAGCTTGTATTGATTGCATTCAAAGGATCGCAAATTATAAATATGAAACCCAACGGCCTTACAAGAGACCATGAAAAGAAAGACTCGATCACTGATTTACACTGGCCTCAAATCAGCCGATGCACCGCCAATAGTAGCCTAAAATTTCACCAACAGAGTCCTCTGATAGATGGTATTTGCAACGCCCAAAGGATACCAGAAGGTAGAAAGCCTTGTGATCAGAATTTGCAGAGAAGTTAATCCGAAGACCCAATTTGTCCCAAATAGCCTTTTGAACACCAAGGCCGGGACGGAAGTTGAGGTCCTGAAGATCCATGGGGTGGGGAGAGGTGGGAGGATCGTACCTTATGTTTAGATCGATTGGGCATCTTGATCCCGGCAATGGTGCCGAGGAGAGCGCACCCCAACCTCGGCCCGTCTCCATAATCAGAGCAAGAATTACGCCATTTCTGGATCAGATGGCGAAGCGGACTAACTGGGAGTGGAAGAGGAGAGCAAAGTGGCGAGGTTACGTCGTGCCCGGCAGCCTTTCGCCGGCTAGATCACGAGATCGCCGGCGATTGCCATTTTCGCCGCTCCAGGTTTTCCGGAATTCAAAATTTTTTGAACTCCAGGAAGCATATCTCTAGGCCTCCAACCACATTGCCTTGGTGCGCTGACGAGCTGGGCTAGCTCATGAGCTTTAAGTTTTATGTCCAGCCCTAACCCCCACCACCTTGCTGGACTGACCCCGGCCCGCACCTGCCTGCTCCACCATGTTTGCCCCTGCTGCACCTGCCCTAATCTCCAACGCAGCTCGGTTTCGTGCCGCGTAGCAGCCCAGGTGCCGGGAACATATGCTGGCATCAGGAACATGCGCGGTTGAAGGGCATGCTGTGATGTGCCTACAGTTTGAAACTTTAGCCGTGCCTCGAAAGGTTACCCCCATCCATCAGTTCTTGAAAGGCTCATAGCACCATTGACTTTCCGACACGCAGCACTACGCCAAACAGGCCCTCGGCAAAACTTTTGCCGAGTGTAACACTCGGTAAAGAACACTCAGCATACAATATACTCGGCAAAGCAGCCTTTGCCGAGTGTTTTCCTTCGGGCACTCGGCAAAGCCTTTGCCGAGTGCATGAAGGACTCTCGGCAAAAAAAAGTTGGTGGACGAAAGGTTGATGGCTGACGGCAGCTTTGCCGAGTGCCTGACACTCGGCAAAGGCTTGCAAAGGCTTCAAGCTTTGCCGAGTGTCGGGCCAGGCTTTACCGAGTGTCAGACACTCAGCAAAGTAGAGGTTTGCCGAGTGTCCACAGATCGACACTCGGCAAACTTTAATGCCTTTGCCGAGTGTCTTGGTCATTACACTCGGCAAATCTTCCAGACAAATTCAAAAAATTACCAAATTTTGACATGACACTATTTTTATGATCTATCACCTATAAAAAATGTTTTGAAGTGAGACTCAAATTCAAAAAACACTTTGAATCCAAATATGAAGGACTCATTACAAACTCTATGTTTCTTCATCAGAGATTATCGGATTTATAAACAACGTACATGACAACTTGTGCGAAACCTTCTCAACTATTTTTCACACTCTTCACATATGATTTCATGACATCCTGACAAGTATCATGATTTTCTGACTTATTTGTATTTTTTATAATTTTTAAACGATTCGGTCACACGCTTATGTTCATATTTTATGTACAAAATTCGCGAAATTTCATTTCATTTTCCTGCATACGGCCTCACGTTGAACTCACTAACATGAATATCACTTTTCCATCTACTTTATTCCGTTATTCGAATCACTTGCAGTTCAAATTTGATTTATGACCTAAAAATACAAATATTGAAAAAATTTCACTAAATATAGCAATCAGAACTAGAAATGTACCAAATTTTAACATGACATACCATGAACTCTAAGTGCCAAGAAAAATTTTTGGAAGGCAGATCAATACAAAAAAAAAAAGGTTTGCCGAGTGTCTGCGTAAAACACTTGGCAAAACCTCTCTTTTGCCGAGTGGTCAATTTTACACTTGGCAAAAGGAGAATTTTGCCGAGTGTCGATGTCCAACACTCGGCAAAATGTCCACTTTGCCAAGTGTCCACGTTAAACACACGGCAAACGTCTGACGGGCGGTTTGACGAGGTCAGGTTTGACCTTTTGCCGAGTGTTGGGCTCCAGCACTCGGCAAAAAGTAACGTTTGCCGAGTGTATTACATTTTGCCGAGTGTAACACTCGGCAAACGGTCATTTTTACCGTGTGTTGGTTGTTTGCCGAGTGTTGGCCTAACACTCGGCAAAGGGTTTATTTGCCGAGTGCCCGAAGGATTGTACTCGGCAAAAATTGGGACACTTGGCAAACAAGCATTTTCCCGTAGTGCAATGTGGTCCCATTCATTTTTTGTTTGGCGTTACGTCTGATTAATTAACCAAGCAATTGGATTAATTAACTTAGCGCCCTCCCACTATAGATATTCTTTCACTCTTCACTACGTGCCAAACAATTGATCAAGGTATGTCTTATCCAGGTATGTATGCAAACGGCCTTGTCATGACATGTCACACCCGGATGGAACTTACAGGTAGTCCATTTATGAACCAAGTGTGAATATACGCCAACCACCACATATATGATGTTTTTCACTTCTGTCATATGGCATTGAAGCTTTCGCCCACTTCAATGCCACCGTGAGGTGTTACTGTGTTATTAGAAAATTTCAGTTCGTGGCATATAGAGGCCAATGCAATTATATATAGATGTGTTTGCTTGGGCTATGG
Organism: Eragrostis nindensis; assembly: GCA_012490785.1. Taxonomy (NCBI): domain Eukaryota; kingdom Viridiplantae; phylum Streptophyta; class Magnoliopsida; order Poales; family Poaceae; genus Eragrostis; species Eragrostis nindensis. The sequence continues at coordinate 1,606,768 of JAAXCT010000011.1, read as the reverse complement.
CTGTAGATAAAGCTATTGTGGCTGAGCTGTAGAAAAAGTTGTTGTGGTTTGTGAGCTGTGGGAAAAGCTGAAAGCTATTTGGTTGAAATTGTTGTTGTTGTGGAACTAGGTTTGGACACGGGAACTAAGAAGAGGTGTGAAAGGTGATGGGCACAAAAAAATAATGAGTTAAGGATGAGGGAGATAGAGATAGGCACCCGAAAAGATGCATTAGAAAGTGAGAATGAGGAGAGAGGGATGCATTGGGAAGCGAGAACTACATATATTTTGTCAAAAAATTTGAATGCTAGAACTATATATATTTTGAAACGGAGGGAGTATATAATAGGTTCTTACTTAAAAGTATTTGGTGGTGAACAAGAACAAAAAGAAAATAGAACCCAAACAAAGAAAAATCGAGAAACAAATAGAAATTCTCATTTTGTAAGAAACAGACCTAAAGTTCATGGAATCAATACAATGGCTATGTCACAGCATACAGTATGACATTAGCCTATTACTGCTATTCACTATCGATGTCCATGTTTTCATGGTGCATAAAGGTTGTTGTGTTGGAAAGCAAATCATCTGTATTGAGGCGTCAAATTTATTTAAATTAATCTACTATTCGGTGACCTAAACCTATCACTGATGTCATTTTTGACATTTTAAAATTGAGATTATTACTTTCATCTGGTTCTTTTTATATATACTATTATAGCTTTTATACATCAGTAACAAATATATTTTATCATCTGCGCAATGATTTTTTTGCCAGCAAATTTGAATATGATGTGAATTTCACTGTTGATGCTAGTGGTGCAAATCTTTGTCTGGAATTCTAATGGTCACATAGAATAGTGCAACTTTTAACTGAATCATCACAACAATTGCTATTGACCAAAAATATCAAGTGACGCAGTTTTGAAGAGTACTCTTTTTCCAGGATGTAGGAAAACAGCACCATCGCGGTTAGCTGTATGCCTCTCGTTGACGAAGTGGATTGCAGTGACCTAAGTTATGTTAACAGGATATGCTAAGAAGAGCAGCTATATGTGTAATGTGTGTGGTTATATCAATGTTATTCTAGTTTGAACTTGTCCGTCGAAATTTGAACCTTGGACTGAATTTACAGCTCCGAGAGGCTAATCAAGTACGGCGTGAACTTCAGGCTTCCAATGCAATGAAACCGGTGCTGGGAAGAGACCTGGTAACGGAAGCTGCGTATGCCCAGCAACTACGTACAATACATACGGTCAGGATACAGGAGAAAAACGAATGGTTGCTGTTCGCTGTACATCGCCTGAGCAGCCGACGTTCTCTTCGGCTATGTCACGGTCTGTTAACATCGCCGTGTTCAGTGAGCGCGCAACAGCAGCAGCTGCTAGCAGTGGAATGCCCCGTGCCTCTGGCAACCACGTTGTCTCTCCAATGCAACTCGGTCTCGTGTAGCGAGGTCAGCGATTGCTAAGACCCCAGCACGCGTGATTGCGAACACGGTCAGGAATAGGTGCGCGAATGGGTCGCAGAAGATGCAGCCGCAGTGGTCAAAAGGCATGTTCTGCTGTGCTGCCCGTTCAGCACCTTAGCAATGCCTCGACAGGATCTTATCAGATCATGGGACACTAGTACAATTGAGGCCTGCGGTGGCGGGCATTTTGCCCTAGCAGTGGCGGTCGCAGCGTGCGCCACTACGCTTCCGCCACTGCTAGGATTCGGGAGCGGTGGCGGTCGCTTTCGCCCGCCACCGCTAAAGAGTATCGGTGGCGGACGGCAGCGTCATCCCGACCGCCACCGCTGGAGAAACAGCAGTGGCGCACAATATGACGCCACCTCGACCGCCACCGTTAATAAGAGCAGCAGTGGCGGATGACCAGACGCAAAGCCGACCGCCACTGCTGTCGAGCCAGCGGTGGCGGGTTGTCATGACGTCATGTGTTCCCGCCACTGCTGCTTGTATCATCGATGACGTCACTGTGCCCGCCACTACTGTCTTATTTCAGATTTAATAATCATGCTAAATTTCGAATTTACCCAGGATTTAAAACGCAAAACCACGTACATTTCAAATATCCATCACAAATCATCATCACAGTCATATATCCATCATAGAACAAATATTCAACAATACAATTCGATAATAATCACAAAATACCATGATCCAACAAGATACAAGTGTTCATCCATGTAGCAAAATAATATATACAAAACCGCACAAGTGTTCATATGTCCACAACCTAAGGATCTACATTAACATCCTCATACGGCCAACTATAGTCAACTTTGTTCCTATGAGAGTCAATGTCATCCTTCCAGTTCTTCTCAATCAAAGTTTGTTGGTGACTTACAGCTGCCTGTCCAGTCCAGCAACATAGTTCCGGTTTTTGTGCCAACTCACCCTTTGGATTGAAATATAAGCCTTCAGGATGGATAAGATGATGCATGATGAAGCGCAATATCTTGGATGTGAAGCCATAAAGTTGTTCGTCGCTAAATCCACTTGTCCCTTTTTTCTGAGTGTCCTGCATACACAACGAAAGACACATTAAAATTGCGTAAATGAAAACAATTATTGTAAATATATGCAACTAGTACTTACATGTTTTGTAGGATCTTCACGGGGCAAGCCAAGGAACTTGTTATGAACGCCCATGGACAGCCATTCCATGACGTGGTAGCCACAGTGCACGGTGCCCGGAGGCTGTTTTCGACACTGAGTAAGCAAATGCAAACGTTATTAGTGAATAGTTTACAAATGAGAGCATAAGCTATATGCACTGTACCGGGTAGTTCCACCTCCAACCCAATCTATGTGTCCGCGCGGGATCGTGGGGGCCATTATTACGAACATAATACCTGTATCCTCTGTTACAGAAGTAAACGATGTATGAATGTAATGAATGATTATTGAGAATAGAACATCGATGAGTTCTTACTTCTCGATGATTTTGCAGAACATCTTGTATTTTTTCACATCAACATCGAGGGAGTCAAATACCCAAGCCCTTCCGATCTTAGGATATATCAAGATACAGATCCAGTGGTTCCTAAATGAAGAATGATCCATGTTAGTGTCCAAGGTTAGCTATCAATTGTTAGGAGGAAAAAAACGCGTGAGAGACTTACCCAAAGTTATAAGGGGCCATGATGCACTCTCTGTCTTGCCACTTGAGCATGCAATTTCCAATGTAGGTCGCGGTTGCCGTCCTCACATTATCGGTCATCAACTCAACTATATTCGCCCGCTCTTTACGAGACATGCCCGCATATTGAGGCGCCTTGTCGTCAATCTTGGGGTTAGGTGTGTTTCGGATATCAGATGTGGGTGTAGGAACCCATATTGCTTTTGATCATAGTGGCAACAAATCCTAAACAAAAAAAATGCATTAGTAATGCTTATTAATCATGTAGTTAGAGGATGCAAAGATTGAAATCACTTACATGCACCAAAGAATTATCATTGTCGCGTCGATCGCCTGGAGACGAAAGATGTGATGGATATCCTCAAAAGGCACGGTCATTTCGAAATCCATGGAGTTGAAAATCTTCTTCCCAGGGACCACACACGGGATGTTCTCAATGCCCTGCGCACACGCCTGAATGTACCACTCATGAAATCTCTGCATTACCCAGTCACACTGTGTAACGAGAAAGCTCCTTGGAACGAGTGGCATGCCATGCGAGTATTGAGGAAAATCATCTTGTTCGTAATCCCAAGACCCTTCTGGGACACCAGGCTTCATTGTTCGTACCACCTTAGGCTCCACCGTTGGTTTCTTCTTGCCAATGTTGCCCAGACTCGCATAGAAAGCTGCACAAGCAGCAGAATCAACTATTTGTTTAGGATCTGATCGTTCTCTTATCATCGTAGGGATAAGTGGGGAAAAAGGCTTGCCTTTGACGATCCCTTTAGCATCATAGGGCTCCTTCTCCTTAGTTCGCGATTTCAAGCCACCCTGAGCCTCCTTGTCCTTTGTCGGTGACGTAGGAGGCGTAGGAGCACGCGATGTCTTGGTACCCTCGGCCTCCTTGTCCTTTATCGGTGATGTAGGAGGCGTAGGAGCACGGGATGTCTTGGTACCCTCGGCCTCCTTGTCCTTTATCGGTGACGTAGGAGGCGTATGAGCACGGGATGTCTTGGTACCCTCGGCCTCCTTGTCCTTTATCGGTGACGTAGGAGGCGAACGAGCGCGAGTACCATCTTCATCATGGGCCGGAGGAGGTAGAGGCGACTGAGGGGAAGCTTCAATGTGTACATGTGCCCCAACCTCATCAAAATGAGCCGCTGAGTCTGCAGCCGGAGCCGGTGAGTCTTGAACCGGAGCCGCCGCTGTGTCTGCAGCTGGAGCCAAAGACACTGTGTGTATCACGATGTCCCTCTTGTGCCATGCAACGAAATTGCTCACGGCATCTTGGAGTGTCTCAATCCCCTCTTTCTCATCTGGGTAGTCAAGCTCCTCTTTGAGAAACTTGTCGTCTATCGCCCGGCTAACAAACACCCTGGCACACTCTTTCGGCATTTCAACGGCGTTCAATTCGCGGCCAGGGTATGCTGTGCCGTCTGCAACCTTGAATTGGCGAGTCTTCCCTTTCCTCTCCATTGTCACCATCAGTGAGCACGGTGTAGCCTCCTTGATATCGTCCACAGGATACCTCTGAGTGTCGATCGGCGTGGAGCCAACGCTGCTAGGAGCTCTCGGTTGGGTCTGACTAACAGTCTGTTGCGGGCTTTCGGTACTCAGATTTATTTCTGGGACACGCATTGGTTGGGAGAACTGTGGGTTTTCCTTCATAAACCTGAAGAGGTTCCTTCGGAATTCCTCGAAAGACTGTTCTTCCACGGGGCGATTGTCATCGGGCTCAACAATACACCGCGCCGTCGAAGAGAAACCTCTTGTTCGGCCACGATGTTCCTTGGTCCCAAGGGCAACAGTAAGCTCTTGATCCTTCTCCTTTCCCTTCAGCTTCTTTGCCTTCTGCGCCGCAGCGAAGGCCTTGGCTCTATCCACCACGCCACTAACCAAGGAGTTTTTTGGGACCAACTGCCCGTTACCAAGTTTCTTCAGACGTGCAAAGAGCCAGTATCGAGTCCGTAAGGAGCACGAACTAAGCTGGCTTTCTCTCCCGGCTTGGCGGTCTTCTTCTTCTTGCTTCGTCCATATTGGGATCTTGGACTTGTAACCACCAGGGCCTAGATTATGGTGGTGCACGTTCTTTCTATTCAAAGCCGCATAAATTTTGCTTATTGATTTGAACTCATCTGAGCTCCTCTGCGCGACAAAGGTGTTCCAATCGTCTGGTATAATGAAACCAAATTGCTCGAACGGGGTTTCACCAGACTTTATGTACCACTTGTCCAGGTTGTACCTGAACGTACGAAGACACTTTGCCATGGTCTTCAGAGTAGCGGCCTTGCCAGCTTCGAGGCAGTCGGCTGGGAAAATGTATTTATCGCTGATGAACTTCCACAACCGCTCTTTCTCTTTGTCAGACACCTTCTTCCAGTTGTCCCAGGTGATCTTTCCTTTCTCCCTGACATAAACCCCACAATCATTGCGCCAATTCGCCAATATTCCCTTCGGCTCAATTGGCGACCCATCTTTGCTGATCTTCTCTACTCTATGGATGCCAGCGCTCAGCTTGTTCCGCTTCCTTTTTCCTTTTTTACGTTCCTTCATTTCAGAGGAAGACTCGGGAGCGGCAATCGGCACTATGGCAGTCGATTCATCAGCGAACAACCGTCGTCGCTTACTTCGCTTACTTCGCCGTGGTGGAAGAATCTACGAAAAGGCACATCTTAAGTATATTGAACCGGACAATTAACTTATTTCATACTACATGTCGACTACCCGATACCTCATCATTCGGATTGTAGTCGGGGTCGACGGGTCCCTCCGCGCGCTGCCTTTTAGCACACGGAGGATAAGGATCGGATGGTTCCTCATATTCGGGAGATGACGATCGAGCATCTTCCGAGTCATCACTAGGAATCTCATCACCCAGTAACTGGCTCCTGACGGGCTCCTCTCTGTTCCCTTCTTCCATTACTGTGTTTTAACCACAAAAAATATTAGGTTTTCCATGCTTGACTATGTTTTAACCCACCCTCTAGCATAGATGTTCATGACTTAGCAAAAAAAATGTCGGCATCAGAATGAGGATAGCATTATCATTATGCAATGGGTAGACTTCCCAGAGTCGCGCGTCTTGACACCAACACGACACGTCGACTCTGGGAAGTCTACCAATGGCTATCCTATTTCATCATTTGCCGAAAAGGAATGAAAAATTAGCTCTCAGTGCGGGTTGCCGAATTAACGGCCATCCAACGCTCTAAGTTCCTTGACTCGAGTGGCAACACGTATCCAATATCGTAGGATATGGTCCACGTTTCCACACTCGTCTCGCTTAGTCCGCACTCATCATCGAGCAATGGCCTCAGCATATAAACCTCAAAACAACTTCATCGCAGTAGTACAAAACTCTCGGCATAATAAGGTAAATAGACCATCACGGCAGTAGCACAAATATCGGTGACTGAGGAAAGAAAGGGGAAAAGAGGACAAGAATGCGAGCATGCAGTGGCGGGCAATGACAATGAGCCACATGTAAATCAGTCAAAGTGAAGTAATAGTACAAAAAGACAGGCTCTAGTGGCGGGTGTGTCACATCGATTTTGCTACTTCTCAGAAACAATAAGTAAAGAATATAAGCTTCATCGACCCTTGTACTACTGCTCAGAGCCAAGAAAACAAGCTTCATCGAAGCAATAAAAAAAGCATCATCGGCCATGTTTATGCAACAAAAATGTGACACCAAAATCTGCAGCCAGCTGAAGCAGCCAAGTAGAACTAACTGCAGGAGATAAATATGCAGTATTACTACTGCGGTATATACATATTAGCATATAGGACTTAGCAGTCATATACAAAAATGGATCAACATCATGGCAGCAAACAAAAATGGATCAGCATCATGGCAGCAAACAAAAATGGCATGAAGTGTATATGGATTCTTATATATTCAGAGCCAAAAAACTGACAGCATAGGACTTAGCAATATATTCAGAAATATGCTAGACAGAAATATAGGACTTAGCAAGACTTAGCAGAATATAGGACTTAGCAGTAGAGCAACATGGTAGACAGAAATATGCTAGACAGATACTATACAGAAATATGCTAAGTTTGACAGCAAGTGTATATATTCATAGCTAACAAACACCGGCAGCAAGTGTATATGGATCAACATCATGGCTGCAAACAAAAATGGCAGGATGACAGCATATAAGCACTAACACGTGACAGCGTTGTCTAACAGTCGATAGCAGTTCATAACGTGGTAGCCAAAAATATAGGACATGGTAGACAGAAATATGCTAGACAGAAATATAGGACATGGTAGACAGAAACTGACAGCCAAAAAACTGACAGCATAGATTCTTAGCAGTAGAGATGGCAGCCAACACATATTCAGTTCAGGGCAGCAGCAGTTCGGCGAGCAACATGATAGCACCTAACATCTAGCAGCAGTTCAGCAAAAAAAAAAATGACAGCATAGATTCTTAGCAGTAGAGCAACATGGCAGCCAAACACATATTCAGTTCAGGACAGCAGTTTGGCGAGCGACATGATAGCAGTTCAGGACAGCAGCAGTTCAGGACAGCAGCCAAAAAAAAATGATATCAACTAACATCTCGCAGCAGTATCAATTGTAGCTGCTCAGCAACAATCCATATCGACCAACAATCCATTTCATCTAACACTTTGTCCTTAACAGGGAGTAGCAACAATCCATATCGACCATCACATTGCCATGAACAACAGCTGCTTCAGCTCAGCACGTTTGCATCAGAGGAACATCTCCAGCCACCCACTGAACATCTCCAGCCACGTGGACAGGAAGAGGGAGAGGGAGAGGGAGGGGCGCGCACCTGCTGGAGAAGATGCTCACGAGCTCGAGGTACAGCGGACGGAGAGGTTGTGGACAGCGCCACGAGGTCGAGGACGGTGGCGCAAGGTGAGGGGACAGGGGACGGCGAGGTCGGGGACGGCGAGGTCGACGACGGCGAGTTCGGGGACGGCGTGCTCGGGGGCGCTCGGGGAATAGATCCAGCGGCGGCGAGGAGGGGGCGTCGGCGAGGAGGAGGGAGGCGGGGAGGAGGGCAGGGGCGAGGAGGGCGGCGGGGAGAGGGCGGCGGCGACGAGGGCGGCGGCGAGGAGAGGGTGGCGGCGAGGAGGAGGGAGGTGGGGAGGAGGGCAGGGGCGAGGAAGGCGGCGGGAAGAGGGCGGGGCGACGAGGGCGGCGGCGAGGAGAGGGCGGCGGCGAGGTGGCGAGGGCGGCGGCGAGGAGAGGGCGGCGGCGAGGTGGCGAGGGCGGCGGCGAGGACAAATTTTGGCAGCCTCACGGCGTCGCGCGAAAATCCTCCGGGTTTAGGGTTTCGCGGCGGCGCCGGGCAGCTTATATCTGTGTGTGCGTACCAGTGGCGGGCGCAAGTGACGAGAAGGCGACCGCCACTAGAAACGAACTCAGTGGCGGTCGATGATGACGTCATCCAACTCGGTGGCGGACGGAGTGACACCAGGACCGCCCGCCACTGGAGTTTTCCCCAGTATTTAAAAGGTCAAACGCATTGTTATCACTGAAGAGTCTATGTTTCGGTTGGTAAGGCAGCCGAGTGGTGAGTTCAGGTGGCGGGTTCGATTCCTGCCCACATTTTTTTAAAGAAAAAGGTTTTATTATTTTTATTTTCACTTTCTTTATTATTTTAAATATATTTAATAATATTTGTAACATAAATGCTTATTTTTTCACTTCCTATATTATGACAAATATTTTGACTATATATTAAGCGATTTGCATTAAAAAAATATTTTCACTTATATATTAAGCGATTTGCATTTAAAAAAATATTTTCACTTCCTATATTATGACTATATATCCGGTAATTTGCATTGAAAAAAATATTTTGACTATATATTAAGCGATTTGCATTTTAAAAAATATATTTCACTTCCTATATTATTATTACAAACATACTCAATAATTTTATAAAACAAAAATGGTTATATTATGTTTATTTCACTTCCTGTGTTACTACAAATGTACTAAATGGTTTTATTATTTTTTGTTTTGTTAATATTTAGCAATAATTTCAAATTCACTAATTGATTGAATGAAGATGATAATAAATACATAAATTCACTAATTTCAAATTTCAAATTCAATTCACTTTGCAATGATTGAATGAAGATGATAATAAATACATAAATTGAAGGGCGTCTCTCATAAGTAGCATATATATTACAATATTAATTGAAAATAAATCACATATGAAATATTGACATCAATATTTAGCCTTGAACTACTTTTCCCTTGCAGTCGGTGCGGAGGTAGGGCACCACGGATGAATAGTCGAGATTTGTTTCGACTATATTTATCCGGGTTGTATCTGTAAAGAAGGGCACCTCATCAAACTGATTGTATTCTTCTTCATCCGTCGCATTCTCGACTCCGATGATTCTTTGTTTTCCTGAGACAACAATCGACTTCTTTGTGACAGGGTCAGAGGCATACCACACCTGTGCGACATTTTGAGGGAGTATCCAAGGTTCATCCTTGTGACCAAGAATGTTGAAGTCAACGATTGTCATACCGGTATCATCGACCTGTATCCCTTGTGGGTGCTTAACCCATATGCACTTGAATATAGGGATTTGTAAAGACATTCCGTAGCTGAGTTCCCAAATCTCTTCAATGTATCCGTAATACATATTTTTGTTTCCCTCACTGTCTTCTGCACAGACTCTTACACCACTATTCTGGCACTGGCTCTTATTGTCCTTTGCTTTGGTGTAGAATGTGAACCCATTGATGTCAAAAGCTTGCCATGATGTCACAAGACTTAGTGGACCATCCGCCAGCAGATGCATTGTCTTTTCTTGTGGTGTTTCACCAATGGGTACGTTTTGGTCCTTCAACCATGCAGTAAAAGTGCACTTGTGCTCTTTCATGATCAAATCCTCAGACATGTCATGATTTTGTTTACGAAGTTGTAGCAAGTGTTTTTCAACGTATGGTGTGGCAACCTCTAACTGATGCAGGATGCTGTAATGTGCTTCTCGAACTCTTTCAAAACTTTGATCATTGAAGGTTTTCCTTCCTTTAGTTCCTTTACCAATGAGCCTTCCCTCGTGCCGTGGCCGCGGAACACCTATTGGTTTCCCATCTTTCATGAAATCATTGTAGCACTCCAAAACCTCTTCCGTTGTGTACCCCTCTATCATGGACCCTTCAGGGCATTTTGGATTGCGCACATAGTTCTTCATAATGTACATGTAACGCTCAAACGGGTACATATAGTGAAGGTAAGATGGCCCAAGAACAAGTATCTGATCTGCAATGTGGATCATGTAGTGCTCCATCGTATCAAAAAAGGTTAGGGGAAAGCACATCTCGAGTTGGCACATAGTCTCTCTCATCTGTTTACGTACTTTCTCCAATTCATCAATGTCGATGACCTTCTTGGAAACAGCGTTGAAAAAGTGGCACATCCGTGTGATTACCATCCTCACATATGGATGTTTGATAGCTCTTGCAGCGATGGCGAGGAACAAAGAAAGCATCATATGGCAATCATGCGTGTTGTAGCCGCTTATCTTTAACTCAGACATTGATACGAGATTCTTTACGTTCGTTGAGAATCCAGTGGGTACCTTGATGCTCCGTAGGCACTTACAGAATGCTTTTTTCTCCTCGGGAGTCAGGTTAAAGCTGGCAGGTGGAAGGTAAAACTTTCCATTTGGCCTTTCCTGAGGGTGAAGCTCTGTCTTTATGCCTTGCTTTTGCAAGTCCCTGCGTGCACTGAGCCCGTCCTTAGTCTTTCCTGGTGTGTCCATTAGGAGACCTGAGGTGCTATCGAAGACACCCTTTGCGACGTGCATAAGGTCGATTGCATGACCAATTTCTAATTGTTTCCAATAGTTTAAATACCTATAGAAAATTGATTGCTTCTTAAATATGGCATCCTTTGGAATAAACTGATCGGATTTGTTCCGCTTTCTCCCCTTAACTGGCTTGCCAAAAACAACCTTGTAACCTTTCACCAGATCATAAACAAACTTGCCGTCGCGATGTATTGGTGCTGGATCATGCTCCTCTTTACCATCAAATTCTTTCGTCATTCGACGATATCTGTGATTTTTTGGTAAGAACCTTCGGTGACGCATGTATACCAGCTTACAGAAATTTGGAAGGTGCACTGACGATGTTTGGTCCACACAAACAACGCATGCCGACTTCCCTTTGACTTGCCCGGTTAAGGTCAGGCGAGCGGGGTTGTCATTGATGGTAACGAAAATAATAGCTCTGAGGTTGAAGTGCTCCTGTCGATAGGCATCCCACATGCGAACCCCCTCTTCCCACAGCTTCTGCATGTCTTCCATCAAAGGTTCCAAGAACACGTCTATATCAATGCCAGGTTGTTTTGGCCCCGATATAAGGGTACTCAGCATGAGGTACTTTCTTTTGTGGCACAGCCATGAAGGAAGGTTGAACACGCATAGAATCACTGGCCATGTACTGTGTGGGTTCCTCATTTCACCAAAAGGATTCATTCCATCAGTACTCAAGCCAAATCTCACATTCCTCGGATCGTTTGAGAATGGAGGGTTGTCGACGTCAAACTTTTTCCACTGTCGGGCATCCGCGGGGTGACGAAGCTTCCCATCCTTCTTGCGACCATCGTCAGCGGCATGCCAAGTCATGAGTTTAGCATCTCTAGAGTTGGAGAACAGACGCTTCAGGCGATCGACTACCGGTAGGTACCACATCACCAGGGCCGGAATTTTTCTGTCATCATCCTCATCTTGTTCTCCATGACTTGTATTTTTCCCTCTGTTTCTCTTCCGTCCCTTATTCTTCCTGGTGGTGAAACTTTCATCATCGTCGTCATCATTCTTTTTGTACCGACTGGCGTTACAAGTTGGGCATTTCACCTTATCTGCGTGTTCTTTACGGTACAGGATACAATGGTTCGGGCAAGCGTGTATTCTTTGTATGCCCAATGTCAATGGAGACAACAGTTTCTTTGCACGGTACGTGCTTGTGGGCAGATGATTTGGTTTCGGCAACATATTGCCTAACAGTTGCAGCAAGTTGTTGAAGCTAACGTCTGACCACCCGTTGCTGGCCTTCAGTGTGAGGAGTCGAAGCACTGAATCCAATACCGTGCACTCCTTGTCACACCCATTCGACTCCTCATAAAGAAGCTCCCTCGACGCCTTATGCAACGTCTCCACGTTATCGAAGCCTTTATTTCTGTGATGGAGTAAATCCTCACGGTCCATGTTTCGCAACAACTCCTCTACATCTATGCCTCCACATTCGCGAGTTTCATGTACCATGTCATCATCCTCGTCGTTGCACTGATCGGCAGTATAGCGCTCATTGTTGGGTTGTGCCCTTTCTGGGTCATCGTTACCTTCAGCACTCTCCAGCTCGTTGTTGGCTTCTGCATTCTCTGATGTTTCACCATGTTTGGTCCAAATGTGGTAGTGCTCCACAAAACCATTGTCCAGCAAGTGCTCGCGAATGATTTCACGATCCTCAAACAGTACATTATTCTTGCATCTCTTACAAGGACAGCATATAGCCGTTGTATTCTGACTTGCAGCGTGAGTCTCGGCAGCTACAAGAAAATTGTTGATTTCCTCGAAATAGGTTAGCGGATCTCCTCCTCCTCCATCGTACATCCAAGATCGATCCGCCATCTACAATGATAAAAAATATTATAACAATGAAATATTACAAAAATTACAAAATAAAATATAAATTTCCCCTCTCTCATGCATATGAAATCCAAAACTTGATGTGCAAAATTGGAATACAAAACCCAAGGGGAAAACAACATAGGACATGGAGGCATAAGAAACTAGATGGGATCTACTAAATCCCCACCTAAAATCTAATGAAATCACCTTGAATTAAGTAAAAAAAAGTTGCAAACCCTAGGCAAACTTTATCCTCAAAATTGACCTTCAAAAAGACATCTAAACACAAAAAGGCTCCAATGGATGGCAAGGATTTACCTCCTAGATCAAATCTAAGAAAAAAAACGAGATCAAAACCTTCCCCCCTTAGTTTTCAATTTTTCCCGGCCGCCGTACGGACATTCACTCCGAGATGAACCCGATACTGTTCGGGGAAGAAGGCTGCGCGGTTATATAGTGTCGATTACCAGTGGCGGGCGAGATGACGTCGCTTCCGACCGCCACTGGTAGCATGTCCAGGTGGCGGACAGGGTGACGCAGCGGTCCGCCACTGTTGTTTGGTTCTTTAGTGGCGGTCGAGGTGACGTAAGCGACCGCCACTGTTATTGAGAACGTCGGTGGCGGACGCTTGTTGCGTCACCCTGTCCGCCGCTAGTATTTGGTTTACGGTGGCGGTCGCTGGTGACGTCGTTTCGACCGCCACTGCTAGATGGATCAGGTACTGTAGCCTCGCTGGCGTCATCTCGACCGCCACCGTTTGGCCCCCGCGAAGCTAGCAGTGGCGCTGGGCCTTGCGCCCGCCACCGCTATTTTGAGGCCTGCGTCACTGCAGGCCTCAATTGTACTAGTGGGAGCCTGTACTCCAACCCCGGCTGGCGTCGCGTTGAGCAGCGAACGTTTCTAGGGATCAACACCAATACGTGGTACAGCTCAGACTTACTCTGTAGGACCAGATTGTTTCTACGGGGCACAAAACGCTTTCAAACATTGCCTCTCTGTCCTGGTGCCTCCTAATTCCATACTGGATATATACGCCCAGTGCAAGAACAGAGAATGGTTTTGTCAAAATTGTGAGGCAGAGATGTTTCAGTCCAGCGGTCTGTGGTTCCAAATAATTAGCAAGGCATATATAAGGTTCTGGTGTGGCAGGGATTGAAATATCGAGAAATCGGGCAAAATCGAAACCGAAGAAACCGGACCGGTTACCGACAAAACCGATCGGTAACCGAATATGCTACAGTACACAGGTTCGGTTTTTACCGATAACCGAACATCCGATGAAACCGAACCGGAGCGGTAAGTCCGTGTGGGGTATGCACTAACCCCACCAGATGGGAACCAGAATGGCCACAGCGCGCTGCGAATGGTAATATACCAACCATTACCCTGCTTTAATTTAAGTACGTTCAGCTCATTTCTGCTACATTTATTGGCCACAAATCTTGCCTGTAACAAAAGAGAACTTCCCGCAAAACACAAAAAAAAAAGAAAAAAAACGAAAGGGAACAAGAAAAATTGCTACGACAATCGGAGTACTGATTCTGATCCAAGTGGTTATTCGTAAGACATGGTATAAAAAGGAATTAAAAAAATTCTAGGTTTTGTTACACCATATATTTTTGAGGATTTGATTCACCAAATAGAGCCATTATGGGTTGGGGGTGTCCAGCGGCATTCCCTACAACTTTTCAGGGATAACATTACAATTCGAATTGTATAACACGTGCAAGCCATTCCAATTCATATGACACATGAATAAAATGGTTGAAATTCTGCTTGGGAAATATGACACATGAATAGTGCTTGCCCCTGGGCATAGAACTAGTATGCAGCCAGGACTGTATATATTATGAAATGGAAGAAGTACGTATCTTCGAGAATAATATATGAACTGATCGAGCTCATGTATAGGTGCGGTTAACAACAGTAGAATAAATGGAACATCATATTTGGATCACGTGATACATCATTCATAGAGCCAAACGTGTCCTGTAATGAAACATCTCTATGCTTTCCTTGGACATATCGCTGTGGCTCTGGCTTACCACTATGTAAGAAATGGACTTTGGAGACGCTGCTCAACCATAATTGCATCTCAAAAATCGAGTCTGCGATGAGAAGAAATCAAAGACGCGGAAATCTGCGTCTCCAAATCCCACTATTTGCAGACGCGTTTAGCAAAAACGCGTCTCCAAATCCCACCATTTGCAGACGTGCTCAGCCAAAACGCGTCTCCAAATCGCTCAGCCAAACCGCAGCCTTTCAAACTTCTCGGCTCCCAATCACAGAGCCTTTCAAACTATTCACGCAGTTGCTGCTGCAACAACAAATAGTTCACCATAGAAAGAAATACTTGACTTCATTAAACTTATGAAATTTGCTAAATACCTAAAGATTTGGTGAGGCCGTATTTCCGCTCCAGCCGGACTCATTATCAGCTAACACTCCAAAGATTAGGGTGTTTTATGAATTGACAAACATGAATTGACAAACATAAATCTTGTTAGGTTTATGACATTTTTGAGGAAATAGGGTGTTTTATGACAAAACCCAAGATATGTCATTAAATTTAGTCGCAAAATTGTCATAAATCAAGACGCCATTATATTATGACAAACAAAAATGTCATAATTGGCAAAAATAAATGTCACAACAGTTATGACAAACATGAATTGTCATTATCAAATTTTTCTTTATTTTACAGCAAAATTTATGACATATATGAATTGTCATTGAGTGGCACACCTGTCAAATACCTGTAACGCGGGACCCACATATATTTTTTATTCGAAAAATAAAAGCAAAATGTAATTGATAAAATGGGAGTTTTTGGTAAATAATTTTTTTAGATCATGCACACGTGGCCCACATGTGGATTGGTCCCACAACATAGCAAGTGGGACCCACATGCATGTTTTAAAAAAATAAAAATATTGCAACTAATGCTAAAGATTAAGCCAAGAGCACTTGAATGACAACAGTCCTTAAAAGCAAAATATAATTTGAGGTGGGACACACATTTTAGTTTTCTTAAAATATAGAAGAAAATGTAATTTGTGCTCGTTAAAAAATAAAATTTGCTAAAAGTTGAACCCAAATGTAACGAAAGCAAAGAATTTTTTTTGATTCATTTAGGATGCTAACATTTTTATTAGACAAAGAGTTATTTTCCAAATTAAACTAGATAATATATGTTATAATAAATATTATTGATGTATTCATGTTGAAGTAGTTTGCCGCAGTAAGGATTTTATTTTCTTGAAAATGTATTTAAAATTTTGTTAGAAAACGTTTTCGTTTGAGGTAGAAAATAGGGATTTTATTTTGTTGATGAACTCGTTATGAATCGAACACGAGAGCTGCTGCTGCTGCTCCATACGTCTTACCACTACGCTACATGTCTTGTTGTGATGACTGTTGGCAATGAATATTATTATTCGTGTCGATGCACACTTTTTTTTTTGAGAATCCTGTCGATGCACACTTGGCATGTCCAGCTCTCTAAACGGGCTCAGCCCATCTCAGCCTCGTCCAACGCTACGGCCTGTGCAACTTTTTAAACGGACTCAGCCCATCTCAGCCTCGCCCAAAGCTGAGCCAAACCAAGCAAAAGTATTTGGAAAAAAAAATGTAACTGCAGCATCTGAGAATCGAAACGAGGCCAAATGGGTGCAACAAATCAAGTTGTACCACTAGAGTACAAATCTGTTGGTGTCTAAGTGTGAGCAGTTCCTTTTAAAACTGAAGCGAGCCTGGTTTTTGGAAAAAAAGGTCAACCAGAAATAGCGCCAAAGGATTTTGAACTTTGAGCCCGCCCTCACCCAAAAAAAAGCAGCGCCAATGGAATTCGAACACAAGACCTTCAGAATCGAATCTGGTGGGTCCCACACGTGACACCGACAGGTGGGTCCCGCCGCACGGTGGGTCCGACAGGTGGGTCCCGCCACACGGAGGGTCCGACATGTGGGTCCCTCAAGTGGGTCCCACGAGTGGGTACCACATGTGGGTCCCAGCTGACGGCGGATGTGGCGCTGTTCTTCACCAGTTCTTGTGGCACGCGTCGTTTTTTCATTTTAATTCACGGTTTGAATTTGAAACTTGTATATTTTTCGCAAACAAGGTCCAAATTACCTCGTTTTTTTTCCTCCTTGCTGGTAAAAATATTCTCTGTCCAATTCTTAGACATGATCATCAGTTTGTAACTATTAAATGTACTGAAACGGCAAATAACGTTTTACCTATTTTTTATGAAAAATTTCTTATTTATGTAAATCTCGATACAAAATAGTTCTGCACATGGAATTTCGTGGAGATGGACATCTTGGTCACCTTCATACGTAGAAATTATGTTCACATTTTTTTGAAGCTTGAATCTTGAAAGTTGTTCACTTCTCCTTGAATATGAGTGAAACTTCCATATGGTAAGTGAGGAGTAGTCCATTTTGAACACACTTTGGTGGAATGTTTTTCGAAAAAATGAACCAAAATTACCATGGGTTGGTGTTAACGTGGAACAGCCACAAACCAAAAATCAGCTCAAAATTCGTTATATTTCGCGAGATAAAATTTGACAAAACAATTGAAAAATGCACTCATTTATTCTCTTTTTTATATCTCACGAAGTTTGTTGCAACTTCGGGTGAAATTTGGTAAGAATGTGTATCTGGTCGATCCAAATGAACACTAATTTTGGTGGAATTTTTTAAAATTATTTGTATATGTATCATTTTCAAAATACTAATTTTTGATCAATCTATACAGCTCTAAAATTTATCTATACCCAATGACCGGTGGTCCCTTGTCTTTCTTCTCCCCACATGTCAGTCATCCACCACAAAAAAGCCACTAAATAGAGCCGGCCGCCCTCCCCAAACCCTACTTCTCTCGTTCACTTCTCTCCCAGCCACAGCCGCCTCTCCCAACATCCTCCTCTCCCCTTCAGATCCGCCGCCGCCGCCACCATGCTCTCCCTCCTAGAGCTCGCTGCTGCCTCCTTCCTCCCTCTCCTCTACCATACCACCGAGCTCCTCCCTCCCTCTCCCGACGAGGCCTCCCCGCCGTGACGCTGCTCCCCTTCCCCGGAGGCAACACCCCGATCTCCGCCGCCGAGCCGGAACGCCGCCTTCCTATCCCCACCCCCACAGCCGCCTCTCCCTCTCTCCCTCCCTCCCCTCCCCTCCCTCACCGAATCCGCACGAGGGCTCGGGCGGCAGGACCGGCGAGGCAGCGCCCGGATCCGGTGGTGCTCCCAATCTCTGCTCCCGCCGCCGCCTCACCGGATCCGCAGCGCCCGTCGGCTCCTCCATGCCGCGCCCCCAATCTCCTGCGTCGGCACTGGAGCTGAGCCTGGAGACCGCGCCGCCGCCGCTGCCACCCGGGAAGGAGTTGGCGGCGCCTCTTCCTCCCCGTGGCTGGTCGTCCACGAGGCCGTGCTCGCCCCCGCCGGCTCTAAGCCCTTCGTGCGCGCGTACAATGGCATCCCCGCCTATGCCTACATCGAGCACTCCAGCAGTCAGCACTGGATTCGACCGGTGGGTTGCTGGCTCCTCCGTTTCTTATCCATTCCATGCTAGTTTCATTTGACTGATGCGCTAGTTGTGCTTGCTGTTTTGCCCCAACCAACCAACCAAATTCCTTTGACTGATGCGCTAGTTGCGCTAGTTGTGCTATGTTACTCGTACCTGTTACTGTTAAGTGCCTCTGCCTTGTGCTAAGCTAGCAAGTATTGTTCTTTGTTTACTGAGGTAGTACTAAGCTCTAATAATTCAACCAAGCTTGTTAAAAAAAATGATTTCTGTGTTTGCTTAGCTTTGTAGTGGCCAAATGCCCCAACATGCGTTACTCTCCTCTAGTGCTTTGGTTGTTGGTCTGCTTGATAGAACAGCTCGTGCAGGCTAAGTTCTGTGGGCTGTAGGAAATTTATTTCTGTGGGCTGTTAATTATGAGCTTGCCAACTCGTCCTGATAATTGAAGATTTATTTCTAAGTTTACATGCCCTGTTTACTTACAGCGCCTCATGTTAACTTATATCATGGTTGTTAACTTATATGGAAATTGTTCTTGTTCTGTCAGAATCCTCGGCTTAGTTTCCCCTGCACCACATTAGCTTGCATTTGTGCTTTGCCATGACTGGTTCTACTATAATTTTTGTAGCTTGTTCATGTAGTAGCTTGGTTATTTAAGTAGTATCATACGTCTCAGGAGCATTGTCTCTGTGAATGAACCATGTTTCAGTTAATTAGTGTGTACTTTTGTCATCCATTTAGTAGTTAACTAATTCTGTTCTGCCTCAATTTTTTTGTGTAATCCTTGACACCGACCCTGTTGCATCACTTCACAGTTACAAGGACAACAGTTGGTGAATCTCACCATCAACAACTGCCTGGAGGCGCAACATCCAAGCCATCTTTCAGGTACGAAATTGATCTTGTGATTTTTTTCCTGCAGAACCTGCTAGGATAAGCAGCTACCTACCTGCCTCGCAAGTTGAAACCAGACACGCATTTTGTGATGTCTTCATTTATTTACATTGCTTCCAATTCTTAATCTAGCCCTTCGATTTTAATGTCGTTTGTTTTTCCAGGCATATGTGCTTGCTTACAGCGCAAATGGGCATGGTGAAGCTGATGGACTCGGAAGCAAGACTTAAACAAATGGAGGACAGTGAAGCAGCAAGGCTGAAGCAGCTTGAAGAGATGGAGAACTTGAAGAAAACATCACAGGATATTCAAGCTCTTCTCCATCAGCTTCTTGCGGTCAACAAGGGTAATCTCACTCACTAACTGTTTGGGGAGTGTTCATGTGTGCATTTTGGTGAGTGTGCATGTGGCAGCAGCGCATGAGATGTTAAGATGAGAAGTAGACAGCCAAAAGGTCATAATTTCATTTATGTTGGCATCCAGCGCATGAGAATGAACTTGTGATAAGTGACAGTTTCTTGCAAAAAATAAGCAAAGGGAATGCTTGATAACTACAATTTCAGTTCAGCAGCTCTAATAGTGCCTCCCAGTAGTTTTTAGAAGTTAACTTGCAGTAGGGGTTTGGACTAATTAGTTTTTTTATGAATTCTAATAGTGCCTCACACAATCAGATATTTGGACTGTTTTTTTCTACCTTTTGGCTCAGAGTTATTCAGAAGTATTGTCTTGTTCAGATTTGTTCAGAGTTATTTTGGTGGTTAATTTGCTGCCAGACTACTATGCCCTATAAATTGATTTCTTTTCTCACTTTTGGTTGTTTTGCACGGTGCTATAAATTGCTTGTTTACTTTGACTTAAGCTTTGAATTGCTTTCCATTGACGACCTCTGATTTTTTGTTGTGATGATGCCAGGAAGTAAGCGGAAAGAGAAAAGGAAGAAAGAAGGGATGGAGGGAGTGAACATCGAGAACAAAGGGCTGATGCTTATATCTGACTATGCCTACTCTCAAGGATTAACAAGAGTGAGATCTCATTAGCACTTAGAAACTGGTGATTTGCTCCATGTTAATGTAATGATTGACTGATGGCTGTGTGATGAAATATAATGGGCTGTATGTTGAATGTCTCTCGGTGTAAATCTGGTCGGTCCAATGTTAAAAATCCGGCGAAACTAGTGGGCCAAAAGTTAAATAGCCTGTTAATTAAGTGGGCTGAAAGTAAAAATGGTTTGTGGATTAATTGGGCCAAAAGTAAAAAGGCCCGCGAATTTGGTGGGCCGAAAGTTAAAAGGCACGCGAAATTAATAGGCCGGAAATAAAAAAGCCCCCGAAATTAATGGGTCGAAAGTTGAAAGGGCCACGAAATTAATGGGCCGAAAGTTGAAAGGCCCACGAAATTAATGGGTGAAAAGTAAAAAGGCCTCCGAAATTAATGGGCTGGAAGTTAAAAGGCTCAAGAAATTAATGGGTCGAATTTAAAAGGCCCGCGAAAGTAATGGGCCACAAAACAGTCAGGTCCGGTCCAATAGGTAATGACAAAAATTGCAATTGTCATACAACTATATGACATATTTATGAGTGTCATAAACTGGTTGTGACATTTTTTGAATTGTCATAGACAGTTATGACATTTCTGTAAAAAGTCATAAAATTATGACAAAAATAGCGAAAAAGTCACAGAAGGTACTTAGCTACACACCTTCTATGACTAAGTGATTTTTGTCACTAAGAAGTCATAGAAGGTCAGTTATGACTAATTTCAGACCTTCTGTGACTAAAGTAAAATGTCATGGAAAGTCAAAATTGTTGTAGTGTCACAAAGCTGCGAGACTAGCAATACTTAACCAAGCAGGCAAACAGCTAGCTGAATTTTGCAATAGAACTACACACTGACTGACAGAGAGACGAAACCATAAGGTGCTGGTATAAAACACTGATATGAGAGAAGACAACACAACAGGATAGAATTACAATCAAGGCAGATGTACACAAAGACTACTAAAAAGGACATATTAGAGAATAGTTATCTGCTTTTAGTCAGGATATGTTTAACAATCAAAAGGCATGCCACTTGCACTTACTTGCCATTTGCCAGAGATACTGAATTTTGAGTTTACAGAAATGTAGTCAATACAAATAGCTACCAAAAGAAATTATCTGACTGTTGGAACACATGTTATATTATTCACTTATCTCAAAACCTGAAACCAAACATACAGCCTAAATGAGCACCAGAAATAATGTGGGCAGCTACAGGTTTAGATAAAACTGATTAAACTGTAATTAGCTACAGGGTCATATGGCTGCTTTCCAAACACTAGTCAGTTTGAGACAAACAAGCATTATCCTTGTTATATACTTACATCTGCACAGGATTTTTTTTTTCCCATTTCATATGCAGTTAGCTCTATATGCACTATATAGAGTCCCCAAGGAAATCAGCTAGTGGTAATTAAGTAGCTCTGTTCAGTATGAGAATTTGCTAAATACCTTGAAACTGAGGCATCGAACTTATGGTTTCCCAGAATCAAACTTCTGAATTTGCTAAATACCTTCAGATCTGGTGAGGACGACTCCCTTCTCCAGCCAGGTGAAGGGATTGTTGCTAAATACTTCCAGATCTAAATTCAGTGCAAGTAAATTTCGAGTGAAGGAATCGTTGGGTGCTTTACCAGATCCAGGTTGCTGTCGAAGCAAAGGACGTGGGCGCGGCTGCCGGAGCTCCTGGCGATGACGGCGTACTTCTTGTCCCCTGCAGCACCGTCCAGGGTCCCCACCTTCCTGGTGCTGGCGTTCGCTGTGGGCGAGCGAGGAATGGCGAGGAGTGCTGCTGAAGAGCGTCTCCTGGAAGCGTAGGCGGCGGAGAAGAGGAAGTCGACGATGGGGAGGTTGGGCGATGGTGCTGGTGTTTCGTGTTGGGGTTTTCACCTCCAAATATAAGAGAGCGCATAATAGGCGAAGAGGACTGGGAGAAATAGCGAAGAGGAAAGAGAGCACGTCAGCCAAATGGTCAAAAGTCCCCTCCCCCAAGCCCTTGGGCTCTATTTATAGGGGAGGTGGGATGGCTCTTCTCATTTATTCCATTGATGGAGATAAATATTACAGATAAGTCCTCAAACTTTACAAACAGGTCCCTAGATGTTACAATGAGGTCCCTAGACCTTACAAAAGGGCCCTAAAACTACATGTTGGCATCTTTATATACAAAATGGGGAGTCCTAACCTATGGTACATATGGCGATCCCCAACACAAGCCCCTCAGGTATTTGGTCTTGGCTGGCACAACAAGACCTAATAGCTGTTTCTACTCAAAGAGGCCAACTACAACTCAAACTCTGGTTCCAAGGATTGTCCTTAGGAACCAAACCGTGAGCGCCTCGCTAAAAACTCCATCCCAAAAACCCGGAGGGAAAAAAGAGCATGGAGAAAAGAGCACGCTCAGACTCGGGTACACACATGAGTTGTCTTTAGACCTCTGCATTTGGTATCTTCGTAGGATAATAGCTTCGGCTTTTAAGATGATCATCTGTCTTTTTCGCGGCAAGAGCTACATATGAAATCCTCGCTTGGCGAACTTGCCCGAAGTGTTGATGTAGATGAAGTAGTCGTAGTCGCGGTTGAGAGATGATCTGATCCTCCGGCACCACCCCCAGCTGATGTAGACGAAGTAGTTGAAGTAGTCGTGGCCGAAGGTCAATGCTATGCCTTGAAGTCTTCTGTCACGTGCATCAGGCAAGACTCCGCCTTTTTTGGGTGATCTGATCCTCCGACACCACCCCAAGCCCCTCTTGGCTGGTGTTTGTGAGAGAAGCTTCACACATGAAGTAGTCGAAGTCGACGATGTGGTAGTCGAAGTAGATGTACCGGAGTTGGTGGAGTAATAGCGAAGATGCTGTCATCAATGATGCCGAAGTTGACGGCGAGCCACCGAGCCGAAGTAGTGATGAAGGTAGTGTCGTTGACAATGCCGCCGATGACGGCGAGCCCCTCGAGCCGATGAAATGGCAAAGGCAAATTCGATGTCAATGCCGAAGCTGACGGTGAGCCCCTCGAGCCGGAGAAATGGCGGAGGCGAAGTCGATGACGATGCCGAAGCTGACGGCGAGCCCCTCGAGCCAAAGTAATGGCGAAGGCAATGTTGTCGATTAAGCCAAACTTGATGGCAAGACCTGGAAAATTAGCATATATGCACCTTGTATTTGAGGTGTGAATTTGTTGATTTCCTTTTAGGAGAATGAGCTCGTCAAAAATGAAACACGACGAGGATTAACCCCTTAGGGCTTCGAAATAAAGGATTGGCTTGCCTTTTTTACTTTTGAAAAAAGGAAGCCGGCCTCTTGGGCTGCTTGTTTTCGGAATATTTGCACTTGATAAGCCGAAGAGATGCGCTGGAGTCGTTTATCTCGAAGGTTTATCAATTAAGGGTTTTAAAACCCTTGTTGATGTGGCGAACTTTTGACGAAGTTCGCATCAACAATTTAAGCATGTGCTTCGCTATTTGGGGAAATATTTTGATGGGAATAAGAAAGGGTTAGACATATCATAGACCCTGCAAATGAGAATTTATTGTTGATATTTGAGAAACCTGCATAAGCAATGCATGCCATGGTAGATAAACCAAAAAGAGGTTAGTTTTCATGAGCCAATTAGCTCACATCAAGGATTTTAGTAGTCATATGATAGAAATGCTCAGAGCAATTATAAGATTGGTACACAGAAAGATTCATCCTGCAAAAGACTTGTTAGTAAGTAGGAGAACGATGGTATAGACCTCTAATTGATGATGGCCAAAAGTAATGGCGAAGGACATTATTTCAAAAACCACTACACTGAGAGGCTCAAATAGATGAGGACATTCTGGTGAGTAATCCATGTTTGAAGAATACCAATATATTTTGATGCAATAGTTGATGAGGACCAGAAACCAATGAGATCCAATCTTATCAAAGTGTCCCGATACAAATGATGATCAATATTTGAAGCGAACCAATATATTTTGCACCAATTCTTGACTTTGAGATATAGAGTAGAAACCCGACGTGCTTGTGCTCAAAAGATGAAATTCTTGCATAAAAGGGGTTAGCTTAAAGCGAAGAAGAAATACTTACAGCGGTGGGTGTCCTGCATGTTAGTAAGAAAATATGCATGTGCATGTGCTAAAGAACAGAGTCTCTTCGTTATTACTTTCACTTAGGGTGCGTTTGGTACGGTTCCAGATTCACCTAGAAACGTTTCAGCTTCAGATTCTCCGGTGAAACGTTTCTCATGGTGAATCAGAATCACTTTAGAACCGTTTGGCAGTCTGCCTGGATTCGATTCTGAAAACAGAAAGAAACTATATAATTGACCAATTTACCCTTGGTTTTTCATTGTTTTCATAAACAAATTTTAATTTTAATATGAACCATCTCTTTTATTTTTTTGAGAATATGAACCATCTCATATAATTAATTAAAAAAGAAAAGCACACCCAACTAACCCATCTCAGCCCACCAACCGTATTATGCTCTACACCTTAGGCCTTAGCCCATTAGGCCCAACCCACCATGTAACTGGTCATCTTCTTCCTCACGAACACAGAACGAACACAGAGAAGAGAGAGAACGAACAAGAGCAAGGGCTGGCTGATTGGCGGTGCTCTTGCGGCTAATCGGAGGAGGAGAATTGGAGGAAATAATCTACGGATCAAAAGAAACCCATTTTTGAGGTCGTATTTGAAGGAGAAGTCTGGACGAGGCTCCGGACGGCGGCGGCGACGAAGGCACGAAGTCGACCAGAGAAGGGTAGAGAAGTAATCGGAACAGCGAATCGGAACGAATCGGTGTGAAACACCGATTTGGGTGATTCGCGGACGTAGTTCATTTTCCCGAAACGTTTCATGTCGATTCTCCTCCGAAATGATTCTGCTTTTGTCTGTTTGGAGCCGTTTCGAGTGATTCTGGGTAGAATCAGAAACGTTTCGCCCAGCCAAATGGACACTCAGGCAAATATGTGAGAGCAACCTTAGTTGCACCAAGATCTCTCAGCAAATGCTGATGTTTTCTTTTTATGCGAAGATGATTGGTTGCGTCATCAGATATTAAATGTGTTCCAGATGAGCATAGACGTACACAAATATATGGCGAAGAATTTGTGCAGAGATGAATTAGCTCTAGGCTAGCATATATATCATGCAAACATGTACTCCTTGGAAAATGGCGATCTTAGATGTTATCACCTGTTACGTTGAAGAATAAAGAACTTGCGACAGCTTTTGAATGAGCTTCGCTATTCTCAATAGTGCGGAGCTGATGGTAGTTATCTCCGCTGATCTTCGGTGTTCCTAAAATGGCAAGAAACCAGGTCCTTCGGCTTTGGTTTAAAAAAGAAAAACACCAGCTTTGATCAAGTCAAAAGGCAGTATCTCACGTAAAAAGAGAAACCATGCTTGCTTCGGTAGTAAATGATGTCAAACCAGGCTCTTAGAATATGTTGTCTCGACACATAATAAATACTAGCTTTGATTTTTTTATTTTTATTTTTAATATATGCGAAGCAACAACTTGTGTTATTGGATACGAACTGTGGTTAAGATAACACGTATGTTCACTGTGTAGAGAAAAAAGAGTTCACACATATGAGATGAAACCATTAACACCGAAGGTCTGTTGATCATGCAAAAATGCTCTTCGTGGATAAGCTGTCACGATAGAGTAACAGTGCAGCGCACAGTAGTATGACAAAATGAAAATGCGAGGTGCCTAATGCCCATAGTACGCAGGTTATAGCGGTGAGCTTGTGTCTCACCGAATTAAAGTTAATGCACTAGCTTCGATAAAGGGTATATGCGATAGCTTCGCTAAAAGGAGCAAGCTTTGGTAAAAAGAAGAGCGGAGCTACTTCGCTAAATGAAAGAATGCCAGGTACTTAAAATATAATTTGATATCCGGAGCAAAAACTTGCTTCGCTGGACAGAATGAAATTAAAGAGCTTTGCCTTTCAAAACAACTTCGCTAGGGGAAAACTGCTACCCTCGATCGTTTTTTGTTTTTAAAGGTAAAAAACCTGCTGGTGTTGTAACACCGAAGAGAAGAGAAATGTACCAGTTTCGATCAAGGATACATCACTAGCTTAGCTGAAAGGAGCCAACTTCGGTAAAAAGAAAAGCACTATGGCTTTGCTAAATTGAGCCCGTCGGCTAAAAGAAAAGCAATGCTGCTTCGCTAAATGAAGGCCTGCTAGCCGCTTAAAATATTATTAAAATTCGGAGCAATAGTTTGCTTCGCTGGACAGGAACAAGACTACTCCGGCTTTCAAAAGAACTTTGCCACAGGAAAACTCTGCCTTCGGTAAAACAGTGAAAGCTTGACTTTGCTTATTTTTTATTTCCGAAGGTAAAAAAGTAATTATCTTACGAGGTATGAATTGTGACTAAAGTAATGTAGTTCATTGAACAAAATGATTCACAAACATAAACAGGAGAAAAGCATGCAAAACTGCTTGTAAGGCATAACCATAATCTGAAAGGACAAAAATGCGAAGGTGATAAGCATGCATTTATAATCATGCATGCACATGATAAGTACCGAAAAGAAACTGCGGTGACCAACTAGTGGTGCTATATATTTTTTGCCGAAGCTGCTGAGACTGTACTGAGCATTTATACATTCTATAGCAAAACGAGCTAAGAAAAAGAATTGCATTATTCCGAAGCACTAGGCTCAAAGCCCTTAAGTATAATCTTTACATATAATTTGCGAAGGGCGTGTGGAGGTAAATGGCTTATCTTGTTTTGGTAAAACCTGTGTGGTGAACTTGTAACTCGAAATAAACCATGTCAGCCTTCTCTTGCATGGAGTCAATATTATTTGATGAGACCTTCGCCTTTTGCAAAGGTCATATGGAAAAAAAAATCTTCTCCAAAAACCAATGAGGTGATGACCATATTGAGCTGATCATGGCCATTGTCAAAAACCAATAAGGTGACCTTCTTAGAGAATCTTGATATTCTCAGTAGATTGCTAAAGATAGAATGGAGAAGAGGAGGGCTTCCTCTTTAGATTCCCGTAAAATTATGACCTTATAAAATCTTGATCACTTGAGATCATAGAATACCAAAATGCTGAAGATTCCTGTGATTCTGAAGGAAAACAATACCTCGGTGGAGGCATTAACTGTGCTATTAACACAACAAATTGCAGTAGTATGCTTGATAGCTCATTAGAAAGAAATTGTAACTTCATGAGAAGGGCAAATTTAAAGCTGCTTATTAGCAGTAAAGCTTCCAAAACGAAGTTACAAATAAAGCAAGAAATGATTATTTGCCTCGGCATATATAATATACATTTGTTATATCAGCAATAACTAGCAGGTGTATACAAAAATATGTAAGATATATACATGCAGGAGAAAAACGACTGCCTTAAAGTGATTAAGTGTGTAAAAACGAAAAGACAGATGAGGCAACATCATGTAAATAACTAGCACATACTACCTTTGCCGAAAGCAAAAAAGGTGTGAAAGTTGTCTTTGTGCAAACAAAGCCGAAGTTAAAGACGAGGAAATAAGGCAGGTTATGAATGTGTACCATGAGTAACGACCCTGGAAGGTAATGCATCGAGTAAAACCGAAGCCATGTAACTGAACTTTGCTTCCACAGGAAACAAAATAATAAATTAATCCAAAGGTTGAAAGAAATGCCGAAGCTCCACTATGGGTGTCTTCGCTTTTCTTTGGAGAAAGAGGCAGTGTATGTACTGTGCTTCTAAGTTAACCATGAGATCCTAGTAACAAGGCTTGTTGATGCTACCTTTTAGTTTTGCCGAAGCGAAAAGGAAATGACGAAGGTAACATGACAAATAACTTTTGTGGAAAAAGGAACATGACCTTCGCATGTTGTTCTGCAGCTAATAAAAACTCCGGCACTTGTTCAATCTTTTGGGCTGAGGTGAGCAGACCTTCGTCTTTACAGTTTGTCTTTATTTTATTGTCCGGAGAAAAACTAGCAGGAGCTTCGCTTCTTGCATTGCAATAGAGAAAGTTCATCTGAGATAAGCTTCGCATCTAAAAATCTGCACGTGTTGAGCTTCACGCGCAGGCGAGTGGCGCTGGCGGTGTAAACTGATTGACCAGTCAAAGGTTTTATCTCTCTAAAAATTCATGCAAAGTACTGGGCAAAGCTAATTAGTTAAGGCACAAGAAAATTGAAATTATGCGAAGGTGACTCGTATGTGTGCGCTTGGGCTTCGCATTTAAGAGGTAGAATAGTTGAATGGAAACATCGAAGGTAGCATGACTGAATAGTATAATATTGTCTAGTAGAGAGAAACATGACCTTCGCATTTTATTTGTCTGGTGTAAACAAAAGCACACCCACAAAGAGTGTCCTTCGCTATTAGCATTTTGTCTTCGCTAATAACATTTGCTGAGAGGACCTTGATCTCCCAACCAGATAATTAGCCACTTTGCTTCCACAAGAGACCATGACGGAGAATATAATAGAATAATCCCAATGCTGGCCATGAAATGCCGAAGCTTCTACAAGTGACGATGCCTTGAGCCAAACCGACATATCTTGGGCAGAAACCATCATAAGAATAGAATGATTAGAAATCACAGAGACAAACCATCTAGCAGAGGTGTAGAAATGATCCTTTTGCTCTTGGAAAATATAAATTTAATGAAGGTGAGGTCTATACCTCAAAACACGGTTGAAACCTTAAAGGTAGGCAACAGGAATTAAAAAACGAAGGTCTTGGGGTCTAAACCCATGATTAAGGAAATATGAACATTAGTAAATGAAGACGAACGTGAAAAAGGGAACGCAAAAAGTTTTGTCCAAGGTGAAAAACCTGGCAACTTTGTTTGTGAACTATTTCTGGAGATAAAAAAAGGGTATTCAGCAAAAAAAGCTGACGTAACCGGCAAAAGCCGAAGCGCTTGTGTCTAGCACATACGCGGTGCACGCATGGACATTGATCAGCTTCGTGATTAGAAGAAATCATTTTTTTTTATTGCGAAGCTACCAGGAGACAAAGAAGGTAAAACGGTGTTTTGTCAGAAGAAAAGAAACATGACTTTGCTTTGTTTGGTGCACAGCTTCGTGATTTTTTTCTTTTCTTAAACTGGATATCAGCGAAGGTGGCATCATTAAATAATAGAATATTGACAAGAAACATGACCTTCGCTAACGAGATTGCCCAGACGTACTTCGCTTGTTTCTTGCACGAGTGCATGCCACTAACGCCTTCGTCATTAGCAGAGTAGAGTTAACATTGTGCCGCAGACCACGCTCGGCCTCATAAAGCTTCGACATTTTTTGGCGAAGTACTGGACCATGCTAGAATACCCGAAGTGGATGTACTTGGGCGCAGTAGCAGTGCAGCTTCGTTCGGAGAAAGTGCCATTGCAAAAACTTTGCTTGGCTTGTACACTCTTGGACCTTCATTTATGTGTCAGTCTTCGCTAATAAGATTGTTCGCGTGATCTTCCGCTTTTGTAAATGGATGGCCTATTTGAGGATGCCATGGAAGACTGCGGCTTCGCTGCAGTGTTAGAATTCCGGAGAGTTGATGTGCTTAGACGAGGTTGCAATGCTGCTTCGCTTGGAGGAAGTGCCATCACAAAAATCTTCGCTTCGCTAGATGATAACTATTGTGCAGATTCTACTGGCTTCAACCTTCGCAAATTGAATTGCCTTGATGGTCCTTGAGCCAAAAGTGCTCCGCTTCGGACATATGTACTTCATGATTAGCGTTGGAAATCAACGAAGTGGCTGCCTTCGAGTGGCTCTTCTATTGTTTGAACAAGGGCTTTTGCTATTCACTTCGCTGATAGATAGCTTCCGTGAGGTTGAGTCTTGCAAATCAGCGAAGTGGCATATTCCTTGCTGATAAATGTGCTCTAGCATGAGTGGAAGAAGGAACCAAAAGGGCTTCGCAGGCAATGACAGCAGTGCTGCTAATCTTGTTTGGCGTTTCCGCTTCGTGAATATATGATGAAATCAACATTTTCTTTCCTGGAACGAAGCTCATAAGGAAAATGACGCAAATGTTAGATAACCAGTGGTATGTATAAAGAAAGATGCTCTAATAGAAACAAAACAACTATGGGAGCCTTTTTTTTTTGGAAATGAAAATGACTTATCTTTCTTCGCAGATTGTAGCTGGCCTCTCTTGGAGAAAGTGACATACTCAACAGCTTCGTTAATATTTGGAAGACGAGGTCCTTCGGCATAGTACAATAAAAAATGCGGAGTGCTTGAGCATGAGGCCAAGCCTGGCCGCTTTGGTGAGCTGGTATGCAAAAAGCGAAGGGTACTTGCGGACATGACCTTCGGGCTTCGGGATATGTTTTTTCAATGGGGATTCACTTCGATATAACAATTGCCGCGCAGATTCCATTGCTTGGACATATGCGGCAGGTAACAGAGACATGACCTTCGATTATAAATTGCCATCGAAGGTGTTTTGTCTGGAGGGAGAGCGAGACCTTCGCTTATTTTAATCTCTTGCTTGACCAAAATACGAAGGCCTTGATCAAATGCGAAGGTGACGAAAGACCAAATGCGAAGGGTACTGAAATGCCGAAGGTAACAAGACCAAAACCAAAACCGAAGTGCCTTGATTTTCTCTGCCACCCCGCTCTCTCAAAAAGAAATTTTCGTGCCGAGCACGGTGCGCGCCATTGTTGGGGTTTTCACCTCCTAACATAAGAGAGCGCATAATAGGCGAAAAGGACAGGGAGAAATAGCGAAGAGGAAAGAGAGCACGTGAGCCAAATAGCCAAAAGTCCCCTCCCCCAAGCCCTTGGGCTCTATTTATAGGGGAGGTGGGATGGCTCTTCTTATTTATTCCATTGGTGGGGATAAATATTACAGATAAATCCTCGGACTTTACAAACAGGTCCCTAGATGCTACAATGAAGTCCCTAGACCTTACAAAAGGACCCTAAAACTACATGTTGGCATCTTTATATACAAAATGGGGAGTCCTAACCTATGGTACATATGGCGATCCCCGATATTTCGTCGCCACCAGATCCGTCCTCCCCTAGGCTGATCCAGCTCCTTCAGCTCCGTCGTGGCTGATTCCGCCTGAGCCCGAGCAATAGCCATCATCTAGGAGCCCCACCATGACCGCCTGCTTGCCGCCGACCTCGTCATCGTCGCCGGGGTGGCCGGTGGCGGCTGCGAGGGGGGATATCGCAAGAGCGGCAACTCGAAGCAAGAGGGGTGTCCTGCTCGAGAGGGTGCGGCAAGAGAGCGGGGCAGCCGGGGACGACGACGGCGACGACCTATGGCAGGGGCGCGCGTGGAAGACTGTGACGGCTAGGGTTTGGGTGGAGGCTGCGGGGAGTGGATAAGGCACGGAGGCTGGAGATGGGATAATTTTTTTTTAGTTGAGAAGGGATAGACTTGGGGATCCATAGAAGACGTGTTTTTTAAGCCAGACGTCTGTTGCAAGCTTACGTCGGAGACGCGTTTTGTACAAGCACGTCTTCACTATAGTTGCTGGTATAATAAACAAACAGATTGAAGACGCGTTTTACCAATACGTGTCTGCAATATAAGATTGGAGACACGTTTTAATTAAGCGTCTGTGAGTACAGTGTCTTATTTGTGGCTTTCTTACATAGTGTACCCAATTTCCATGCTGTGACCTGAAAAGATTAGACAAGAAAATTTCGCAGTGATTCACAAATGCACCGACCACACACTGCGATAGCTTCCTTCCCGTCTCCCACCCCGATCATCTCGTCAAATGCAAACCCAATCGACAGCCCCGCCATGAGCAGCCGACGAACCTCACCGGCAACCAGGTTCCAGGGAGCAGCAACGCCATGAGCTTTTCTTTTTTTTTTTTTAGGGAAGCAACGCCGTGAGCTAGGTAAGGAGGCCGGAACCGGATCCTCTAAGTCAGATCACTGACCGGTGGGCCAAGGTGAGCCTCTGGCCCATAAGTCAGAGGGTCTCGTTCGGGCAGAATGACGATGCACAAACAGCTTCCTCTTACACCAAATAGTTGCGGATGGACGAGGCCAGCGCCCACAAGAAGACCGCCTGCCCTGGTCCTGGGTTTCTTGACGCCCTCCAAGGAAAGATTTTTGGCCCAGAATTATCAGATAGCAACGGAATTGCATTGCTTGTGGTCTGTTTTGAAGTCCCAGGTTGGGAGGCTTGTGTTGATGACCAAAATTGACATGCTGTAATATGCGCCTAGTTAGTTTATTAATCGAAGAAATATCCGAATTATCGTTCCAGATAACTAATTTAATTCATTTGATAGATTTATGATTATTCGCCCTCACAAAATAAAAAATTTGCCTAATATAACAGGCCGTAGACAGCGGTGGTAACTAATTCGCACTCGACAGACGTTTCTACACGATCTAACGCAGACGGAGCTACCACCGTGAAGACCCAGCCTTCCCAAACCATCCTATACAAACAATCCCCGTCCGGTCTCCGACAAGCCTATAATTCTTCTAGTACAATCCAAAGTGTCATGGTCCTATCTCGCGAGTGGGACCTACCACTCGACTTCTACTGATAGCTATCATCTACACCTAGCAGCACTAACCACTGACAAAAGACCAAGCTATCTCTAATCAGGGATAAACAAGGGTAATCCTAGTGCAAGTCTACGGTTCCAACAACTCCTATAAACCTAATGCACAAACATATATATATAGACCTCAATCATAGTGATAAAAGAAAAACTAAAGCATAGGACGGAATGCACCGGGGCTTCTCTGGCTCTGAGACGAAGCTAGAACTAGCACAGTCAGAAAAGGGTTCAGTCAGTGGCTCCTCCTGAGCTACTCAGCATCATAGTCCTCCACCTGCTCCTGGATCACCTCGAGAGCTATATGTCATGACAAGGAAATGCAAGTTAGATGCAATGAAATGATGCGATTAAATTAATTTAAGTTTATAGGCATTTTTCTTGCATTAGGTATCATTTGATATTAAATACTGCAAAGTTTCATGGTTTAATGGCTTTTAGATTATTTTACACGATTTAAACAAGATTGATCACTTAGGGAAAATTACAGAAAACAGAGAAAGTATTTGATTCAGTTTGATAATTTTGTTGTATAGATCTGAGAGCAAGGAGTCCAACAAAATTGGATTTGTATTTTTCTGATTAGTTTTGATTTATACGAATTTTACAGGTTTCTGTGATTTTTTGGGGAATTAAAGAGACTCTGGAAAAGGAGAAATGCGCGGGCAACCAAATCTGGGCCACGCAAATGGCCACAGAGTTAAGGCCGCAGCAGATCCAACTCTGGATGAACCAGAGCACGTCCATGCCCTTTCGAGCTCGCCAGAGATGGACGGCGGCTCATCGGAACTCGGTCTAACGACCACCAAAAATCTCCCAAAAAATACTAGCGCGGAGCACGTCATATTGCTCACCCATTTGCGTGGTTTGGGGTCGACGGGGACCACCAGAAAATGGTTTCCCGCGAGCACGAAGGCTCAGACAACCTTGAGGACGACGTGCGCACTAACAGAAGCCCAAAATCATGGGGGAAAAGGATGGGGAGCTTCACCTCAGATTGGGGATGGGCGGCGTTGAGCTTGTCGTCGACGAGGAGGCGTGGAAGCAGGAGTTCGTCGGAGGTACGCTCACTGCAGCTCGGCAGGTGGTGGGTAAAAACTTCAAATCCAAGAGGTCGGCCTGCAGTGAGGCGCGAGGGAGTCAGCTAGGGAGGGGCACGAGCTTGCTGTGCGGCTCAGTGCGCGAGGAAGCGGCGCGAGACTCACCGGAAAAGGAGTATTCGTCGGCGAGCAGCTACACAGCAGGAACAAGACCAGCTAGAGCATGGCGAAGCTTGTACTGTGGTGCATCGAGCTGCAGACGCTGCCGTGGTCCTTCCCCGTGCCTTCTAGCAGCAGGCCGACGACATGGAGGAGAGGAGCTGCTGGCCTGCCGCTCTGACCATGCGTGTGCTCTCGGCAGGGAAGAAAAACGAGAGAGAGAAAGAGAGGCCGGGTGGATAAGGTGGTTGTTGGTGGTTCTTATGCTATATCAAATATTTCTATTCCGCAAGCGCACGGATCACCATTGTAACACTTTACCATGGAGTATTCCAGGGTATCGTATTTATAATTTCTATAGGGAAGCTAGCAGAAAATTCCTCAAGGGTACTGTCTAAATCGATCGTAAGTAAATCACGTCAAACGTTGAAAGTTTGATAAAGGTGGCACTCATGAAGTAACCCATAAAAGAGTAATCAGCAAAAGGTTGGGAGAGCAACGAGTAGAGAAAAGGGTTTCCTAAAATATATCCATCCTAAGTATTTTATATTCAGCAATCTAATGATCTACAATTATACACTCAAGATCATACAACAGTCATATCAATGTGCATCGGGGCACGGATGTGTCATAGTGATAACCAAGGCCACCACTATAAGGAACCACCCGCTATAATTAAGACCCTGCTAGGTCCAACCCAGACGTGGTGGATTACAGAGACCGGTGCAGCTGTCACATACACTCGCGGCTACCATCCTCCGTGGGGTTGGGTGCAAACTCGCGTCTAGAATAATTCCTTGAACCATACAAGCAATCACTCTAAATAATCTACCCTTAACTAACAGGACAGACCACCCATGCTCAATAAACTTAAGTGAATTGTTTACGCATAGACCAGCTGACAACTCACGTAAGTCCACCTCACACAGACGTGGATCCGACACAGAGATACTTCCGAAGTAATTACTCAGAGCAATAATATAAATTAAAAGAATTACTGAATTAAATAAATAAGAAAAGATATTCATAATAATATTTATTCAAAAGAAAGTAAAGATACAAAGAGCTTTACCACACTTCCGAAGATGACTCCGGAACCCTGAGCAAAGCTCACACTCTACTCTAACTTCCAACTAATGCTAACACTAAACAAGAAGAGTAAATGGATTCTTCAATGAGGTACGAGTTTCTTCTGAGGCCGGGGGGTCCTATTTATAGCTTCTGATGGCGGTGGGAGACCCTTGGCCGAAGGTCGGCCGGCCGTCCACTGCGTCGGTTCGCAACCGACTTCTCTCTGGACGTTCCTGATTGCTTGGTGGAGTCGGTCCTGAGGTCGGTTTTCTCCTGGGGTCGGCAGAATTGGAGTAAGGGCCAAGTTTAGACCCATTGTACCCCATCTTCTAGAATGTTTGCTATTTCTTCTCTTGGGCTTTAATGATTCTCCGTGTAGGACGTCTTTGGAGCCCACTGGTCGAAGATTGACAGCAGCAGAGGCCAAGTATGGCCGGCCGGTCGGCCTGTGTTTCTCTCCACAGGCGCCCATATCTTCTGTATTTGCTCCTGCACTCATAAATCATCCAAAACTCGTGGAACTTTATTAATAAAATAAAATATTGCCGAATTTTGGTGATTTACCCTTTTATTTACCGATATGTTGACGGTAATTTAATGACTTAAACACCGTCAACAAACCCCCCAAGCTTAAACTTTGCTCGTCCCCGAGCAAAATAAAAACTTAGGCAATCGGCGGATCAGGAGTTGCATCAATATTAATTTCCTGCATGTGTCTGATATACAACGGCATATTCCAAGACAACAAGTAATCCATAAACCAGCACAATTTATTCATCAAGCATGCATACATCCGGTGGGGCTTATTGATTACTTTGTCATGTGACATTGAAAAGCAGAACAGCATTATTAGGTTTTTGTTAAACACATTCTGCAAATAACAAGTCCAGAGTTTTTATTTGCTGCATAAGAAAAATTCCAAGAATTCTCCTTTAAGTCTTTTGCACTTCCCCTTTTTGTCTCTCTTTTGTGGAAGCTATTTCCTACAAAACATCGCTCACAACCTAATGCTACATAGGATGGTCATTCTGGTGGAGCTTGGTTTGGATGTGCATATCCTTCACATATGTTTTGTGAGGTTAAAGGATGATCTCAAGGAAACAGAGCAACTCTTCATGGTCAGTCCAATGATAACGTGGGAAGAGAAATCACTCATAAATTTTTCTGTCTTCTTGGCTCAAGAGAAATTTTGAGGATGGCCACCACCTCTATAAAAATCTTTACTGCGCATTACGGGAGAGTTTTTTTTTTTTTTGGTACTCCCGTAATGCAGAGTGTGAGGAAGATTTTTAGATGGCCTAAATAGTAATTTTCGAATTTTCTTGAGCTCTTGAAGGAAGACAAAAGAATTTTGATGGATGAGTGGTAATGAATTTCTCAAATTCCCAAAAGAAGGATGACTGATATAAAGAGAGCAGTGTTCCGAGAGATCAAAATTTAACCGAACTCAATATATGAAAGATATCTAAGAGCGAGGTTTGTTTTTTATAAATTTTTGCAGTATATGGCTCTGGTAGGTAAATAATTCCTCACAGGGGAAGTGTAAGACATAAAGGGTTTTAGTTGCAACATTCATAAAGATTAAAACATCTCTGGACTGTTATTGCAGAAGCATGCTAACTCAACCCAACGCAACCATATCATGCAAGTCAATGCCTGGACTTGGTAAACCAGGTCCTACCCACACGGACATAGCAATACTAGAAGTGTAATAATGCCGGATTACATCTTACTTGAAAATACAAGGAGTAGCGATTGCATAAAAGGCACAAGCAGAAAACTAACTGAGCAACTATTCATCATATCCTTTAGTGTGGGTAGAACGACCAAGATTTGGCAACAGAAAAACAAGCTCGAAATTTTTTTTATCTTTTTTATTCATAATAAACAAATAAATCAAACTGCAGAACAGACGAACGACTGATGCAACTGACGGTCATGCGAGGTCGGGCGAGGTGATACAACAGACAAGGCAGACAAACAGAGAACTCCGAAACTCCCCCACCCCCCCCCCCCCCCCCCAAGCTTAGGCCTTTGCAAGGCTTAAGCTTGACCCAAATCTAGTGGTAAGAAGCTGTCCAGGGGTCCCACTCCCCCTGGGAAGGCGGGTCAAAGAAGGGAACAGAGCCAGTGTGCTGCTCAGGTAGTGGCTGTGCCTTAGGCTGTGGTACGGGTTGGGGCTCGTACTGCTGCTGCTGAGACTGGGATGTATCGATGTTCAAGCCTGAGGCGATCTGCTGGCAGATGTTATATGTGTCGTCTATTCTACCTCCCTGGTAATGGACCTGACCCTGGAGGTCGGTCACGATGTTGGCGGTGTCATGCAAGGTTTCTTGGAGCTGTGCAACTTCTTGCTGGAGGTACCAGTAGTTCCAGTTGGGTGCAAATCTAGCTGAGCGGGAGGATCCCATGTGTGGGTCGCCCATAAATCGTGGAGCGTGAGAGCTCTGCGGGTATGGGCCAGGCTGAAACTGTACTCCCCCAGCGGCTGCATGGCCACCGGGAGGATAGTGGAACTGGTGAATCCCCTGCACACCCTGTGGGGGCGGCCAAGCAGGTGAGTCGCTGCGTGTGTCTGGGTCGCCTGAGTGGTGTGACCCTGAGCTCTCAGCTCTGGGTGCAGCAGAAGGTACGGCTGAAGGTCTAACAGAAGGTCCAGCGGTGGTTCCTGCATTCCTGGCTCTCAGCCGGGTCACAGGTCCCTCGGCTACACTGTGGCGGGCTGGCTCGGCTATCCTCAGGTCAATGGTCAAGCTTTTGGTGCGGTAGAGCCCTAGCCTCGGCTCGGGCAGCTCTATACCCAGTGTAAACCATGCGGTAGCGCCCCTCAGCTATTCTATTGATCATGTGAGCTTGGCGAAAGTGATCAAACCCAATCAACACTTGGATCCCAGGCAAAAAGGCTACCCATGCTTGGTGCAACATCCCTAAGCCTCGTGCAATTCTAGTGATGTACGACGCGAACAAGATAGGAGCACTTGAAATAAACGTCACACTCAACCAATGATTAAGCACATAAAGCAAAGGGTTGATTTTAATCTTCTTCACCATAGCATAAAGGTAGAACAGATCAATTCTGGTGACAGCCCTATTCTCATGACGGGTGACAAAACGAAACCACACCAACGATGCAAGATTCTTAGGAAGGGTTATGAATTTCGCCAGTGCGGCGGTGCACTCCGTTTTCCCCAGATATTTTAATCCAGAAGGTTTGTTCGTTAAAGCCTTTAAGTTTGTCTAGAGCTGTTTGCCCACTACGCTCGAAGCCCAACAAATTACTCATGTCATTAAACGGCAAGTCAAATTCCTGATTAAACAAGCGAAACTGTATTCGTGTACGCTGTGGTTTTATCAGGGACAATTTGCAAGGTGATCAAAAACTCAATAGAAAGCCACTTCGCACCTAGCTCAAAGGTATTAGAGAAGTCAGTAAGGCCTGTGTACCTGAGAGCCTGGTCGAAATCCTCTTTGATGCCGATGTCGGTGAGGAATTGAGGGTCGAAAACACGTGAGTGTTGAAACTCACGGTCTCTTAACCCGGCGATGCTGTTTCTTTCATCCTCGTTGCGTGCCACAATGTGCTGCTCGTGTTCCATATAGCGCACGATCGGGCCGACCGGCTCCACGTTCAGTGATTCCGGTGGTTCCTGTGTTCCAGCATCGGACCCAGAGTTTGAGCTGCTGCCATGACTCTTGCTACTAACCTTCCTCTTGAGCGAAGTGAGGAAGCTCATAGTGACCTGCACGAATGACTAGACAGCAAATACCCAAAGGGAAATGGTGTGTCAAAATTAGCGGGTTAGCTGTCCAAAGGTTAGTCGATCAGGAGTTAGTCATCCAAAGGTGGGGTTATTAAGACCACCACTCAGCAGTAAGGAAGCAGAAAAACACACACATTTATTTGTTATTATTATTATTATTATTATTATTATTATCTAATTACCACTAATTGCTTGATTAGGAGGTTTTAAGCAAGGGAGGAAGAAGAGCTCGTCGAGCTGTGGTGCGAGGAAACATGGAGGCGCTGGCCTCCATTTATGGGCGCGCGCGGGCGCCGAGGCGACGCCGGGAGTGGCCGGCCGGTGGACACGGCGGGCCGGCCGGCGGGCCCCGGCGTCATCTCGCGACGGGACAGCAGCGGTGGTGGAGTGCCGTCGAGTGCGGCGCCGTGGTGCGCCTTTCGGTGCACATGCTCGCACAGGGAGGAGGATGGGACGCCGTCCTCCATTGTCGGCGATTTCTCCTCCGTTCACGCGAGTGTCTGAGGCACTCAAACATGCTACGACATAGGGAAGCAGGTGAAGCAGGCGTAGGGCGTCGGTGGCGCACGGCGACGACTAGAAGCGGCCGGCCGGCGGGGCCAAGCGCCCACTTCGGGTCGTCTTTTTCCTGCGCATGGTACTTCACCTGTTCGTCCTCTGCAGCTCCTTTGGACAAAGCAACGTGATGACAGGCGGGGTTGGCCGGGGCCGGAAGGGTCCCGGTCAAACCGAAAATCGAATTTTTTTATTTTTTTATTTTTTTTATGCGCAGCGTGATACTAAAATGAATAAATAAATTTTATTTCATGGATAACGACGGTTTAAATCCTCCCGTTAGAAGTGTATTAGCGTCTAGGATTAAAATTATTTCGAAATTTTCTAACGGCATTGACGCTTCTACTTTTGCCCAACAGTCGAGCGTTGACATCTTGAAATTTTCCGTGTGGACAAAATCTTCCGCACTTTCTTAGCGAGAGCTGTCTTGGGTTCTTTTTTCTTCGGGGCGGTCTTCTTTGGCTCTCTTTTTCGGAATACGGGTTTTCTTTGGTTTCTCCTTTGGTTTCTTCTCTTCCTGGGGGACCTCCTTATTTACTTCGCCCATTATCGTCACTCTTCCATTCGTCAACTTCGGAGGGGCGTACGGGGGTTTTTCGATGAACTGATAACAAAAGGTGTCTCCCCATTTGTTGGTCATTGTACCAACACATGTTCTTCCTTGAGGCACGGCAGGGGGTTTTGCAACCTTTGAATTCCCTGAGGGTGTTCCCTCTGGCCTCACAACTTTCCGCGAAACAATCGCCTTGGCAGTTACGCTTTTATCTTTTCCTCACAATAGGATTTTCGTTTATTTTCACAAGAGGGGTCAAGATTAAACGATCACGCGTGTGGTAGGTTCGAGATAAACAAACGAGATCAAGACAACATTTAAATAAAAACAGGGAATTTTCTAGCTAAGCTTCCCCGGCAACGGCGCCAGAAATGCTTGTTGGTGGTTCTTATGCTCTATCAAATATTTCTATTCCACAAGCGCACGGATCACCATTGTAGCACTTCACCATGGAGTATTCCAGGGTATCGTATTTATAATTTCCACAGGGAAGCTAGCAGAAAATTCCTCAAGGGTACTGTCTAAATCGATCGTAAGTAAATCACGTCAAACGTTGAAAGTTTGATAAAGGTGGCACTCATGAAGTAACCCATAAAAGAGTAATCAGCAAAAGGTTGGGAGAGCAACGAGTAGAGAAAAGGGTTTCCTAAAATATATCCATCCTAAGTATTTTATATTCAGCAATCTAATGATCTACAATTATACACTCAAGATCATACAACAGTCATATCAATGTGCATCGGGGCACGGATGTGTCATAGTGATAACCAAGGCCACCACTATAAGGAACCACCCGCTATAATTAAGACCCTGCTAGGTCCAACCCAGACGTGGTGGATTACAGAGACCGGTGCAGCTGTCACATACACTCGCGGCTACCATCCTCCGTGGGGTTGGGTGCAAACTCGCGTCTAGAATAATTCCTTGAACCATACAAGCAATCACTCTAAATAATCTACCCTTAACTAACAGGACAGACCACCCATGCTCAATAAACTTAAGTGAATTGTTTACGCATAGACCAGCTGACAACTCACGTAAGTCCACCTCACACAGACGTGGATCCGACACAGAGATACTTCCGAAGTAATTACTCAGAGCAATAATATAAATTAAAAGAATTACTGAATTAAATAAATAAGAAAAGATATTCATAATAATATTTATTCAAAAGAAAGTAAAGATACAAAGAGCTTTACCACACTTCCGAAGATGACTCCGGAACCCTGAGCAAAGCTCACACTCTAACTCTAACTCCCAACTAATGCTAACACTAAACAAGAAGAGTAAATGGATTCTTCAATGAGGTGCGAGTTTCTTCTGAGGCCAGGGGGTCCTATTTATAGCTTCTGATGGCGGTGGGAGACCCCTGGCCGAAGATGGAGAGGCGGCGCCGCTAAGGTCGGCCGGCCGGCTGGATAGGGGGGCCGGCCGGCCGTCCACTGCGTCGGTTCGCGACCGACTTCTCTCTGGACGTTCCTGATTGCTTGGTGGAGTCGGTCCTGAGGTCGGTTTTCTCCTGGGGTCGGCAGAATTGGAGTAAGGGCCAAGTTTAGACCCATTGTACCCCATCTTCTAGAATGTTTGCTATTTCTTCTCTTGGGCTTTAATGATTCTCTGTGTAGGACGTCTTTGGAGCCCACTGGTCGAAGATCGACAGCAGCAGAGGCCAAGTATGGCCGGCCGGCCTATGATTGGGCCGGCCGGCCTGTGTTTCTCTCCACAGGCGCCCATATCTTCTGTATTTGCTCCTGCACTCATAAATCATCCAAAACTCGTGAAACTTTATTAATAAAATAAAATATTGCCAAATTTTGGTGATTTACCCTTTTATTTACCGATATGTTGACGGTAATTTAATGACTTAAACACCGTCAACAGTGGTGCTTGAGCTCCTGAAGCTGGACGAGATTTGGGGACTTGGGGGAGATGAACAGGCTCAGCTGGTGATTAATGTGGAGGAGGCGCCGTCCACACTGCCCAATCGAGAGGTAGAGGAAGGAAACAGAGAGGATGACCGGCGGGCCCTAAGGAAATTTTCGATTTTTCAGGAATTAAATCGAGCGAAATTAGTTGAATTATTCAGGGTACTTCCCGACCTCCAAAAATCACCAAAATCTGGCATTAAGGAGAACAGATCCAGCTCCAACTTTCATTTTGGGTCGATGCAGTTTTGAGCTCCATAATTTGAAATAAAAATTCAGGAATGCAACAGTTTGTGCTCACTTCACTGAATTTTTAGAGGTTCTTCCAGAATTTGTAAAATCTTGGAAAATTCTCAAAATTTATCTTTTCTGATATGCTTGCACAGGAATTTTCGGTTGGGTCAAGTTGTCATTGAAAAGTTTGAGTTGTTTCACAAGCTTGAGTTTGACAATTATTTGAACAATTTCTTTTAAATTCAGATTTGAATTGAAGTGAGTTGAGTTTAGTTTGGGAAGTATTTTCTGCAGGTTTGGCTGTAACGACACGGGGTGTCACAGGGGAAGCAGAAGTTCTCATCGCCTCCTTCACATGCTGCTGCCGAAGCGGAAGTTGTGGGCATGAAACAGCGTCAGTGTCTCAGGCGACCATGGCGCTAGCGAACATCCGAGATCTCTCCAATCGAAAGGTGCAGGTGCCAAGACTGGCATGAGGAACTCCAGACTGAGTCAGCTGCAGGCGCAGTTGAAGGGCATACTATGCTGTTCCTACTGTCCGGTCGAAAGGTTATCATCACAGCCAGCACGACAGTAACCCGATCCATGGGCACCGTGTACGGAGCTGGTCAGTGTTGTAGTTGTCGTCTACGAACACAGTTGGCTTCCGATAGAGCTCCGACAGTTCCTAAAGAAGGGGCACACTTCGCACTGGTCGCTGGCCCAGATTGTTTCAACGTGACACGAGATACTTTAAGGCATCGCTTCTGATTCCTGGTGCCTCCTAATTCCAAATTGCATACGCCAGTGCGTGTATCTATATATGTTGTCTCCTTGTCCATGAGAATAGGAAAATGTTTTGTTCAACTTCTCGGTCGGTAGTTTCCAACAAGGCAGGCATATATAGGGTTTTCGTGGGGTGTGCACCATCAATATCACAAGTGCACGACTAGAAGAGAATAGTAATTGACACTATTATGAATTTACTGACTATACCCCTGCTTTCATTTAAAATCTGTATCAGTTCGCGACCAGATACATTTATTGGAAATCAAACCTTGCTAGTAGCCAAAAGATCATCATGAACATGAATTGTTGTTAAATAATTTTTTATACCATGCATACATTGCTCACCTATCATATCATGATCGGTCACAGAAAAGTTCATAAATAATCTTCTAAATGTAATTTAGTTTTGTTGCATATAACTATAACTTATTCTCTGCCATGTTCTGATTTTGTGCCTTGTTTGTTGTTGTTAGGCTGATATGTAAGCCATCATGGCTGAGGGCGATGCACTCAAAACTCCTGCTAGGTTGTTGCTGAGGTTTTGCCAAAGACGACCTTCCTTCGGAATGCTGGGCTCGAGACAAAGGAAGAAACTCCAAAGCTGCTGCTGCTGCTGTTCGAGTTGAAGAGCTTTAAGATGAGCTTAATGTAGAAAGACAATCGACTCTAGAGCTTAGAGAAAAAATGGAGCGCATGATGAAGCAGATGGAGGACTCGTTAAACCTCAAGTTTAGAGGCGACGGTCAGGCAGACCGCCGGCATGTTAATCGCCTTGCTTCGCGATGCCTTTTCCCGTCCATGGCACAGTGATTCGACGGCTTGGTACTATTTATGCTGCCTGGTCCTGCCTATAGATGGAGGCACTTTCTCCGGAGTTCCTACTGTCATAGATCTATGTGTTTCTCTACTCAGATTTCGGAAACAAGCTGCGGCGGCGGCGTCGAGCTCATCTTCCTCGCCAGCATTAGTTTTTCCTTCCAAGGACCTAAATGCAACTGTAGTTTTTTTGTGTGTCCTTTTAGGCTTCAACATGGACCTCTTCTTAAATTGTATCCTTGTTGAGGGTCCTTTTGCAATAATGCCTATGTATCTGCACGAGTAATTGAGAAGCTTCCAATCCTTTATGGGCGGTTCCCTTCCAAAAACAAAAAACAAAACAAAAAAAAAACACCTATTAGGAGTAGCAGCCCGCTCACCGATGGTCCCAGTGATGTCACACCCCTGCTCAACCTCAAGCTCTCACTCGACCATATCCGGCTTCGATTCCGGCCGGTCTGCCTCGCCTCCACGCGTCCTTGCCGGTGCCGGAGACCGGGGGACCGCCAGATTCGAAGTCCGGTGTACATATCCTCCTACTAGTTTGTTCTAGTTAGGTTTAGGATTTCTTATCTCGGCGATTCCGTCCATGGCGAGGGACGGCAGCCATTCGAGGAGGATGACGATGGGACAATCAGTTGTTTCTCCTTCTTCGTCATCTCCGGCGGGTTCCCGGCTCGCGCAGGCGGTGATGGCCTGAGTTCATGGCCATGGTGCCTGCTAGGGTCGGCTCTCACCGTAGGCGATTCAGGTGGACCGCGTGGAGATGCTGAAAGGTGGAGCAAAGTGGCTGGTGGTGTGTCCGGGTTTGGCTTCCATCGCGAGGCCGCTCTCGCTGGCGTACGGGGATGCTATTCCAGCAATATTGGCCTCCAGATTCTCTGACGGCGTCGGTGTCAGTCATGGCAGCGATTTCAATAGGATGATGGAGTGAGTCCCAGTTTCCGAGCGGCGGCGTCGGGATGTCGGCGATGTCACCCCCAAAGGAATAAAGTCTTTCGAGCTCTTCCCCGTCT
Source organism: Eragrostis nindensis (assembly GCA_012490785.1). Lineage (NCBI taxonomy): Eukaryota > Viridiplantae > Streptophyta > Magnoliopsida > Poales > Poaceae > Eragrostis > Eragrostis nindensis. Next base: position 1,562,159 of record JAAXCT010000011.1, on the reverse strand, counting down.
CGACAGCGTCCTCCTCCTCCGACGTTGGCGACAAGCTTGTGAAGTTTGGGTCAATTGTGTCGAGCTCCTGTTTTGGAGGTTGTTTTCAATCTTCTGGTCCCTCTCACGCATAGTGACAAAAGGGATTGCGACGCCCTTCGTCGCGCATCGGATCTTTGATCCCGATGATCTCTTGAAGGACGCGCTTCTATATACTGTGTGTTGATGTAGGTTCTTGGTCTTGTGCGTAGGGTCCGTTGATGTATATGTGTTTGGTTGTATGTGCACGAACAGATACTACATTTGTACTCATGTTGGAAAGGTTTAAAAAAATTGCTCACTATGGATCGCCGTCCGCCCTGGACAGTACAACACGAACGGCGGCTACCACGTCGACAATACCTGCAGCGACATGGAGCGCCGCGATGTTCATGGCCCCGGATGCCTCCTTCCTCTGACCGTGCCATGCTCCAGGTGCGGCGGCTCCATGGGGTGCCATAGTGGCGAGTGCGTCGGCGTCCTTGCTCGGCTATGGATCCTCGCGTGCTAGCATCCCACGAGCGCGGTGAGCAGTGATGCGGTGGTGGCTCCAAGATCCAATTTCTGCACGGCTTTGATTTCACATGAATCTGCTTCATTTCACTTCTGCGGGTGCTTCATTGCACGGCTACCAGTGACGAAATGCTTTCAAACATTGCCTCTCAATCCGGGTGCCTCCTAATCCCATACTGTGTACATGTAATGCTGTCTCACCTAATGCCCATTCTTGATCTATATTTAAATGGAAGCAATAAAGAAAGAACATAGCTCTATACAAGTGATTCAAATGACAGGCTTCTTTTTTATTGTTATTTGGAGCGCTTAGGGCGAAGCACAAGACCCAGTAATATAGATTCTGAATAGAATAAAGAAAAGATTGAGTTATATATATAGGTGTCCACGCTTCTCTCTCTCTCTCTCTCTCGCTCCGTACCCGCTCTTCCACATTGATATATATAAACATCAGCTGGTGCGGTGTTAACCTCTTTTTCTCCTAGCGCATGTATGCATATATATGGATTCTATTAGTTCTGAGATATTTTCTTGGAGAGAAATGTTTGGCATGGGATGCAGCGGGAATTCCAGTTCAAGGAACATACTGCGGAGACGCATGGGCTCCAGAGGAAGGTAACAGAAGAATAAGTACCAGTGAAAGGGTTCCTATGGATAAGAGAGCTGCTGCTCCGAGACGTCGATCGGGAACACATCACGTCAAGTCCTCCAAGCACATGAGTACGCGGCGGAGGAGCATCCGCACGGCCTGAGTTGTGGTGCTAATGGAGGCGTGCTCATTTTCCCAATTCGTGTTGTGATTTTGATGGGGACGTTTGTCCTTTGTGGCATGACTCATCTGGATTTGTATAAGTACAAACCAACATCTGTTCCAGTTTATTCAGAAATCTAAGTTTCCGGTGGTCATAGATCATAATTTCTCGGCAAAAAGTAAATTTCAGACTAGAACCAGTTGTTAGCGAGTATCGCCAATGCTTCCTTAACCTGTTTCTGAAGTATGTGACCAAATAAACTAACAACCAGCTGCATGCGCGGCGTTTTGGAACTGGATCACAAGATACTGAGGGAGTGAAATCAAAAGGACCAGTTAATCAGCGTGAAAAGATTTGCAGATGTGGGGAATCCAGCAAGAAGCCTCGCCAACACCTGACCTGAGGAAGGGAGCGAGCGAGGCAGACCTTAGCAAGGACCAAGGGGCCGGTGCGCTAGTTCTGGCGACACGGAAAAACTCGACAGACTTGTGTTGGAGTCGGCAAAGGCGACGGCGGCGCCAGATGAGACATGAGACCTCAAACGATGAAGGCGACGCTGAGCCAAGCCGATGCTACACCTACCGTCTGAGCCGACGTATTCTGCTTGGAGCCAAGCCGAACTGTGGTCCCGTTCGATCTCCTATCAAGTCCACGCGTCAGCCATCCAATCTGGGTCGCACTGGACGTTGTTTGCGGACGGTCTGCAGGGAATTTTTTTTTCCGGCTATGCATTCCACTATGAGACGAGAACGTGATCAGCGAGTAAAGCTCCTGGCGGCAACTAAACTACAGCGGCCAAGCTCGCTGGAGTAACTCGACACTACGACGTTATTGAGAACTTCACGAAACACGAAGCAGCGAACGAGATGACTCGCTGTTCTCACCGAGTGGCTTCACGAGAGTTGCAGACGACTCGACGCGGTGACTTGCAACGGCGATGGCGGATGACGATCATCGGCGTCCTTCGGAGACCATGTGGAAGCGTCGGTCCTTGGCGTTCGTCTGGTTGCAGGTTGCCGAAAACGTGAGCGAGATGGGAGACGGCAGCGATCGGCACCCCAAGCTCCCACTACACCATGTACTACCTTTGCCAACAGTGAAGTGTTGGGAAATGTAATCTATCCTTGACCAATTATCTGTTGGGAAATGTAAAAAATTTCACCATCAGTTTATCTGTCGGAAATAGTTTCATTAGTCAACAGCCAAACTGTCGGTGTTGGTCCGGCCCACTAAGAAACTGTCGGCGTAGCTTCAACCACTATGTTTCTGTCGGCAGAGCTCCTGCGCGCAACAGTCTAAACGTCGGCATAACCTATGTACCGATTCAATTAGCAGGCCGAACTACAGCTCAAGCCCAATCGTAACCCTACGACCCACCACCCACCACTCCTCTCCAAACGCCTCCACCCACCACACCAGCCGCCAGAGGCGGAAGAACGCGAGCGCGTCGCCCAGATCTATGTCGTCATTGGCTGCTGCTCGCCCACGCAGTGCCGCCGTGGTCTGCATCGCCACGAGCCTGCTGCTGCTCGGATATCGGTTGGATCCGCTGCCTCTCGCTGGAGTCGCGTCGCCCCAATCTACGTCTCCTTTGGCTGCATCTAGCCCGAGTTGCGTCTGCATTGCCGCCGGTCTTGCACGGCTGAACGCGGCTCGCGCCTAGGCTCAGCAACCCACGCGTGTGGTGCATGCTGCAGGCCATGGCGGAGGGCACCCCATGAGTTCGATCTGGATCTGGTCGTCTACTCCAACTAAAGGTACACCGTACACCTCTACACTCTTGGCTCTTGGATCTTGCAGACAGGTGTATTATTAGTTAGCTTATCGTAGGCAAGTTCGATCCATGACAGGAAGTAGGTTCAATCTGCTAGTGCTACTGTGCGGGTTGATTCAAGAATGACAGGAAATAGGCAGTATAGCAGAAGGACTAGCAATAGAAGCAGCACTGGGTTGTTCAGTTTCTAGACAATGTTTTTTTTTCTAATGAATGCTTCTTGTCGATGTTTGTGCTGATCTCCTACCAGTAGCATTGAAGTATGTACTTTTTTTGTTGTCAGGCTCCAAGAGGAAGGCAAGTGAAGTTCTTTTGGAAGTTCTTTTAGTACGGCTGCAGAGCGGCAATGATACTACTGCATTGTGTGATATGTGTTATTTCTTTAAGCCATAATAGTTTGGTGCTTAGCATTTCGCAAAAAAATGCCTTGTTTTACTCTTACTGAAGGTCAAACTGAGACTGCCTTCAGTAATTTTCTCAAATTTAATAAGTGTATTTCAGTTCACCTTGTACTGATATGTCATCATGTGTGTTGCTCTTTATTATAGTTCCAACTACTAGCTTACACTTGAACTTTTTAGCGTTTTACCTGTACTTGACATGATCTGCGCCTTGCATATAACATTTTCAGGCATACAGAAAACTCCAATGAGTGTTTGAGAAGTGATCTACAAAAGTGTGTATGGGAACCTCAACGTGTGGATTCCTTTTGAGTAGAACCTTAACCTCTGTTCTGCCTAAATGCAACAAATAAAAAATGAACTGTTTGATGTCCTATTGAACTGTTGATGTGCTCCCATATTTTCATCTAGCTGATGATAATTGTTTTTTTCTGGTTTACATTGATAGGAAAGAAGAATATCAACCTGCACAACCATGCCTTTCCAGCCTTTTAGCTTTTAGGCTCAGTGCTATCTCACATGCGTGTGCACATACTGTTTGATTGAATGTCTGAAACTCTGAATGTGGTCGGTACATGCTGTTTCCTTATTTTGTATTAAGAAATATGTCCCCTTGGAGTCCTGCTAGAACATGGTTGCTCATGTTGATTGAGAATCTTTCTTGTTCTTTTGACAGCCCTATAATGCCAGTTGCAATCTGAATTTTTTAAGTGTTTTGGATACATGGGGTCTTTCAGTCCCCAGCATTAATTTTTACATTTTCTTCAATTCTGTGTGTTACCGAATTGTATGCTCTAGAGTTGCAATCTTAGTATGATTGGTATAATAAGAATCGATGCATACTGTTTTTTTTTTAATCAATATATGCAGATTTCTGGCCAAGTTGATGGGTAATGTCTAAGTAACTGTTGGAACATAAATTGTATCAATTCCTTGTTCTAGCACTATTCTTTATGCCTAAATTGTATTTCCTGAGCAAAATGGTATAAAGTATGTTACATAATATTTTTCTAAAATATTTGAAGTATTTAACCAATTTGTTGTGAGCAGTTATCTTTGTTCCCTGGTACTTCAGTGCATGATATATATCGATCAGTGCTTAAGTCCTCACCTGCATAGAATTGTCATGTTGTTTGTTCTACACGATATGGATCAGAGCTCAAGTCCTCATTTCCTGTCTCTACATTTTGATTGATTTCATGGCAAACGTCCACTAATTAAATATAACATATTTGTTGCAGATTATGGATGACAAGATCTCATTGAGGTAATCCAAACATCCAGGTTCTAGAGCAGGACCACCCCAATTCGAAGGTACTAAAAAAATTTGTATGCTCTTAATTGAGTTGAATGTGTCTTTCTTATATACAGTTTTGACCTCGATGACCATAGAACATGGCTGTTGGCTTATAAATTACAAGATCTGTACCCTGCATAATAGATGCTCCATTTTTTATGTAGAACCTGCCAATAAATCACTGGAAATAAGCACTGTAGCAGTCTCCTGCTCCTTGTGTGCGTTCAGTATTAAGAAATACAAGCAACTTAGAATGAATCTGTTTTCTTAGTGCCAACTGTTAGCTTACACATTGAAAGTTTTGGCTCTTTTACATTGCTGGATATCGTACTAGTAGGAAGTGTTTCTGGCTCTTTTTCCACAGAACGAAAGTTGAATCAGTGTTAGTAATATATTATAAGACCCCCGACATGCTAATTTCTGCCAATATTGTACGATTCGATACCCTGCAACCTTGATGCTGTGCCTTCATTGCCGTGAAATATATGATAATCAGTATAGGGTGTTCGCTTCATAACCACTAGCATTCCGGTTTAATTATTTCTTTTTTTCCCCCTCTTTTGCTGTTGGCATTTGGCTGACGTGATTTGTAATGTATTTCCTTCTGAGATTTTGCAGATGACATTTTGGAGTGATGACCGTTCATGCTCATGGGATCAGGTTGAAGTGTTCCGTCTGCTGGTCACATTTCTGTTTTAGCAATTGTAATTAGTCCAAAAACCTGATCATGCATGTATATGTATGCCTTTTGGCTATGTCTTGTGATGAATATACGAATCCATTTGGATATTTGGAAATATATATATACTAGTCTTTGACGGTGATGTACTGTGGTACCTTTTGATGTGCAAGATCATCATTATGTGATGCATTGTGGATTTAAGTATTGCATTGTATTTAAAATGTGTGGTTTCCTTTACGGACACTTCCTTTACCGACACTTTATGTATGAGTAAAAGCTATATACCTTAGCATGCTGCAAACAGGATTAGGCGACATTTAAAGTGTCGGGAAAGCCCAGTAACTGTCGGTAATTCATTACTGTCGGTGAAGATATTAACTGTCGGGAAAGAAGATAACTGTCGGCATAGGTGTGCTAATGGACAACACATTATGTGTCGGCAACGGGCTTAACTGTCGGGAAAGGCTTTCCCGACTGCTTCTACCGTGACTATTTTAAAAATGTCGGCAAAACCTTTGCCCACACTTAATCTGTCGGCCTAGGTGCCTTTGGCCGACTGTAGCAAGTGTCGGCAAAACTCTGTCATGGTGTAGTGTCCGGGTTGCCCAGAGCGGCGGCGGCGTTGGGTTTTATTGTACTGGGTGATGCACGCAAGGGTTTTGGTTTAAGCAGTTACTAGAAACAGTGCGCGGCATTGCCGCGCTTCATTGTTGTGTAATCTGTTGGATGGCCCCCGATTGGTCTTGTTACGATGAGACCATGGTCTTGTACAAAACATTTGTTAAATATATGGGCCGAAAAGATTACAATATGCAAGGCTCCTAATGTTCTTGGCGTTGGTTGCCACCGTGAGTAAACCCCCTGTAATGCACGACCATCCTGTTTGAAATGAGTGGCACAATAACTAATTGTAGGTAAGATTCCACAGAATGACAATTTGTTGTTGTAAAGTCTATTCTATCATTGCACCAAATACAATTCCGAGAATTCCACACAACCACAATTTTACAAATTGTTAACAAGGATTGGAAATTCAAAACATGGAACATTATTATGTGAGGAAATATGAAAATTTATCAGTATTAAACTTACAACTCTTCAGTTATAAGACTCCTTTTGAGAGATGATGATCATCGGTGCAATAAGCACTTTCAACATTTTACAAAGAAATTGAGTTGCAATTTTAGAAGTCTGATTTCAGAGCATAGTAGTTGAATATTATGGTCTTAATTTCTGAAGTGGAATTGAAATGGGAAACACTACTTGACCGAGTTATCTTAATGCAAGAAGATAAAGTTTTTCCCCAAGATGATGCTACAAATTAATAGGGTAGTATGAGGCTATGAGCCAGTTTTGAGCATCATATAGAAAGAAACAGGGGTAATGGGGCTTACCAATTGTATGAAAAGACAAGCTTCTACTATTTGGCGGCTTCATTGATAAATAACCAGAAAATCTCCTCCCAGTATAATCACAGCAGACAGCAGTTGTTTACAAACTCTACAGTCAGCAGTACCTGCACGTTGCAAAAAGCCACAATCACAAGCTTTTTGAAGGTGCGCTTTGAAGCAGGAAGCACAAAACATTTGCAGGTGAGAGTGTCAGCATTACCTATTTGTTAAATTATTGTTGAGCAGGCCGAGGATGAGTACGATGAAGGTGTTGGCCACATTTGCTTCTATTATGGGTTGGATGGCCCCTGTCTGATTCTTTTGCTATCGTGAGATTGTAGACTCAAATTGACTTTACAATATGAACTGAAAAAAAAAGACAAATGGAAATAAAGTCCAAGTTACGTACTGAATCAAAATGCTTAAACAAAAATTAGGTTCAGAACACGCCTACGTCAAATATAAATAAGATAATTGTACTAATTAAAATGGGCATCTATTGATTAATCTAGACATGAATGTGCCCTATTGGCACTAATGATTATTTAGCAAGAATGACAATATAATATGGTGAAGTGTCAGTTCTGATTGCTAGTGAAAGCTTTACAGGACCTTATACTAATTGCTAGTATTTAGCATATGTCTGATTGCTTTGTCCACCGACTCCTCCTGCTTGTATGCCTACGTCTAATATAAATAAGATAATAATTGTACTAACGTTATATACTCCATGAGCACATGGCCACGTGAACCCCTCCGTATCGCGTGACACCTGTAAAGATGTTTGTCTAAGCCATTTAGCCGCAAACAAGGTTAATGAGACTGCAAGTCTAACACATCGTTAAGCAGGCTAGGAGCCTTTATTCACATAGGATTACTGTTGGAAAAGCAAACCGGTGAAAGTTAGATGAAAAGCGAAGTGGGTTCTTTTTTGCAATGGATGACAACTGTTTGCTTTTGCTCAGACGCTTTTTCATTGTCTAGCGTCAGTATTTAAGAATTTTCGTCATAAAAGATTTCAGAATTGCTTTTTTTGCGTCTGGTGAAACATGCAAATCATGACCGGACAAGGCCAACAATAATAATGAAAACTTAATTTAGTACTCCCTCCGGTTATAAATATATAACACCGTTGATTTTTTTCATTACATTGACTATTTGTCTTATTTATAAAATTTTGTGCAAATAGCTAAATGTATAAGTTAACCTTAAAATGCTTTTGATGATAGATCTAATAATATTCATTTCACCTTAGGTAACTAAATTACTTAAATATAATTAAAATATAATATTCCATTGTTGCTTTGATTTGTGTGCACATAAAAAAGCTCTCCTAGCATGCACTTGAATACGGTGCATGTATGAATGACGCCTCGACATGCTTTTTCCATGGCAATATTCTTTGACTTCCCAACTAGTTTGGAGTGACAAGACAGTTGCTGCTACTTTATTGGTTTGTGCAAAATCAAGAAAGTTGGCATGAGTTCGCTAGCTAACTAAATTATCTAAATATATATTGTTGGTAAAAGATTATATTAACAAAAAAAATCAACGATTCATATATTTAAAAACAAAAGGAGTATAAGTTTAAATGACATTTTATATATTATCTATTTTCATCAACCAAAAACTAATTGCCATAGTTATATTGTGCAAAAAGAAGTCCAAAAAGATGTTGATTTTGGTAATTATCGGCCGACAGTAATTGATTTCCGCGGTCGGACCTAGTTCACTTGATGAAACAAATATAAGGGCACCCACAGTGCTAATTAATATGCCGTCTGTATAACGCCACCTCAACATGTTTAGCCTACGTGTACCAGATTAATTAAGGAAAGAGAAGAGAGCCGTCCTCTCACGAAGGGACGGCACGGGCTCGTGCTCCCACACAAAAAAGACAGCTCCGTCCGCGTTGGACTCGTCGTTGCGAGCCATCGACAGCTCGCCCAGATTTCCTGCGGCCACAGCCTCCCGCACGAACCCACCGCGCTTTCCTCCTCGTCGGACCCCGTGCTCAATCTACCGCCGTGACGCCGCCAAGCACGAGCTGGAGCTGCGCTTGCTCGTCTTCAGATCGAATCAGGTTGTCGCCCCTGCTCATCTTCAGATGGAGGAGCTTCTGGTCGTCATCAAGGGGAACTTTATCCCCTGCCATGCGAATCGACCTGCAGCCGCCCTTCATTTGCTTGCTTTTGCCTTGTCTGCTCGCTTCATCGATGAAGAAGAGACCGATGGGTTTGGATCTTGGAAGACGTCGGAAATCAGAGATGAGAACTGGTCATACTCCACTTCTCTGCCTTACAACAGAGTCAAATGAAGTACAGTAGTATACGGCTTAACACTAGTACAAAAAGGGCCTTCAGTGGCGGGCCTTTTGGGTCATCAGTGGCGGTCAAAGCGTGCGCCACCGAGCATCCGCCACTAGAAGATCGTCCAGAGCGGTGGCGCACAAACTGTCCGCCACTGATATAGAGAACAGTGGCGGACGATGACGCCATACCGTCCGCCACGCGACGAGGACATCAGTGGCGGAGACAATGACGTCATGAGTGCCGCCACTGGTGTTGGAGCCTACAGTGGCGTTCACTATGACGTCACCCGTCCGCCACTGCGCTGCAGACATCAGAGGCGGACGGAATGACGTCACAGCGTCCGCCACAGAAACAAGGAGCTAGTGGCGGACTATGGCGTCATGGCATCCGCCTCTGTTGCTGCATATCGGTGGCGGTTATCGTGACGTCATGCTGCCCGCCACTGGTACTATGTACCAGATTCAAAAATCATGCCGAATTTCAAATACACCCAGGATTTAAAATTCAAATATCTTTCACAAACCAATATTCATCACAGATCATCATCACATATCAAATATCCATCACATCACACATAACCAACATTGAAGATCAATAATAACAACAAAATACAAGTTACAAGTTCATCTATGCATATATATTACAAAAATATGTCAAGAATAGTGTACACAAGCTATGGAGCAACATCATCGCTTTCATACGGCCAACTATAGTCTATCAAGTCCCTACGAGCGAGATCATCCTTCCAATTGTTCTCAATGACGGTCTGGTGGTGGCTTGTAGATGATTTTCCGGTCCAAGTGCATAAGTCGATGTGCTGTGCCAAATCACTTGTAGGATCAAAATATGCTCCTTCGGGATGGATAAGATGATGCATAATGAAGCGACATATCCTAGATGTGAAGCTATAAAGCTCTGAGTCGCTATACCCACTAACGCCTTTTTTCTTCGTGTCCTGCGCACATGACGAAAACAAACATCAAGATTTTGTCAATGAAACATAACAAACTATAGCAACTATGTGTGCGTGTGTGTGTGCAAATTGCGTGATTTAATGTACTTACGTGTTTCGTAGCGTGTTCGCGAGGCAAGTGTAGAAACTTGTTATGCACGCCCATGGACATCCATCCAAGCACGTAGTAGCCACAGTGCACGGAGCCCTTAGGCTGTTTTCGACACTGGGTAACCATAAAAACGACGTTAGCGTTAGGCCTACTCAATCTCCGACATAAGTACCTATAGAGTGATAGAAATGAGAGCTCATTCTATTGTAGTACCGGATAGTTCCACCGCCATCCCATATGCGTTTCCCACTTCGCCGGGTGCTCGCCGTTATAATGATGAATGTAATGCTGGTACCCGCTGTTGCAAAAGTAAACGATGGCGAGTCAGCTTTAGTGTCGATGTAACTATATATATATTGACAAGAGTCCCTTAGATACGAGTTCTTACCGCTCTATGACTTTCATAAACATCATGTAGTCTCTATGGTCATAGTCGAGGGAGTCGAACACCCAAACCCTTCCTTGCTTCGGATATATCAGAAAACATATCCAGTGGTTCCTACACAAAGAATTATCTATGTTACTCTCATAGTTTAGCAATGAACAACGAAATAAACAACGACGTGATTGAGAAAACTTACTTAAAATTGTAAGGGGCCACGATGCAGTGTCTGTCTCGCCATTCGTACATGCATCTACCAATATAGACCGAACATGCTTCCCTCATATTTGTGGTCATTTGGTCGACCATATTACGCCGCTCTTTTGGAGACATGCCAGCGTATTGTGGCGCATTTTCATCGATCTTCGGGGTGAGGTGTAATTCAGATATGAGATGCGGGTGGAGGAACCCAACATGCTTTTGGTCATTGTGGCAACAAATCCTACACAAGAATTGCATTAGTAATGCTTAATAATCATTTCCATAGAGAATAAAAGTATAGAAAGCACTTACAAGCACCAAAGAATTATCATCGTCGCGTCGATCCGATCGAGACGATACATGTGATGGATATCCTCAAAAAGCACCTTCATCTCGAAATCAAAGGAGTTGAAAATCTTCCCAGGAACGCGACATGGGATATTCTCAATGCTTCGGGAACACGCCTCAATGTACCACTCGTGAAATCTATTCATTACCCAATCACAGTCATTGAGCTTATTCCTTGGAAGGAGTGGCATGCCGTGCACGTACTGCGGGAAATCATCTTGTTCATAATCCCAAGACCCTTCCGTCACACCTGGCTTCATCGTACGTTTTGGCGCCTCAACGGCCTGCACCGTAGCCTTCTTCGTCGTCCTATCGGCCAAGGTGCGATAGAAAGCTGCACATGCAGTATCAAGTGGTTTAGCCGGTTGGTCATCGTTATAAAGTCTTGTCTTCTTAGGGATAATTAAGCAAATAGGCTTACCTTGGACAATCCCCTTAGCATCATAAGGCTTCTCTTTTTGTTGCTTCTTTGCCTTTTTCCCCTCAGTCGCCTTATCATTTTTTGGTGGTGGTGGAGGTGAAGGATCGCGCGATCTCTTGCTACCCTCGGCCTTCTTGTCCTTTTCCGGTGATCGCGGAGGTGAAGGAGCACGCGTAGCCTTGGTACCCTCGGCCTCCTTGTCATTTTTCGGTGACGAAGGAGGCGTAGGATTGCGAGTGTCCTCTTGTTCATGGGCCAGAGAAGCTATAGGTGAACGAGGTAAAGCTTGAATATCCATCTCCGGCTCTTCCCTTTCCTCTCGAGCCGGAGACTCCGCAGCTGGAGCTGTAGCTGGAGACTCCGCAGCTCGACCTGCACCCGGAGCTGGACAGTCCGCTACAGGAGGCGGAGGCGGAGGCGGAAGCGGAGGCGGAGATGGAGACACGGTGTGTACAACAATGTCCTTCCTATGCCATGCCACGAAATTGTTGATGGCATCTTCGAGAGTCTCAATCCCCTCTTCCTCATCTGGGTAGTCAACCTCCTCCTTGAGGAATTTATCGTCTATGACCCGGCTGACAAACACCCTGGCACACTCTTTTGGCAATTCCTTTGCGTTGATCTCGCGACCAACATAAGCAGTGCCTTCTGCAACCTTGAACTGCCGGCTCTTCCCTTTCCTCTCCATTGTCAGAAACAGAGAGCATGGTGTAGGCTCCTTGATATCATCCACTGGGTACCTCTGAGTATCGGCAGCCGTGGAGCCAGCGCTGCTTGGAGCCTTGTGTTCGCTTTGGCTATATGTTGCTGTCGGTGTCTCGATACTCAAAGTGAATTCAGGAACTTGTATTGGTGCCGCCAAGTGTGGGTTCTCCTTGATGAACCTGAACATGTTCCTCTGAAATTCCTCGAACGATTGATCCACGAAGGGACGCTCGTCCTCGGGCTCGACAACGCACCGTGCGATGGAAGAGAATCCTCGTGTGCGACCACGGTGTTCCTTGGTCCCGAGGGCAACGCTAAGCTGCTTATCTGCTTCCTTTCCCTTTAGCTTCTTTGCTTTGTGGGACGCAGCAAAGTCCCTGGCTCTCTGCACCACTTCACTAACCTGGGAGTTTTTTGGCACCAACTTCCCGTTAGCAAGTTTCTTCAGCCGTGCAAAGAGCCAGTTTCGAGTACGGACAGACATGTCTCCATACTCAACCACTTCTCCCGATTCGCGGGCTTCCCGTTCCCTTCTCCTCCATATTGGGATCTTGCCTCTGTAGCCTCCAGGCCCTAGGTTATGATGCAGCTGGTTCTTTTTATTCAGAGCAGTGAATATTTTGCTGATCGATTTGAACTCTTCAGAGGACCTGGAGTTGACGAAGGCTTTCCAGTCATCGGGTGGGATAAACCCAAATTCCTTCAATGGGTCTCGACCAGTTTTGATGAAGTCCTTGTCCAGGTTATACCTGAACGTGCGAAGACACTTCGACATGGTCTTTAGAGTAGCAGCTTTTGCGGCTTCAAGAGAGTGGGCAGGGAAGATGTACTTGGCCTCAATGAGACTCCACAAACGATCTTTCTCCGTGTCGGGTACCTTCTTCCAATTCGACCAAGTGATCTTCCCTTTCTCTCTAACTAAACACCCGCAATCAGTGCGCCAGTTTGCCAAGATTCCCTGCGGCTTGATTGGCGACCCTTCTTCGCTGACCCTGTCCACTCTGTGGATGCCAGAACTTAGCTTGTTCCGCTTCCTTTTTCCTTTTTTTTTCTCCTTCTGCATAGAGCTCGTTTCAGGAGCGGGTACTTGGTCTGCCGGCACTATGGCAGATGCGTCTTCCACGAACAACCGTTTTCGTTTACTTCGCCGTGGTCGTGGCTGTGAAGGAATCTACGAAATAGCACACCATGTGTCAGTTTAATGAAACATTTAACTCCTGATGTAATAGGTGTCGATGACCTGATACCTCATCATTCGGATTGTAATCGGGGTCTGGGGGTCCCTCAGCGCGCTGCCTTTTACCGCACGGCGGAAAAAGAGGGGATTCAGCCTCATAGGGATCAGCCTCTTCCTCATCGTTATCGCTGGGAAGTACCTCAGCAGTTGGGCTCCTGTCTGCTTGATTCCCTTCGTCCATTTTTTTAGACTCTTAAATGATTACTGTGTAATAACCGAAATCTTGTTAGGTTTATTCATCTACTAAATATTATTGTTAAAAAAAAACATGCGTCGACATCAGAATGAGGATAGCATTATCATTATGCAAAAGGTAGACTTCTCAGAGCCGCGCGGCATGTCAAGCCAAATGATTTTCACTTCGCATCGACACGACACATCGACTCTGGGAAGTCTACCTATGGCTATCCTACCTCATCATTTGCCGAGAAAGGAAGTTGTCAAATAAACAAATTAAATTGCTCTCAGTGCGGGTTGCCGAATTAACGGCCATCCAACGCTCTAAGGTCCTTGACTCGAGTGGCAACATGTATCCAATATCTTAAGATATGGTCCAGGTTGGCACACTGTCTCGCTTAGTCCGCACTCATCATCGAGCATTGGCCGGCATACAACTTCAACTCTGACAGCATCGCAGTAGTATAGAAGTCTCAGCATAAATAGGTAGATAGATCATCATAGCAGTAGCACATCTATCAGTGAGAGAGAAACAAGAGGGGAAAGGAGAAGAATAATAGTGCAGTGGTGGGCAATGACAACGAGCCATGTAAATCTGTCAAAATGATGCACTAGTACAAAGAGAGGCTTTAGTGGCGGGCAGGTAACATCCAGTGTGCTACTGCTGCTCAGAGTCAATAGGTAGTGATCTGGGTCATCATCGACTATTGTACTACTGCTCAGAACAAATCAAATAAGCTTCATCGACCATTACTACTATTTTTTATTATAGAGAAAATGCTTCATCGGCCATGTTTATTTAGGCACGAAAAAAGTGAAATCAATCTGCCGCCAACGAAAGTAAAATAATTGGCTCATATATATGTACACAGCCAAAGATAACAGCCACATCAGGGCAAACAATATATTTGACCGCAGCCAAAGTTCCAACAGCATCATCAAGTAATAAAGATCAGGGCCAAAGTGAGATTCATATATACTAGCTGCAGACATAACTAACAAAATTACTAACATATTTTATTAGCACATTAGTAATTTATATCAGGCCAAATAAAAATATTTGAGAGCAGGCAAAGTTCCAACAGCAGCATCAAGTAATATTTCACAGCAGCGTTGCGTACTAGCTAGCTACCAGATTCACTTCAAAGTTGCATACTAGCTAGCACTATAGCAACATCAGCCAAAATATGGACACTATATGATCAGTAGTAAAAAGCTATATTTTTAAGATTGAGCTAGCAACTATCCATGTCATTTCAAAGCTAGGACACTAAGACATGTCATTTGAACCAAAATATGCCTGCACAAAATCCAGCAGCTATAGCACACTAACACATGGTCCTTAAATCATCCATTTTCATTGTACTTCAACAAAATTCTCCCTGCACAAAAATCCAGCAGCTAGCACACTAACAGATGGTCCTTAAATCATCCATTTTCATGTTACTTCAACAAAATTCTGCCTGCACAAAATCTTCTAACATATATCAGGGAAAAACAAAAAAAATAACTGGCAGTAGCCAAAGTGCTCGAGCTCAACTGATAGTGCATGATTTGAAGACTATGAGCAGCAAGTAATCAGCCAACAAGCACGGCCCTTGCCTCAGCCAGAACAGATATGTTGCACAGCAAAAATGAGAGCTACATCCTCTCTAACACACTATGAGCAGCAACTAATCAGGCAACAAGCACTGCCATTGCCTCGGCCAGAACAGAGCAGCAAGTAATCCAACAAGCACTACCACAGCAAAAATGAGAGCTACATGTATTCAAATAAACAAATTAAATTGCTCTCAGTGCGGGTTGCCGAATTAACGGCCATCCAACGCTCTAAGGTCCTTGACTCGAGTGGCAACATGTATCCAATATCTTAAGATATGGTCCAGGTTGCCACACCCGTCTCGCTTAGTCCGCACTCATCATCGAGCATTGGCCTCAGCATACAACTTCAGCTCTGACATCATCGCAGTAGTACAGAAGTCTCAGCATAAATAGGTAGATCATCATAGCAGTAGCACATCTATCAGTGAGAGAGAAACAAGAGGGGGAAAGGAGAAGAATAATAGTGCAGTGGCGGGCAATGACAACGAGCCATGTAAATCAGTCAAATTGAATCACTGGTACAATGAGAGGCTTTAGTGGCGGGCGGGTAACATCCAGTGTGCTACTGCTCAGAGTCAATAGGTAGTGATCACAATCATGGAAATAAGCATCATCGGGCATTGTACTACTGCTCAGAATAAAAATCTTAGAAATTGCATCATTGGCCATGTTCATAAGAAACAACAGACTATCAAGGCAAAATTGGAAAGAAGCTCATGGCCAAAAGTGAGATTCATCATGTCTGCAGAATTAAAAAGCGGCAACAAGCTGAGGACATGGCATACAAGCTCAGCACATGGCATACATGGCAGAAATAGAGCAGCCATATGAAAAAGAAAAAAAAACTAGCAGGAAGTGTGTAATTTCAGAGCAATACACATGACTAAAGCAAATATGACAGGCACATGATAACAGCTAAAGGCATAATGACAGCAGTATAACAGCAGCAGCACAACAGCAGGTTGTCACAACAGTGGCAAAAGAAAAATATTCAGTGGCAAAAGAAAAATATTTAGTAGTATAATATAAGCAAGTATATGGCATGTATGATTATATGGCATATATGAGCACATACATAACAGTAGTATAATAGCCGAAGATAACAGCCAAATGATAACCACCAACCAAATGAACATATGCCAGAAATTTCAGAAACATATATATGGCATATAGACAAAAATATGGCACATATCAACAGAAGTAGCATGTAAATTATGTATAGTATACCAGAAGATTAAAAATAACAGCAACTAGTTATGGAGTGAATGGGCAGAAATGACAGCAGGTAGCATATTAAAAAAGAGAAATTATGGTTGCCATGTCGAGTGAAATAACAGGAACTAGCAGTTGTAATATGCAAGGACCAGCAACATTTCAGCACTAGAAGAGACCCAAAAATCAGCATCATATATATAGCATATGTTCTAAATATTGCATCCAATCAATATAACAGAACAAAACAATCCGGCAGCACTATACAAATATTCAGAGCTTATCTGGATGAGTTCAAGCAGGACATTGCTACGAGAAGTAATTTCAGCACAAGGACCAGCAGCACTTCAGCACAAGAAAAAAAGCCAAATTTCAGCATCCCTGAACTTAGACACCGACACAAAGTCCTTATGAGTATATCGCATATGTTCTAATTTAGGAGTTTCAGCAGGACATTACTAGCAGCAGTAGAAGCATATAGGGCAGCAACAATTTATCACCAGGACATCACTAACACAGGGTCCTTATTGACCCCACGGCACGATCACATATTATTGACCACCAACAGCAGGATCAGAAACAGGTGCATCAGTAACCAGAATCACAAACCAACAGCAGGATCACATATTCTTGACCACAAACAGCCAGTAACAGCAGGAGCAGAGGGGAAGAGGGGCAGAGGGAAGAGGGGCAGAGCAGAAGAGGGGAAGAGGAGAGGGGGCGCACCTGGACGGCGAGGTCGGCGAGGACGGGCAGGTTGAGCACGGCGACGGGGCCGAGATATAGGAGGGGGATCGAGCTCGCGGGCGACGGGGACGGCGCGGTCGAGGACGGCGAGGTCGTTGGCGGCGACGTGGAGAGCGCCGCGGCTAGGTTGACGACGGGGAGGACGGCGAGGTCCACGAGGTCGGGGATGGAGAGGTGGAGGTCGACGACGGCGGCACTAGCTCCGGGACGGCGAGGTCGAGGAATGCGGCGGGGACTTCGAGCTCCGGGAAGGCGAGGTCGACGACGGCGGCACGAGCTCTGGGACGGCGGCGGGGGCGACGCTCGAGGGCGACGGGGACGACGAGATCCAGCGTTGGGGACGGCGGATCGGGGGCGACGAGATCCAGCGGCGTGGGGAGGTGGGTTCCGGCGACGAGCGTTGCGGCGAGGAGGGAGGCGGCGGAGGGAGCGTAAATTTGGCAGCCTGACGGCGTCGGGGGCGAAATCCCTAAGTTAGGGTTTCGTGGCGCGCCGTCTGCCTTGTTTCATAGGGGCAGACAGCAGTGGCGGGCGAGCCGACGCCACCGACCGCCACCGAACGGGTGACGTCATCGCGTGCGCCACTGAGAAAGGTCACAGTGGCGGACGCGATGACGTCACCCGTCAGCCTTAAGAGACACAGGTATGGTACTTAAACATAAAATCCTGTTTGCTTCACGAACGTCGCTGTGTCCCAGTGGTAAGCCGTCTGCCTCATATGTTGGAGGTGCTGGGTTCGAACCCGCCCGGCACCATTTTTTAAAAAATTGTTTTTTTTCTTTTCACTTTTTGTATTAAAATAATATATGTATAACTATTGTTTTTTTTTTCTTTTCACTTCTTACATTACAATAGTAGTTTTAAAAAGAACTTTAATATAGTACTTAATATATTTTACAATAATTAGAAAATATAGTACTTAATATATTACAACCACACGATATTTTACAATAATTGAAAATATAGTAATATTACAACCACACGATATTTTACAATAATTAGAAATATAGTACTTAATATATCACAACCACACGATATTTTACAATAATTAGAAATCTATATATTCTTTATAAGTACAACCACTACAAGTCATTTAATCCACTTTCCCTTGCTATTTTCCTATTCTATGGAGCATGTGCAATGAGGCTCATAGTAGGTATTTTTTGTGTCATTTTATAATGTTAATTCTTCACTTATTTGTTCAATTTATGTTTTCCTTCTCTGAATTTTGTAAAATTATTTCAGATGAACCTTGGTGATGTTCTTGCACCATAGGATAGATCTACGCATGAGGGTTCCAACAAAATTTAGTTTGCGAATTTACGATTTATATTTTATTTTCTATTGATTTTACAAGATATGCTAAATTGAGGGGGAAAAAAAAAGAAAAGATTGGGCGGCACTGTAGCTTTGCCAGGCGCGGCGGCGGCGGCGGCGCGGCCGCGTTCCGGCCAAACCACGGTGACCCAGAGGAAAAGGAGGGGAGCACCACGACGAGGACGTCGAGGCGGCTCGTTCCCCCTAGGATGTGCACGTGCGCGCGGAGCGGAGCTAGGTCGGCGGCGATGGCGGCGGCGGCGAGAGGCGGCGCACGGCATTCCGGCGAGAGGAGAGGTCGAAAGGGAAAAAGAAGAGGAGCACGAGCATCACCACGTCGGCGCGGACTCGGAGGACGATGATGTCGTCGACGGGGAGGCCGAGAGGTGGGAGCTCGTCGGCGAGATGGCGGCTCCGGCGGACGGCGGCGGAAAGGAAGCTCGTCCCGGCGAGTATGGCTGTGGAAACACGAAGAGAGGGGGTTAGGGATGTGCGCACTCGAGTTTCCGATCACCCTGCGCGGTTAATCGACGAATGGCTCACCGGCCTTGGCGTATTCGACGGCGAAGTCGACGTTGGTCACCCGGCGGCCATTGGAGAAGAAGGGCGTCGATCTCGCGTTGGAGTGGAGGAAGCTGGAGTTTGTGCTGCCGAGGAGTTAGGTGGGTAACTTGGGCGCAGATTCGTAGTTGGGGTCGGGCTCAGGGGAGTGGTGGAACGATGGTGAGCAGGAGCTCAAGTCGCGGCGGCCATGGCGGCTTGAGTTCTTGGCTCGATCGTTGAGAAAGAAACAGAGGAAACGAGTGTTGGACCGGCTGGGGAGCAAGAAGATGAGATCGAGGTGGCGTGCTGGAGTTTTGGCACTTGATTGCCCACGCGCGCGGCGTCCTGTGGCAGCTCGACGGCGGCAGCAGGCGGCGCCACAGAGCCCAGCGAGAGAGAGCAGAGAGAACGAGAGAGAGAGAGTGACGCGCGTCCATTTTTTTGATTTTTCAAAGTACTCAAATGTGCTGAATTTCACTCCTTCCAAACACTAGCTTCCAAAGCTCAAATGGAAAACTCCCAAAAGAGAAGTTGGAGGTCAACTCTGGAGGAGCAAGTTTCCTTATTGGATCTTTTTGAATTTCGTAACCAAATTTTAATTAAAATTCTGTCAATGCAAACTCGTTTAAATGCTCCTTGAATTATTTAAAATACTTCCCTTATCCATAAAATTCTGGGAAAAACTCCAAAATTATATTTTGGGACATGTAATCCAAGGGACATGTCAGTGGGTCCCACTGTTGTGCAAAAGTTTGATGATTTAGTTCAAGCTAATTTTTTATCACATTTGAAAAACTGGATTCTTTTGGAAATCCTTAAACATGATCACTTGAACCCTCACTTGTTTGGCACTAACAGCGTGTTTAGAACATGATTAGGGCGGGGATGTTACAAAGTCCACACAAGCAAATCCAAAGAAATAAAAGGGTACATAAGTTCAAATACATCACAAGTTCAGAACATTCACAACTGAAGTTGACATCTCAAGTTCACAATATTTTACATAAGTTCACAACAGAAGTTCACAACAACAGTTCACAACCAAGCTCGCGGCGTCTCCGGTGTACTTTTCTTGAGTACTTGCCCCTTCGAGCGACTCCTCATCTTTGGATTTAGCTGTAAAGGAGATGTGTTAGCAAAGAGAGGGCTGGAATATTGTTTTAATTAATTCGATAGTTGTATACATAAGGATTGAAGTTCAACTAAATGTACCCTTCAGTGTTGAGACGTGATGTCACATCATCTCAGTGGAACTTTTCATGGCTGAAGGGACTTTTGAGAGTTGATATTATCTCGGTGGAACCTTCATTTGATGATGTCTCCTGTAATACGGTGTCACTTTCGTTTGATGGTGTCTCCGATACTACGGTCGAACCATCGCTTGATGAATCGGGTGCTTCAAGAAAGTAACCTGATGCATGAGGGATCCGCATCAGGTAGTGCAGTTTTTGGACTGTCTAGGTGCTCAAGTTTGTAGTTAGGGGGCGATGTATAGACTGGTTGTAGCATACCTGCTTGCTGACGACCTGCTCCATGTGCACCTCCTGTTCCGGAAGTCCCCGCACCCCTGTCACCATTTGGTTGCCGAAAGAGTGTGTAGCGGACTCGTGGGCGGGTTTCTGCAGTAAGAGTGACAATTGTTAGAGGAAACAATGTAACATTATCGGAGCAAGGTTCTGTTGTAACTGCAGTTACCGTTGGCCTCAACTGTCTCTGGATCAGCCGGTGGATCTGGTTGTACCTTAATCCAAATTGGCCATATGCTCAGTAAGGAACCACATTTTCTGCGGATGCCAATATGGGCCATCCTAGGTATAGTTGATGGGCGTGCATGTGTTAACATGCCGAATGCGAGATCATGCGTCCTCAAACGGATTCCGGTAACTTCACATATGTTCGTGAAGATTCTAGATACTAGATAAGTCTGGTTCCAAAAGACTGGTGGCAGTCCAATTACGACAATCTTCAGTGGTTGCAAATTTTCAGCAATTTGTGGGGGTGTAGCTTGTATCTCGAGGTTGGGAACTGTGTTATCAATGGGTACTAAACACTCACCATACAGGGGCATCAGTGGTAACATCGCAATGTGATGTCCCTCAATTTGAAGGGATGTTGTACTCAAGATCCGATTGGTTGCATCGAATGAGCCGGAGAACAGCACATAATCATTAAGGAACCGGGAGATCTGCTGTACCGGAAGCACCACACCCGTCTGGTCATGTAAGGCCTCCTTTATCGTCATGCGATCGATGTCACTGAAGGCATAGGGAGATTGGCTCTTCATAAGTACTACGAGGCCTAAAAGATTTGCATCATTCAATCTGACCTCAGCCTCATCAAAGATCATCATGTTTGGGAAGTGGAAAGACGCCATCAGTTGGTGCTCCGGTTCAGCTCCGAAGGCCTCTTCTCCTGCAAAATAAGATTGATGTGTAACTAGAATAAAATCTTCATGATTGATGTAACTTCATTATCTTACTCAATTGGATAACTAACTACATATGAAACTAAAATTGCTAACTGAAATTGCTAAGTAAAATTAGCTAACTAACTAATTTGTAAGAAAACAATCACAGGGATGGAATGAAATACAAATCAACTAATGCTTCAGTCGTAATAACTAAGTGTAGAAATTCCAGATTATATTGTGTAACTGAAACTATATCAGACATGGAGCTCATAACCTCTTCTACACAATCATGGAAATAAGCATCATCGGGCATTGTACTACTGCTCAGAATAAAAATCTTAGAAATTGCATCATTGGCCATGTTCATAAGAAAGAACAGACTATCAAGGCAAACTTGAGAAAGAAGCTCATGGCCAAAAGTGAGATTCATCATGTCTGCAGAATTAAAAAGCAGCAACCAGCTGAGGACATGGCATACAAGCTCAGCACATGGCATACATGGCAGAAATAGAGCAGCCATATGAAAAAGAAAAAAAACTAGCAGGAAGTGTGTAATTTCAGAGCAATACACATGACTAAAGCAAATATGACAGGCACATGATAACAGCTAAAGGCATAATGACAGCAGTATAACAGCAGCAGCACAACAGCAGGTTGTCACAACAGTGGCAAAAGAAAAATATTCAGTGGCAAAAGAAAAATATTTAGTAGTATAATATAAGCAAGTATATGGCATGTATGATTATATGGCATATATGAGCACATACATAACAGTAGTATAATAGCCGAAGATAACAGCCAAATGATAACCACCAACCAAATGAACATATGCCAGAAATTTCAGAAACATATATATGGCATATAGACAAAAATATGGCACATATCAACAGAAGTAGCATGTAAATTATGTATAGTATACCAGAAGATTAAAAATAACAGCAACTAGTTATGGAGTGAATGGGCAGAAATGACAGCAGGTAGCATATTACAAAAGAGAAATTATGGTTGCCATGTCGAGTGAAATAACAGGAACTAGCAGTTGTAATATGCAAGGACCAGCAACATTTCAGCACTAGAAGAGACCCAAAAATCAGCATCATATATATAGCATATGTTCTAAATATTGCATCCAATCAATATAACAGAACAAAACAATCCGGCAGCACTATACAAATATTCAGAGCTTATCTGGATGAGTTCAAGCAGGACATTGCTACGAGAAGTAATTTCAGCACAAGGACCAGCAGCACTTCAGCACAAGAAAAAAAGCCAAATTTCAGCATCCCTGAACTTAGACACCGACACAAAGTCCTTATGAGTATATCGCATATGTTCTAATTTAGGAGTTTCAGCAGGACATTACTAGCAGCAGTAGAAGCATATAGGGCAGCAACAATTTATCACCAGGACATCACTAACACAGGGTCCTTATTGACCCCACGGCACGATCACATATTATTGACCACCAACAGCAGGATCAGAAACAGGTGCATCAGTAACCAGAATCACAAACCAACAGCAGGATCACATATTCTTGACCACAAACAGCCAGTAACAGCAGGAGCAGAGGGGAAGAGGGGCAGAGGGAAGAGGGGCAGAGGGAAGAGGGGCAGAGCAGAAGAGGGGAAGAGGAGAGGGGGCGCACCTGGACGGCGAGGTCGGCGAGGACGGGCAGGTTGAGCACGGCGACGGGGCCGAGATATAGGAGGGGGATCGAGCTCGCGGGCGACGGGGACGGCGCGGTCGAGGACGGCGAGGTCGTTGGCGGCGACGTGGAGAGCGCCGCGGCTAGGTTGAGGACGGGGAGGACGGCGAGGTCCACGAGGTCGGGGATGGAGAGGTGGAGGTCGACGACGGCGGCACTAGCTCCGGGACGGCGGCACGAGCTCGGGGACGGCGAGGTCCACGACGGCGGCGGGGACGACGAGCTCCTGGAAGGCGAGGTCAACGACGGCGGCACGAGCTCCGGGACGGCGAGGTCGAGGAATGCGGCGGGGACTTCGAGCTCCGGGAAGGCGAGGTCGACGACGGCGGCACGAGCTCTGGGACGGCGGCGGGGGCGACGCTCGAGGGCGACGGGGACGACGAGATCCAGCGGCGGGGACGGTGGTTCGGGGGCGACGAGATCCAGCGGCGTGGGGAGGTGGGTTCCGGCGACGAGCGTTGCGGCGAGGGAGGGGAGGGCGCGAAATTTTGGCAGCCTGACGGCGTCGGGGGCGAAAACCTAAGTTAGGGTTGTGGCGGCGCCGGCAGCCTCATTCATATAGGGGCTGACAGCAGTGGCGGGCGCGCCGACGCCACCGCCCGCCACCGAACGGGTGACGTCATCCCGTGCGCCACTGAGAAATATTACGGTGGCGGACGGAGTGACGTCACCCGTCCGCTTAAGGGATAGTTTACAGTACTTAAAGATGAAATCTTGTTTCCTTCATGAACGTCGCTGTGTCCCAGTGGTAAGCCGTTTGCCTCATATGTTGGACGTGCTGGGTTCGAAACCTGGCCGCCACCATTTTTACAAAATTGTTGTTTTTTCTTTTCACTTTTTGTATTAAAATAGTATATGTACATACACTTTAAGTTTAATATAGTACGTAATATATTGTAGAAAAATTTGAAATATAGTAATTAATATACGATTGTAACTATGTTTTTACTTCATATATATAATATTTTGTGATAATTCTGTACAACTATTGTTTCCATTTTCTTTTCACTTCTTATATTACAATAGTATTTTCTTCAAAATTGTTGTTTTTTCTTTTCACTTCTTGTATTAAAATAGTATATGTAGATACACTTTAAGTTTAATATAGTACGTAATATATTGTAGAAAAATTGGAAATATAGTAATTAATATACGATTGTAACTATGTTTTTACTTCATATATATAATATTTTGTGATAATTCTGTACAACTATTGTTTCCATTTTCTTTTCACTTCTTATATTACAATAGTATTTTCAAAAAAACTTTAATATAGTACTTAATATTTTACAATAATTAGAAAATATAGTATTTAATATATTATAGCCGAAATATAGTAACTAATATACGATTGTAACTATGATTTTATTTCATATATATAATATTTTGTGATAAATCTGTATAACTATTGTTTTCATTTTCTTTTCACTTCTTATATTACAATAGCATTTTCAAAAAGAACTTTAATATAGTACTTAATATATTTTACAATAATTAGAAAATATAGTACTTAATATATTACAACCACACGATCTTTTACAATAATTGAAAATATAGTATATATCACAACCACACGATATTTTATAATAATTAGAAATTAGAAATATTGTACTTAATATATTACAACCACACGATATTTTACAATAATTGAAAATATTGTACTTAATATATTACAACCACATGATATTTCACAATAATTAGAAATATAGTACTTAATATATTACAACCACACGATATTTTACAATAATAGAAAATGTAGTATATATCACAACTACACGATATTTTACAATAATTAGAAATATTGTACTTAATATATTACAACCGCACGATATTTTACAATAATTGAAAATATCGTACTTAATATATTACAACCACATGATATTTCACAATAATTACAAATATAGTACTTAATATATTACAACCACACGATATTTGACAATAATTAGAAATATAGTACTTAATATATTACAACCGCACGATATTAGTATTTAGCCTTTGACTACTTTCCCTTCGCAATCGGTGCGCAGGTAGGGCACCACGGATGAATAGGTGAGATCAAGTTCAAGTTGACTTATCCGGTTTGTATCAGCAAAGAAGGGCACTTCATCAAACTGGTTGTATTCTTCTTCATCCGTGGCACCGTCAACTCCGATGATTCTTTGTTTTCCATAGACAACAACCTGCTTCTTCCAGTCAGTTTCTGGGTCAGGAGCATACCACACTTGCGCGACATTTTGGGGGAGTATCCAAGGATCATCCTTGTGACCAACAATGTTTAGGTCAACAAGAGTCATGCCGAATTCATCCACATAGACCCCTTGGTCCTTGACCCATACGCACTTGAATATAGGGATTTGTAAGGACATTCCATAGTTGAGTTCCCAAATCTCTTCGATGTATCCGAAATATATGTTCTTGTTTCCCTCACTGTCCTCTGCGCTTGTTGTTACACCACTGTTTTGGCACTGACTCTTATTGTCCTTTGCTTTAGTGTAAAATGTCAACCCATTAATGTCAAACGCTTGCCATGAAGTGACAAGACTTAGTGGACCATCTGCCAATAGATGCATCGTCTTTTCATCTGTTGTCTCTCCAACTGGTAGGTTTTGGTTCTTCAACCATATAGTGAAACACCTCTTGTGCTCTTGCATGATCCAATCTTCATCGCGTGTGGGATTTTCTTTAGAAAGTTGTTGCAAGTGTTGCTCGACGTATTTTGCGGCAATCTTTAACTGATGCAGGATGCTGTAATGTGCTTGACTCACCCTTTCGTAACTCTCATCGGTGAAGGTTTGTCTTCCTTTAGTTCCTTTACCAGCGAGCCTTCCCTCGTGCCGCGACCGCGGAACACCTATTTGTTTCCCATCTGTCATGTAATCGTTGTAGCACTCCAAAACCTCTTCTGTTGTGTAGCCCTCTATCATGGATCCCTCAGGATTTTTGGGACTGCGCACATAGTTTTTCATAACGTACATATACCGCTCATACGGGTACATATAGTGAAGGTAAGAAGGCCCAAGAACAAGTATCTGATCTGCTATGTGGATCATGTAGTGCTCCATCGTATCAAAAAATGTGGGGGGAAAGCACATCTCGAGTTGGCACATAGTCTCCCGCATCAGTTTACGTATCTTTTGCAATTCTCCAACGTCGATAACCTTCTTGGAGACGGCATTAAAAAAGTGGCACATCCGTGTGATTGCAATCCTGACATATGGGTGTTTAATAGCCCTTGCAGCGATCGCGAGGAACAAAGAAAGCATCATATGGCAATCATGCGTGTTGTAGCCACTTATCTTTAACTCGGTCAGTGAGACTAGATTCTTTACGTTGGTTGAGAAACCTGTGGGAACTTTGATCCTGCGTAGGCACTTGCATATTGCTTTTTTCTCCTCTAGTGTTAGGTTAAAACTGGCTGGTGGAAGGTAATACTTTCCATTCTCCAACTGCTCAGGGTGAAGCTCTTTCTTTATTCCTTGTATTTGTAGGTCTTTTCGAGCGCGGAGCCCGTCCTTTGTCTTGCCTGGTGTGTCCATAAGGAGACCTGAGGTGCTATCAAAGACACCTTTCGTAACGTGCATAAGGTCGATTGCATGACCTATTTCCAACTGTTTCCAGTACGCTAAGTACCTATAGAATATTGATTTCTTCTTAAATATTGCATCCTTTGGAAGCAGATCGGACTTGTTCCGCTTTCTCCCCTTGACTGGCTTGCCAAAAACAACCTTGTAATCTTTCACCAGATTATAAACAAATTTGCCATCGCGAAGCACTGGTGCGGAATCTTTCTCCTCTGTACCATCAAATTCTTTCGTCATTCGACGGTATCTGTGATTTTTTGGTAAGAATCGTCGGTGTCGCATGTACACCAGCTTGCAGAAATTTGGAAGGTGCACGCATGATGTTTGGTCAACGCAAACAACGCATGCCGACTTCCCTTTTACCTGGCCGGTTAGGGTCAGGCGAGCGGGATTGTCATTGATGGTCACGAAAATAATAGCATAGAGAGTGAAGTGCTCCTGTCGGTAGGCATCCCACATACGAACCCCCTCTTCCCACAGCTTCTGCATGTCTTCCATCAAAGGTTCCAAAAACACATCTATATCAATGCCAGGTTGTTGTGGACCGGATATAAGGGTACTCAGCATGAGGTACTTTCTTTTGTGGCACAGCCATGAAGGAAGATTGAAGACGCAAAGAATCACCGGCCACGTACTATGTGGGTTCCTCATGCCACCGAAAGGATTCATTCCATCTGTACTCAGGCCAAATCTCACATTCCTCGGATCGTATGAGAACTGAGGGTTGTCGACGTCAAACTTTTTCCACTGTCGGGCATCCGCGGGGTGACGAAGCTTTCCATCCTTCTTGCGCCCATCTTCAGCGGCATGCCAAGTCATGAGTTTGGCGTCTCTGGAGTTTGCGAACAGGCGCTTCAAGCGATCGACTACCGGTAGGTACCACATCACCAACGCCGGAATTTTTCTGCACTCAACCTCATCTTCTTCCCCTTCGTTCTGATGAATGGTCCTGCCGCCTCTGTTCCTCTTTCGTCCCTTCTTCTTGATGTTCACGGTACAAGAGTCATCAACATTGTCATCGTATCTTTTGTACCGACTGGCGTTACAAACTGGACACTTCACCTTGTCCGCGTGTTCTTTACGGTACAGGATGCAGTGATTCGGACAAGCGTGTATTCTTTGTACGCCTAATGTCAACGGAGACAACAGCTTCTTTGAGTGGTACGTGCTTGTCGGCAAAGCGTTCGGTTTCGGCAATGTGTCGGCTAAAACCAGCAGCAATTCATTAAAGCTACTGTCTGACCACCCGTTGCTGGCCTTTAGTGTGAGGAGTCGAAGCACCGTCTTTAATACCGTGCAGTCACTCTCACATCCCTTGTCTTTGGAATACAGAGGCTCTCTCGATGCCTTATCCAACATCTCTGCGTTATCCAAGCCTTTCTTTCGGTTGTGGAGTAAATCCTCATGCTCCATGTGACGGAGCATTTCCTCTACATCGAGGCCTTCACATCCTCCACTCTCGTGTACCGAGCCATCATCTTGGGCGTTACACTGATCTGCACTATGACGCTCATTGTTGTCTTGTGTCCTCTCTGCGTGACTATTGCCTTCTGCACTTCCCTGCATGTTGTTGCCTTCTCGAGTGTCTGGTGTTTCACCATGTTTGATCCAGATTGAGTAGTGATCCATGAAACCCTTCTCCAACAAGTGCTCACGAATAGTTTCATGTTCCTCAAACAATACATTATTCTTGCATCTCTTACAAGGACAATATATAGCCCTTGTATTTTGACGTGCAGCGTGAACCTTGGCGGTTTGGAGAAATTTGGTAACTTCCTCGAAATATATTATTGGATCTCCGCCACCCCCATTGTACATCCAAGACCTATCCATCATCTACAATATTTGAAAAAAATAATTAAACAAACGAATACGAATTATCTCTACTACTATAAAGCACGAAGTTGAACCGGGTTTACACAACGGAACGGAATTCCTACCGTTATGCAATCCCAACCGTTGATTTGGCCGATCTGAGGGTCACGAACGTCTGGATTCGCGCTACAGTTCCCGCTACAGTACAACACGTGATAGATACAGGATTCCGTTCGCTGCAGAGCCCGACAGTGCCGCTACAAGACCCCGATTGCTGTAGCACCATCCAGAATGTTTCGAGCAATCACTCCGCCTGGTGTCTCAAGCAATATCATTTGCTTATGCATTTGTTACATGTACAGGGAACAGAAATTCTAGAGGAGGTAAGAAAACAGAGAGTGTAAGCATCTTACCTTCAACGTTTTCATATTTTCCAGTAGCACGGTTGAGTCCTGTACATATAAACATGAACTGATAAGTGATAACCAAAGGAGGCGACTTATTTTATTGTGCATTATTCTACACAGCACTCATTATTTACTGCTGGTGCCCGTCAAATACAGCTGTTTGTTTGCACAAATGTTCCAGGTTTAGTGACAAATGTTAGCGCATCAGCGTGAAGCAAGAAGTCATGATTACTTAAGCTTCTGTAATTCATGTTGTATTAAGTTTTTATGCACTTACAAAATATTTTTTTATGCAAACTCTGAAATAAGGATTGCAAAAACAAAAATGAGCAATTACATACTTTAAAATGTAAAATTTAAAAATATAAAACATCAACACAGAAGTTACTTGCAACCCTTCAAAAGAACATATATACTTAATATCAAACAAAGTAGGGATAAATGGATTTCTGTACTATACTAATCAAAAGTGCACATCAAACAGCTACTCAATGTAATGATATTGAGCTCCGCATTTCAGAAAGAATCATGACTTACTGAATAATGTAAATGCCTAAAAAAAGAAATTGGCTAACTTAAAAGCTTTTGCATCTGAACTTGCAGGCAAGATAAAATTTCTGAAATAAATTCCAAAAATATAGAGAAGATACAGGCGACAGAAAACAAATACGTTCTATGGTTAAACAAATACAAATTTATGAAACATTTGCCCATACAAATACACAACGTCGCACGCCGATACTATTGTCTACCCTCATATTCGCGTGCAAAGCACGTGTAGCTTACTAGTAAATTAAGAATAACAATGCTATACAAATTTAACACAATAGTTTTATTTAATCCATACACAAGACTATATTAATCTCCCCATCCCCTCTCTCTTACACATATGGTGCATATATAAATCAAAATCATTGATCTCTTAAATTACAATATAAACTCACAAGACAAACAACATAAGACTTAGAAGGTGAACATATTAGATAAGATCCACTGAATTCCCCCAAAAAAACAATAGAATCATCTCTATTGAAGGAAAAATGTTTGCAATCCTAAATAAATTTAATCCTCAAAATTAACCATAAAAAAGACATCAAAACACAAAATGGCTCCAATGGATATCAAAGATTTACCTCATAGATCAAATCCTCCAAAAAAAAACGAGATCAAAACCTTTCCCCCATGTTTTCTACTTTTTCCCCACCGCCGTACGGACATCAATGTCGAGTCCGGTACTGGTCGCGCGGGGAGAGAAGACGCGCTGTTATATAGTTGCGCGCTATCAGTGGCGGTCACAGTGACGTCACCCCATCCGCCACAGATTACGCATATCAGAGGCGGACGGCGTGACGTCAGCACTACCAGTGGCGGTGTAGGTGACGACACTTACGTCCGCCACAGACGGAGAGGTATCAGTGGCGGTCGGAGTCGTCACGCCGTACGCCACTTACGCCCTCAATATCAGTGGCGGTCGTTGTGACGTCATCGTCCGCCTCTGATTTCGATCTCAGCGGTGGCGGACGCTTGTGATGTCAATTGACCCGCCACCGTTGACCTCTTCTCGGTGGCGGTCGTGTCTGATGTCATTTCCACCGCCACTGATACGTCATTCTGGACCTGTAGCCTTAGTGACGCCAGCCCGTCCGCCACTGATGGGTGATACAGTAACGGATGTCGGGCTAGCAGTGACGGATCGATGAGTGTGCGCCACTGATGTAAAATTTCAAGTGTCATATTAGGCTCTTTTTGTACTAGTGTAAAAAAAAAGAGAGTACTATATGAAGAAGTATGGATGGATTGATTGATTAGAAATTAAGATGGGTGTAATCGAATTATTCTTGATAAATTTCTAAAGCTTTTCCCTACTGCCAGTTGAAAACTCCTCTCCGCAACACAAGAAGAGTTTTGGATAATTTGTGCTTCCTATTTTAATCTACAATTCATTCTCACATACAAAGCAACATGGTGTACAAAATTCAATCCACACTTGATCATCTTGTTTTATGACCTCTAACGTGAATTAAATAGTACACAGATTGACTAATAGACAACGCATTGTACAAGTTGTCTATTTAGCTGTCTGTGTGCGATAATCAAAACATACACAAACGGCTGCCGTCTGCAGCACTGTGGATGCCCTAAACAATGCACAAATATAGATTAGGTTTTATGTTAAATTACTCCCCCTTCTTGGTTCCATTGGGGTGTGTGCTGACCATTAGAGGAAAAGTGTTTGCTCAGCCTGTAAAGCACCAAACACAAACCTAGCGATGTGACATGTATGCACCGATCGAGGCCTATAGTACTTACTGTTTAGCCTATGAGCTGATAATGCTAACTTTGGTCTCACTGCACGCGCATCGCAAAGCTACATTCAAAAGCAACCGCATCCGCCCCATGTGTGCACGAGCCCCTATGGGCATGAAATCCACACTCTTGTACTAATTAATGGGCATCTATTGATTAATCTAGACATGAATGTGCCCTATTGGCACTAATGATTATTTAGCAAGAATGACAATATAATATGGTGAAGTGTCAGTTCTGATTGCTAGTGAAAGCTTTGCAGGACCTTAAACTAATTGCTAGTATTTAGCAGATGTCTGATTGCTTTGTCCACCGACTCCTCCTGCTTGTATGCCTACGTCTAATATAAATAAGATAATAATTGTACTAACGTTATATACTCCATGAGCACGTTTTATGGGCCTAGTAAACCGATGTAGCCTGTGTCGCCCTGGATGTCTGGTGGATACTTTACTCTTTCTATCATGGTACTTGGGAGAGGAAAGGATAACGTTCTGCATGGTTGGGCGTCTGGGACGACGGCCACGGCGGGAGACCCCTTCCTCGGGAGGAGTAGAATCTGGTACAGCTCTGGTGGTGTACAGCGTGAAAGGTTGCTATGTGTGGCCTTCGTGGCGCACATGGCGTGTGGTCAGGTTTCTCCTGCAGGATGTACATCGATGCCGCCGCTCTCGGAAATGAGCACCCACTTGTTCACTGAGTCACATCGTAGTGTGATTTATGGATGAGGATGATGATGATGCTAGATTATTACTGTTATCTTTATATATCTTGTTGTACACTGTATTATATGATGTATTGTTACTTTATACCTATTTTAGAGATAAGTGCACTGTTTTATTGGTTAAGTACTTAACTGCAAATAAAAGTTGAAATTAGGGTCAAGTAATTAGCGCGGATAGATGCAAGTGAGTCAGCCTGCCCTTTTGTAGCCTTTGCATTCTAGGAGTCGGCTGTAGTTAGCCACGTTGACGGGTAAGTCTTGCTGAGTAACTAGTACTCAGGGTTTGGCTCTTTATGTTTTTGTGCAGGTAGTACCTTCATCCCCGACTTCACGGAGGTGGACAGTGGGACGGCCAGCTTCCTTTTGGCTGGACGGCTCACTGGGAGACTGAGGAGTGAGCGACTCCTGGGTTCGCATTCTGAGGGCTTGGAATGCGGACTTCTTCTCGTGAGAGCGTGTATCGTTTCTTGTCGTAGTTTTTGTTGCTTCTTTTGGACCTACTCGTGTTGTAAACAATTTAAAACTTCCGCTGTGTGACTCTGTGTTTTAATTCAGACTAATGTAATAACTTTAAGACTTAAATTGTGCCTATTTATGTGTTGTCCTGTTGCGTCTGTTCATCAGCGCGGACCGACTCGATCCTGTGAAAAGCGGAAACGCTACAGCTGGCATCAGAGCCGTGTTGGGACAGTACACCATATAAATGGCCTATTTTCGAAAAGCTAACCACGTTACGAGTGAGGAACGAAAGCCCTAATATAAGGATGTTAGAGTAATCAGGTGGTAATAGGAGTTGTTTGTTACTTTTCTGTAACGACGCACCGACGCACAGGTAAGAAGGTAAGGATCATGCATGGCTCAGTGATATTTCTGGTACATGAACCATCGAGTTCATGAGGTGATTTCTGGTACATGAACCTTCGTGTTCATGAGGATGATTGGAGCCATGCATTTACTTTCTGTACAGATACGTCACCTGAGTAGGTTGTTTGAGGTGACGTTGTGTGTTCTTCTGCAGGTACACTAACTCACGTTAGACCGTGTAGAAACGTTTGTCGAGTGCGAATTAGTTACCACCGCTGTCTACGACCTGTTATACTAGGCAAACTCTTTATTTTGTGAGAGCGAATAGGTCGAGCATGCATGCATTGCATTTGAAAGACATCAACAAATTTCAGCTCGCACGAAATTTTTGGACTGACTGACTAAGCAACTTCAAAAATTCATTTCTCTTAAACCGCTGAGCCAAAAATTGCAAACTCCGACTTGCTGGAAAGCTTACAACATGAACTAAAGTTTTGCTTCAGGTTGCTCACAAAAATCTAGTCCCTAATTGTCCCAAATCTGTCTTTCAGAACAGCCATTTAATCTGCCCCGAGCAGATTTCCAGAATCTGCCTGTCACCTTCAAAATTCGATATCTCCTGTTCTGCTGATCCGTTCGGGGTGCCTGAATACCCGTTGGAAAGATCTTGAAGTTTTCTACAACTTTCACTTTCTGACTTTTCTCATTTGACACCTCCAGAAGTGCCAGAATTCGCAGTCGGG
This sequence comes from Eragrostis nindensis, assembly GCA_012490785.1. Classification (NCBI taxonomy): domain Eukaryota; kingdom Viridiplantae; phylum Streptophyta; class Magnoliopsida; order Poales; family Poaceae; genus Eragrostis; species Eragrostis nindensis. The sequence continues at coordinate 1,528,567 of JAAXCT010000011.1, read as the reverse complement.
GCAGAATTCTATCTGCTGTTCTAAAGTCCGTCGTTCCGCTATTTTCGCTCGAGTGGGTGTTGTAGCATCTCGCTACGATAACCTGCATTTCCGTACCATGTTATGTGTTCTTTTACTAACGGGGGTAATCTGTTAACAAAGGGTTGTAACGCTTTCCTTCGTCTTTTTCCGCAGATGGCCGATCTGGACGACTTTCCGTTCGCTCAGCTCGGAGAGGACGGTGCGCTGCACACGGATGGCCTACACCACCCAGGCTTTCCCACGCTGCTCTGGGCAGCTTTGCAGCTTCTTGGCTACACCCACCCTCCACAGTATCGTGGACGTGTCAGCCAGCAGTACGGGCTTCCTCGATGCTCGATGTGGGTGGATATTCCCGCGCACCCCGAGAGGCCCGCTTGGACGCACTGGGAGCTTCAGGGCTGGTGTCAGGACTTTGACGACACCCTGAACCGGCTTGCTCTCCAGGTGATGGTGAGGTTCTGCGAGATGCGCATTGGGGACCTCGATGGCACGTTGCTGAGCTTGTTTCCTGTCAGCACCATGGGCCATCCACAGTACCGGAGGCGTCTGCGGTTAGCTGACCGTGGCACATTACCCCTCGCTCCGACACAGCTAGCTTCCATGGCTCGATACCTGTCAGAGTTGTACAGGGTTCTTCAGACTGCCGAGCGCGCAGGAGGGAGGACTCTGGGCCGTGTGGAGACCTTGTCGGAGGCGTTGGATGCCCGAGACACCAGGATTGCTCAGTTGGAGCATACTGTGACTTTGACCACCGCCCTGCGTGACCAGGTTGTCGTCCAGCTCGATGCACGGGACGCCCAGATTTCGGACTTGCTAGGAGAGCTGGCAGCTACACTGACTCACGTGGCGCAGCTTGAGGAGCAGCTGCAGATTGCCTACCAGCAGAATGCAGGACTGCAGGAGCAGGTTGCAGCTGCAGTGGTGGTGCCGCAGGAGGAGGAGGAGGCCGTGTCTGAGATGAGCACTGAGCTGTTACCCTCTGAGCTCTTGGACACCGCTTCCCATCGTGCTGGTGCCGCAGAGATCATCGCCCGCGTGCAGGAGGCGCCCTTAGTTGTCTTTGTGACGCCGGATGACTGGCCCGCGCTACATGCTCGACTGAGGCGCGCCGGATGCGACGTGGACAACGCGACGCGTTACCGGTTCCAGCCTGCTGGAGACGCATGAGCGTCGCAGTTGTTTCGGCAGATCCTTAGCTAGCTTGATCTAGGAGCATCATGGTAGTTGGTTAGGTGTCGCAGTATTTTGATGAATGGCACCACCTTTTGTATGTATGACTGGTTTGTACCATGAAGCTATGTATGAATGCTCTGTAAGACTTTAATTAATGTTATGGATGGACCTGTCACTTTTTTTTCCCTTTGGATCTGTTATGTATAAGCTCGTGTCAATTGACTTTTAACCGCCTTCCTACTTTATTTCTCTACCATTTGTTTTCAACCTGTTTCGCAGTGAGTAACGGTGCTGTTTGTTGGGGCAGAATGCCGCCTCGTCGGCCACCACCGCCACCACCGGCCACATTGACGGATGTGATGGCGACCCAGACCGAGTTGCTGAGGACGATTGCTGCGGCCATCGCCCACCCGGCCGGCAACCAAGCCCCGCAGCAGGGCTGCACCTACGCCGACATCTTGGGCACCCATCCGCCCGTCTTCTCCGGGTCGATCGATCCGATGGTGGCAGAGAACTGGCTGCGCACCATTGAGTCCAAGTTTGGGCTCCTTCCTGCTATCACAGAGGTGCAGAAGACTGTTCGCTGCTCAGCAGTTGCGGGGGTCGGCTGGAGGATGGTGGGCCACCCACCTTAGTTTCCTTCCAGCCGGTCATCAGGTTCCTTGGGCTCAGTTCCGTGAGGCCTTCCGCTCCTTCCACGTCCCTGCAGGCATCATACAGCGGAGGCGCCGGGAGTTCGAGGACCTCAGGCAGGGAGACAGGAGCGTGTTTGACTATGCCCAGGTGTTCAACGACCTAGCTCAGTACGCTCCTGATCTGATAGACACAGCTACCAAGAGGAAGGCTTGCTTCCTGAGGGGACTCTCCACCAAGCTACACTCCAGGCTTGTTTTGAGCGCCGCTGGTACTTTTGACGAGCTTGTCAGTGCAGCGATAGTGCTGGAGGACGCCATCAGGGCACACCGGGAGGACAAGAAGAGGAAGAGAGTTTCTGTGGGACAGTCCAGCAGTACCCCGCAGAAGTACAGGTTGGTGTATGTTGGCGGTTCTTATGTGATAAAATTAAATTCATTAATTCCGCAAGCGCACGGATCACCATTGTAGCATTTCACCTTGGAGTATTCCAGGGTTATCGTATTTATATTTCCGCAGGGAAGTAGAGCAAAAAGGGAGCTGAATAGTAGCAATGCATTGGATAATTTGGAGAAAGAATAATGTATCAAACTATACTTGAGACGGGGGTAAGATAGGTATGATATATATGGGTGGCACACACATCCTCAAATCCAAGGTAATAAAAGAAAAACTGTAGTATACATTTGGGAGAGCAACGAGGTAGAGTTAAGGCTACCTGTATGGTTACCTAGAATTTACTCCTTCTAGCAGCCTAATCTACAAAGGTTATCTACTCTAGTTAAGCTCACACACATACAAGTCATGTCGTTTCGGGACACACACGTGCTAGGTCAACCGATGATGCTAGTTCAAACCTAGGGAATCGTATGCTATAATTAAGACCCTGCTGAGTCCAACCCGGACGTGGTGGATTACAGAGACCGGTGCAGCTGTCACATACACTCGCGGCTACCATCCTCCGTGGGGCTGGGTGCCAAATGTGCATAGGCCAAGATCTAAGCGCCACGCTTACAACCCGCCTAGAGGAACTGCTCTTGATCAACGGAGCAGTCCTATCTAAGAATAAACAATCACAGATTTTACACGACGTCATCTCGACGAAGGCACTCTCTCGTACTTGCGTACTCCAACAATCACGAATCCCACAACAAGACTTCTACGAGCACTTACTTAACAGAATAAATAAACTAAATGGAAAAGAATTACTAAAAGAAATAAATAAAGATAAAACTAATTATATATTAAATAAAACAATATCTCAAAAGAGTAAGGATACAAAGAACTATACCGAACTCCGAGAAGACTCCGGAAGCCCGAGAGAGCTCTCACTCTACTCTACTCTACTCTAACTCCCAAAGCTACTACTAAACTAAACTAATGAACACTTGGATGAAGTGCGATGGTGCGAGTTGCTTCTGAGGCCGAGGGGTCCAATTTATAGCTTGTATTGGCGGTGGGAGCACCCTGGCCGACTTTGGAGAGGCGGCGCCGCCAAAGCCGGCCGGCCGGCCTAGGGGGGTGGCCGGCCGGCCGGCCCCTGTGGCGGTTTGCCACCGACTTCTGCCTCAACGCTCCAGATCACTCCCTGAAGGCGGTCTGAAGGTCGGCTCCTCGCTGGGGTCAGCAGAATTGAAGTGAGGGCCAAGTAAAGTCCCAAATGGCCCACCTTCTAGAATGACGGTGGAATTCTGCTGGGCTGATCCTGAATTGTGCGTGGTTGATTAGTTTCCAGCCCACCGGAGGAAGTCTGGGGCCTGTGGCCACCAGGTGGGGCCGGCCGGCCTGTGGTGGGGCCAGCCGGCCAGGGAGTTTCCCTGGCTGGGCCCACTTTCCTCCATTATTCACTCCTGCATCCAAATATCCACCAAAACCTGTGGAGTAGCATTATTCATATCTACTATGCACAAAATCTTGGTGTTATGCATTTATTTACCGGTAGGGTGACGGTCAAATCATGGTTTAACGACCGCCAACAGTGTACACCTCTCCTGGTGGGCAGCGGTTCCGCGCTCCACCACCACAGCCCCGTCCACAGCAGCAGCAGCAGCAGCAGATTGCAGCTAGACCCCAGCAGCAGCAGCAGGTTGGCAAGGGGTTCCCGTGCTTCAACTGTGGACAGGTTGGGCACTTTGCGCGTGACTGCCGTGCTCCCCCGAGGCAGGACAACGCACAGAGGGCTCCAGGTCAGGCAGGTGGTCAGCAGCGTCCCCAGGGCAGGAATGCACAGGTCAAGAACGGGCGTGTCAACCACACCACCGCCGAGGAGATTTTAGAGAGTGAGCAGGCTCTCGCTGGTACGTTCTCTATTCGTCACCAGCCCGTTGTTATCTTGTTCTTCGCTCTTACCTTCGTTTTCCTCTCTTTCTTTAATCTCGGGACGAGATTCTTTTAAGGGGGGAGGGCTGTGACACCCCGTGTCACTGTGAAACATTCTCTTTAGCTATCTCAAACTGAACTGAAGCCAGATGAAATCAAACTCAAATTTCGAAATTCAAATTTCAAACAATAGTCAAATCCACATGTCTGAAGGAACCCAAAAATTTTAATAACAGCTTGGCAAACCAAAAATACCAGTGGGTAGCCCTTCCAAAACAAGAATTTTGGAGAATTTTTCATAATTTTTGAAATTCTTTTGGATGCCCAAATAAATCCCTAAAGCTTAGAAAGCAACCATTTTTGACCAGCTGCCATTTGAAACCCTTTTGGAGTTCAGCTGTGCATGTTGGCCAGACGGTAGAAATTTCTGAGAGCTTTCCAACAGTACCAAATTTGCGAATTTTGGAGCTCGTTTGATAGCTCAATTAGTGTACCAAAGATTGGGGAAAATTCTGTTTTTGAATAAATCCGAAAAATAGAAAGATGCCGGCGGGCCCACTTGTCGGTCTCTCATCTCTCACTGAGCTTGCCAGCACTCGCGCGCCGCGTGGCCGACGGCGTACGGCTCCGCCGCGCCGCCCACGCCGCTCCTCTCCCTTTTCCTGTGGGCGGACGAGCTCCAAAGGGAGTTGCTCCCATTTCCTTCCTCGCCCTTCTCCCTCTCCCAGCCTCCAAACCCTAGCCGCCACACCATTGCCGCCTTGAGCTCGAGCTCGCCACTGTGCCGCCGCGTCGGAGCCCCTTACCGGCCGAGCTGCTGTGCGAAGGGCTGCCCCGCGTAGCGTTCGAGCTCACCATGGCCACCTCGCCGCCGTTTCCGCCCTCGTCGGTGAGTCTCCGACCGATTCCCCGCGCCAGGGTGTAGCAAATGTTGTCGCACATCCTCGTAACTTCTTCTTTTTCCGTCCCGCAGCTCGTCTCGCCGGCACTTCACTTTTTCCCCGCCGCCGGTCAACCACCGCCACGACCCCCGCCGGTGAACTCCGCCCTCCGAGCTGTCCCGTCGACGAGGTCCTCGACGCCTAGGTCCGTGCCGTCGCGCTGGTGCTGGTGCTCGCACTATCTCGTCTCCACTTTGCCTCCTTCGATCGGAACGCCGTCGACCTCCACCTCGCCGCGCCGCTCCCCGTCGCCGACCGCCTTCCCATCCTCGCCGTCGACGACATCTCCTTCCCCAGGATCGGCGCGAGCTCGGTAAGCACCCAGCCGCCACCCGTTCGTTCCCTCTCCTCTTTCCGCCGCTGGTACGCCGCCATGCCGCCGCCGCCGCAGCGCTGAGCGCCGGCGTGCGCGCGCGGGACATGGGCGCACCGGATCTTCTGCGCCCTGCGCCCCGGTCCCTGTGGCCCTCGTGTGGCCTGGATCTGGTTGGTCGCGGCAATAAAAATCCTTTTCGAAATTGTTTAATCTCCAGAAAATTGGAAAATACTCAACAATTCATAGAAAAATAAATACACCTCAGAAAAATGCGAATCCAATTTTGTTGGCTTCCATGTTGCAAGATCTATCCAATAAAAATGTCAAATCACATATATCACTTTATCTGTTCTGGAAAATTGCATATGTGCAAATTTTGTTTAATTCCTAATAAATTCTCTGTAAATCTTTAAATCTTTAACCTTTGCATGCTGACAACTAAACTGATAACACACTTACAGAGCATTTTTCGACTGTCATTTTGACCCCTTCCTCGGGAGGAGTAGAATCTGGTACAGCTCTGGTGGTGTACAGCGTGAAAGGTTGCTATGTGTGGCCTTCGTGGCGCACATGGCGTGTGGTCAGGTTTCTCCTGCAGGATGTACATCGATGCCGCCGCTCTCGGAAATGGGCACCCACTTGTTCATTGAGTCACATCATAGTGTGATTTATGGATGAGGATGATGATGATGCTAGATTATTACTGTTATCTTTATATATCTTGTTGTACACTGTATTATATGATGTATTGTTACTTTATACCTGTTTTAGAGATAAGTGCACTATTTTATTGGTTAAGTACTTAACTGCAAATAAAAGTTGAAATTAGGGTCAAGTAATTAGCGCGGATAGATGCAAGTGAGTCAGCCTGCCCTTTTGTAGCCTTTGCATTCTAGGAGTCGGCTGTAGTTAGCCACGTTGACGGGTAAGTCTTGCTGAGTAACTAGTACTCAGGGTTTGGCTCTTTATGTTTTTGTGCAGGTACTACCTTCATCCCCGACTTCACGGGTGGAGGTGGACAGTAGGACGGCCAGCTTCCTTTTGGCTGGACGGCTCACTGGGAGACTGAGGAGTGAGCGACTCCTGGGTTCGCATTCTGAGGGCTTGGAATGCGGACTTTTTCTCGTGAGAGCGTGTATCGTTTCTTGTCGTAGTTTTTGTTGCTTCTTTCGGACCTACTCGTGTTGTAAACTCTTTAAAACTTCCGCTGTGCGACTCTGTGTTTTAATTCGGACTAATGTAATAACTTTAAGACTTAAATTGTGCCTATTTATGTGTTGTACTGTTGCGTCTGTTCATCAGCGCGGACCGACTCGATCCTGTGAAAAGCGAAAACGCTACATCTAGCCTATGAGCTGATAATGCTAACTTTGGTCTCACTGCACGCGCATCGCAAAGCTACATTCAAAAGCAACCGCATCCGCCCCATGTGTGCACGAGCCCCTATGGGCATGAAATCCACACTCAACGTTATATACTCCATGAGCACATGGCCACGTGAACCCCTCCGTATCGCGTGACACCTGTAAAGATGTTTGTCTAAGCCATTTAGCCGCAAACAAGGTTAAATGAGACTGCAAGTCTAACACATCGTTAAGCAGGCTAGGAGCCTTTATTCACATAGGGTTACTGTTGGAAAAGCAAACCGGTGAAAGTTAGATGAAAAGCGAAGTGGGTTCTTTTTTGCAATGGATGACAACTGTTTGCTTTTGCTCAGACGCTTTTTCATTGACTAGCGTCAGTATTTAAGAATTTTCGTCATAAAAGATTTCAGAATTGCTTTTTTCGCGTCTGGTGAAACATGCAAATCATGACCGGACAAGGCCAACAATAATAATGAAAACTTAATTTAGTACTCCCTCCGGTTATAAATATATAACACCGTTGATTTTTTTCATTACATTGACTATTTGTCTTATTTATAAAATTTTGTGCAAATAGCTAAATGTATAAGTTAACCTTAAAATGCTTTTGATGATAGATCTAATAATATTCATTTCACCTTAGGTAACTAAATTACTTAAATATAATTAAAATATAATATTCCATTGTTGCTTTGATTTGTGTGCACATAAAAAAGCTCTCATAGCATGCACTTGAATACGGTGCATGTATGAATGACGCCTCGACATGCTTTTTCCATGGCAATATTCTTTGACTTCCCAACTAGTTTGGAGTGACAAGACAGTTGCTGCTACTTTATTGGTTTGTGCAAAATCAAGAAAGTTGGCATGAGTTCGCTAGCTAACTAAATTATCTAAATATATATTGTTGGTAAAAGATTATATTAACAAAAAAAATCAACGATTCATATATTTAAAAACAAAAGGAGTATAAGTTTAAATGACATTTTATATATTATCTATTTTCATCAACCAAAAACTAATTGCCATAGTTATATTGTGCAAAAAGAAGTCCAATAAGATGTTGATTTTGGTAATTATCGGCCGACAGTAATTGATCTCCGCGGTCGGACCTAGTTCACTTGATGAAACAAATATAAGGGCACCCACAGTGCTAATTAATATGCCGTCTGTATAACGCCACCTCAACATGTTTAGCCTACGTGTACCAGATTAATTAAGGAAAGAGAAGAGAGCCGTCCTCTCACGAAGGGACGGCACGGGCTCGTGCTCCCACACAAAAAAGACAGCTCCGTCCGCGTTGGACTCGTCGTTGCGAGCCATCAACAGCTCGCCCAGATTTCCTGCGGCCACAGCCTCCCGCACGAACCCACCGCGCTTTCCTCCTCGTCGGACCCCGTGCTCAATCTACCGCCGCGACGCCGCCAAGCACGAGCTGGAGCTGCGCTTGCTCGTCTTCAGATCGAATCAGGTTGTCGCCCCTGCTCATCTTCAGATGGAGGAGCTTCTGGTTGTCATCAAGGGGAACTTTATCCCCTGCCATGCGAATCGACCTGCAGCCGCCCTTCATTTGCTTGCTTTTGCCTTGTCTGCTCGCTTCATCGATGAAGAAGAGACCGATGGGTTTGGATCTTGGAAGACGTCGGAAATCAGAGATGAGAACTGGTCATACTCCACTTCTCTGCCTTACAACAGAGTCAAATGAAGTACAGTAGTATACGGCTTAAAAAAAAAAGAGAGTACTATATGAAGAAGTATGGATGGATTGATTGATTAGAAATTAAGATGGGTGTAATCGAATTATTCTTGATAAATTTCTAAAGCTTTTTCCCTACTGCCAGTTGAAAACTCCTCTCCGCAACACAAGAAGAGTTTTGGATAATTTGTGCTTCCTATTTTAATCTACAATTCATTCTCACATACAAAGCAACATGGTGTACAAAATTCAATCCACACTTGATCATCATGTTTTATGACCTCTAACCTGAATTAAATAGTACACAGATTGACTAATAGACAACGCATTGTATAAGTTGTCTATTTAGCTGTCTGTGTGTGATAATCAAGACATACACAAACGGCGGCCGTCTGCAGCACTGTGGATGCCCTAAACAATGCACAAATATAGATTAGGTTTTATGTTAAATTACTCCCCCTTCTTGGTTTCATTGGGGTGTGTGCTGACCATTAGAGGAAAAGTGTTTGCTCAGCCTGTAAAGCACCAAACACAAACCTAGCGATGTGACATGTATGCACCGATCGAGGCCTATAGTACTTACTGTTTAGCCTATGAGCTGATAATGCTAACTTTGGTCTCACTGCACGCGCATCGCAAAGCTACATTCAAAAGCAACCGCATCCGCCCCATGTGTGCACGAGCCCCTATGGGCATGAAATCCACACTCTTGTACTAATTAATGGGCATCTATTGATTAATCTAGACATGAATGTGCCCTATTGGCACTAATGATTATTTAGCAAGAATGACAATATAATATGGTGAAGTGTCAGTTCTGATTGCTAGTGATAGCTTTACAGGACCTTATACTAATTGCTAGTATTCTCTTCTGCCCTGTTGCAAATCTGTACGTGATTTTTTGCCTTGTCGATCAATTAAACCACAGGGTCTAATGTATTGCAACATATCTATCACATTTTCTTCCAAAAACCACTGTTGTAGCTTCTCTAATATCAACGCTAAGTTTTCCATGTATGACTTAATTAAGGTTCTTTATGACAAAGTTTTTGTTCCGAAGCAGTAATTAGAAAGTACTCCTCACGTGCGAAAGGTCCCGTAGCCTAGTGGGGTTACAAGAGACTTAGTAGCACCTCAGGTCCTGGGTTCCACTCTCGATGGGAGCGAATTTTCCAGGATTTAACGACATTTGTGCTTTCAGTGGTAAGCGATGCTCCCGTCGATAGCGAGGCGTCAGTGGTGACTTCATCAATCTTGAGGATTTGCCGGCTTAGTCTTCGAAAAGGCTCATAGCGGCAGGGTTTGCGTACGTGTGTTCATAGGAGTGAGTGCATGCGTTGTGAGTGTCTGAGTTGTACTGTGTAATCGAAAAAAAAGAAAAAAGTGCTCCTCACGTAGTCTAGTGGACTTTTGGCCATTTGCTTGTGTGCAAGCAGCTAGAGATGGTCAAACGCGGAGCTGGTTGCGGTTGGTGTCATCGGTGCATATGCATCCAGATCAATACTTACTAAAATATACTATATACACATAATAACGCGGCTGGTTGCAGTTGGTGTCATCGGTGCATATACATCCAGATCAATACTTACTAAAATATACTCCGTTCTGTTTTTGATGTCGTTCCAACCAAATATTCTAGCTTGCGGCCTGCACAAAGTTGTTGTCTGAAACGACAACAAGTCCCGAACGGAGGGAGTACTATATACACATGATAACGCAGAGCAGGTTGCGGTTGGTGTCATGGGTGCATATGCATCCAGATCGATACTTACTAAAATATACTATATACACATGATAAGTGAACATAAATAAAAAGGATGAGTTAGATGGGGTCATTTCTGTTGTAGTAACGCTATCGACGGTAGAGAACAATAACAAAAGTAGACAAGAGGCAAGACACAATGTAAGGTAGAGCCTTCTCTTTATAATTCTGAATAAACTTGTGTTTACAATGCTTGGGATGCTCCACTATTTATACTCGGGGTTGAGGCCTTCTTTTCCTACTAGGAGAGGAACTCTTTGGTAAATTGACCACATATTGGACTAGGAGTAGGATAGGTTCTTCTAGAACTTCCTTTCTTAGTCCAACTAGAGTTATTACTATAACACTCCCCCTTGGGCATTTTACGACGACACACATGTCTCATTAAAAACTCCTTCTTAAAAACCCAGTGGGAAAAATGGAGAAAAGAGTACATGGTACCGTAGCTTTTAATTGCACACATTGCCTCGTTAAAAACCTCTTCTTTGAGAAACCTCAGGTAAAAACTCAATTAGGGAAAAAGAGTACAATGCTATATTCTTCTAGAATTTACTATATTGTCTTCTTGACTATAGTGTTAGGGATTATGTGCTCAAGGAAGTTCTCCCCCTGATTTGCACACATCTTTAAGTCTCATCATTCCTATACCATGCCTATGCTTTTCAAAAGATTTAGCAGGTAGGGCTTTAGTGAACATATCTGCAAGATTATCACATGAGCGAACATGAGTCACCATAATTTCTTCATTATCTTGCATTTCATGCGTGAAGAAGAATTTAGGTGTAATGTGCTTCGTGACCTTAGACTTAATATATCCCTTTGTATTTGTGCAATACAAGCTGCATTATCTTCATAGATAATGGTAGGGGATTTACTAACTTCAATTCCACATGTATTCAGTACATGGTGAGTAATTCTTCTTAACCAAGTGCATTCTTTAGATGCCTCATACAAGGCAATAATCTCTAAGTGATTTGTTGATGTAGCCACCATCGTCTGCTTCGTAGATCTCCAAGAAATTGCAGTTCCACTACAGAGAAACACATAACCAGTCTGCGAGAATGATTTGTGTGGATCCGACATGTACCCAGCATCTGTATAACCTTCTAAGGTTACATTTCCTTTCTTCTGGAAGAATAACCCCATGTCTTCTGTTCCTCTAAGGTATCTGAGGATTTGCTTAGTGCCATTCCAATGCCTTCTGGTTGGAGCTGCGCTAAATCTTGCTAGTAGATTGACAGCAAAGGCAATATCAGGTCGAGTACCATTTGCAAGGTACATCAAGGCTCCGATAGCACTCAGATAGGGATATTCAGGTCCCAACACTTTCTCATGTTCCTCTTTTGGTCTAAATGGGTCTTTCTCTACATCAAGTGACCTCACAACCATAGGGGTTTTGAGGTGGGTATGCACTACTCATACTGAACTTCTCTAATACCTTCTTGGTATAGTTCGACTGGTGCATTAGTATACCTTCTGGGGTATGCACTAGCTGCAAGCCTAGGCAGAATGTAGTCTTTCCTAAATCCTTCATTTCAAATTCAGATTTCAGGAATGAACTAGCTTCCTCGATGTCTAGTGTCGTTCCAATGATATTCAGATCATCGACATAGATGGATATTATACAATATCCCATCTCTGATTTTCTAATGAACACACAAGGACAATCCTCATTCTTCAGGAATCCTTTCTTCAATAAAAACTCTGTTATACCACATTCTTCCAGATTGCTTTAAACCATATAGTGATCTTTGCAGCTTCACACTATATAAGTTGCGTTCTTGTTCATTCGGGACTTTGATTCATTCTGGAACCTTCATGTGGATTTCAGTATCCAACGACCCGTACAGGTACGCTGTTACAACATCCATCAATTTCATCTGCAATTCCATATTTACTGCTAGAGAGATCAAATACCGGAATGTGGTTCCATCCATTACAGGTGAGTATGTGATACCGAAATCGATACCTGGTCTCTGCGTGAAACCTTGAGCTACTAATCTCGCTTTGTATCTTACGACCTCATTCTTTTCGTTTCTCTTCCGGACGAATACCCATTTGTATCCTACGGGATACATTCTTTCAGGGGTGAGGCAGACTGGTCCGAAGACTTGTCTTTTGTTAAGCGAGTTTAGTTCTGCAGTGATTGCTTCTTTCCACTTTGACCAATCAGAACGCTTCTTGCATTCTTTCATTGATTTGGGTCTTCAACCTCATCAATGATGTGGGCAATCTTTTCTGCAAGATATATGTCGACATTCTAAGCTCTTCTATCATACTTTTCTCCTGTCTCAACATAGTGTGTTGAGTTCTCCATGATTCTTTCGTCATGGTCCAGATCATCACTTACAGATGTGTTCAGATCTCGAATATCCGGTTTCGGTACTTCGTGTACACTCATTTCACCATTCACGGGATTCTCATTAGTATCAAGCTTACGCTTACGCTCCATCGGACGTCTCCTAGGAGCCTTAGCTTGCGCTTGTACTTTGGGTTTCTTCGATACCCTTGCAACCGGTTCACTCCCCCTCTTCCTAGCATTTCTAGCTAATGAGGTAGTGGCTCTAGTTTGGAATTCCATTTAAGCTCCCGCTTCATGGGGTATTTCAATTCTTTCCGGTGCATTTACTGCTGGTATATGAGATTTCATAATTCCCTATGTGTTGGTGAATGTCTCTCGCAGTTCATTAGCAATCCTCTGCAAGTGGATGATGTTCTGAACTTCTTGGTCAGTTTCTTTAGTGCGAGGATCCATTCCATGGATTCCAGGAGTTTCCCACTCTATTTCTCGGCATTCTTTCTTGAGGTACATTCCTCCCCCTAATGCCGGGAAATGATTTTCATTGAATATACTATCAGCATATCGAGCCGTATGCAAGTCTCCAGTGAGTGGCTCAAGATATTTTATGATCGATGGGCTCTCAAATCCCACATAAACTCCAAGTTTACGTTGAGCTCCCATTTGTGATCGCTGAGGCGGTGGGATAGGGACGTATACGGCACATCCAAACTTCTTTAAATGCGAGATATTCGGTATCTTCCCTTGCACTAATGCTAATGGTGATTCTTCAACTTTAGCAGATGGTCTAAGCGGTATGAGAGCAGTGTTGGCGGTCGTTATTGACCAATTTCTTACCGCCAACATAATAAAAATGAGGCTCACATAAGGACATAAATAGAATATTATTTATAACTAATGCCTCTCCACGAGTTTTGTGATATTTTGACTGCAGGACGAAATCCATTGCAAATGGGAGGCCGGCCGGCCCCATCATAGGCCAGCTGGCTCATGTTGGATCTCAACATGGTCCAGCAGCCCCAGGCTTCTCCCAATGGGCTCAAACATCAAGGATCAAATGGCCAACAAATATTTCCCAGCCCGGAGTATCGACCACTGGGCAAGGCCCAACAAACAAGCCCATCAACCACTCAAAAAGGCGTCAAATCACCGAGCAAGACCGTGGATCTTAATGGGCACATCATGAGAGGCAAGCCCACAAAAATTCGAGGCATTCGGAGAGGAAAGCCCACCGGCCGGCCTAGGCCTAGGCCGGCCGGCCAACTATTTTCTCCGAATCGGCCCATCTTTTTCCAGTCGGTTCCAGAGGCGGTTGCAAGCTAACTTGAAGCACCGACCAAGTAAGAAGACGTCGGCAAGTGAGGAATATCCACAAGATTATCCTAAGATGAAGGGACCTTCTCCACTCTCCCAAGGAAGCCTCACACTATAAATAGAGGACCTCCCCCTCACTTCCAACCGGCACCTTCACACTTGAGAAGAGAAGATCCCAAGTAGGGTCACGCTCTATCAAGTTCATTTAGAAGTAGGGAGTGAGTGAGGGTCGGAGGAAGGGTGGAAGCTCCGGAGATGCCGGAGCTCTTCTTCCTCGGCGCCTCGGGTATGTACTCCGCTGTTGGTGCTTTCTAGGTGCACATTTTATATGACAAATATGGTGTTTTTAATACTTTATTATGTCATAATTGCTAACAATTAACCCCCATTATCATATATATGCGTAGTTTCTGTGTATTCGGAAGTATTTGCAGGAAACAAGAAAAGATAAGGAGACTACGAGTAAAGAGCAGCCGGAGGCCCGAAGAACGAGGAAATTGGAGTCCGTGCCGGTCGGCACGGCCCGTGTGCCGACCGGCACCATGGGGGTCGGGCCCCAAACTTGAAGCCCACTCGGAGAATGTGAAGCCCAGAAGAAATATCAGAGTCGGAGTCGGTGGAATCCAGCCCACAACCGAAAGAGACTATAAAGAGGAGATCTTGGTCGCGAAGTAAAGGAGAGAGACAGACATACAGAGGTTTTTGACCTAGGTTGAAGGTTGTGACGGCGAAGACGGCGATCACCGATCATCACCACCAAAAAGGAAGACTGTGCCGACCGGCACACCGCCGTGCCGATCGGCACCTGTGGGACCACGCCAAAATCCTGCATCCTACTGTACCCATGTTCATGTGTTGCAGTATGATGCGTGAGTAGATCTCATATTCTCTCCGTGGCGAGGGAAATCTGGTTATGTAACTCTCACGCTTACAATACTCTTTTGATGTGTTTGGTATATGTGATGCTTTGAACTCGTATCCGATCAATACGTGTTTATTACATAGTGCAAGAAACCAGTGGGGAGCTATTAGTACCCTGTCGTGACAGGATCGGGGCGAACGAAACCACCATGTCTTGTAGAATACTAAACCTATCAATTGAACCATGACCTGAGTTGCATGCCGGTACCCCGAACCATAGGAGAGAATCCTTTTCATAACCTTGATACAACCGCAGGCCCTTTCATCTCTAGCTGTTAACCACCCTTTCCACACACACCTTTGCCATATTAATTTAGTAGTTTAAATAATAGTTTAAGTCCCGCTTGTTCTCTGTGGTTCGATATTAAACCTTGGAATACTCTAAGGGAAAAAGTGCTACAACCGTACACCGTCCTCTTGCGGTATATAAGTGGGTGCGTACAAACGACCAACATCCGCCTGGGAGTAGTCGTCCTAGTCTTCCAGGCCGGGTAACATGTAAGGTATTATTTGTTGAGCAATAAAGTAAGGTTTTCTTCTTTATCATTTACGGGATTAAGGTGTGTAGTATTTATTTCTTATTTACTACATGTGCTAGCTCTAGTAACGTTCTAGTCGCTGGTATTAATGATAGGTGTAAACGTGGTGTTTATGCTTTGATTTATCCTGAGTTGCCCTCAACCCCACGGGATGTTGTGGTAGCCGCGAGTGTAGGTGACAGC
This sequence comes from Eragrostis nindensis, assembly GCA_012490785.1. NCBI lineage: Eukaryota > Viridiplantae > Streptophyta > Magnoliopsida > Poales > Poaceae > Eragrostis > Eragrostis nindensis. The sequence goes on along the minus strand of JAAXCT010000011.1, from coordinate 1,513,086 downwards.
TGCACCGGTCTCTGTAGTCCACCACGTTCGGGTTGAGTGTGTAGGGCCTAGACGCGCTCCGTTGACCGGATACGTTGAACCTAGTTCTCGGGTTGCGTGTCTTGGCGGCGGCCGTGCTCCGAAGTAGATAATATCGAAAGACCCTTATCGCATTACTCAGTTATTTAATATCTTGCATTAGATTACCTGGCCAGAGGACTATCTTTTTACTGCATTAATCCCCTGCCTAGCGTGTCCCTGTTTACGGATATTCTGCACAAATCTCGAGTTTAGTACACTGTTCGTTCCCTGTGGATTCGATACATTAGGAATACTCTTGGGGTGAAAGCTACATCGGTATCCGTGCGCTTGCGGATTCATTTCTGTTAGGCCTTAGGACTGCCAACAAGCTTTCTGGCGCCGTTGCCGGGGAACGGTAGCTGTGCTAGCTCGAATCTAGAGTCATCCGTGAATAGGTTTGTTTTGTTTTGTTTTTCTTTTTCTTTTTCCTTATCATTACCATGGACCCATCTTCCATCGCCTACGCCAATGCTCCGAAAGGAGAATTGCTGGAGCCTCCTCCAGCATCTGCACCAATCACGGCCCAGAGCTATGAGATTCGTCCAGAACTTATAGCACTGGTTCAGGGGAACATCTTCTGCGGAGATGAACATGAGAACCCATATGAGCATCTGAGATACTTCGAGCTGCTCTGTTCTACTGTTTCGACCAAGGGATTTCCACAGGATACTCTGAAATGGAAGCTATTCCCGTTCTCACTCAGTGGAAAGGCAACACTATGGTATGCTATGTCAGTAGGAGAGGCCAACGGAAATTGGACAACTCTCAGAGATCTCTTCTGTTTCAAATACTTCCCTGTTGCAAAGGTCATTACTCTTCGCATGGAGCTTCTTACCTTCCAGCAGGGCAGTAAAGAAACATTGGGAGCCTCATGGGAGCGCTTCATGTCATACACCGTCAAAGGACCAGATTTCGGACTCTCACCAGCGGTACTCCTTCAGCACTTCATGTGGGGGCTCACTCCAGAGAGCCGTACTTTCCTGGATACTGCTTCTGGAGCATCCTTCATAAGAAATACTCCTACTGAAGGATTCGAACTTCTTAGGAAAATTCCGAGCAATCTGGACAGCTATGTGCCACCTACACCCGAGCTACCAAAAGAAGAAGTACCCATTACTCAACCTGTGCTTCAAATCGAGGTTCCTCAAGCTCCAATCATGGAAGAAGCTCCGATTATGGAAGAAGCTCCTGAACCATTCTATGTCTGCCCAACAAACCCAATTTATTCCAAGGTGGTCAAACTCTTGCCGAAGCTGAAAGCCTTCAGGTGGTGGAACCAATTCTCCCTCTCGTGCCATACGAAGAGGAATTTGATTTCACCAAATTCGGGGATACAAGATCATATCCGATAGAGAGAAATTGTCACCCTGACAATGATGACGCCGAAGAACTGGATTGGGAGGAAATAGAAGAGCAGACAGAAAGAATACATCAACTGTCAGCTGTTCTGGGTGAAGATTGGTTTCAAGAAGCCGAATGCACGAGGGAGACAATCAAGTTGAATCCAAAACCCGACTGCGTTATGGTGAATATTCAATCCACTGCTAGGAGGAAAGCCATATATGACTTAAAGGCCAAAGTCAATATCATGTCAAAGCATCTGGCTGAGAGTAGTGGATGGCTGTCCGAAGGCAACCTAACACCTTCAAAGAAATGGTTGGTCTTCGAGAACAAATATTACCCAGCAGTAGGAGTTTTGCAGGAAGTGGAGACGGAGATAAATGAACAGCCCATGGTTCTCGTCTTTCACATATTCGATATACCCAAGAAAGACTTATTACTGATCGGAACACAAATCTTCACATTCTCTCAAATAAAGTACTTACAAGAGAAGATTGACGTTCGTATTGGGAAAGAAAGCTTCCCCGTTGACATCAGGCGTGCTCTCAACACCAAAGCAGAGACGCACCTTGAAACAATGGAAGAATTAGCATCTATTGAAGAAATAGTTGGAGAATTTTTGGAAGCACCCCATATGGAGGAAGAGACTAAATTCTTTACTGAAGATGAGGATGCTTCCCCATATGTTGAACTAGGCAAGCATGAAGAAACCGCTCCAACGCCTGTCGAGCTAAAACCGTTACCGCCAGGTCTCATGTATAGCTTCCTCTTTGGGAATCAAAGCACCCCAGTTATCATCAGTGACAAGATCTCCCAAGAAGAAGAGAAGAAGCTAGTAGCCTTACTGGAGAAATATCGATCAGTAATAGGTTACTCACTGGCAGACCTCAAGGGGATCAGCCCAGAATTTTGCACCCACAGAATCCCGATGGAACCAGACCACAAGCCTGTTCGTGAACACCAGCGACGTCTCAACAATGCCATGAGAGAAGTAGTAAAGAAGGAAATCTTGAAGCTACTCAAGGCAGGGATTATTTATCCAGTGCAGGACAGTCAATGGGTCAGTCCCGTTCAGGTTGTGCCAAAGAAAGGAGGGATGACTGTTGTGCGGAATGAAAAGAATGAATTGATCCCTCAGCGCACTGTGACAGGGTGGCGGATGTGCATCGACTACAGGAAGTTGAATAAGGCAACAAGAAAAGACCATTATCCTCTTCCTTTCATCGATGAAATGCTCGAGCGGCTGGCAAAGCATTCATTCTTCTGCTTCCTAGATGGTTATTCAGGATATCACCAAATTCCTATCCATCCTGATGACCAAGACAAGACAACCTTCACATGTTCCTATGGCACCTTTGCATATCGCAGGATGTCGTTCGGATTATGCAATGCACCTGCTTCCTTCCAAAGATGCATGATGGCTATCTTCTCGGATCTTGTTGAGAAAGTAATGGAGGTATTCATGGACGATTTCTCTGTCTATGGAGAGACATTTAATGGGTGCCTACGAAACTTAGAGAAGGTGCTACAAAGATGCAAGGAAGCCGATCTAGTCCTGAACTGGGAGAAATGCCATTTCATGGTAACTGAGGGAATTGTCTTAGGACACAAGGTCTCTGCCAGAGGGATAGAAGTTGACAAGGCTAAGATTGAAGTCATTGAATCACTTCCACCCCCGAGGAATATTAAAGGGATCCGTAGTTTCCTGGGGCATGCTGGGTTCTATAGGAGATTTATTAAAGATTTCTCCAAGAAAGCCAGACCTCTCACCAATCTGCTAGCTAAGGATGCACCATTCGTCTTTGATGAGAGGTGCATGGAGGCATTTAATGAACTCAAGCGAGCATTAATCTCAGTCCCCATTATCCAACCTCCAGATTGGAAACTCCCATTCGAGATCATGTAAGATGCAAGCGATTATGCCGTCGGGGCTGTGTTGGGACAGACCAAGGATAAGAAGCATCATGCCATAGCCTATGCAAGCAAGACTCTCACAGGGCCACAACTCAATTATGCTACCACTGAGAAGGAACTGCTTGCGGTAGTCTATGCCATTGATAAGTTCAGGTCATACTTGGTGGGCGCGAAGGTGACAGTTTATTCTGACCACGCAGCCCTCAAGTACCTGCTTACTAAGAAGGATGCAAAGCCACGACTTATCCGATGGATTCTACTCCTCCAAGAATTTGACATAGAAATCAGAGACCGCAAAGGAGTAGAAAACACAGTAGCGGATCATCTCTCTCGTCTACAAGTTGAAGATCCCAATGCATTAACTATCAATGACTACTTGAGAGATGATATGTTACTAAAGGTAACAAGTACCGACTGTTGGTCGTTTGTACGCACCCACTTATATACCGCAAGAGGACGGTGTACAGTTGTAGCACTTTTTCCCTTAGAGTATTCCAAGGTTTAATATCGAACCACAGAGAACAAGCGGGACTTAAACTATTTTTTAAACTACTAAATTAATATAGCAAAAGATGTGTGTGAGAAGGGTGGTTAACAGCTAGAGATGAAAGAGCCTGCGGTTGTATCAAGGTTATGAAAGGATTCTCTCCTATGGTTTGGGGTACTGGCATGCAACTCCAATTAATGGCCAATTGATAGGTTTAGTATTCTACAAGACATGGTGGTTTCGTTCGCCCCGATCCTGTCACGACAAGGGTTAATAGCTCCCCACTGGTTTCTTGCACTATGTGATAAACACGTATTGATCGGATACGAATTCAAAGCATCACATATACCAAACACATCAAAAGAGTATTGTAAGCGTGAGAGTTACATAACCAGATTTCCCTCGCCACGGAGAGAATATGAGATCTACTCACGCATCATACTGCAACACATGAACATGGGTACAGTAGGACGCGGGATTTTGGCGTGGTCCCACAGATGCCGATCGGCACGGCAGTGTGTCAGTCGGCACAACCTTCCTTTTTGGTGGTGATGATCGGTGATCGCCGTTTTCGCCGCCACAACCTTCAACCTAGGTCAAAACCTCTGTATGTCTGTCTCTCCCCTTACTTCGCGACCAAGATCTCTTCTTTATAGTCCCTTTAGGTTGTGGGCTCGATTCCACCGACCCCGACTCTGATATTTCTTCTGGGCTTCATATTCTCCGAGTGGGCTTCAAGTTCGGGCTCGACCTCCATGGTGCCGGTCGGCACACAGGCCGTGCCGACCGGCACGTACTCCAATTTCCTCGTTCTTCGGGCCTCCGGCAGCTCTTTACTCGTATCTCTTAATTTTCACCTGTTTCCTGTAAATCTTCCGAATACACAGAAACTACGCATATATATAATAATGGGGGTTAATTGTTAGCAATAACGACATAATAAGGTATTAAATACACCTTATTTGTCATATAAAATGAGTACCTAGAAAGCACCAACAGCTCCCCCACACTCAAATCATTGCTAGTCCTCGAGCAACACGAATCAAGAAAATCATCAACGTGCTTTCGTCATGCCAAGAAGCAAAAACTCTCACAAGTCTTCAACTTAGCTATTGTCAATCATCTCGTCGAATTAGTATCCCTCCACAAGACTTTCTCTCGATTTTTGAAAACAATTTCACCTCAAAACTTGAGTCAACCAAATCAATCACAAGGCTTATTGAACAAATATTTTTGTCTCCCTTCATATCACTTTAGAAGAATGCAGAAGCTTCAGACTTCACTCAATCGCTCAAATGTATTTCCTTCCCTCTCCTAGTCGATAGTATAAGGCTCTTTTGTGGATCTCGGAAAGTAGTATAACCAAATTGAATCGAAAGAACAACTAAGTCAACAATTCGCTCAATCATGCCTTCTAAAAGGGAGTTTTCAATCAGAGATTACAGAATATAAGCACAAGGATCAAGGGGAAAAGAAAACAACCGAGAATGAATGAAACAGAATTAAGAAAGGATCAAGCTTGAAGTATATATAGATCTTGTAAGAATTTTAACTCTTTCTGCAGCCTGCTTCCTCTGATATTCTTTTTGACTTTTTTTTCCTTTATTTTTCCTTTTGTGCCGATTGGCACAAGCATGTGCCGGTCGGCACATGACCAATTAAATTCTTTTTCTTCTTTTTCTTCTTTTATTTCCTTGCAGACTGCTATCAGAGCATATTTTGAATCGAAATCTGTCTAAACTTCATATTTGCTTGTAGGTTGTATCAAGGAGGAGGGAGAAACGATGAAATATCGGTTGTTGGGTAGAAAGAAATTGATGATAGATGGCTAGCAAACTGAGGTGAACAAATGAAACTTCTCCCTTCTAGCTTAGTCGTAATCAAGAGCAAAGAGTTGACAAAGACGTCTTCCTATCAAAAGGCTTATGTGTAGGCTTCTCTCATCTCATTTGGCTTAGTGTAATAGGTACAAAATCAAACCCTTAGCTACATGCTTCAACTTATGATGATAGAAGGGGTTTTCGAAAAGTGGGTATATAAAGCCAAGCGATTATTCAATGAACTCAAGTAGATTGGCAAAACGATCATCAAAAACAAAATCAAGAATACGGGGGTAACACATCGATTCGACAACTAACACTAACTTTTATTCAAGACATTGCAATAATTCTTGACCTCGAAGCTTAACTATGCACACCATCTCAAACGTCTCTAAGAAAACTCTCACACTTTCACACACCAACTAAACCATACTAAATCGAAGCAAACGACCTTAGGAAGTGTAAGGGCGAATCCCCCACACTCAAACCTTGCAATGTCCCTATTGCAAAAGAAAAACGACTAGACCAACCTAATCCGAAATGCCATGCCTCCTCAACATGCTAAAGATGCTTCGAATGTTCCTCATGAAAAAAGAGTAATCCGCCGCGGCCATGCTCTCCATGTCATCAATCCTTATATCAATGTCCCGATGGTGCCTATAGCATCTCTCCATATCATAATAGAGACGTTCGATGTTTCTTCTGCAGATTGGGCAACAGTTGGCAGGACGATCATGACGCTCATCTCGCAGGGGCGAGTTTCTATCAAAACCCCGAGGTGCCGGTCGGCACGACGCCCGTGCCGATCGGCACGTGGCACCATTCACCTGATAACGCGGCCCTGCACTTCCTTGAGCTCCTGCAAGGCCTCCTGTAGCTCCTTCTGCACTGGGTGGTTCGGAATCAGTAGGTTCTGGCTCGTCTTCTATTGGTTCCTCCTCGAGATCTTCTTCCGGATCCTCTTCGGGATCTTCTTCATCCTTTGCAACAAGATTAGCTAGTGGGTGTTCATGCACAGGAGATGTCTCTACATATCTTACAGATTCCGAGGTATATCTTGCTCGTGGCTTTGAAGAAATACGAGCGGAACGCCGAACTCCCTCTACTTCCTTTGATCGCTTAGGATCTGGCTCATCATCAGAGGAATCATCAGATATTTCGACGAAATTCACAATCTTGACATCGTGCCGATCGGCACAACCGCCGTGCCGGTCGGTACGCCTGCCGTTCCTTGCAAAATACGCTTCTAGATCTGCCAGGTTGCGTGCTCTCCTCTTTGCAGCATTGTCCCTGTCAATACGCCTCTGAATTTCATCATTGATCTCTTTAGGGGTCATGCGGCCCCTAGCAACGGGAAAGGCATCATCAAAGACGAAAGTCGCAGGGATGCATTCAGGATCAGCTAGATCATTCTCAATCTGCCTCTGATGGTCTTTCAGACAGTAAAAACACTTGCATCCAAAACCTCTGGTGTTCTTGTGCAGAATCTTCTCTTGGAGACCTTCCCAGACGGTCAGGACGCGTGGGGGCACACCGTACCGATCGGCACCTGAGGTGTGCCGGTCGGCACCACTGTCAGAAGTCCTCCCATCGTTCAGCCGGGACCTATGGATGGTCAGAAAGCAGTCCCTGTCTAACTCCTCCTTCTCGCTATCAGTTAGGATCGATTCAAAGGTGATAAGATCATCATATGTCAAAGGACGTTCCATAGCGAGAAGTCGATCCATTGTGTACCCATCGGAGACCGGTGTGCTATCATCAATCTTGGATTTACCTTTACGTACTAGCACCTCTCTGACCTTCTTCCGAAGGGCGTCATCCATCTCCTTCTTCTCCCTATTGAACGCATCCGCTTCACTCTTCAACATCCATCGTTGCTTCAAGTGCGACCAGACAATCGGATCGTCCTCGGTAGGGTTAAGGCTTCTGTTGCTCTCCCATGGCAGAGTTGGGCTCATTGGCGAAAATCCGCCGCCGCGCCGATCGGCACCGTCGTCGCGCCGGTCGGCACGGTTGTGCCGGTCGGCACAGCCGTCGTGCCGATCGGCACCGTCTCCTCCGCTGCCGATTCCGCCGCCTTGCATTGCCTAGGGTATGGTGGAAACTCTGGCGGCGCTCGATTTTTGATGATGAGATCCGAAACAACTCCTTCATATATATACCCTTAATTCTCTTGATCGAACCGGACTCTATCTCTTAAATTTGGAAGTCATCGAAGCATGTCTTGGAGGAAAGGCAAAAACTCGACTCAAAACGACACGGACTCTCCCGTGCCGACCGGCACATGCTGTGCCGGTCGGCACGGAGGCAAAGTTGCCTCAAACGACTCAATAAAATCAAAGAAACACAAAACACACAGAAAAACAGTAAAAACAACAGTGCTTTTGTTTTACGTCGTTAAGCTCGACCACCCAGTCACTCAATTCACATAATATATATCAAATGACTTCAACTCAAAAGTGTCGGGTTCAAGATATTCCTTTAGTCGTTGGCCATTCACCGTGTATGTATTTTACTTTCCATCCATTATGACAACAGCTCCGGAGGGAAGAACTTTATGAACAAGACGGTCCATCCCATTTGCTTTTCAATTTGCCTTTACCGAACAACCGAAATCTTGAATTGAATAGTAGCACTCTATCTCCTTCGTAAAATTCCTTTTTCAATAGCTTCTTATCATACCACTTCTTTGTTTTCTCTTTATAAATCGCTGCATTCTCGTAAGCTTTTAAACGCATTTCCTCGAGTTCACTAATTTGAATCTTTCTTTTCACCGCGGCAGCATTTAAATCCAAATTCATCTCTTTGATCGCCCAGTATGCCCTATGTTCTAATTCCACAGGCAAATGACAAGCCTTTCCATAGACGAATTGATAGGGTGTCATACCTATTGGCATCTTGAATGCTGTGCGATAAGCCCAAAGTGCGCCATTCAACTTGTTTGACCAATCCTTTCCTTCTCTTGTAACAATTTTCTGGAGAATTCCTTTCAACTGTTTATTAGAAGTTTCTGCTTGGCCATTGGTCTGTGGATGATAGGCTGTCCCAATTCGATGCTCAATACCCATCTTCTTCAAAGCTTTAGTAAATTCATGTCCAGTAAAATGAGTTCCACCATCTGTTATAATAACTCTAGGAACACCATATCTTGAAAATATGTATTCATTCAACATTGCCTTGGATTCATTAGTTGTACTATTTCGACATGGTATTGATTCTATCCACTTTGACACATAGTCCATAGCAACCAAAATATATTCATAGCCATGAGAATTAACAAATGGTCCCATAAAATCCATGCCCCAAACATCAAATATATCAACTTGCAAGTTATACTTCAAAGGCATAGCATTACGAGCGTTAACATTTCCAATTCTTTGGCATTGGGGGCATCTAGCAACATACCTTTTCGCATCTTCATGCATCGAAGGCCAATAGAAATCCACTAGCCCATACCTTTGCTTGTGTTCGAAAGTGCCCATAATGTCCACCATACTCAGATGAATGACACTTTTCCAATATGCTTTCGCGTTCGTCGCGAGGTACGCACCGTCGAACAGCTCCATCTTCACAATATCTGTATAAATAAGGATCATCCCATATGAATTTCCTCATTTCACTGGCAATCCTCTTTCTTGAATTCTTACTACAATCATCTAGCTTCCCTTTGAATCCATTTATGATGTCTTGCATCCATGATTCTCTATGATCCTTAACTCGAAATAGCTGCTCTTGTGCCATAGCATCACCAATGCATCCTTCCTTGTCCTCAATCACCAATCGAGATAGATGATCTGCTACTGAATTCTCAATCCCTTTCTTGTCTCTAATCTCCAAATCAAATTCTTGCAACATCAAGACCCAACGAAGCAATCTAGGTTTTGACTCCTTTTTAGAGACAAGATATCTAATAGCAGCATGATCCGTATAAACAATGACCTTAGAGTTGAGGATGTAGGATCTAAATTTCTCAAATGCAAATATAACAGCTAGCATCTCTTTCTCTGTTGTTGTATAATTGATCTGGGTGTCATTGAGAGTTTTACTAGCATAGTAGATAGCATGCACTTTACCTTCCTTTCGTTGTCCAAGAACCGCTCCTACTGCATAGTCACTTGCATCGCACATAATCTCAAAAGGTAAATTCCAGTCCGGAGGTTGCATAATAGGTGCAGAACATAATGCTTCTTTCAACTTCCGGAAAGCAGTAAGTCTTTCATCATTCATCTCAAATTCAACATCCTTTTGCAGCAATTCCGTCAATGGCTTAGCAATCCTTGAATAATCCTTCACAAATCTGCGATAAAAATTTACATGTCCAAGAAAACTTCGCAGCGTCTTAAGATCAGTAGGTGGTGGCAACCTTTCAACTGTGGATATTTTAGCCTTGTCTACCTCAATGCCTCAGTTAGAAATAACATGCCCCAAGACAATCCCTTCGGTTACCATGAAGTGACATTTCTCCCAATTAAGAACTAAATCAACTTCTACGCACCTCTTTAGAACTTTCTCTAAATTTGCTAAGCAGTGATCAAAATCAGTACCATGAACAGAGAAATCATCCATAAATACCTCCATAATGTATTCAATGAATTCAGCAAATATAGCATTCATGCATCTCTGAAATGTAGCCGGTGCATTGCAAAGACCGAACGGCATTCGTCGAAAAGCATAAGTTCCATAAGGACAAGTGAAAGTGGTCTTATGCTGATCTTCAGGTCTAACAGGAATTTGAAAGAAGCCACTATAACCGTCGAGATAGCAAAAATAAGAGTTCTTGGCTAACCTTTCAAGCATCTCATCGATGAACGGTAATGGATAATGGTCTTTCTTTGTGGCGGTATTCAATTTCCTATAATCAATGCACATTCGCCATCCTGTAACTGTTTGTTGAGGGATCAACTCATTATTCTCATTAGGCACAACTGTGAGTCCACCTTTCTTTGGAACGCAATGCACTGGGCTCACCCATTCACTATCAGCAACAGGATAAATCATTCCTGAATTAAGAAGTCTCAGCACTTCTTTCTTCACAACTTCCTTCATGCCCTCTTTCAATCGCCGCATGCCTTCGACGACTGGCTTGGCTGATTCTTCAAGATTGATCTTATGTGTGCAAAAAGCTGGGCTTATTCTTTTGATATCATCAAGACAATATCCGATGGCTTTCTTGTATTTTCTCAAAACAGCAAGCAATCGTGTTGTCTCCTCTTCATTCAAAGCACTATTGACGATGACGGGATAAGTTTTATCTTTGCCTAAGTATTCGTACCTCAGACCGTCAGGAAGTGGCTTCTGTTCTACATCTGGTGCTGCATCAGGATCCAGATTACCCAAAGGCTCAAATCGAGGATTTTCGCTCCCGTGCCGGTCGGCACAATCCCTGTGCCGATCGGTACATGCATCGTGCCGGTCGGCACCATCTTCGATCTCGGCCTCTTCCCTATCTGACTCTTCAAACAGTTTATTCAACGGATCTGAGTATCCTGTACTGATTTCTTCATCTTTTTCTGTAAAGAATTCCTGGAGAGAGGGTGGGTCGTCACTTTTTTGAACGACGGGTGGGTCTTCGAATTCAAAGAGGACTTCCTCTCCGCCCAGAGTCAATTTGAGGTGACCTTTTCCAGCATCAATAACAGCTTGTACAAGCTTTAAGAAAGGTCTTCCCAAAATAATATCTTCAACTCCAACTTCACCCTTATCAAGAACAAAAACATCCACTGGTATAGCATTTTTTTTTACCTCAATGTTCAGATCTTTGATAACTCCCAGTGGTTTAGTTCTCCTTCCATCCGCCATGATTAGCTCAAGCTCCGTTCCTAGCAATCTTCCTTTTATGTCATAAGGCATATCTATGAACGCTTCATACGTCATCAAACTGACGAGGGAACCAAAATCACATAGTGCTTTTGGAAAGCTTCTATGTCCGATCTCACATGGTATGTAAGGATCAACTTCCGTTCGTTCCGTAAGGCCAACTGCATATACTCCGCATAATCCTTCATACGGCGACGGGACAAAACAACTATCAAATAGCTTATTTGCTTGCTGAACCTCCACCTGATCAATTTCCATATCATCCTTATACAACTTCCCCAGTACTTCTCCAATGATGACATTGTCCAATATTTCCGAAGTTCTAGTGTTTTTAGGGAAGTTATACTGAACTCCTGTAGTAGAGGCATACCTTGGGTCATATGTTCTCCTCATACTTAGCAAATTTGAGCTGAAATCTATAGGAATCCAATCCAACGGTTCGAACTCGTCCAACGATTTAGCATTGCTCAAGGTTGGATCTCCTATTGGTCTTGGAAATTCATTCACGAAGCTGTTTTCATGCTCCTCTAATATTGCAGCTTCAGTCTTGGAAATCCCTTTAACAACATTCAGCGTGCCGGTCGGCACAAGAGTTGTGCCGGTCGGCACAAAGGGCTGAGGTGTGCCGATCGGCACAGAGGCCGTGCCAGTCGGCACCTCCTCCAATCTGGGTCTGTTCAGATCTTGCGCTGGTTCTTCTGTTCTTACTGTTAATTCCACTTCGGATACTGTACAGCTTTCCGCTTTAGCTCTCAAATCCAAAGAACCTTTTGCTAGCGTCGACCTTTCAGGGGGAATTGGATCTTCTTGGAATTCTTCCCAATGCCTGTGCATAGCTTCAGTCTTCGATATCTTACTCAAAAGATCCAGACCTGCAGTAGCAGTCAAGTCGAGGAAACTCCCTCCAGCTGAACTATCCAAATGCATCCTGGAGGTTCCTTCAAGAGATATGTAGAATGTCTGAGCAGTCAAGTTATCATCCATGCCCAAATCGGGGCCTTGCTTCAATAGAGATTTGAAGCGTAACCATGCTTGCGTGAGGGTCTCTTCTTTCATTTGCTCGAAGTTAACCACTTCTCTTCTCAGTTTCTGCACCTTCGGAAGCGGGAAGAAATGCAAACAGAAATTTCCTACAAGCTTATCCCAGTTTCCCTTAGCTTCACGGGCTGCAGATTTATACCAATCTTTGGCTCTTCCATCTAGAGAAAATGGAAATAGCAACCATCTGTACCAATTCTGAGGCACTCCCTCATGCTTAAAGGTCTGACAGAGAACTTCTAGATCTTGCAGATGTGTGTACGGGTTCTCGTCCTTCGTCCCAGAGAATTTGCTGTTCTCCACCATTTTGATGATGGTCGGGTTGAGAACGTATGACGAAGCAGTGACTTTCTCATCGGAAGTTTGTGGAATCAGTAATCCCGGAGACGGTAGTGAATGCTCCCTAACCGTATGAGCCGGTTCAGGAGTACCCATCCTGAAAACACAGAAAGAGAACACAAAAACAAACTAGAAAAGAGAGGATTAGAGGTTAGTAGAATAAATAAATAGTAAAAGAACTGGCTTGTTCCCCGGCAACGGCGCCAGAAAACGTGCTTGTTGGTCGTTTGTACGCACCCACTTATATACCGCAAGAGGACGGTGTACAGTTGTAGCACTTTTTTCCTTAAGGTATTCCAAGGTTTAATATCGAACCACAGAGAACAAGCGGGACTTAAACTATTATTTAAACTACTAAATTAATATAGCAAAAGATGTGTGTGACAAGGGTGGTTAACAGCTAGAGACGAAAGAGCCTGCGGCTGTATCAAGGTTATGAAAGGATTCTCTCCTATGGTTTGGGGTACTGGCATGCAACTCCAATTAATGGCCAATTGATAGGTTTAGTATTCTACAAGACATGGTGGTTTCGTTCGCCCCGATCCTGTCACGACAAGGGTTAATAGCTCCCCACTGGTTTCTTGCACTATGTGATAAACACGTATTGATCGGATACGAATTCAAAGCATCACATAGACTGAACACATCAAAAGAGTATTGTAAGCGTGAGAGTTACATAACCAGATTTCCCTCGCTACAGAGAGAATATGAGATCTACTCACGCATCATACTGCAACACATGAACATGGGTACAGTAGGACGCGGGATTTTGGCGTGGTCCCACAGATGCCGATCGGCACGGCAGTGTGTCAGTCGGCACAACCTTCCTTTTTGGTGGTGATGATCGGTGATCGCCGTTTTCGCCGCCACAACCTTCAACCTAGGTCAAAACCTCTGTATGTCTGTCTCTCCCCTTACTTCGCGACCAAGATCTCTTCTTTATAGTCCCTTTAGGTTGTGGGCTCGATTCCACCGACCCCGACTCTGATATTTCTTCTGGGCTTCATATTCTCCGAGTGGGCTTCAAGTTCGGGCTCGACCTCCATGGTGCCGGTCGGCACACAGGCCGTGCCGACCGGCACGTACTCCAATTTCCTCGTTCTTCGGGCCTCCGGCAGCTCTTTACTCGTAGTCTCTTAATTTTCACCTGTTTCCTGCAAATCTTCCGAATACACAGAAACTACGCATATATATAATAATGGGGGTTAATTGTTTGCAATAACGACATAATAAGGTATTAAAAACACCTTATTTGTCATATAAAATGAGTACCTAGAAAGCACCAACACCGACCCATGGTATGCAAATATCGTTAACTATATCGTTTCGGGATACATACCACCAGGGGAGGACAAAAGGAAGCTCATTAGGGATAGCAGATACTATCTATGGGATGATCCTCATCTATATAAAGTCTGCTCTGATGGCTTACTTAGAAGATGTGTGCCCACTTGCGAAACAATGCAGATCATTGACAGATGTCACTTTCGCCGTATGGGGGCCACTATGGAGCATTCCGTACAAACGCTAAAGTCTGGCAGAGTGGATTTTACTGGCCGACTATGTATGAAGATACCAAAGAGTATGTACGAAGATGTCCTCGCTGCCAAAGAATAGGAGGGATAAACTCTCGAGATGCGATGCCCCTTACAAATAACCTCCAAATCGATATCTTCGATGTATGGGGCATTGACTTCATAGGACCCTTTCCAAAGTCAGAAAACTACGAGTACATCCTAGTGGCAGTGGACTATGTCTCGAAGTGGGTAGAAGCAATACCATGCCGCAATGCAGACTCCACCCACTCAAAGAGGATGCTTCAGGAACACATCTTACCAAGGTTCGGCACGCCAAGGGTGATTATTAGCGATGGGGGTTCACACTTCATTGATAAATCTTTCAAGGAAATGCTACACAAATTTGGAATTGAACATAGAGTAGCGACCACCTATCACCCACAAACCAGCGGTCAAGCGGAGACTTCGAATAAACTGATCAAGAATATCCTCCAAAAGACCGTTGATAAGATGGAAAAATCCTGGAAAAGCAAACTGCATGAAGCATTATGGGCTTACAGGACAGCTTATAAGACACCCATTGGCATGACCCCATACCAAATGGTATATGGGAAAACATGCCATCTACCTGTCGAGCTAGAGTTCAAGGCATATTGGGCAATCCGGAAATGGAACATGGATTTAGATCGAGCCCAAGTCAAGCGGCAAATTCAAATTGCCGAGCTTGAAGAATGGAGGGAGAAGGCGTACCATAGCTCCAAGCTGTACAAGGACAGAACTAAAAGATGGCACGACAAGCGCATCCGTGAGAAGCACTTCACGCCCGGAGATAAGGTACTACTTTTTAATTCCCGCGCTAAATTATTTGGCCTTGGTAAACTCCGGAGTAAATGGGACGGCCCTTATACTGTTGTGGAATCCTCCAACCATGGGGCCGTCACTCTCCAGAGTGATGATGGAAGCCTTTTCAAGGTAAATGGCCAGCGGTTAAAAGTATTCCTTGAACCCTCCATGCCTGCTCTCGAGGAAGTAGATGTCCTCGAATTTATCCAAAGTTAAAAATGCTTGCATCTACGGTCTGGCTTCGACCTTAACCAAGCACCCTTTTCCTTTCTTCTTAAAAAAAGTAATAATAAAAATAAATAATATCTAACATGTTAATGTGAAGTGTTTATTTAATTGAGTGTTGGTTTATGTGGGCAACCACATAAACCAACCTTTGTACGCTCACATTTTCCCGAGTGCGCAGGAACAAAATTGTGAACACACAATGGCGCATCGTCCCGACAAAACAGAGAAGGAACAGGGGAGGGACCCCACCGGCCGGCCCACACCCCAGGCCGGCCGGCCTTGGCCAAACTCCAATCAGGTCCAATTTTTCCTCAATCTTTATCTTGACCCGTTTGCTCTGTTTCACATACCCGGAAAACAAAACAAAATAATTTTTGAAGAGGAACCAAATAAAACTCTTGCTAATCATCAGGTTTATGGCATTATTATTTCGCTATTTCTTCTTGCTCACAAAAATAAATCTAAGGACGCTCCTGTCTATTTTGTTGTGAGATTTGATATATGCATAAATCTTGATTTCTTTCTTCTCTTGATTTTCTTGGGAATCAGATTTTTCCTTCGGACTTGTTGTCACAAAACCTTTTGAAAAAGCCTATTAGAGCCAAAAAGATAAATAGGTATGAACTCTTCAAAAGCCAATCTTTCTGTTGTGAGTTCGGTTAAGATTTGATTCTCTTGAGGAAAATGCACTCCTCAAGTTCAGTCTTTATCCTTCGCATGTGTTCTCGAATTCTATCATCATCAAAGAATGTTTGTCCCTATGTTCAAGCCCACAAAATCATGAAAGGAAGTCAAAGAGCCACACAAGTTGCCTCATACATCGCAGGAACTCTTCTTAAAAAAAAAATGAGAGAGAGTTTCCCCGATGTCAAAAAAAAAAAGGGCACTTGGCTGACTTCGAAATTCAAAATTGGGCATGACATAGATCAAAATTCTCCCACAGCGTGAGTTCATTTTCTCCCCCACCACGTGCATCAATTCTTATCATGACTGAACAACGAGGATGTGCAATATTCTCTTTAGAATTCATTCTTAGCCTTACAAAATTCTGCAAAAAGATTGTGCTCTCCCTACCGAGCTCCAAAGAATGGCTTATTAGAGATAGGGAAGATAACTTTTGAGAGAAGAAAGGCATTTTCACCACATTGAGTGACTCATGTGTTATGGATTTTGTGACATACAAGGAAGGGGGAGTTTTTGAAACCCGAGGGATTTTGAGTTTGAAAGAATCTTTGATTATTGCTATTCAATCTCTCAACTCTTGAGGACAGTGAGCTTTAGCCACTTCCACATAGTGAGCGTGAAGTAATTGTCGAAATAACTTTGCCATAGCTCCTTGATGATGCCTTTTCTTTGGTTCAATCTTTTTGCTCGGGACGAGCAAAGATCTAAGTGTGGGGGGGTGTTGGCGGTCGTTATTGACCAATTTGTTACCGCCAACATAATAAAAATGAGGCTCACATAAGGACATAAATAGAATATTATTTATAACTAATGCCTTTTCACGAGTTTTGGTGATATTTTGACTGCAGGACGAAATCCATTGCAAATGGGAGCAAAAGCCTGCCGGCCGGCCCCATCATAGGCCAGCTGGCTCATGTTGGATCTCAATATGGTCCAGCAGCCCCAGGCATCTCCCAATGGGCTCAAACATCAAGGATCAAATGGCCAACAAATATTTCCCAGCCCGGAGTATCGACCACTGCGCAAGGCCCAACAAACAAGCCCATCAACCACTCAAAAAGGCGTCAAATCACCGAGCAAGACCGTGGATCTTAATGGGCACATCATGAGAGGCAAGCCCACAAAAATTCGAGGCATTCGGAGAGAAAAGCCCACCGGCCTAGGCCGGCCGGCCAGCTATTTTCTTCGAATCGGCCCATCTTTTTCCAGTCGGTTCCAGAGGCGGTTGCAAGCTAACTTGAAGCACCGACCAAGTAAGAAGACGTCGGCAAGTGAGGAATATCCACAAGATTCTCCTAAGATGAAGGGACCTTCTCTACTCTCCCAAGGAAGCCTCACACTATAAATAGAGGACCTCCCCCTCACTTCCAACCGGCACCTTCACACTTGAGAAGAGACGATCCCAAGTAGGGCCACGCTCTATCAAGTTCATTTAGAAGTAGGGAGTGAGTGAGGGTCGGAGGAAGGGTGGAAGCTCCGGAGATGCCGGAGCTCTTCTTCCTCGGCGCCTCGGGTATGTACTCCGCCTGGGAGTAGTCGTCCTAGTCTTCCAGGCCGGGTAACATGTAAGGTATTCTTTGTTGAGCAATAAAGTAAGGTTTTCTTCTTTATCATTTATGGGATTCAGGTGTGTAGTATTTATTTCTTATTTACTACATGTGCTAGCTCTAGTAACGTTCTAGTCGCTGGTATTAATGATAGATGTAAACGTGGTGTTTATGCTTTGATTTATCCTGAGTTGCCCTCAACCCCACGGGATGTTGTGGTAGCCGCGAGTGTAGGTGACAGCTGCACCGGTCTCTGTAGTCCACCACATTCGGGTTGAGTGTGTAGGGCCTAGACGCGGTCCGTTGACCGGATACGTTGAACCTAGTTCTCGGGTTGCGTGTCTTGGCGGCGGCCGTGCCCCGAAGTAGATAATATCGAAAGACCCTTATCGCATTACTCAGTTATTTAATATCTTGCATTAGATTACCTGGCCAGAGGACAATCTTTTTACTGCATTAATCCCCTGCCTAGCGTGTCCCTGTTTACCAATGTTTTAAATCTCCGGCTAAGGCCTTTAGCTGCCAGCTTCCATAATAGCTAAGAGCAGCTATAGCTGGCTATAGCGGCATCTAAGCCATTTAGCGGTTTTTCAAAATTTGATACAAATCTGAGCCAATGCTTGCCCTTCAGCCAATTTCTTGTTTAATCCGCGCAAAAACAATGAGCTCTGAACAAAATGAGAAGTTTGTTTACTCATCACTACGACCAACTTCAGATTAAACAAATCGCAAGTTCCTACGTTGGAAGTAAACAACTTCAGATATTTTAATCTGACTTGAACAAAGCGCTAGGGATTTAAACATCTGCAGACATGGTGGCCGAGACTCGCATGTCTGCAGCTCTAGCGCTGTTCAAAATGTCCGGCTCGCTGGACATGGTCGCCGCTAGCACTGATGCTGCTTGCTGCCGCGCTACCGCTGCTGGCAAGCGTGGCTGCCTCCCCGCTCAGGCACGCCGCAGGTATACACTGTGCCGCCGCCGCCGAACGAAGATGGCGCCGCCGCCTTTCGCCAGCAAGAGCGTTGGAGCCATCTCTGGTTACATACGCAGGCCGAAACATGGGCCAACGTTGGGAGGTTTCTACCCCGCTCTAGCAATTGTGGCCCACGCAACAGCTATTCACCCGCTAAATTAAAGCTTAATTAGCGGCTAAAGCGGGCTAAAGCCAGCTATTAGCGGTTTCCAACTCGTAGCGGCTAACGGCGAGTCTCCTAGCGGTCATGTGTCCCAGCAGATATATCCGGCTATAGCGGCAGCTATAGCCGGAGATTTAAAACTCTGCTGTTTACGGATATTCTGCATAGATCTCGAGTTTAGTACACTGTTCGTTCCTTGTGGATTCGATACATTAGGAATCCTCTTGGGGTGAAAGCTACATCGGTATCCGTGCGCTTGCGGATTCATTTCTGTTAGGCCTTAGGACTGCCAACAAGCAGCAGCGTGTAGCATAGCATGTCCCCAACAAGTGGTAGGCAGCTGACTATGCAATAATAGTGGCCTTGCAATTAACTTGATCCTCTTAATTAGCGATTCTGCTAATCCATTTTGCGTATGCACATGAGGAACGGAATGTTTCACCTTTATTCCCAATGACTTACAATAGTCATCAAATACCTTCGAGGTAAATTCTCCGGCATTATCCATGCGAATGGATTTAATTCTATGCTCTGGAAAATTATTCTTCAATTGAATTATTTGGGATGTAAGGCGTGCAAAAGCATGATTTCTTGTGGATAATAGACATACTTGACTCCACTTCGAGGAAGCGTCTATTAATACCATGAAGTATCTAAAAGGCCCTGAGAAGGGACTAATAGGTCCACAGATATCACCTTGGATTCTTTCAAGGTATGATGTATCTTCTGCATGAAGCTTTAATTTAGAGGTTCGAGTGATCAATTTCCCTCTTGCACATGCATTGCAAAAGAAATCTTCAAGATTATTAGGGAATTGTCTCGGTTGCAATTCATGACCACTAGAATTCTTCAAGATTCTGCCCATCATATTTTTTCCTGGATGCCCAAGTCTATCATGCCAAATTCTGTATGGCTCATGATTCTTCAGGATCACTTTGAACGTAGCTAAGCCATATGGCGGTTTAATATAGGTGTAGTACATGCTTTCCTTAAAGGAGGGGAAAATTTCCACAATAGTCTTCTGATCTCCGTGCTTCTTAGTCATGATAAGACGTTCTTCGCCATAATCATCATTAGTTTCTACATGAAAACCATTTGCACGGATATCTTTGAAGCTAAGCAACGTTCTATTGCGTCTGGATATAGTAATGCTGCTTGGATTACTAATGTCGTTCCATTAGGGAGAGTAAGGGTTGCTCTTCCGGAACCCACAATCTTTCTCCCATTTCCAATGAGAGTTGTTATTCCTTCTTCATACTTTCTGAGTGTTTGGAAATAACGAGTATCCCTAAGAACTATGCTAGTGGTGCAACAGTCTACAAGACATAGTTCCTCATCCATTGTACTACACTTGTAGGCAAAGACAAAGGCAAATACTTCAAGAAAAAGCCAAATAACGACAAGGTAAAAGAAAAACCAAGGCGATTATATAGACTGCAAGTACTATATATTAAAACGAGGTCTCTTCTAGAGATTACATTAATCTACTTAATTCATTGCAGGAATTTAAAACTAAATGCATAACTACTACTCAAACCATCTACTAGATAGTATAATAACTAGGGAGAATTATTTCATGTCTCCATGCACATCATTCTTCATCATCTGATATGACTATCACTTCTTGTTCATCATCAGATGTATATCTGGTGTTATAGTTATCCATGTCGTTATCTTCAAGATTATTGACTTCATCATCTTCTTGATATATGAATTCATCATCTTCTTGATGTGCCATATGTTCATCATCCTCATCATCTGAATATTCCATCTCATAATCTTCAAGATTCATAAACAGAACATCGAATCGCGAGAATTCTGTTCTCTTAATCTCATGTTCAATGATATATGAGTTGAATATCTTCCTGATGTATAGAGGAGATTGGCATGTATTGGATAAATGACCAGGTAGACCACACTTTCGACATTTTATTTCATGAGGACTTTCCATGACTGCATGCAAGTAGTCCCGCTTGCACGCTTCTTGGTCCCAGATCAAGTCTCTAGCTGGTTCTTCATACGTTGAATAATCATGGCTAGAGAACTTATCCGATTGCACATCCTCATTAGGATTGATGGCATCTAGTGTCTTTTGGATCATTTCATCTTCTGTGATGATGGTGCCACTCATCCATATGTCATTAGCAATCCTTCTGAGTTCAACATCACAATCCTCAAACGATACAAATGTGGAATATTTCAGATTATCCCATTCACGTTGAGCTTTGGATGCTAGTACAAAGATTTCTTTTCTGTATCTTGCATAAAGCGTATCCCAAAGTGTTTCAGGATCTTCTATCGACGAGTACCAATCCTTCAGGTGAGGATCAAGTCGTAGATTGATGTATATCCTTGCTTTCACTTTTTCAGAAAGTGTAGGATGTGGACCTTCCTGTGGTGAAATCACATGCCACAATTTTTCATCTTCCAGCTCATTGCGCATTTTGATTCTCCATTCGGGGAAGTTAACACCACTTTTGTCAAGTGTGTACCCCATCTACAAGATGGTCAAATGTACATACATATTACTTCAAGTAATCTAGATTTGTAGAATGCATAAAGTAATGGATTAAAACTCGAAAAAACAACCTAAAACCATGTTTCTATGATTAAAGGCACTTTTGATCATATTTTAATTGCTTAAATATGATATGCATGATTTCAGATCAAGTTACACAGTAATTATGCACAAACAGGAGGATTAAACAGCAAAAACAGCAAGTATTTATGTTTCTGACATAATTTCCCTTAAACCTGAGGTGTTATATGCAATATAACATTAATTCAGAAAAATTCCATAGACTACAGGGTCTATTTTGCAATTTTTCTAGGTCAAATAGTAATTTCAGAACAATCTGGACCTTTTTGCAAAAATTTAGGACTGCGGGTTCTATTATGGAAAACTTCAAGGTCTTTTCTGCAAAAATTCAGGACTTAACCGCAATTTCTAGCTTTTCAGGGGGTTTTCCGCAAAATTTCAGATTTTTCCGATTTTCCTCGTATTTTTCGTGATTTTTCTAAAATCATGCCGACCCACTAGGCCGGCCTAGGCCCATCCCGGCCCACCCCGGCCCACCAGAGACCCGGCCTGCCCCGGCCGGTATATAAGGCGAGGGGATAGGGTTGAAACCCTAATCCCCTCACTTCTCTCCCTCTCCTCCCTCCTCCTCTCCGAGAGCGGCGGCGGCGGCACGGGCCCGCGCCCGTGCGAGCGCGGCGGCGCCGTCCTAGGGCGACGACATGGCACGGCGGCGCGGCGAGGTGGGAGGTGGGGTGCTCGCGTGCGGCGCGACGAGGTGTGCCCCCGGGCGAGCTCTTGCGGCGGTGCTCGTCACGGGGGAAGGCGAGGAGGTGGAACACGGCGTGCGGGCCCAACGCGTCGACGCGGGATTGCGGCGAGGAGCCTGCGCCGTCGGGACCCGGCAGGATGCGACGGTGAGGCGGCGGCGGTCGAGCTCCGAGCTCCCGCCGCCGCACGCGCGAGGACGAGGCCCCGGGGCTCCCCATGCGGCGGAGGAGTCCCGGGTGGGGGCAGCGGTGGCAGATCCGGCTGCTCCGCCCCCAGATCCGGTGTCCGGCGACCCGCTGCCGGGGTCGCGGCGGTTGGCGCCGGCGTGCGGCGGCGCCGAGGAGCGGTGGTGGGGTCCGCGGACCCCATGGGCAAGGAGGACCGAGCCAGGCCGAGGTGCGGCTCGGTGTTGGCGTTTCTTACGCAAAAAAATTTAATTCAATTTCCGCAAGAGCACGGAACACCATTGTAGCATTTCGCCCGGGAGTATTCCAAGGTTATCGTATTTATATTTTCCTCAGGGAAGCAGGGCTAAGAATATCATGAATGAACAAGGAAACATCTATTATTTATAACTTGCCAACTAGACCAAAGCAGGGATACATATATGATATGTGTGTGGCACTCAGGAGAACATCCATCGATATAGTTAACAAGGAGTTAGCATTTAGTTTGGGAGAACAACGAGCAGAAGGTATCAATTAGCCTAGGGGTTAGCATTTAGTATTTCCTGATAGACTATAACTATTTATAAGCTTTCATTACAGATACGTTCCTGCATATCGGGGCACACGCATGCCAAGGCA
Source organism: Eragrostis nindensis (assembly GCA_012490785.1). Classification (NCBI taxonomy): domain Eukaryota; kingdom Viridiplantae; phylum Streptophyta; class Magnoliopsida; order Poales; family Poaceae; genus Eragrostis; species Eragrostis nindensis. The sequence goes on along the minus strand of JAAXCT010000011.1, from coordinate 1,490,219 downwards.
GCAACCCAAGAATTAAGTTTAACTACCTTGGGGAACTACATGCTATTGACCTCCCTACTAAAAACCATCGCCCGGACGTGGTGGATTACAGAGACCGGTACGGCTGTCACACGTACTCGCGGCTACCATCCTCCGTGAGGTGTAGAGCAAACTCACGTCTAGAATAATTCCTTGAACCATACAAGCAACTATCCTAAATAACTTACCCTCACGTTAAGGGCAAGCCAACCATGCATAATAAATCTATGTGGATTGTGTAAGCATTTGCGGTGCAAACAACCCATGCAGATAGACCTACCATACATAGACGTGGAACCAACACAGGAATTTCTCTATAACAATTACTTAAATAAATAAATATAAACTAAAAAGAAAACTAAATTAAATAAATAAGAAAATAAATAAGAAAATGATTATATTAAAGAAAGTATAAAAGAAAAGATACACGAGAACTTTACCCAAACACCGAAGAGAACTCCGGAGCTCCGAGCGAAGCTCTCACTTCTACTCTAACTCCCATGACTAAAATACTAATCCTATTCTAAACTACACAAGTGGAATGATCTTCTATGAGCTGAGCGTGACCCTACTTTGGGTCTTCTCTTCTCAAGTGTGATGGTGCAGGTTGTAGTGAGGGAGGGGTCCTCTATTTATAGTGGAGTTGCCTTGGGAGAGTGGAGAAGGTCTTGAAGCATTTCGTAGAATATTCCCTTCTTGCCGACATCCCCTGGCTTGGCCGGTGCGTCAAGTGGCTTGTGACCGACTCTGGAACCGATTGGAGAAAGATTGAGGCGGTTGGAGATTAAGTTGGGCCGGCCGGCCAAGTGTTTGGGCCGGCCGGCCTACTGTTTCCTGGTTTTCGTCCAATCTTGCGCGAGGCATAACTCCTGCTCCCGAACTCCGAATTGGGTGATCCAAAAGCCCATTTTGACTATCTCGACGAGAGCTTTGACATGGAGAGATCAAATTTGTGATTTGAATAATTATTTCTTAATGTCCAAGTCATTCCTTATTTCTTGTGTCGAATGTCGTCGAGATGTCGGAACAGGACCTTGTTTATCTTGTGCTTTCTGTATATTTGCTTTTTATCTATGATTGTAAGCACAATTGCACCAATATTCCTATGTACCTTGCAAAACAAGATCACATCCAAAACTTGTGGAACTTTATTAGTTTAATGCAAGAAACATTGGTGCATACCTTTATTCGCCGATAAGTTGACGGTCATTTTATGTTTTAACGACCGTCAACACTCGGCTCGCGGGTTCGGCTCGCGGGCGTGGCTTGCGGGCTCGGCTCGCGGGCGCGGTGCGCAGCTCAGGTGCGTGTTTGCGTGGCGCGGTGGCCGGCGACAAGGTCCAAGCTCGTCGCCGGCGAGCTAGGGTTAGGGTTAGGAGACACCAGGACGTGCAGGCCCACATATGCGATCGTTGGATCATCCGTTGGCTCTGCAGTTTGTACTTTGGCGAGTTCCATCTCACCGGCTAGGGTTAGGGTTAGGGTTAGGTTTAGGGTTAGATCTGCAACCTCCCCCTTTTCCCTTCCTTTTTCTGCTTCTCGCACGGAGTATGCTGTGTGGTGGCCTTCGAGCCACCAGTTTGTACACGTGGTGCTCGCCGGCGGTGCTTGCCGGCGATGGTGGTGGCTACAAGCCCCACCTCTGTGTATGCTATGCAATTCGATTCGCTAACAAAACAAGATGTAGGGACGCGATAAAAACCTGGTTTAGAAAAACCAGGGCCGGGTGTTGCAGGGGGATTTTCAGATCCTAGACTGCATCGAGTCCACGCGATCGATTCGAGACCGTAGGGCAATACTGCTAGTATACCTTAGGGTTCGAAAGTAGTCGTTCGCATTGATGCAGGAAGATCGTCGATGCAGTGTAG